>CM076415.1:39121156-39823180 GCA_038363315.1 Mugilogobius chulae
TTTTTTGTGTCCTCTTTCGGACCTTGTTGCCAGATCCAACCCAAAGGCTTCCTTCATTTATGCGTGCGCCAGACGTCAAAAAATGAGTTGGGCGGGTGCATATATTTTGGGATGCTTTCGATGTCTTAAGCGGGAAAATACGAACTAAATGCTACTGCTTCATAAATATTTGTGTATTACTCAATGGCTTGTTAAATGAAAATAATCAGTTTCTTTCAATACTGTGCATAAACTGTAATCGGTTAAAACACACACACATTCGCTACAATTTAAGCTGGTTAAAATGATATGAGTTTTATAACAGTCTGCCTCACATTCATGGAGAAAAGTAACAGAATACAAGTACTCAAAAATAATATTCTGAGTATGTAACAGCAGAAAAAAAAAGAGCTAAGGTTGGCATTTCTTTTGACGTACCATTGGACGAAGCCATTGGACAAAAGCCTTCTAGCTTGCATGCATGAACAAGTGTAAATTGAATTTAAAAAATGACTTCTACAACAGAAGAACAAATAGAAAAAAACCTGAGAGTGTACAAATCATGAATCGGCGAATGAAAAAAAACAAAGCAAAAATCCAATGTTAATCATGATAACCATCACTTCATTTGGCCGACTCTGAAGTTACAAATAGCTTCTGATTAAAGCACTAAAGCACTGCCTTATCAAGTGGCATTTATGATGATGAATCAATATCACAGATAAATGGACTGTCATTACGTTTAAATAGCACAAACTCAGAGAGCGCTCTCCGGCAATCAATGTTCAGGGTCAGAGAGGCAGCGGCCATTTGACACGCTTTTGAGACTTTACAAATTGAACCATGCTGCGAGTTTTCCTCTGCTGATGATCGGTTCAAGAGGACATGGGGTTTGATTGACTTTGGTTTGGTTGTTTTTGTGTTTTGAGTTTGTATTGGGGGCAGAGCTGTGTCTACAAAATATGGGCCACCAAGGCAAGAGTGTTTCTGGAGGCTCCAACATTGAGTTATATTAATGATTAGAGACAGTAGCAACAAATGTCCACCTGCAACAGCGATGTTGTGTTGAAACACTTTACAAAAGATTTTTTTTTTTGTGAGTGTGTTTGCTCTGCGTGGGAGCTGTTTTCTTTGTAAATTGCTAAAATTAGCATTAGCATCAGCATTGCTAGACATACGCTATAGTATTTGTACGATCATTTAATCCCTGTATGATCAATAGTTTAATATAAAACTCTATATTAAAGGTGTAAACTAAAATGGAGCTTGACCAAATTGATCACAGGATTGAGCGAGGGCCACATTGAAATTGAAAATATAGGTCCTTTTGTGCTATAATCAAAGAATAATTTGGCTATTTTTTTTTTTTTTTTTGAGCTTATAGCATAGCCTATTTATTCTGTCCAGATTGATTAAAGCATTACGTTGCAATACATTATGATACTGTACACTCCAAGGACATTTGGACCAATTGTATGTAATTTGCTGCATTCCGTTGGATTTTAGGTTTTATATCCACATCATGTAAGCCTTTATCATAAGCTTTATATCCATTCTGACCTATGTGGTTCCTCTCGTCACAGCTGGGCAGCTGTGCATTCTGGGACCTGTATTCAACTTGTTGAGTGCTAGTTTCAAGCACCAGGTATTTTCTTCATCTTATTCAACTTGAGTTTACCCACATGAAAACTGGTCCAGGGTCAGTAAACACACACCAGTGTGCACTTATTGTGTTCTGTAATATTATTTAGTCAACAGCATCAATAACGTAAATGTACGTAACGTAAATATATGCATGCTGCATGAACAAAACAGAGATATCAGATGACAGAAGTAGTGAATTTATCAATGCTTTATTTTACATATAATTAGATATGGTTAAGTTTTATAGGTATTCATTTAAATCAAGTTTATTTGGGATGTGAAGAGGAGAAAGCTCACTATACACTGCACTTAACATAGTGTTAATTCATTGTATAATCACTTTTCTAATGGCCCTAAACTGGCACATGAGGCTGTTGATGAAAAAAGTTTGGACACCCCTGGTTTAGCTTCATACAAACTGCCCTGGCCCCAAATTAAAAACAATTTAGATGTGTACAATGATAGCAAAACTCAATAATGTTGAAGCTCTGGTTACGATAATTTAACATTTCCCATCTGGCAACACTAGTTAGTATTTATGAACACACAAGTCTATTGGTTAAATCTTCAATTTTCCCAGTATTTCTGTTGAACAATTTGTGAACGTAATAATATTTTGTGAAGTAACATGCATATAAATGAAATAAATATAACTTTAGGTGCGTTTAAGATAATGAAACAACATCATAAATCAGCAACAACGCTATAACAGACAGTGTGGAGAGTAGCAGAGATAGTGGTGGTATGTAACAGCAGCACTAAAACGCCTGGCTGCCTCCTGCTCACACTCGGATACGATGGAGCCCTATAGGGGAGGCACTGATGGAGACATTCAGATTGAGTTATGTGCTGTTATTGTTGTGGAGGATGTCAACAAGCTGAGGTCATAATTCACTGTCGACAGCTGGAGACAAAATGATTTACCAAAAGTGTAAACGGAAAGAAGAGGAATTAGATAAGAATTACTGTGTCGGTATTTCTTGTTACTCAGTTTAAAAAGTCTAATCTGTACAGGACATCTAAACTAATAAAATATCTATGTAATTCACCAAACAGGACACTCACCACTTCTTCTTCCTCATGTTAACCCGACACAGAGTGCTTCAGTCCTGATGTACAATTCTAAAGTTTCACATAAAATGCTATTCCCTCCTCAGTTACTCTGCCACAAAACAGCTTCTTTATGACTTTCTAAGCTTATCTCCTGCTCCAAACTTATGCTGTCCACCAGCCGCTGTGTTTACAGAGTGAATCAGGACCCTGGCCACCACAGAGGGGTTCTACAGGTGCGGTCTCTTGAGAATTTGATCTAATTGAGGGATTAACAGTAAACATCACTTTTAGCTCTACTGCCCATGTTGCCTGTGCGTCTGGTTGGTTGGAGAAACTTCTTTTAAAAAATGACAAAACGAGACGAGAGCTAGCTGTTTGATTCAGGTATGAACAAATAATCTCTCTATAAGTAGCTGATTATTTTGTTGCTATGTCAACATTTAATTAAAATGGGCTCTGGTTGCAGCAGTCCCAATTGCTGGGTTTCACGTTCTAGAATTCATGGCAGTTATGTTCCAAGATGGTGCAAGTGGCAGTTTTTACTTTTAACATTGCACTTTGTCAAAAGTGGTGATTCCTGGGGTGACTAGACCCAAAATGAGCTAAATTTCAATAATATTCATTTAATCTACTCCCAATCTGATGGAAATAGCATTGGCCTGGAGAATGTTTGTGATTGAAACTCGGCTATAGAACGGAATAATAAAAAGCGTCGTCCCGCCCAAATCAGAATAATTGTGATTAACTGTTTTATTGGTTTTAATGCAGGACATGTGTTTCAGGCCAACAACATGAATAAAAGAGCCCTGCTCTGCCGCTGCTGATGACAGCTCAGTCTCCAAAGAAAACATAGATATACAATGAAATGTCAAAACATACAATAGGCACTGTCAATATGTTACAAAAACCCAAAACATAAAATAACCATCAATTTTAATTGAAGCTGCAAGGCGTCTTTGGGTTTAACAAGTAAATCTTAACCTATCCCAAGCCCCAGTCCTAAACTACCCATTTTAGTAACCTGAAGCCTAAACTTACCTGTTACATCCAAAGAAAATGTTGTCTCGCGGCTTCAACCAAAAACGTCGTTTTGACATTTCATTGCATATCTGTTTTTTTGTTGTTGTTTTTTCGGAGGCTGTGTTGGCCGCTGCACACTTTGCACAAAGAGCTACATCTACCACATGTGAGGAAGGCAGTTTTGCTGTACAGAGACCAGACTTAGCTGTGACTTTGTTTAAATCATCCAAAAAGACGCCTGAATCATGGAGATACAATCTGATAAAGACGTACAACATGCATGTGATTAATCACAATTTAAAAAATGTAATCGTTGCCCAACTCTAATTTCAAGCCTTTATTTCTTCCTCAATCTGCCCTAGTACCCTGTTTCAGTGCTATGTGTCTACACTAAACAATGCATTCCAGCTTGTTTAGGAAGCCTGGATCTACTTTGTAATCCCTGGTCTTTACCTCGGGGCCAACGTAGCTTTCTCTCTTCACACGTTAGCTTACACATCCCCCATTTCTCTTCAACATTGGAGCAGAGGGCTAGCCCAGAGCGAACCACCTGCTTTTGTGTGTAAATCCGCACTAAGAATTAAATTTGCGTGCGAGCCGGGCTGAAGGTTCGACTGCATAATGCCGCCAGCCTCCGTAGAGCTGCGTTGTTGACACGTGTTTGCCCGGGTTGTAATAGTAAAGGTCTCGCATGCCTCTACATATTCACATTCATTAACGGCAAGGGATCTCTATGCGCGAGCACAAAATGACTTTTACCCGAGCAATATTGTCAAAATTACAGAAGAAACGGCTTGAGATTGCGGCGTTACAGAGATTGTGTGTGGGTAGTCGCGAGAAAATGCTGACAGTCAGAAAATGATTGGGTTTTGAGCAGTTTGTAAAAGATGCTGTGTTTCTATTGCATTATTCATTCATTTCTCCGTCGTGGTGGTAAAAGCTATTTTGGTATCACAGCTGCCTTGGGGATAAATAGGACAAGAGTGGCAAACATTCTGCACCAACAGCCTGGTTTTTGAGTTTTTAACCATATTGTAATCTTGCGTCCTTGTCGAAAACACAGCTGGAGTTTGTCTGTGAGATTCTTTTTTTTTGAGCCTCGACAATTCTTCAAATGTCCCTGATCTGTGATGTCATAGTTACATCTCTGAGGTCTTGGTTACTGTAAGTTCGCAAATGATCAAGAGTCATTTTGAAGCGTTAGCATATGTTTGCTTTTTTCTGTAATTTCCTTTGCAACCAGTAGAAAAAGTTCATTTTCAGTTCAAATTCCTGATGTAGGAAACACATTTGGGTCATTCTCTGAAAGTGGGACTTTAAAGTGTGACATCCAGGCTGAAAATTCAAACTGCAGCAATTATTTTATTTTTAGGTGAATTTCCATCTTTGAGAAGTGTACTGACAGATCTATAACGGTCAAAAAGATGCAAACATTTTTTCCAATATAGCATTTCAATTTCATTTCAATTGCTCTCAATCCAGCATAATTCTGCATGTAGCATGGACACCACTGGAACACATTTTTTAGCTGAGAGAGTTATATATATAAATAAAATTGAGATATTATACTGAATAAATTAGTGGCGTTTATCCGCTGCAAGGTTCCTGAGCGTTGAAAAGTCTTCACTTGCTGATAAAACTGATCAGGTCCATGTGTAACTTTTATGGACACCAACAGTTACATTCGGAACCCAGGAATCGGCTGTCATTTTCCAAAACTCAATCCAAAAAGTAGAAAAACGAAATGCAAACATTTTTCCAACATTCAATGCAGTATTTTATCAGTTTACATTAGGAAATTACATCATGTTTATTGCTGGATAAAATGTCACACTTTTGGTCAGGATTTAAGCTCTTTTTTTGAAAAAAAAAAAAAAAAAAAAACGGTGTAAAAAAAAAAAAAGTTCCATCTTATCTTGGGCTGCAATTTTTTAAAATCTTTTAGAGGCACATTAGTAGTATATATTACATAAAAGTTAAAACAAAATTATTAGTATTTACTTAATGAAAACCTGTCAAATAACCAATGGTCAAAACGGTCCACTTTCAGAGAATGACCCATTTTTAAAAGTTTTAATATGATAGCCTTAAACAGGTAATAACACAAATAATAGAAGCCATTGTTAAGCAGCCTTAGGTATTGTCTATTAATTGATATTCAACAATTTTGGGGCAGATTTTCTCTCTGTTTCAGTAACAATAGTCACTTCTGCTACAGCTTCTATTCAATTTGAATTGCTCTACAAAATGTTCATAATTGCACTGATTCAAAATGAAACAAGGACTAGACCAGTCCTAGCCAAGTCCAGACAATACCTGGTCTGGTCTAAAGCACAACCAAATCCAAAAAGGGACCAACTCAGGTCTAAGATACACCCAGAATTAACTCTGCAACCAAGAACTATATGTATCGTTTAAATGTTTGAAAGAGGGCCAGATCAGATCTTTGGAGGGCCAATTTTACCCCGGGCCTTAAGTTGAACAGGCTTATTATATCGTAGTGTTGTATTTTATATTATGATCAAAATTCTTAGAAATGTTGCCCTGTTGTATCGAGTACTTGCCAACTAGGGCCAGTCTACCTTTGTTTGTGCTCTAGCGCTCTAGCCTCATAGCAAGAAGGTCCAGAGTTCAATTCATTGACCTAGATTTGCATGTTCTCCTCGTGTCTGCGTAGGTTTCCCCAATGTACTCTGGTTTCCCCTACCTCTAAAAACATGAGCAGTGAAGGCTCCCCTCCCCCAGGACTCCCCTGCAAACGAGATTCTGAATCTCAGAAAGACTTTCCTGGTTGAATAAAAGTCAAAAAATAAAAAAATCACAGCAAGGTATAGTAATAACAAGAGTCACACATGGACACATCTCTGCTCTTCTTTCAAAAAGTAAATGTTCTGTTTTGCTAAAAGATACTTATGATTGTCTTCGCTAACAACCCCCGCTCAATCCGCCCTGGTGCAATGTGATTGGATCGTTAGGCCAGTGGTTTAGACTGCAAACCAATTGGCTGGTGGGGCCCGATGGGTTCTCTCAAGTTTGTGAGATCATAAATGTTACAATAATCTATCAGCATCTGTTACTACCCTGTCCCTTTGTTAGTTTTTTTGTTTTTTGTTTTTTTGTGTTTGGGACTATGTTTGGACTGTCAATCTACTTACCAAGTTCAAAAAAGGAGGCCTGTATCAGATTTTACCAGCTCAAAAGAGTTCAAAGTCCAGCTTCTCAAATCATTTTGTAAATTACTTTTGGATCCAAGTCAAAAATTTCAACCCGACAACTTTTACCACATAAAATATTAAAACAACAATGAATATACTGTATTTTATTTTTATTAATTCCAACTTTTTGTACACTGGTTTGGTTTCCTTTGAGGGTTATAGGTACTGCGTTCTTGGGACTATTATATGCCTACTTATTAAGTCAAACAAAGTCAATTAATTTACCAAAAAAACATGACTCCAAATTGTAATCAGGCTTTTTGTCATTTTTAAAATTATTCTCATTATGATTATTATATTTTTTTAGCAATGTGTCTCGTGTTTTTCTTGGTTTCAGAGCCAGGACAAATCAGGTTAACAGCTATAATAAACCTTTTTGGTATTAACAGTAAAAACTGGAACAGCCACTGGTTACGAAGAAATTCTTTGTCTCAGCCAACTGTGTAATTTAGTCGATGCTTTGTTAAAAGTTATTTCCTTTTCAGTTTGACTCATTACTGGAGCACTAACTTTCATTTTTCAAAATCTTATTGTATTTAGTATTTTCTCACCCAGCTCTGAAAAGCTAATAAATGGTGTTGCTTGTCACACAATAAAAGATAAGACTGTACTGTGCTCCTGGTTTTTCATGTGTGAAGGATAGAAAGGTGACAGTGCCAGGTAGAGATTGCCCTGTTTGTGGTCACACCTGTTTGTCAAAGCTCAGAAGCTAAGCAAGATGAAGAGTGGTCAGAACTTGGATGGGAGACCTCTGGAACACCAGGTGCTGCTGTGAGACGACCAGAACACATTGTGGTTGTGATAGGCAAGATTGTATTTTTCAGTAAAACATAGTTACAATGACTAGGCCTATGTTTAAGATTTAGTAAAATATCACGAAACGCATATTTGAAGTTGTCGTTTAGCAGAAATAAATAACCAAAATAAATACATTTTATGAAATAATAATATGTGATAAGTGTAATTGTATGTGTTTCATGTTTCAGTTGCTAACTCTAACCCTAGTATATTGAAATACCTATAATAATAATTGAAATACCTATAATAATATAAACCCCCCCCCCCCCCCCCATTGTTTCCTTTTGTATATATATATATATATATATATATATATATATATATAAAATTCCCTTCTCACCCTCCATGGGTGGTCTCATCCACTTCCCAAGCTCGGGTCCTCTACCAGACCCAGGGAGCTTGAGGGTTCTGCGCAGTATCCTTGCTGTTCCTAGGACTGCACTTTTCTGGACTGAGATGTCGGATGTATTTCCAGGGATCTGTTGTAGCCACTCCTCCAGTTTGGGGGTCACTGCCCCCAGTGCACCGATGTTGCCTTCACCTTCCAAGCCTTCTCCAGCTCTTCCCTGAGCCCTTGATATTTCTCTAGTTTCTCATACTCCTTTCTCCTGATGTTGCCATCGCTTGGTATTGCAACATAAACCACCATGCAACCACATTTTGAATCTATGTTGTATTTGGAATCTATTTTTTTAAGTAATCACATGACAATAAAAACAAGAGGACTGAGATAGGTGGTAGGTCAAAACTGAAATTTTGTTAGCCCTTGAGCATTAACTGCAGGACAATCCAAGGTTACTCAAATATGCATGGATCTATTGGAATACAACTTTGGGTAGAGTAATGTTGAGAGAAATATAATAGGTCTCCTTTAAGTAATTTTTGCAGCCAAAATTATGAACAGATCTAAAAATTATTGTTTTGCTAAGTGAAAACCAGGTAGCTTTCTGAGGGCCAGATTCGAATCCGGACAAGTGGTGGAGGTCCGAAATTTGGTCATTGGTGCGACAAATTATCGTCATTGTAAGTACATTTTTAGTTAAATAGGCTTTTTAATGTATTATTTTGATCATTTATTGTGATACATTTTAGTGCATCAAGAAAAGACACATGCTCCACAGCTAAATCAATCAAATAAAAGACATTTAAAGAGTAACACTTATTCTCAAAAACAGTCCGGGGCCAGAACATTAGAGTCTGAGGGCCGCATCTGGTCCCCGGGCCGCAGTTTGCCCAGGTCTGCTTTAAATGAACAAACACTATACTGGGCATAATTCAAGTGTTACAAGCCTGTTTGTATATACCTTTGATTCTTCCTCCGTCCAATGTCAAATAACCTTCAGGATGCCACTTGGACGGGGGCCTGTCCTGGACAAATGTTAGCCTTCAGGGTACAGTGAACACAGTTGGTTCTGCAGAATGGCATTTTGTTTGGTAACATTTGGCATCCATCGTAGCGGACCGTCCCGTGTCGAAGCCAGCCTGTCCCTCCTGTACGCCTGAACAGTGACCGGTCTGGACGTCCTACAGCTCCAGGCGACAGCGGCTAGATCGGCTGCTCAAAGTTGTGTGGCTGGACAAGACACTATAAACACCTTGTGCACCAGTGTCATAATGGTTGTGTATGAAACGCAAATGGGGAATTGAGATAATAAATGTAAACATGATAGTTTATCTTTTATACATTAAAGGGGACATATTATGCAAAATTATTATCATTTGTTCGAACTATGTCATTACTGTGTTCTCTATAGCACAAAAATTCAAAAACCCAAATTAAAAAAACACAGACTCAAAAGCACACCCATAATAGAAAAAAAAAAAACATATGCAAAATTAAAACAATGCAAGAACATTAAAAAACTCTCATTCAAAAATACAGATGCAAACTGAATTTCCTTGAGTACTTTTGAAAGACACACATGGAAAAAACAATTTACAACACAAAGTCAAAACTACAAACACAACTTCAAAAACATGTATTCAAACATGTAAAGAATTTGAAAAATCCATATTCAAAAATGAGAACACAATATTCAAAACACCATCCAACACAAACTGTGGTGGCAGAGTGGTTAGCGCTCTGGATTCACAGCAAGAAGGTCGCGGGTTCGACTCCCGCTCGGCCCGGGTCTTTCTGTGTGGAGTTTGCTTGTTCCTCCCCCCGTGTCTGGGTGGTTTCCTCAGGGCACGCCGGTTTTCCCCACCAACCAATAACATGCAGGTTAGGGAATGCTTGGTGTTGGTTACTGTGTGAAGCACTTTGGAAGACATCTGCCTGTGTAAATGTGCTATATAAATAAACCCTAAACTATCCTTTCATTCAAAACACAAATGCAAAAGCAAACATGCAAAATCAATAAAAATGCCCCAAACTGCAAAACCATGCATAAAAAGACAAAAACAGGCACCCAAATTATAAATAAGCATTAAAATTCCAAATCACAAACACAACATCAAAAGCACACACACTAGAAATGCGCGGGTCGACCCGTAACCCGCGGTCAGCCCGCGGGTTCGGGCGGGTCGGATAGCACAATTTAAACCCATGTTCAAACACTAGTATCATGCTTTGGCTTCAAGTGACGTGAACGTCAGTCCAATAAGCCTCATGTCAAGCACGTTAATTCTGTTTAACATAAGACACAACTTATGCGTTCTGAGCTTAGTTTATTTAGGCTACAACTGGCTAAAAAACAGAAAGAAAGATGGACAAGAGTTCAACTACAAGTAGAACGTCGTTCTGTGGAGACGGGGCAGCCACGTTCGACTCAGTCATAAACACATAACTACACAATGCTCCAGCCTGAACTTCGTCATTGTAAACTAAACGGAAAGAGTCAAATCCTCACTTGGAGAAACGTCCAGACTCCAGAGCATGTTAACGTTTAAATAACCCTCCCAAACAAGCTTTTTACATTAAAAACCACCTCAGCAAACAATCAAACCCACACGTACAAGTCCTGATTCTAACTTCTGCTAATGTGCAAACCGAGCCAAGATGTCCGCCGGCGCAGTGAAGGGCGTCTCCTCCAGCCACTTTTACTGTCTGAGGTAATGCCCAGGTCCCATTAAAGTTTGATGTGGTCGATATAATTATTATGATTACCACACGACACCGCCTCAGGACAAGCCCTGACCTACACTTTCTTCTACTTCTACACGGCTTAACTTTCAACTCACAAGGCCGTCGGAGAAGTGTTGGACGTGGTCATGGAAAGCTGAGAATTTCATATGATTTTAGTGTGATGTAGTGTAGATTTTACAGGATGTGGAATGTGTTTTGTTATGTATGCTGTTACTCATGATAGGGCAGTATTTTATTATGACTAAAAATGTCTTGTTCATGTTCTTAATTTAGGCAAGGCAAGGCAAGGCAAGGCAAGTTTATTTGTATAGCACAATTCATACACAAAGCAATTCACAGTGCTTTACAAGGCAGGAAAATGCATCAACAATAATTAAATAATCAGCATAAAATTTACTTTAAAAAGAAGTAAAGAAATAAAAAAGTGCAGACAAAGTATTTCAGTCATATACACAGATAAAAGACATGTTTTCAGCCTAGATTTAAACATTGTCACAGTGGAGGCCTGTCTTACATCATCTGGAAGACTGTTCCAGATCTTAGCTGCATAAAACTGAAACGCTGATTCTCCATGTTTAGTCCTGACTCTGGGCACCAGCAGGAGGCCGGTCCCTGAGGTCCTCAGAGTCCGAGATGGTTCATAACGCACTAACATGTCAGAGATGTACTTTGGTGCTAGTCCATGGAGAGACTTAAACACAAGCAGAGCTGTTTTAAAGTCTATTCTCTGAGCCACTGGAAGCCAGTGCAAAGACCTAAGCACAGGACTAATGTGATCGTACTTCCTGGTTCTGGTCAGGACTCAAGCAGCAGCGTTCTGGATGTACTGCAGCTGTTTTACAGCCTGTTTGGATAGGCCGGTGAGCAGGCCGTTACAATAGTCTAACCTACTGGAGACAAATGCATGGATAAGCCTCTCCAGGTCAGGCTTTGACACTATACTTTTGATTTTGGCAATGTTTTTTAGATGGTAAAAAGCTGCTGATGTTATTGACTTAATGTGGCTGTTAAAGTTCAAGTCTGAGTCCATTATTACCCCAGATTTCTAACTTGACTTGAAGGTTTCAGAGAGAGAGACTGAAGGTGACTGCTGACAACCTCTCTTTGTTTCTGTGGGCCAAAGATGATAACTTCAGTCTTGTCTGAGTTAAGCTGGAGAAAGTTGTTTTGCATCCACACACTGATCTGTTGGATGCAGTGACAGAGTGAATCCACAGGCCCATATTCACCTGCTGTTAATGACACATAGATCTGAGTATCGTCTGCATAGTTGTGATAGCTCACATTATTATTGCGTATTAACTGACCTAAAGGCAACATGTACAAATTGAACAGAAGGGGTCCCAAGATTGACCCCTGAGGCACACCACAGGTCAAGGCCATGTGCTCAGACACGCAATTTCCAATTTCAACAAAATACTTCCTGTCTTCTAGATAGGACTTAAACCACTTCAGGGCAGAACCAGAGATGCTCACCCAGTTCTCTAGTCTGTGTAAAAGGATGTCATGATCGACAGTGTCAAAAGCAGCACTCAGATCCAGCAGGATTAGGACAGAGACTTTGCCAGCGTCTGTGTTCAGGCGGATGTCATTAGTTACCTTGATAAGAGCTGAAATAAGCAAAACAACATGTAAGCAAAGGTACATGTTGTTTTGCTTATTTCATCAGCAAATCATACTCAAAACACTACTTGTTGTCTTATTTAACTCTTTCAGTACCAGCCCTATTCTCACTTTGACCGTCCTTCTCTGCCAGGCCTTTTTGCTAAATTTAAAGAATATTCACAGCTCCACAAAAAACGGAATCATGACGTGTTGTTGTTGAGACCTACAAGTGTCTCCAGATGCAGCTGATCACGTAAACACAACCTAAAAGTCAACACTGAAATCATGTATTGTGCTCTTTGTTGGAGTTAATTCATTTACCTCAGAAAGGTAAAGAGAGTTATCTCAGAAAAGCTAAGAGTAAGTTTTGTAGTTGTGAAAATACCCAAAGAAAGCTAGTGCTAGCACATTAGCATTAAGCTTGTAGCAACCATAGACATATAATTAGTAGTCGTGCAGTCCAACTCTGAAGCTATCGAACACTTTGCATCTGAGCTAGTCCGGTAAGATTTAAGCTAGTCCGGAGCATTCTACTGTTTATTTTCCTATAGCCCGCAAAAAAACGCAAGTTATGAAAGATCCAGAGCGTGTCAGCTGTACAAACCTACTGACCACATTTAGCAAAGGTCAGAGCCTTGTTACAAATTATCATTGAGTTTACAAACCTTTTAGTATTTTATTGTAGCTAAAAATTGTGTATAGAACTGCTAACGGCTAGTGAACTTATGCATCTTTTAAGACTCTAGTGACCACCAATTGTCCGCTTTTACATGTTACAGGTGAGAAAAGCAGACAAATTACATAAATAACACCAAACAAAGTTACAGCTTCACTTCTCTGTGGAGGCGTGTCTGTCGCATCGGCAAGTGATGGAGCATTTCCAACCTAAGAATGTAGTAGTTTGAGAAATACAATCTCACATCGCCAAAGTTGTTTAAAAAAGCTTCATGAGACACAAATCAGTACGTTTTGCTCATGGTTTTACTGAAATCGCTTGTTTTAAGAGTGCCACTTCTGCCATTGTGTTCAATTGATTTTCGTCATCACCTTTACCGGAGGAATATGGCGTCGCGCTGTTCTAGTTGTAGCAACAGAGCAGAGCTGCTGATTGCGCGTCGACTAATTTAATGTCTATGGTAGCTACCATTAGCATTGTTGGATATATTCAAGATTCAAGATTCAAGAAATTTATTTGCCATTTGTGCACACACAGAAGTCCGTACACATTGGAATTCTTGTGCAGGGCTCTCAGGAATTCAAGCAAAAAGGCTATTTCAAGCATAGAAATAAAAAATAGACACATTTAAAAAAACAAACAAACACTTGGACACAACAGTGAGGTCTGCTCGACATGATCATCAATAAATAGATATATTTACATATTTAGACAGTTGGATCACTTTTTTTTTGTTCTCCAAGTCTTTTTTATTTATATTTGACAGAGTTTAATTCCTCAAGTCCACATTTGTAGTTGTAATTGTTGAGCAGTGAGTGATAAAACTGTTGTGATGCACTGTTCATGTTATGTTTCCCCCACTGACGTTAGTTAGTGCAAGTCACCGACTGTATCTATTCTCCATAAGTATATTATAGCAGTATATAGAACTTCAATTGTGTTTTTTGTACTATACGTAACATAAAACCACCACCATTCATTCGTATTTTTTTGTAGCAACACACAGAGGTTGAACATTTTTGCTTCTAGAAATGTCGATAGGACCTATTGCAAACAGTTTACATTTATCCACATGCTGATGGAACTCGCCCACGCACAGGTTCACTTTGCTTTTTACACGATTGGGCAGAAATCCAACAAGCTTAGCACAGATGCTACTCTCCTTTCACCTTTGTTTTCAAACCATACATTTCCGACTCTTTACAGTTAAATAATGTTTGCTGCACCGCTGTGAGGAACCATTTGCTTTTGCCCTTCGAGAATAATTCCAAACAGTTTGACTATAACGCTGCTTTTCCGTTCTGTGTATTACAATGAGACCAGCGGAGTGTAGTCAAACGTTATGCAAAAAGGAAACAAAAATGCTTTCATTACAGTCTCTGATGTATTCGCAATGGTGTTAATCAGGTTTTGGCACCAAAGAAAGAGTAAAAAATTAACATGATGTGGTTTTTTAGCAAACTTAGCAAAGCGGTGTAATACATTTCCCCGGTGAAATGGTGCATGTAGCTTATAATATGTAGCCTAATTGTAGTCGTTCCAAAGTTCTGATTGAATTAAATGGCGATACAGTGAATTATGGCAGGAAACCAGCTTTGTAATAGCACCTCATGGGGGTACGGCTGCTGTGTTGGGGATTTCGAACGGTAATTGCACACGCGAGGAAGTTAGTATGCAGTTGGAAGCATTGTAAACAGTACTGAGGGAGAAGTACTGAAGGATGCAATGCAAAGCTGCTGTGTACAAAGGTTTGTACACATTTTATCTTTAAATGTCTTAAAACTCCAAGACCCAGAGCATATGTGTTGTTAAAGCATTGCCGTAAATCAATTTTTTCATTATACCAAAAAAGCATGTTGGGTTTTAACAGACAAAAAAAGTTGTTCTGTGAGGTTTTGATCTTCACAAGTTGTCATCAAAGTGCCATTGGTTACTGTATAAACCTTACTACTCTTTGACAAACTACAAATAATACTGTATTTGAGTTTGTATACTTGTGGAAGTTATAAATACTGCATACACATCTGCATAGGTCTATAAAAAAAAAAAAAAAATCCTTTCAATGCGGCAATTAGGGCTGGGCGATTATCGCATTTGCGATTATATCGCGATATGACAAGACCGATTATGTAATCGCAGAGACGTGCGATTATTGGCCATGTGCGTTTTGTTTTGGAAGTAATTGAAGCGCCGCGTGTGAGTGCGGCCGCGTAACTGCAGCGCCTCCGGTCTGCAGCTTCATGTTACGCTCCACCGACACCTCCGTGACTTGTGCTTCACTTTTCTCTCTGTAATTCGTGTGCTCATGAGATCGACGACATGTAATGACAATACCAGGCTCTCCGGTGTAAAACTGTGCTTTGTGTCAAAACTACAGCGAAGGATTTAGGCTTAAAGCGGCGGTGAACGAGGTGAGCCCGGAGTCAGCGCTGTACTTCGTTCTTTCTCTCTTTTCTCCACTCTCCCCGCGAACTCTCTTCGTTAGTGACACGAAACATAGACATAATAGTTGTTTCAGGTGGATTTCTATCGCTTCTCTTTGCCTTTAACCGCGTATGTGCGTGTGCCTCTGACTTCGAAATCCCACCGCGTTACGAGTCCGCCTCGCGCTGTAACATGAAGTGGTCCGCCCGTGACGCGCTGTCAAACGAAGGATAAACTATTTAATTCCAAACACGGAGCACTCCGGTTCTCTGCGTGGACAGGGACAGGTAATCGTCCTGCCTTCTGTCCTGTCTGTGGAGCGGGGGGATGAGCGAGTGAGTGGCAGAGACGGAGAGGAAGAGAAGGAGAAGCAGCAGCAGCAGCAGCAGCAGCCGAGAGTAAAGTTAAAGGGGAACACACTTAGTGTGGATATGAAAGCATATTTTACACTGAGTAGCTCTGGAATGAAGTTACAGATATCAGTCGTTTGAACTTAAATAAAAAAGAACAGTGAATGAATTTGCACAAGTTCAGTATAACTGGTTCATGTATGTAAAAAGCAGAGCTGGTTAGGCTATAGCCTATATAGTTTTATCCACCTTCACAATTAAACGAGTTAATTAATCTTGTTGATCTAATCATTGTTGGGGGGTAATGTATTGAAAAAGTAATTAGTTACTCATTACTTTTAACTTTTTGAAAATGTAATTAGTTACACTACTTAGTTATTGCCTCACAAGAGTAACTTAGTTATTACTTTTGGATTACTTTGTGTGCATTATTGCAAACATCATCAAAAATGGGATTTAAAATGGTATCATTGGCATTTAAACAAGGCAAACAACAAAAGAGTTGCTTAGATTAAATTCAGTAAAATCAATATTAAAAATGATTCTGTGCACTGTTCCAGCTGCAGATCTCTGAGTTGTTTTATCTCACACAATAAGTCACTTTGTAGATTTTTTTTTTTTTTTTTAACTTAAAAGTGAATAAGAGTATTTTGGTAGTAACTGTAATTTAATTACAAGTATTTTCACAGTATCTAAATTACACTACTAGTTACTCAAACATGTAATTACAGTAACTACGTTCCACCCAACACTGAATCTAATTTAGTCAAAAATCATTTCACAGGTACATTTCTAGCAAAATGTAACAATTCTTATAAAAAACTGTTGATTTTGTGTTACTTTTGCTCTTGTCTTTATGCTGTGGGAGAAAAGCAAAAAATCGCAATCGCAATATTTCCTGGAAAAATCGCAATTAGGATTTTTGGCTAAATCGCCCAGCCCTAGCGGCAATATAAGATTCAAATAAATCTTGTAAGACCTTAAGGCCACATAAAATGATATGGGGGCTGCATTTGCGCTTGACACATGTCTAGATGGTGTGTGTGTGTTGTTGGTGTCAAAGCAGCGAGTGGCACAATTTGGTGTCTTATGGTTGTTACTTTGAGGATCATGGCTAAAAAAAGTTTAAGAAATACTGCTTTAACTGACTGACATAAACAACACAACATGTAGGCTACCTGCAAAGTGATAAAGTAGTCTGTAGTCTTATGTTTGATTTTAATTTGAAGACAAGCCTAGATAAATTCATCTTGTAGGTTTCAAACAGAAATATACACTTTTACCGGATTTGAAGCTGTCAAGCCTTGTCTAAGATCTTATTCAATTTTTCACATGATCAGGGGACCAACAGAAATCATCCCAGATTGAGAAACTGTGAGCTAAAGAGCTGCTGTGGCTACGATGCGTTGTGCCACATAACATCTTCGATTTCGTGTGCAAAACCTGAAATACTGGATGCATTTGATCTCTGCCAGGCAGAGGCCCCGAGGAGCCCATGAAGACCACAAGTTTATGAATTAAAAGTTCTCAGTTAAGGCCTAAAAGTTCTTTATTGGACAGCGGAGTACAAATAATTACTGTGTTTGATGGTATCGCTCTTTATTAATCATCTCACATGAGTTACGTGTGTATTTTCTCCCTCACGAGTGCTAAGACATTGATTTAAAGTGATATTTTAGTGACAGAAAGTCCAACTGTCAAAGCCACCATTTGTAAAAAACATTAATGTGATCAGAGCGGAGTGATTTACCTTTGTCAATCGGACATATTGTTATCTTTCTCCAGATTAAGACATTCTGATCTGTAGCGCTTGATCCCACCATCCTCAGATGCTGAAGATTTTATCGTTCATCCACAATTTGTCAGAGGGCACTGGAGCTGAGGTGCAGACCTGCACAGTGCACATGCGAGATGTAGAACTGACCTCATTCACTTGAAGGCTGCGCAGTTACCTCAGAGGTCGTGGAGCAACGAGGTGGAGATGCAAGATGTGAAATTAGTGCATCACAATAACTGCTCATTCAGAATTTTCAGGTATCAGCTGATCTCATACTTTGCCACATACATTGCCAAACTAGATCTGACCAACTGCAGCAACCCTATATTTCAAGGATCTCTTTCAAATCGTTGTTGAAGTTTCGTAGGTGCAACAGAAAACATGAGTCAGTGTGGTCGAAAAAGGTTTCTCCTCAAGTGACCCCCCGGCTTTCAAAACACCAAATTTGTCTAAAGTGCCAAAGGAGCTTGGGCCAACGCTGATTGCCTCACGCTGACTAATAAATACACCATTTATATATCATTTACCGAGCCATTCTGAACAAGCACGTATCAAATACCATGTTTGCTCGCTAAATTTCCCTCCCGCCTGTATCTGGTGCTTGTTTCTGTCTGCAATTATTGAAAACAAGTCATTTTTCATACGGACTGAGTAACAAATGCCGTAGCCTGACATTTGGGAGAGGGCAGCCATGTTGAAATAAAAGCCCACACAAACTAATAATTGATGGTTGTAGATGAATGATGGGTCTGAGCGCACATTATTTCCCAAAAGGTGCAGTAAAAGCAGTGCCTTCCCACGGCTGGGATTCAAATTGAACAAAGCCGACATTGCTCATTATGTTAACTCTAGCTTAGCTCTGGCGAATTCAGTGTTTGATCCAGCAGTGATTTGGAGTCAAAGTAAAAAAAGAAAAATGCAAACAGATATTTAGAATTGCTGCTCACTAATTGGCTTTATTAATTCTCATTTTGAAAACCCCATAACCTATTTTTAATCCCTTACCATGGTTGGTCATTACTCTTACAAATTTCTATCTTCGATGCACAACTGATTCTAGTTATAATAGAAAACAAGCCTTGCACGAAGGAACATCACATTTTTTGGCATCATTGGGTTTTGACCAGTGTTGGAGTAACAGCGTTGAAGTCAACACAGTCTCACAAGAAAGTGTAATTTACCACGACACAAAAACTGTGTATTTTGGGTGTGATTTCAAGGCTGTTTTGCGTACTTTTTGTTAGGCCCTGGATATAGCAATAGCACGATATGAAAAAGCGTAAAAGAGACAAGAGATTTCACAGCATAAAAAACACACGAGTTTTGGTTGAAGCCACGTGTTGCATAATGTCGTGGTAAATGTACTCTTTCTTGTGAGATCGGGCTCTTGAAGTATAACAGTGTTACTAATGATGTTATTTTCCAACACAAACACAGATATACAAGGAAACGTCAAAACCATGTTTTTATGCCTTTTTACGTGAATATGGAGCCCGATCTCACAAGAAAGCGTACATTTACCACGACATTACACAATATGTAAATGAGGTATGATTAGCACGAGTTTACGGCCGTCCTGCGTAATTATAGTATGCGTCACATCTCCATTCATTTTAATGGTGGTTGTTAAGACGTGTTCTTATTTATGAATATTCATGAAATCCTGATTCTAATCTTAACCTGCCCCAAGCCCCAGATCTAATCTTACCAATTTTAGTAACTTTATGCCTGAACTTACCCGTTTCACCTGAAGAAAACGTGGGCTTCAATTAAAACTGTGTTTTTTTGACGCTGTGAAATCTCGTGTATTTTTACTCTTTTTGATATCGTGCTAAATGCACGGCGTAACATAAGTACTAAAAATAGCTGTGTCGTAGTCAAATACGCTGTTTTTGTGTCGTGGTAAAAGTACGCCATCTAGTGAGACTGTGTTGGAGCATGTCACGCAAAGCCACATGGCGACATTTTCTTTGAGTTGAGTTTAGTCTTCATGTACTAAAATGTTTGCACATTTTAGGGCTGGGCTGTGGTAGGTTAAGATGTACCCTTCATGCTCATCATATGTTTATATGTCTACATTTTTTTCTGAGAATGGGCTGCAATGTAGCATGTAATTCTCTCTCTTACCTCTCTCTCTATCTCTCTATAAAGTCCTAATAAACGTGAAAGTGGGAGGGCCTATGCATGGGCTATCTACGTACCTCTAATGAAACAATTTCAAATCCATTTCGCACCAACACAGATTTGTACTGTATAATCTATTCAGGTGTTCCCAGTCCTTTTTACATCAAATGTTACAATTATGGCTTAACAACATCTTTTTACAGACAGTAAAGTGAAACTAGAGCGGACCACCCAAGCGCAGCCAATCAGAGCACAGCTTTTGGCTATCCATGATAAATACAATTACTCTATTATCACTGAAATACTCTAGCTTTAAAATAGTAGGTAGCATCATTTATTCCATGCATTTGTTTTACCTACTCACATATTTATTTCACATTTTTCTGCATTCGTTTTCCTGCCACACATTACAAACTAAGTAGACTTCACAAAAGTTTGAAAAGTCCAGATTAGCTTGTTTCTGTACCACATTATCTGACACTGTTTTAAACCAATTCTTCTTATCAGATAGAGACCCTGAGCACAAAAGAATACATTTTTGACACGGGCCGTCACGTTGTCCCTTTTTAAGCCTGCACTCTTATCGACCCACATCTCTGCCTGTCCCGCCGGGAAGAATAATATCTTGGAACGACGCACCTTCTCAACATTGACACTTTCTGTCCACACACCTAATTGAGTCCCATTTGTCTGGCGCTTGGACGTTCCACTGGATTTAATGACAGCTCCAAATGCGCCGCAATTTGCTCGGCTGGTAGAAGCTCATTTACCGCCTCATCTTCATCATTAGAGATAGGGAGAATCACGGATAATTGCTCAAACCTAATGGCACGCTAATTATCGGAGTTAAAATCGCCATTGCCGTCAAAGTGTGGGCTAAAAATAAGTTCTCGGCGACAGGTGGAGGAGCAGCAGGAGATAAATTTAACCAAAGTTTAAGGCGTGTGTGTCATTGTGTCCTTGTGGCTGTGCTTCAATCTCAATCAACTGTAGAACGAATGCTTTATCGGTCTAGCATCCATTATGGTTTAAGAAAAGAAGTTTTGGATCCAGTGTTGAGTGCATTAGAGTGTTAAACTTTTGGAATGGTGTCTGTTTTTAACAAAGCTACAGTCAATTTTACCTCACAAGATGTGCCGTGGAATGGTGGGTGAGTGGCTAGCACTCTCATCTCACATCAAGAAGGCTGCGGATTTAACACCTGCGTACCTGTGTAGAGTTTGCAGGTATTAATATCCCAGAGGCGCCCGTCACTAAAGGGTCTTTCACACCAACACAACCCCAGTGGCTGTCGGTATGGAGGAGCGACGCAGATTCTGTTGAAGTCTCTTTGAGGCACACCAATGTAAAAGAACATTCTCACAAACACGATTCAAACAGCTACCAGTTGCTGAGTGAGCATGCGTAGCGGAAATGACAAAACATAAGTTGCGCGCAAGTCAAACTCTAACGGCAAACAAATGATCCTAATCTTACCTCATGGATTCTTTTTGCCGCTACAGTCCAGACTTCATATTTCGGTCGTTGCATCTCTTTCATCTTTGTTTTCCTTGGACCAAATAGTAGCCATTCTCCTTCGTACTTGCGTCCCGTTTGCACCCGTGTAAAAACAAGTCCATGCTCGGCTATACTGTTTTTTCGTAAGTGTTCGGTTTTCCTGCGTGTTTATTCACTGGTTCTCAGTCTAGTCTCCAAAACCCCGCCTCCACGACCTGCTCTGCACTCTTCTGACCTCCGACAACCCCATTCACACCAAACGCTCGAGAGCTGCCTGTCGACAGAAGTTGCCAGTCCTGTTCAGACAGGAGACCCTTGGCTTGGTGTGCAAGACCCTTAAGGCAATAGGCATGACGCACTGCCAACAAAAACGGGAAATAAATGCATAAAGTGTGTAGCTAAAGTTTATCAAAACCAATCAAAACCTGATAAAAATACCTTAAACATCCTTGCCAATTAGAGGAGCTTATTTTCGGCTACATCTACATATATCACTGCATACCCTATCCCAGATTTTTTATTCCATGAAAAAATGAAAATAAACAGAAATACAAGTGTTTTCACTTGTCTAATGCATTTTGAGCCTGTAACTTGTTCACTATGATGTGTTTTAAGTTCTTTTTTCACTGCTTTTAGGAGCAAGACAGCCGTTATCAACAACAACAGACAGAGCAGAAATAGGTGAACAAACAGGGCATTAATCGACAATGTCAGGATATTGTGGACTAATTACCCCTTGAATAGATGCATTAACAAGATATCTGTGCAAAGCGGAATTGATTTGAAGTTATTTATTGTAAAAAAAAATTCGACTGTTGTCTCTTTAGTAAATTTCTAAAAAAAGAACAATATGTCTCCTTTAGAGACATAATCCTCGCTCTGTCACAGCTTAATAGAAAAGAGTGTCCAATTTTGGCCCAAGTGGTTCCTCATTTAATGGTCAGTTTAGCTAATGTAATAACGTCTGCAGAGAGGACAGACTAATGACCGCTTCTCCATTCACTCTGAGCGCCAGGTCTTAATGAGAGAACAGAGGCCAAGCACACATCGCAGGGACAAGACGGACACGCATTTAAGACGACTTATAAAGGAATGCTAACAATGTACTGCTCATAAAAAAAAAAAAAAAGATGTAACAGGGCAGATGCAAAATTAAGACAATTCAAAATATTCAAAGTTTTCATCACAATAACAGTGGTTAATAAGCAATGTATTATTTATTTCTGCATATATTGGTAAGACATTTTAGTTCAAATAATAGAACACATGCACGATAGCCAAGTGGTTAGAGCTCTGGCTTCCCAATAAGGAGGTCGTGGGTTCGACTCCCGGGTCAGACCATATCAACATCTCACGATCTGGGTGGAGTTTGCATGTTCTCCCCGTGTCACCGTGGGTTTTCTCCAGATACTCCGGTTTCCTCCGACCTCTAAAAACATGCATGTTTAGTTTAATTGGGCATCACTGTAAATGTCCCTTAGTGAGTGAATGAGAGAGTGAATGGTTGTCTGTCTAACCCTGCCACTGTCCAGGGTGTTCCCCGTCTAAGGCCCAAAGTCACTGGGATAGGCTCCAGTCACCCTAACCCCTAACAGGATTAAGCAGTAGAAAATGAATGAATGGATATAGAACACATTGATCTTAAAGCTGGATAAGGTTGGGGTGATATTGAAAAAAAAAAAAAAAGTCAGTATTATTTATCTTTTCTGTGTATCAAGATTTGGGTTATTTTCTGTGTTAAAATGTCTTTAAAATTAATTTTTAGATTAAAAAATACTATCTTATAATGTGAAAACAAGAAAAATTGTTTTTGGAATAGGTAGTACAGGTATATGGTTTATAGTGTATATGTATTGTCTTAAAATGAGATTCTAATTTAAAATCAGGAAGACTACTACAGTTGAATAATGAATACAATTTACTGCTCTCTTATTGTTTTTTAAGACACCAAAAACAAACCTGTTTTGATAAATGTCACTTAATTTAAACATTTATTTGCTTTTTAATAAATTAGGATTGACCATTTCCAGTGTAATTAAATCTTGACTTTTATTTATTTATTTATTTATTTATTTTTTTTTTTGCATTATCTAGAATTCAAACTTTTGCACTCTTTTAAAGCTGGGGTACCTGACTTGTTGTGTTTGTTTTTTTTTTGTTTTTTTTTATCAATTTGTCTTTTCCACTAAAAATCAAATAGTAATGCAGCCCTTTGTGACAAAATCAAACTATAAGTGCTGCGAAGATTAAATAATAGTTTCAAATAGATAACCAAAAGCAGAGCTCTGATTGGCTGTGCTTAGGTGGTCCACGCCTCTTTTACTTTGCTATCTGTAAAAATATATTCTTTTGCTGTAATTATAAGAAAAAAAAATGTAATGCACGTGGATATTAACCATGTTCAAAATGAGTTGAAAGAGAGTATACAAACTTAAATACTTACTTTCAGTTTTGTTACATTTAAATGAGGTATCTCAGCTTTAACTTTGGGGCACAGAGAATGAAGAGATTTGTGTTTATAAACATATATATAATAAAATATTAGTCTATGTGTTTAAAAATGGCAAACAATCCATATATCCATATAAATATTTCACTAAAAACTAAATTTTTGTACATCTTTATTTAATCCAGCGCAGTGTCATTTCTAATAACACCACAGATGAGTGGACTTACCTGTTTGTTGCAAGGCAGTGCTGCGTCACATAAGTTTGAACAGCTAGCTCAATGGGTACAAAAATACAGTGTCCTACAAAGTCTATGTATGACTACATTCAGACAACCATATTTCCCCCTGTTTCAACCCTTGTGACATGTTACGGAGTGCTCGCTGTATTTGAATTTGTTGGGTTTAGATTCTGTGATCCAATTTTGTAGTCTGAATTTGGATTTTTCTGCTCTGTTTTGTCTTTCTAAAGCTGCTTGAGTGAATTTTCTTCCACCACAATTAACCTACAAAACACTACCAACCACAACCAGAAACCACCACAAAATAACTAACAACCAGCAACCACTACAAGTAACATCCACAACTAATCAACAAAATACAACCACGACCAGCAACTACTACTACTAACAACCACAATTAACCACCACAACCAACCAACAAACTACTACCAACCGAGCACATAGGTGTTCTTTTATTTTTGGAAATAAAAGCCCACCTATTTTCGCATATATCTCATTTGGTTCATCCCAAAGACCAAATCCTGCATGAAAAGCAATGCAATGCTATATACAAACAGTCTTGTACATTCTGTAATACAGCAAGAGGATGGGCATTTAGCATCAGACAACCAAATGAATGCAAGTCAGAATCTACAAGAAGACTCACAAGAGCAAAGAAAGCCAAAGCAAGTCAAGCACATAGGTGTTCTCTTATTTTTTGGAAATAAAAGCCCACCTATTTTTCCGCATATCTCTCATTCGGTTCACTTCATTCATCCCAAAGCTAAAATCCCGCATGAAAAGCAATGCAATGCTATATACAAAATGTCTTGAACATTATGCAATACAACAAGCATTCTAGAAACAGGATAAGCAATTGGCATCGGACAACCAAATGAATGCAAGTCAGAATCTACAAGAAGACTCACAAGCGCAAAGACAAAACATGTCAAGCACATAGGTGTTTTTTTATTGTGTAAATAAAAACCCACCTATTTACGCATATCTCTCATTTGGTTCACCCCAAAGACCAAATCCTGCTTGAAAAGCAATGCAGTTCTATATACAAAATGTCTTGAACATTATGCAATACAAGCATTCTAGAAACAGGATAAGCATTTGGCATCGGACAACCAAACAATGCAAGTCAGAATCTACAAGAAGACTCACAAGCGCAGAGAAAAGCAAGTCAAGCACATAGGTGTTCTCTTATTTTGTAAATAAAGCCCACCTATTCGGCAATTCTGTCATGACAATGCCTGTCAAGCACATAGGTGTCCTTTTATTTTTGGAAATAAAAGCTCACCTATTTCCGCAATTCTCTCATTTGGTACTATGGCTTGTCTTGCTTAGTTTCTGTCTGAGATCAGGCATTGCCAAGCATTAAGGCCACAGTAGTCTACCCAATGGATTCACCCGATGTCACAAGGGTTAAAGAGCCGCCAAACTATGATGCGGCAGCAGAGCCTCGTCGATTACGATGGGTTTAGCCATGGATGGTTCTTCATGGCTTGTAGAGTGATGCGATTGTTGGGGTTCTTCTGCAGACAGCTCTTCAGTAAGTCTCTGCAATCTGCAAACAGATAAATATTGGTTAGAAAGGGGCAACAGACATGTTGTTGTACAGTCAGATCAGTGACAGTTAAGACGTATTTGATCATTTGTTGTACAGTGCTAGCCTATTTGCATGTTAAGGAGGTCCAATCACAGCTGTTATTTCAAGGTGGATCATGTCAAGGATTGGTTATGTCGTCGTTCATATTCCATGTGTTTATGTCAACACAGTCATCTTTTCTACATGGGTTACTGGTATGGATGAAGCATGGATCTAATACCATGGGCTAGTTTTCAATTTCATTCTAGCTTCTTTGTCAATCTGTGAGCTCATACAAAGTTGCAGAGAAGAGAAACAATTTCAGAGGAGAGGAATAAAACAAGGGTGTTCCTCAGGGATTTGTTTTAGGGCTGCTGTTTTTTTTTTTTTGTTTTTGTTTTGTTTTTTTTTTTGCAACTAATTGATAATTGAAATGTTTGTTAACTAATTTAGTAATCTAATTGTTTTTTACTTGTCATTATAAAGGCACAAACATATGTCAAGAGCTAAGAAAAGCCCAAGAATGAACAGCAATGATATGAACATTTAGCAGCAGCCTGTTATATGTGAGTGGTTCGGGACAAATTCTCTTATGCTAGTTGGACGCAAGTGTCCTTGTTCACTGTATTAATGCAATAATTTGTGTTTTGTTTTTTTGCATGAGCTCTCTGGTTTGCTGTTGCACATCAGGCGGATGCTCATGGAGTGTTTAAAAAAATCTAGCTTTGCAAACAGCGCAGCATATAGAAGAAGGATCATAACAAATCAAGTGCTGCAACCAGGGCAATGTGTAAGGCACTCGGACATGCTTTAAGAAATGAAGGAATTTGTGAACTGTGCTGGAGATTAATAGGACACTGATCTGGTGTATCATCCGTTGGTTTTCAAATGTCTGTTGAAAGATATGCCTTTAAGAATAACCACAACCTAATTCTTACCTTCTGGAATAGCGGTGGGTATGGGAACTGCCCTCTTGCTCGCAATGGTCTGCTCATTCACCAGGGGTCTTTTGTTGAACAGCATGGCAAACAGTACAAGGCCCAACTGCCAAACTGTGACGGGCTTTGCAGTGTAGGGAACTTGCCTGAAGAACTCTGGAGGTGAGTACTGGACTGTACCTGTAACACAAAACAAACAAATGTTATGGACCGAAGAATGAGACTAGGTTTTTGTGCTCATCTACACTTTTTTTTTTGTTCCTAACATTGATATGAGACCAGTTATGGCGTTTACATCTAAGAACCAGGAAATGCACTGTTAGCATTTATATTTTATAATATATTTTCTTTAAGTTATCGCTAATATTTTTTAAACCAAAAAATAGCTTAAAAGAAGAAATAATGCTATGAACCGGTTCTAAAACTATAATCCATAAATATGTTTAAGCTTATTATATATTTTGGATCAATTTAATTTAAAGATGCTGTAACTGAACATGGTTTGCTTAGTTAGCTAATTCTGGTCCACTTTTCACAACTTTCAGAAGTTAGAGCCATCATTGTAAGAATAACAGCAATTAGCATGCAAACGACACACTGCCTGGCTTTGAAGAATAAAATGTTTTAGATTATTTAGCTTTTTTAAGTGTCTACATTGAGTTACAACCAATCTCAATAAAGCAATATACCTGGAAACAATAGACCTTTTTCAGCCTACGTCATGGTGATGTCACAGCTCTAGCCGGCGGCAAAAATAAACGAAAACTCTTACGCGCCAATCCCACTACATGCAGCTCCGCTCCGCCCCGCCCAGCTCCGACCGTCGGAGTGGCTGCACAGAACTGTTGTCAATGAGGACCGTTCCACATGCTGCGTGTCCTCTCCGCAGGAATCCGCCCAGCTCCGTCTCTCCGCCGCCGTACGACCAAAATACGGATCAAGGCTATTTTCTTCTCCGCCCGAGTCCGGCCAGGTCCGGCCAAGTCAATCTCCGCCAATTAAAACGCACCAAACAGGAAAAAGAAAGTGAACTATATCCGGATTTACAAAGTAAAATCACTCCGCACGTACTTTGTATTGATCAGATAACGAAAAGTTCGTATTTTTACATAAAGTTTCTTTGATATTTGGACACAGCAGACTGTTAACTACATAATATGTCACTGACACATGGAGAGGACGACGTTCGTGCTCGTAACAGTTTAAAGCCTCTTTACCCTCCGCGGAGGAAAGCACGTCCTACTGCGCATGCTCTTATTGAACTCCTCGGGGCTACGCAGCCCTGCGGAGAGGACTGGAGCGGAGACAGTGGGCGAGGGGTCTGCGGCAACTTTCGGAGGCGGAGCGGAGCGGAGCGCAGCTGCATGTGGTGGGATTGGCGCGTCAAGGCTATTTTTTCTCCGCCCGAGTCCGGCCAGGTCCGGCCAAGTCAATCTCCGCCAATCAAAACGCACCAAACAGGAAAAAGAAAATGAACTATGTCCGGATTTACAAAGTAAAATCACTCCGCACGTACTTTGTATTGATCAGATAACGAAAAGTTCGTAGTTTTACATAAAGTTTCTTTGATATTTGGACACAGCAGACTGTTCACTACAGACTATGTCACTGACACATGGACAGGACAACGTTATTGAGTTCGTGCTCGTAACAGCCTCTTTACCCTCGCGGAGGAGGAAAACACGTCCTACTGCTGTGAACACGTGAAACACAGGAGTCGTCTGTATTCCTGATATAGTTATTTGACCTTCAACGAGGACTTTTATTTCACAAACTCGTGTTTATGGCGCATGCTCTTCTTGAACTCCTCGGGGCAACGCAGCCCTGCGGAGCGGACTGGAGCGGAGACAGTGGGCGAGGGGTCTGCGGCAACTTTCGGAGGCTGACCGGGGCGGAGCGGAGCGCAGATGCATGTAGTGGGATCCCCGCGTTAGCCGACGCATTAAAAGTTTGAGGTTTTAACATGGTTAAAAAGACGTTTTGTTGTGAACTGTAACTAGGACATAATGTTAACTTAACCTTACCCAGTTGAGCAAGTGCAGTTTCAAGTTCAAATTGATTAGTTTCATTAAGAATTCTACCTAAAATTGTACTGTTGACAATCATTCAATTTTAGTACACAAGACCCTTAGTTTCTGTCTTCCAGTCTTAAACTTTGTCTTTGACCAGAGCTAACAGATTCTCAGAGCTACAAGCCAACAAAGTTGAGCTAATAGTAAAAATTTACTAGTAAATACTGTGTCGCCTTTGATGCACTAATGGGAGGTGCACACATTAGCATATTTAGCATTAGCTTCGAGACATGAATTAATAGTTAAAAGACAGCATTTTATCCACTACTGGATCTAGCAAAGTAAAACAGACCTGAAACAAATGTAAAAATCACTTCTTTAGCCTCGTGAAAGAGCAGATCCAGATCCTCTCACGAATCACATAAGCTCAGACTAAATCCTTCCATCCGCCAGAAGTAATTCACCAAAGTCTGTGTCAGGTCCCACAGAATAAGTCACGATACTTATTCTGACAGCTCTGAATGAACAGACTTTTTTTTTTTCTGCTTTTGTGTTTAAAAATCACACAAAAGCATGTCAAGGGTCTATATACAGTAAGTTAGCTAATGCTGCGTTCCAGGCAACTAAGGGGTGTTTAATGTTTCCAAATGGAACATTACCAGTTCCCACTTCAAAGCATTTAAACTGAATCCACTCGTATGTTATCAATATGACTAATGCTAACATTAGGCTGAACAAAAGTAATAATTTAAAAAGTAATCAGTAAAAAATATTTAGGCTACATAGTTAGTGTGGCAGTTAAACCCATAGACATTAAATTAGTAGACGCGCAATCAGCACTCTGCTCTGTTGCTACAACTCGAACAGCCGACGCAATATTCCTCCAGTAGAGGTGATGACGAAAATCAATGGAAGTCAATGACAGAAGTTGCACTTTTATGGATAAACGAGCTTAAACAAGCGATTTTAGCAAAACCATGAGCAAAACGGACTGATTTGTGTCTCATGAAGCTTTTTTAAACAACTTGGCGATGTGAAATTGTATTTCTTAACTACTACTATATTCTTAGACTGAAAATGCTCTATCAGTTGCCGATGCGACAGACACCCTCCACGAGAAGTGAAGCTATAACTTTGTTTGGTGTTATTTATGTAATTTGTCTGCTTTTCTCACCTGTAACATGTAAAAGTGACGTTTGGTGGTCACTAGAGCATTAAAAGGTGCATAAGTTCGCTAGCTGTTGCAGTTTCATACACAATTTTTATCTACACTAAAATACTAAAAGGTTTGTAAACTCAACAATAATTGTACCAAGGCCTGACCTTTGCTAAATGTGGTCGGTAGGTTTGTACAGCTGACACACTCTGGATCTTTCATAACTTGCGTTTTTTGCGGCTAATGCTAACGGCTATAGGAAAACAAACAGTAGAACGCTCCGGACTAGCTTAAATCTTACCGGACTAGCTCAGATGCTAAGTGTTCGATAGCATCAGAGTCGGACTGCGCGTCTACTAATTATATGTCTATGGTTAAACCCCTCAGATTCACTTTTTGTGGGAACTGCTGATCTTGTGAAGTAGGATGCACAGTTTGCAGCAGTAGGAATTGAAAAAAAAAATCCAGTTACCAGTTGAATGGAACGTACCAGTAAAACAAAACAAAAAAAAAGAACAGCCTGGGTTTGCTTGAGTTTGTTGCAGTTTGATCTAACATATTTCTCTTTTTTTCTCAACCAGCTAGGACATTTCTGACGTTTCTATTCACCTTATCTCTCCCGCCCACTATTGTGAGCAAGTGTAAGTTTGGTAGAATTATAGTGTGGATTTCGCAACACAAGACAGACAAGTCACGCTAGCTACTTTCTACAGGAAGTGCTTGCCAACAATAGTGGGTGGGGCAGAATAAGGTGAATCAATTGCTGCCTTTAAGTTACTAATAATAATGCTTTACCTAGAGGTCCATTAAATATCTGTCCAGGTTCGAAGGTGGTCCCCATCCAAAGTCGATGAACTTGGCCCTGGGTGGGGTGTATCGATTGTCAAGCAGGATGTTCTCCGGCTTAATGTCTCGATGGAACACTCCCTTAGCTTCCATTGCAATCGCCCGGTCTACCAGCTGACGGAAAATGTCCTAAAAGGAAAAAAAAAACAAAGATTGAGTTAGTTAATGTAATAACTTTTTTTTTTTTTTTTACTGGCAACAAAGTGAAACAAGAGTGGATCATTGATGCACAGCCAATCAGAAAGCTGCTTTTGGCTATGACAGACAAAATACTTCTATTTTGAGAGTGTATAGAGCTCTCTTCATGAACAATATAATATTTGATGGAAAGACATGTTTAATCGTTTGCAACTAAAAAAATTGAACATGATTATATTAAAGATTTCACATTTTGAAGCATTTTTGTTAGCATTTTTTGATGAGGTTTATAACTATACAATTTGTTAAATGATTGCCAAAAAAGTGTCAGTTTTGTGTAAATTGTCTTTGCATTTTGGCACTTTTTGACAAAATGTTTGGATGTTTTACAACTCTTCTTGTAATTTGGAACTATTATTTGTCCATATTGACTGTAAAACTAATATTTTCAACAAGGACTGTCACATCAACATTAGAAAAAGAAAGAGAGCATGGTAACTCATGAGTAGGGCTGGACGATATAGACAAAAAAATGAATGAATCTTGATATTTATTAGACCTTTTTCAAAACTGATGTTCATTTGATAATAAGTCAAGTCTAATAGAAATGTATAGGATTAGTTGAGATGTGCACACAAAATAATACATTTAAATAAATTAATGGGAAAAAAGATTAACATAAAACATGGAATATCTAGAAATCGAATTTGATTATTAAAGGAGACCTATTGCGTTTTTTTTTTATATACTTAGTAAGAAACTAGAACATGTGCTGATCAGTAATTTACCTTTTGTTCATTGTAAAACACAAAATGAATTCAAAACCTTCTAGAAAATAGAAACAGCTCTCTTCCTGTTCAAAACTGACAAATTTTAAATCACAAAGTATTATTTTTGGAAAGTGGCTATGGGACAATTTTGAACCATATACGCGTCACTTTGAGTATTAATCTTTTGAAAAAAATCTAGTAAATACAAGTAACTGGGAGGGGATAGGTGGTAGGTGAGAACGGGGATTTCTGAGCACTTGAGCTCCAGCTGAAGAATAATACAAGATTACTCAAACATGCAGGAATCAATTCAAATATAACTTTGATGAAACTAATGTGAAAGGAAGACCATTATAACAAGATTAAAAACTTAGAAAAGTGACTTTGACATCATAGGTCTCCTTTAAAGAAAAAAAAAAATCTAATGATTCAATACTGAACTTTAGCACTTTATAAATGTAATGCACTGGACAAATACAAACTTAGATAAGCAAATAGGTTAAATACAGTATATTCATATAGCATACGTATATTCTATCTTAATTTATTTGAAAATCCTAAGACTTGTCAATGGATTTTTTTTTTCCTGATTTTGACTACTCCTAGATTTTGAAGTTTGTTTATTCTTATCGAATTATTATACATTTTCTTTTTTGTTGTTTTTGTCACTTTTTGACTTTTCTTATATTTGTTTAGATTTAGTTTCTATGTTATAATTTTGAAGAAATTATAAAAAATAAGTGAGATTTAAGAACTTTTACCTTTAACTTCCATTAATTTCAATGTGATTTTTAAATGTAGCCATATTCCATTGTTTAGCAGTCATTGTTGGGATCAGTCGGGACAATGATTAGGTTTAGGAGAATGGGTAAGTTTAGGAAAAAAGTTTGGGTAAAGATTCAGATAAAAATAGTTTAACAGTTTAGTCCCATTTAGCAACAGTAATAAACACTAAAATGTCAAATGGGACTTGACTACTTACCTTGATCTCATCGATATTCGCAGGTTCATCTTCGTGAGCTGTGGCGTAGTCCAGTATATCCATGCAAGGGTCCGGTCTCTCCATCACCAACACGATCTCGTCTCCCAGGTCGTACCAGTCCAGGAGAAGGGTGTGATGTCGCATTCGGAAGAGCCTGGACCAGCCCCACCCGGGTGAGCAGGTACACCTCCATGGGCAGGTTGCACATCTGTCCATCTATCTCCTGTAACACAAGCAAATGAGTTAGCTTCAGTGTAACTTTTTAATCCTTTAGGCGCCAGAATTTTAATTGAAAATGCACTAAATTTTGATGCTTTAAATGTTGCCCTAGTGAATCCAAACCAATATTTCTCTGTATTAATTTATACAAAAAGTCTGAATTTCAAAAAATGTATTTCTAGATTGGTTAAAATATCTTCAAATCTGGGGTTTTATTCATTCTATTGGTATTTTTTTCTGATTAAGATGGTTTTATTTAATTAACCTACATTATTTGCTTTGGGGTATTTCAACCTTCTTTCAATAATGACTTTTTGTAGCCAGGCTAGCGCCACCGAGTGCTCCGCTCTGTTTCATTTTACTCCAGCAACTAGTTCAGGAATTTCAGTGTTTGTTGTTCCTTGAATCGAGCTTGAGAAATGATCAACCAAATAGCGAACAGAAATTAGTGATGACGTCAATTCAAGTATCTGTTTGTGGTTCCGCAAGTTTGCCGTTAAAGAAGTAGTATTGCAACTTTGGCGCCTAAAGGGTTGAACCTAGTATCAAATCCATACATTTTGTTTGCCTATGTACCTTGTGTTACTACCTTTCAAGGCACTTCAAGCGTTTTACATGAAGCAGTGGTTTTCAATCCTATAAAACCACTGAAGATAATATTTTGCTTTCCAAGTACCACCTGACCAAAACTCGGAATAAATCAGGCCAAATGCAAAAGAAATAATAGTGTAAATTTAGACTAAAACTTGTCTAAAACAAGTGTAATCAATGGATAAGGCAGTTTTAAGTGCGACTCAATCCAAAAGAGGACAAAAACATGCACAGATTTGAGCACAGAGTACTGACATAAAAGAAACATATTGGTGGAGTTCACATACTGTTATAATATGAGTCAAGTATCTTGAAGAAGGGCACTACAATAATTTGCTCGAGTAGTGTCAATGTGACACATGGAGTTTTAGCAGTTCTCTCCACATCTTGCTTAGCTTCTGACATCTGACGGGATCAGGCTTTGACAAGCAGAACAGGCAGGCATGGCCACTTAGGACAAAGTGTGAAGGACATGTGTGCACTCAAAGTGGTGCATATTCCAAATGTGTCAGTCAAATATTGGTTTTAATTTCAGATACTGGCATATATTGTAACATCAACTGATAATAGCCAGTCCTGACACTGGATCAGTCACTCAGCAAAGTCACCGCATGAGAGAAATTCAAAATCTTAAGATGACTGCAATCACACTCCAATCAGTCATTGCTCAAAGTTTGTCTGAGTAAATACCATATTTTTGACTATAGAACTGCTGGTCTATTGATGGGTTGACGGTGTCCTAATGGACCAAAATTGATATTAGTTGACAGGAGATCTTGAAGATTCATATGTCATAAGGTATGCAGGCATTTGAGAGCAAATCGTACGAATAATTAGCCTTTTAGACTACATATGAATAAGCTATTTCCTTTGTTCTATTTTGCATAAATACTGGTATTTGTATACATTTTGTACACAGTCAGATAAATAGAGATACTGAAAAGATTTGAGAGCTTTTGCAATGCCAATTTTCATTGACAAAGATGTGTTTGTTTCTTGGCCATCAGTTAGCAAAGGCTAACATACAGCAGACATCAGAACTACTGTAAATTATGCAATGGCCACCTGACTTGAAAGGTTAAAACAAAGTGAAGTTAAAGTTCTCGTTTTGAGGTATAAGTTAGATTTAAAAATGGATGCAATTCACATTTACTTTTCAAACTGCAGAAAGGATAATTATGTACTTTTTCTAAAATACTCATAATAATAATTTAACTTCTTGGGTTGCTGTAGAACTCGTGTCTCACATGCAAAATCATCAGGATTACTGATTTAATCAAATGACATTACATTAACCTGCCATATGGATCAATGAACTCCAATTTGAGCTCTTCCACAGTATCTATGGAAGTCCCGCTGAATGCGCTTGGAAAAGATTTTGAATGAAATACTTTGAGTTGATTGGGTGACTTGTCAACTGCCTACCTTAGTTTGTACATGTGCACTTTGAATAGTGTCACTTGATTCATAAATAAATAACTGTAGAAACACTACATCCACAGGAGCTGCCAACTTTTTTTTTCTTATTCAGGTGCTACTTGCTGTTGTCTTTGTTAATACCCTCCACACCCCTGCTGCAATGTGATTGGGTCGTTTAACAACTACTTTAGACTCCAAACCAATTGAGCTGGTGGAAGGATTTCTCATGAGTTTGTGAATAAGTAGAAACACGGCTATACTGTGCCTAAAACATCACATTTCTAACATTTCCTTTTAAATATACTTACCCTTTCGGTGTAAAAGACCATGCTCTTCGGAATCGACTTGATGGCCACCTTTAAAACAAAACAAAAATAGGTTAAAATCAAAGTATATTCTAACTGGAATTGTGTTACATTTTAAAACTATATTTAGGGCTGGGCAAAATGTACTGTATATTATTGTAATAAACATGGAAGGAAAAAGTTAAGACGCAGATTGATAAAGTTCGCTCGCCTTTAGCTTTAGGGCAGAGCTTTGAGAGCTAATGCTAACAGCCTCTCCAGAAGAACATACTGAACTAGCTCAGTTGGTAAGTGTTCGATAGCATCAGAGCCAAACTGCACATCTACTAATTATATGTCAGTGTTTGATGAGCTTTCACAACTTTCCAGGCGATTTGAGCAATGTCGCTAAGCTGTGTTTGTTAATGTTTTTAGACTGCTGCTAGCTTCTATTAGCGTAGCAACATGTCTCAACTCACGGTGAAAAGTGCTTCTAAACTCACCATGGTGAAGATTTGTGGACTCATATTATATAAAGTAAAGTTTTAAAGTACCAATATTATTTCAGTTAAAGTTAAATCGTCATTTGTCATTTTCTCACGATAAAATATTCAAACTATTTTGCCCTGTCCTAAAAATATTTCTCTCAAAGTATAGCTTACCGGAAAGTTGTCAGAAATACGTTCGCCGGCCACAATCGTTCCAAAACCTCCCCTCCAAAGAAGTTTGATGACTCTGTAGGTTGCAAAGAAATCTGCCAATGAAAGGAAATGTGTTAATTTTTTTGTTTATTCATTAAAAAATCATAAATGTAATAATGCAAAAAAATAATAAATACATATAGTCAAATTAGGATAGAGTACTTACCTTGTAAATTGCTGGCTGCTTCATCTTCAGTTACCGTTTCTGCAACAAAAAAAGGGGTTAGTTTGTTGAACTTTTAATCATTGCAATTTTAATAGATATAAATAGCAAACTGTGAAAGCTGTGTTGATCTGCAGTTTAGATTTGAACTAAGATTGTGTTGGGAATTGTTAGTCCATAAACATATTTGAGTTGTTTTGTCAATTCTTCTAAGCTGGTTGACGTCAGATTGATACTCTATGCTCGTTACTTTGAATCTGAATCATCATTGTTGGAAAAAAGTGAAAAAGTCATGGCAATTATTTGAAGTTGTCATTTTTTTTGGTTAATCCTATTGATCCGGTTCTAAAATGACTTATGTATTTGTAAAATTTGTAATTCTGATCAAAGAGGCCAAAGCACGTTCATTTGCTTTGCTCTTTTGGTATTGGCTGATGTTCAAACTACAATGCTGTGCTGTGATTGGTCCGGATTCGCTGTGGCCATCTTTAATCGTACAGAGAGGGTTTCTTTAGATGGATTCTCAAGATTTGTGAAAGTAAGGTAAGGTAAGTTATGCATTTATTAATCCCTTTTGAGGACAAATGATTCTTTGAATTTCACTGTTTCTTCGCTTTTAAAATGTTTAAAATAGTTTGTTTTAGATTCCTCAATGCATGATAACCCTAAGCTCCTCTATCCTAACCTCTATCTTACGCCCAAATTCCTAACCTTAAATCCTGACTTGCCCAATATGTGTCTTATTGACGCAAAATAAAGATTGTCTAAGAGTTACGAGTCGTGGAATACGTTTCTGTTTTCGAAACGGTTTCTAGAGTCTTTGATTTTGCGCTGTGTGTTAAGAATCATCAGGCACATGCGTCTAGACCAGACCTTTCTGTCATTCGTGTTCAGCACGTGGGACGACACAGCTCGGCTCCAGAGCAGGTGATGCCCTACGCGCTCTGTGTTATGTGCGTATTGGAGCAGCAGCACTGCGTGGCTCTGTGGTCGGCTGTGGAGCGCAGCGGGACGGCCAACGTGCCAAACCAGACCAGGCGAACACACACAGCACCGTCCTCTTTAAGCGTCACAAAAACGACTCGGCTGTTGTATCTTGCGGTGAATCATGTGTTCAGCGCATTATTACCTCTACAAAAGACACTACACATCATAACCAGGCAGGTTATCAACTAAAATTACTGGTAAAAAATGAAGATCGCGGGTTTCGCCTTTCACGGGTTATTTTTGGAACCTAACCCCCGCGATAAACGAGGGACCACTGTATTCATGTACAAAGAAACCTGGGGCCCAATTCCTAAGAAATGTTTGTACAATGCAAAAAATGAATTTCATGACCAGTTAAAGTTGCTTGATTTATTGTAGAAAGCCAAAATAATTGCCAATGGGTTATGAAAACTGTTCTTACCCCATTGGCACATTTTTGTTGTTATTTTAATCCAAATTCTCTTATAACCAGTTAAAATATCTTGATACCAGTGAAATTTTCAACATTATACAAGCAATTCAAACTTATCCAGCTCAAATCTGGATTAAAATTTTGATCCCAAGTCATTTTAAACAAGTCTAGAGTTACAGTTTTTGCACAGTTTATTGCTTATTGAGCGGACCTTAAAGAGAACCTGAGGCCCAACTTTGGACTCCAGCCTTAAGATTAAGATGTTCTTGATGTTTTTTGCAAGACTTAGTCAGGACTACCATAGCTGGAAGTTTTTGTCTATATTGCACATGTTTTATTTGGTGAGGTAAAGCGGAGGAAGCTCACCCAAACACGGGAAGAAACATGCACAATTTTTGCTTCGAAAAGTGATCGCTAAACATCCATCTGGTAAAATCAATTTCTCTGAGCACATTTGAGGTCTGAACTTTCAATCTAAATACTTTCAAAATTGCAAATCGTGCAGCTTCTTTTTTTGAAGGTAAAATGTCTGTCTTCTTACCAGGTGGAGTTGGTATGCGGATTGGATCAGGTGAGATTGTTGGCCGAGCCCAGAGTCCGCGGAATTGTGATGGAGTCGGTTCTTCTTCTGTTTCACTCTTCTCCTTGACACCACGGCCAGCAGCAGCAGCAGCAGCAGCAGCAACATCATCTGTGAAAACAAGTGTAAAGATGTGTGAGAAATTGGTAAAAGGTATATAACAAAGTTTGAACTGTGTTTCAAGGAGCAAAAAAATGTGTATACTGTATATAGTTTTTACCCTGGAATCTAATGAAGTCAAGTGTTGGCCAGATTATTGTTTGTGGTATCATGACTGGAAATGCAACATCGATACTATACTCTTTCTCTTGGTTCATGCTTTATTCATGCATATTAATGTGCAGTTATTAAGATGTGTTTCCAAATGGTGTGGTTGAAAATGTATTAGAAGTTAAATTAAACATTGCATGGAAAACACGATCATTTAAAGGTGGGGTAGGTGATTTTTACTCTGCAAGCACAATTTAGGTTTTAAATCTGACAACTTCCTCCCTTTAATCCTTCGACACAAGGTTAATATCGACATATATTCATTTTGGTTGCATTTATGGCTTATAAACTTCTTTTTACAAACAACAAAGTGAAACTGGAGAGGACCACCCCAAGTTCAGCCAATCAGAGCGCAGCATTCAGCTCCTGATTAGAACTAAACATCTTTATTATTCAGTTTAGACAGTACTCAGAGGTCTCATTTCTTCACAAAGTGCTGTTTTTACTACATACTTTTTAGTGGAAAGCACAAAGTTTACTCATTTACTACTAAATTAGTAAACTTTGTGCCGATTCTCACTCTCACTCCAGCTCTCAGTGTCGTCTTCCTCACAAGACGACAAGTGAATCTACCATTATTAGGCTCAAAGCCTAAGCTCTAGTGAACATTTTCGCCAGTTTCGCCTCGCAGAAAGTCAGACACCCCACCTTTAAAAGAGGAGTATTATGTTTCTGGTGATAAATTATACTTTTTGGTGAATTGTAAGCCACAATATTGATACAAAAGTCAGTTAACTTTCTGGTCAAAGCTGCAGAACTAATAGGCCACCCCTCTTCTAGTGACATTTAATCATAATTAGGCTCGGGAAGCGTCTGTGGTTACCATGGAAATTATGTGAAATCCGCCATGTTTGTTGACAGTTTAGCAGAACTTCCATAGGAATACATTAGACAAAACGATTAACAAAAGTAAAGAAAACAGCCATGGAGCAGCCCAACAAGCTGCTGGGTCAGTACTGGTAAATTTATCTATCACTATATAGTGTCAAAATGTGATTTAATAAACGCTAGTATTTTCGGTATTTAGCTGTTTCAAATCTCCATTGGTTTCTACAGCTGTATGATGTCACGATCCCGAGCCTAATATGTGCTAAAATATTCACGTACAAACAATATTTAGAATGCTATATTTATGATAATGATTATTGTAAATGAATATGAGCTCAATTTTAACATAAAACACAATATTTAACACTATGTACACTGACTAAAGAGTAATATTTCATGTTTTTTTGTGGAGAGTTTTGTGAAAAACTTCACACTAAGCAGTTTGTTAAGCTTTTAAAAACGTAACATGATAGCACAAGTGAAAAACATCAACTTGGAGCGAATTATGTAATATTACCATTTACAAATGATTTCTAATGTTAATGTTTTTTGGAGCAACATTGTTACATTACAGAAGCATTTAAATATGAATCACTTTTATTAGAAAAAATATGTTCTTTGTGTGTTGATAGTTTGTAATCATTCAAATGTTTAAATGAAAACTAGGCTTGTGTGTTTGAAGCAAATCAATGGACTGGTTTACAGCTGACCTCTGATGAACTGTCACAGACGGCTGATCCATTAACTATTTTGAAATAAGAAGCTAGCAATTCAGTAACAAAAGGACCAAAATCTGTCTATTCAATCAGGGAATATTGCATTAGGTAATTTTTTTGTGAAAAGGCACACTGTCAAACAAGAGAGTTGAATCAATAGACTACTAAATTCTGACTTATTTTCATAAAATAACATGTTTTCAAAATTAGCAACATGGTAGCAAACAGCATGTCTTTCACATTACATCTGTTTTTTAGCAATAGGGTAACAACAACAACAACTACTACTACTACTACAATAACAACTACAACAACAACAGCAACAACTTTACTACATAAACTAAGATTTGAACATATTTCAATTACTGTTAGTTATTTTTCTGCAATTTACTGGAATATGAGGTGTAAAATGCACTTGTAACTGTATTTATTGGAAATAAAATCAGGAAACAGTCATTTCTAAGCCACTGGTGGTGCACAGGCAGCCTCTAGTTGAGACCTTTGGCAGTTAACCAATTTATTAATATTTTACCCAACTCTACTAATGACTACTTTCTAATTTGGATAACTTGTCATTAAGAACTAACTATCTACATTTTTGTTTCATTTTTAAGTTGTCTAGACACATTTTAGAGCATATATTAACTGAAGCTTCTGAGATTAGATTTGGTAATGATTGGAAAAGCCACACATTCTTTTAGGTCTTACTAAAATCATTGTTCGAAGCAATAAACTAGAATTAAGGCTGCAAAATGAATCTTTAATTGCTTTGTTTCATGAAAATCTTGTGTGTGTATAAGCTACTTTAGGGGCTGTTTTGTATGTAACCATAAGAGGAAAATCTAACTTTGAGTCCCATCAATAAATCTTTGGATGCAGATGAATAACATTAAATAATCAAATTTAAGTTATACTTACTAGTTTTCTTTGTAACCTTGCTCTTCACATCCACTGGACTCTTGCACCTGGACCGTTTGCTCGGACTGGGCTGCTCCGAATCCCAGCAGTCCTCCGGCTGTCTTCTTTTACCGCTAAGAACGCGCCCATCAGAGCTCAAAACCCTGTGGTGAGAGCCGGAGAGGCCGCTGGGTCCGGGAACAGGGTCTGAATCGGTCTCAAGCTCTAGAGTCCGCATGGATCTCGTCTTCAGGAACTTAGGGGTCCAGTTTTTGTTCCGGTCAAGGCGGTTGAAGGATGGACAAGACCTCCAAGCTGTAACAAACAAAGGAGAGTGTTAGACGAATGCTAACTAAACAAGCAGATCTTAAACTTTCTTAGCAACAGTTTAAAATTAATACTTACCATGTATCCTTCTCTTTTTGGGGAGGTACTCCGGCCACGTTTTGTACCTCATGTTGTAGAAATTTCTGTGAAAACAAGCAGAAACTAGGTTAGAAAACATGGTTTCAACTGACAAGAGCTGTTGGCAAAACTTGAATTTATTAGCAAGTAGTTGAGCAAAACTTACAAAAACACGTCAAGAATACTTACTAGTCGAAGGAATACACAACAAAAAGTGGTCACTTCGAGTAAATCTTCAGAAAACGGCGATAAACTGAAGCCGATGGGAGCTCTCTGTGAAGCAGCTGCTCTGGTCGAGACACAGAGACAGACTGACGAAGAGATGGAACTTCGTGTCGTGGTTACGTTGGCTGACGGAATGACATCATCTCTGCCACTGCGTTTGAATGTACACAAACAATCTGAGCATTAAAAGTGGATTAGATTGTGTATTTTTGATGCATTTATTGTCAGTTTGTGGTAACTGTATAAGGATCCTACGAAAACTGTCAAAGATCGTGGAGTAGCTCTGATGCTAGTCGTTGAAAGACCATAAGTTTGCATAATAATGGAGCCAGATCTCACAATTTACCACAACATTACATGACATGTAAATGACGTATAATTAGCACGATTTCACAGTGTTTTTGCGTAAATATGCCACGCGTCGCAGTCCCAGTTCATTTTTATGATGGTGGGTATTATTTAATATTAACCTACCCCAAGCTCCACACCTAAACTTACCCATTTTAGTAACTTGATGCCTAAACTTACCCGTTTCACCTGAAGAAAATGTCCCCAGGTGGCTTCAACCAAATCTCGTGTAATTTTTACACTTTTTCATATCTTGCTATATCCACAGCATAACATAAGTACACAAAAAAGGCCTGAAATTCTGGTCATAATACGCTGTTTTTGTGTCGTGGTAAATGTACGCTTTCTTGTGAGACTGTGTTGAATATTGTTGTTTAAAAAAATAATAATTAAGAAAACAAAATCAAAGAGTTCTATGGATGTTGCTGCACAATGTTAGAATTGTGAATTCTTCTTAAGAGTCAGCATGATCAGTAAATGAAAGTGAAAGATTTTTTTTTTTAATAGATTTATTTATTTATCATTATTATAATTATTTTTTAATAGATGTATTACCGCAGGGTTGTTGAACTCATTTTGACAATGGGCCATATTGGCATCGGTGTTTTCCTCGAAGGGCCGGTTGTAACTGAAATGAAACCTTACTGATTTTTGACATATTACAAATGATAGTTGTATTTGATTCTTGTATATTTATTGAGGTGAAAATTACAGAATATACATCTGCATTTGTCTGAAATATTAATTACTCTTTAAGTTTTAGACAAATAATTTCATTAGGTTAAGACACCCAGATTATTCCTGGCAGCACTAATATAAAGTTAAATTAAAACTTACAAGACCTTGAGGGCCGCATGAAATGAGGTCCCCGGGGCCTTGAGTTTCATATATGTGTATTCAATCGTAAGAACATTCTCATTTACAATGAAAACCTAGCACCAATGCAAACCTGGTTTCTAAGAGAAGAAGTTCGGGTTTTAAGTTGCTTTGCTTTTCACCTTGATTTTGATTTATCCAAGCTTAGTTGTTATGCTGTGTTCAGACCAGACAGCCTCAGAGCGTCCAAAGCATCCAATGACATGATAAATCAATGTAGACCTGCATCTTGAAGCGTCCAGCAAATTTGAGTCTAGCACGTTGAAATTCACTTGTTTAGGTGAATGCAGATGCTGTGTCTTGTGAAGTACACGCTGCAACCTGCAACAGATGCTTTAGCCGTCTCATCAGGCCTCGAAACCCGAGTTGGGCATTGCTGAACTTTCAAACGCCTGCGTCCACCAATCAGACACTACTCGCCTGAGACATAGTAACCTGTTGCTGTTCTCTCACATCAAGGGGAAAGAAGGACTGTTTACTAAAGTCTAAACTAGCCTTTTTCATGAAATGTTGCTTGTTTCAAAGGCTGGGTCGCTTGTTGCTCTGAAAATGTGGTGACATAGCAAAACAAACTTTATAGGACATGATCTGGACTGACAATGCGCTCACAAGGATTTATTAAAATGCTCGTTGGCATGTTTAATGCACTGCTGTATGTTGTAGCAATAGATGAGTACAGAGACAGCAAAAGAACTGCCTGGAGGAGGAAAAAGTTGTGCTTTCGAGTACGTTTTTATAAAGGAAGCAAGCCTCTATCTCTTTCACTTGCGCTCTCTCAGAAGGTGATCTGTCTTCACGCAAAACAAAGCCTTTGCAAAAAAGTGGGAAAGCAAAGAAGAGCGTCAGGGAATAAAAAAGGTCCATGATCCCCAATGCGTGTTTAGGGCAGTTGGCGTCAAAATTTGCTTTAACCCAAAATTGGACGCCTAAACATTGTCCTTAAACATGCAAGAAGAATGATCCTAAATGCAACCTAAAGTAAATTAATGATGAGAGAACACTTCTAACATGATTAAAAAGTGAATTTTACAATACTGGTCTCAATTAATTATTCATTTTGGCAAAATAGCCCAAGCTCACCTCCTCAAATGTTGCATGAGGCTGTCAAATATGCAGCTGCCAACTATCTGTTTGAGGATGCTGCCAACACAAAATCAATAATTGGGCATCTGCTCATTACATGTAGCTTAGCTTACAATTGTCAACTATTAGTCAAGTATCACGTCCGACCAACTGACCCAGAGCAAAGAGGCTGTTTATTTTTAAATTTGCTAAGCTTTAGTATGAGCCCTGCCAGAAGAACACACTGTTCACTGCCTGATCTAGTACTTTTTAGTAGTAGTTGTTATGTTGCAAATCAAGTGAACACAGAAGTTGCACTTTAATGGATAAAATGCACTAAAACAATTGTATTAAATCCATGAGCAAAAGGGTTAGATCTGTTTCTAATGAAGCTCTTTAAACAGCATTGGCAATGTTCTTTTCTTTATCCCAAACTGATACATTCATAGGAAGAAAATACTATTCAAACTCCAATCACTTGCCAATGGACGCTTTTAAGTAAAGTTATATGTACTGAACTTTAATTTATCATTTGTCTGTTCTCACTAGTTACATGTAAATGTAACATTTGGTGGATTAGTCTTGATGATCAGAAATCTAGCTGTTAGCAATTTTAGGCACAAAGTTTATCTATAAGAAAACACTAAAAGGTTTGTAAACTCAACAAAGACTTGTAATGAGGCTTCGATCTCTGCTTAATGTGGTCAGTAGGTTTGTACCAGGTGACACTTTCTGAATCTTTCATAACTCGGGCTGCTACTAGCAAACATAATTTATATTATTTATGATTAATTTTTCTTTCTTTTTTTTTTTGTATTTCTATATTTACAGTGTAGTCAGCTTCACAGGCTGAATTGAAAAGGTTCAAATTTGTTCCAAAGCTGCCCTGTGCTTATTCCACAAGACGTTATATCGCAGACACACAACCTGTGTTTCAAACTTTTAAACGTCTCGTGCATGCGGCCCGTTGGTGCTGCTCTCTCCCGGTGAGCGTGCGACGTCTCTGATTGGTTATACTGTATAATCTGTCAATCACCACCACTGAATTTCGAAAGAGGGACAAGGTGGCCAGACAATATATTTTTTATGTATCTTCTGGATTTTCCAGGCAAGTGCAATTACACGCCTGTTTTTTCTGGCGTGGTATGAACGCGTGATGTGGTTGAGGACAAACAGGAGGTTTTTTGGGGGGGTTAACGGCTAAGTTTTGGTCTGAAGTTGCAAAAATGGATACGTTTAGGTCTGAGGCTTGGAGTTGGTTAAGGTAAGGATTACACTTGTGTTAATCTGCATGAATAATAACACGTCTTATGAAAAAACAGAAATTGCGTTCATATGACACGCTGTTTCAAATTGCGTGGTATAGACACTTATCTGTGAGAACAGGCTGACAAGACGCTTGAACGGGACAGATTCTATGAAAAGCGATCCCTCAGAACCGATAATAGGACAGTTAGGCCTATGCTTATCGATCCAGTGAAACGTTAAGGTGCAGCAGCGAATAAGTCCATGGATATTATTTATAAAAGTGCAACTTCTGCCATTGTGTTTAATTGGTTTGCGCCATCACGTAGACCGGAAGAAAATTGCTCTTTTTGTGTTGTCACAATTGACCAAAGCAGCTGATCACGTGTCTACTCTTTTAATGTTTATTAGCAGCCAAGCAATGTTCTGTGCACCCAGTCAATTCCACATTAAGCTTCATACTGTACATGCAATTGCAAAAAAACTACCATGTTTTTTTTCTTTCTTCCTCCCGTACAAAAGCAAGACCCCTAGCATTAAATCAGTGGGTTAAATTTTAGGTTTGTCAAAATCTTTTGTCCGACACTCCGCTTTCACACTGGCTTGTTTTAATGATAGCCAATGTAAAGCTTTTAAGTGCAGAGCCTCTTTCTTTTATCTCATCTTTTGTGTTGCACTTTTTTTTTTTTCGTGGAGACACTCAGCTAACCGGCTAATTTCAGCTCTGCCACTGTCTTGTCATCTGAAGCTAATTGTATGCTTTAGCCCAGCTCTTGCAATTACATCTGGGCCGGTTCTTTGTGTCGTAGCGAGATAGCTTTCAGGACAGGGTGGTTAAAAGACGACGGGGATGGTGCACTCCTTGTATCTTACGGTGAAAATGGCCGGGTTGGATACGTGAAAGCGTGATATTAAAGGGTGTAGAAGCAATTTGACAGATCTGGCTAAACATTGTGACCACTGCCTAATGCCATCGTAAAGTGGGTCATAGCTGTGTCGAATTATTAGTATTTTTTTCTGGAGAACTGCTAAAGGCGTATGATTTTTTTTTCCCCATCTTAAAAACGTAATGTAAAAAATATATATATAAAATAAATAAATAAAAATACATTTACATAGTCGCAAAGGTGTGCTAATGTGAGCTAGCTGAATGCCAACAACATAAACAAGAGTACGTCCTGGATTTTTATTATTTTTTTTTTTTTGTAGGTGGGACACTGTGAGCTTTTTTTTTTTTTTTGTTTGTTTGTTTTTTTCCCCAGAATGGATGCTTTGAAAATGATCAACATTTACAAATTTGGGTTTTATGCTATATTATTATTATTATTGTATTCCTGTTTTGAAAACCCAGAATTGACCCTTAAGTTACTTCTTTCCACCACAAATATATTAATACGAAAAAAACAGCTTTTAATTCTCATCTATCACTTAGCATTTTAGCTAGTCCCATTGTAAAGTGTTGTAGGCTATTCGAAAAGTTCAACTATTAAGAGTTTAAGGACATGTCGTGGGCTAACCAGCTATGTGCTAACTCAGATCCACAGCACGGTTGTTTCCAGTCTAAAAAGCACATCATACCTTAAAAATAGGCAAAAGGTCTTAAAAACTTTGCAGTTTATAAATCTGCAGAAATGGATTCTAAACACAAATGGATTTTAAACACAAATGTTGGTCTTATGCTCCAAACTCAACATATAGCTGATTATCCCCTGATGAAGGGCAAAAGTGACAAAGTCTCACAGATTTTCAGATTTGTATTTTTTAGAAGCAATGGATGCTTCTAGTGCACAGCTGGGCAATTATTTTGTCCCACGGGCCATATTCAAAACGTGACAAGTGGTGGAGGGCCAGACTACAGTCATTAATGTAACAAAGTATTTTTTATTATTATTGCGGCACATTTAAAAATAAATTAGTTTTAATTTTGACAATTTATTGTGATAATATTAAAAACGAGCAGCTTTTGGATTTTCATAAGGAAAAGTTGTAAAAGTGTGTGGGAAGAAGTGAACACACGCACCGCTGGCTGTTGCCAGACTTTCAGAGAGCCAAAAGCGACCACCCCCGACCCACAACACCTCTGACCGGGCCCATGAACACAGTGAGTCTCGGTATGTGTGCGGAGCTTCTGTTCACGTAGTTCATAGCTCACTTTTACAACTTTTCCTTATGAAAACAACTTCAGGACTTGCCCAAAATACTTCCTTTGATGTCCATCGCATTTGGAGCAAACAACTGTGTCACTGGCAACCACGCCACCGGATGTAACGGCCTCTGTCAATTTGAGACCGGAAAAACATTAGTGCATAACCCCTATTTCCACCTGATTAAATACATTAAGGAGATTAATATTAGGTTCTTTAATCTCCATAAAATAATAATTTTGTATCTCAAAGACCCTTTTCTTTCTACGTTGCACCACATTTTACTCCTAAAGAGCTATGTTATACCTTCAGGGACTACTCATTTTGTTGTGGAAACATGTAGCAGATGCTAATATATTATGGTTCAATTTGTGTACTTTAGCCTACTTATGGAGCGTGCTTTGCATAATTTCTAAATTACACAGAACATATGGATGTAATATAGTACAGTGAATTCACTGGAACTGGCTAAATTCCTTTCCAATCTCCCAGGATTAGTGTGTAATTTTAATAGTCTTTCCAAGCATGATGCCATATTAGCTGCTATTTAAAATCACTCAAAATGATTCGTTTTGTGGTCTTTCCTGGCCTCCGTACCGTCTCTGAATCCGCCGCATACACTGACGTTTTAACATAAGTAAATAAATTCAGTCCAACTAGACCCACCAATCATCATTTCTACTTCAAAAGCACAGAGAAATAATGCAAAGAACTAGCTTAGCCGCGCCGCATTTGTACAGGCTAATCCAAAATGGCAGCAAATAGAGAGCGCTGTTAAAATAAACTAGCACACTGTGATTAGTGGGAAGAGAACAGCTCAGAGCAAATACATGATGATAAACACGGGCAGACGGGAGTATTTACAGTCAAATTTTGAGCTAAATATGTCTGTGGGGCGGTGATGCTAATAGAAGCTTGACTGCCTGATGTGTTCTGGTTTTGAATTGAAATATTTTGGACAAAAGAAGAACTTGTTTGTATTTAGATTTAACAATGATTTTAAAATTATATGACAAAAATCTTGAAGTGCCACTCACCGGTTGACTAAACATTTCACAAATGTAATTACAGTTTGACAATTTTATAGAAATAAGGAAGTTGCCTAGCGACCTTGTAATAATTTGGGCTAAAACTTCACTTAAAGGTGCACTGTGTAACTTTTTGGAGGCGAAAAGTCATCTACACCAGTGGTTCCCAACATTTTTGTTCCAAGTACCCCCTAAATTTCCTTCCAAACGCCAAGTACCCCCAAACTTAAGATAAACAAATATATTTTCTAGTAGAATACTGCCAAATGTTGTTTTAAAATTTCTTGTTTTATTAAAATGCTGGTTTAAAAGCATTAAAAATAATCACAAATAACATTTTAAAATTTATTGAAAATACATTTAATTTTCAGTTTGAAATCATTCCAAGTACCCCCTGCTGAGAGCTAGTGTACTCCCAAGGGTCCACATACCCCTGGTTGGGAAACACTGATCTACACAACTTAGTAGACTTATAAAGTTAAAACTATACTTTGGGGCTTTATGAATGGAGATGAATACATTTTATGCCATGACATGAAAAAATAAACTAAAAGAACCACTTTTCTGCAGAAACAAACGTGTTCAGGCTTTTCTCCAAGACAAACTGTAGACTATTTTGTGTTCGCTCAAGTCTGCTCAAAGTGAAATTGCAGATTTTTGCTTAACAAAGGCATCTAAATGACAAAAAAATGCATTTATTCAAGTTTATTTTTGGCCAAAAAGTTACGCAGTTCACCTTTAATGTAACAGACTTTTTTAACTTGAGACAAACATACAAGAACATGGATCTGCAACTTTTAACAGTAAAAGAGCCACATCTGTCCAACTTAAATCAAGTCAAAGACGCAACTGTATTTAGTCAAAAAAGTACGACAGTTACGTGATTTTACAAAATGTTTTTAATGTGTAGCCTATAGAACAAAAATGATCATGATGGCAAGACCAATCAGTCAGCTTCTTTTCATTATGTAATGCACCTGTGCGTTTGGTCAATATATTTAGAAATGAAATGAATGAATGAAACCAGTATTGGAATAAAGTTGGGATGAATTGCTATAAACAAAATGAAGAGCATTTTGTTGTATATCTGTTTTCGCCTGAGAAAACACATATTAGATGTAGTCAGGACATTGAGGGCGAATTTCTTCCCCAATAGACACATGGACAAGATATCTGTGTTGAGAGGAAACTGATTTTAAGTTATTTTATTGGGGGGAAAAAATAGATCACACCAATGTAAGTTCTTTGTCGGCTTTTGTCATTTTCAAATCAAATATTGATCAACTAATCTCTGACGGGTCTACATCTGATTTTTGTCAAATGGCGGGCTACAACTACAAGTCTGAATGCATTTGACTGGCCCGTAAAAGTACAGTTTCAAGTCAACGAAGCAAAACGTTGACCTCGAATTTGTGCGAATCCAAAGAACCAACACAAACTAATTCCAAGAACTTTTCCATCCGTTTACGACTTCATACAAGGCCTTGGTTTTGCAGATCATTTCGACACCCCCCCCCCTTAATCCCTGTACATTTGGCTGCTTTTCTACAACAACACCGTAATCAGGGCCTGCGTTTATACAGCGGAGCACTCATTAGCTTTAGCCTTGTTTGGACGGGCCACTTACCAAACGTCCTTTCTTTTACTCTTCGAAGGATTTCAGCCACGGGGAGACGCCAGGAGCTGCTCCGGTCTGTTCTCGGCGTGCTCCTGGTCCCGTCAGAGTTTCCTGAATTCTGTTTTGCAATGGGAAGGATGCGAGGCTCCTTCTGGCAAAAGCCCGCGGCACTTTAGCCCTGGCTTCTGCTGCCGTTCTCGCAGCTAGGATCTGGTTATGTGCAGAATGTGTTGTGTGTTTGGGTAATTTCCACGCTCACAAAGAGGGTACAAGTGTCCAACTGTGATTATTGGAGTCCAGAGAGTTTAATGGGATTTTTGGCAGGCTGGTGAAAGCACGAATTGGAATAAAGTTGGGATGAATTGCTATAAACAAAATGGAGAGGAAAAGTTGACATGGATTTACCGCATGTTGTGGAATAAATGACATTGGCATTTGCTTTATGTAATTATAATGTTAAATGTGAAACTGTGGTTGGCTAATGACCTGCCAATCGCTTTATTGATTAAAAGGGATATTGCCATCAAAGGGGAAGAAGCTTGTGAAACTTCGATGATCTAATCTCGTCGTTATTTTCCAAAGTTCCACATTTTTGCTTCTGGGTCAGAGGTGTAAGCTGAGCCACCACTTTTAACACAATTTGGGATTACACAAACATCATAATATACTCAGCGTTAAAATGTAAAGAGACTTTACACATATTACTCTACACTCAATTCAATTTCTGAACCAAAACTAAAAGAGCGAGACCAGACACTAACCGGGTCTGAAGAAACATTAACTCAGAAGTTAGGATTAAGCCAGCATCGACCAGGATTAAAGTAGTGCTAGTAGCAAAGTTAAAGAAGAAGAGATGTTTTGAATGTTGATGTTTGGAATGTGGGTGTACACGCCAACAGATGGGAACACTACAAGCATGTGCAATGTGAATGGAATTATTTTTAAGAGGAAAAAACAGTTACATGAGAAAGGAATACAGTATTTTGGCTTTAAAGTGGAAAAAGCCAGCTTTTCAGAATTAGTTAATAATCTTTATCAATTGGAAGTAAGTGGCAGAATTATTTAAATCGAAGTAAGATATCTTTATTCGGAAATAAAACTCATTCAAAACACAAGGAATGTCTGGATGAGAACGCCGACAGTTTCAATTTTGGGCTTTCCGAGTGCGGAGTCAACCCAATCAAAGAAAACCCAGAATTTGTGTTTTTTTTCAATGGAGCATTGACCTATGTGAAGCTAACTTTGCTCTGGTTGATTGATACGTTCCTAATTGTTCAAACCAAAGCTAGAGCAAAAAAAGCTACACGTCCCCATCTTGAATGTTTTGAAACGGTTAGAAAAAGTTGTAATGGGAGGGGAGGGGGTGGCCGTTTGTGATTGGATGTCCTAACTTGGACAACAAATTGTTGGCTCTGTCTTTGGTTTCAGACCCTTCTGCATTCAAACAGAATGTAGAGGGGCTGGCTGGTCAGGCCACACATTTGCATCATGGTTGTCATCTAAGGACCATTTGACATACAACAAAAAATTGCCCAGTCTTCAAAGAAAACGGAGAAACAAGAAATGTCAAAAACTACACTTTCATGCCTTTTTAAGTCAATATGTTGCAAAATGCCAAATTGTAAATGACCAAGAATTTTGGTTGAAGCCACATTACGACATTTTCTTTGGGTTTAACGGGTACTTTTAACCTACCCCAAGCTCCAGCCCTTACTAACTTGAAACCTAAACTTACCCATTAAACCCAAGAAACATGTTGCACATGGCTTCAATTAAAATTTGCGGTAGCTTTTTAAAAATTTCGTAAATGTTTTGTCCTGGACTGTGTTGCAAAAAATAATGTCTGTGTTTGATTTTTGTCTATTTATTGAAGTTGCCCTAAACAAAAAAAAAAAATGCATTACAAAAGACTGGTGTTGAAAGACTGACATGGGAGATGACGTTTAGATGCCGGGTGTTGTGTTTGACACGTGATGCAAATTAATATTAATTAATCTATTAAATTACATCACTTAAAATTCAACTCTAAAACAAAAATACTCTACTTACTTCCAACCAAATCTTTCACCGGCAGCCCCGTTCCTCCGCTTACACTGCCAACATTCAAACACCACGTCAGCGAGGAGCCTCCGGACCAGACACCTGACCTTTAGAGCAGACATGACTGACCCCACGGCTCCGTCTGCTGGCTGTGTCACCGCTGTGTGTTTACATGCGCAGAATCATCCAGAGCAGGAACGCCAAAACAACAAGGCCCTATCTGTTCACCTTCACTCGGCCTTGTCATTAGATAAACACGCGAGCACGTTGGTTTGTATGCACCGCGGAGTCGTATACACAGACAGCCCTGACACGTCGTTATTGATGAGCGGTGTCGGCCTGTTCCGTAACATTTACCACTGTTTATTGTCCGCGCTACCGAGAGTTTGGGTTGTAAGGATTTGATAAATGAGTCGTTTTAGGTTATGTTAAGGAGATGTTCGCATGTTGTATTACGCACACTTTTGCTTTTTGTTTTAGACGGATCTGTGGGCTTGGGCTTAAAAATGGATAAAGAATTGGACGTAACTTGAAGTCAGTGACTTGGACTTGACTTAATTTAGTTTTTATTTGAAAGAACAATATACAGAGAAAATTACACAGTGAAATTTTGACTCCATTCCATATTTTATGTAAAAATGGTCTTATTTAAGAACATTTGACTAATCTAGTTGTTTTGAGCGAAAATGCTAGTTTCAAGAACTTGACATGATTTTAAGCAAATCCATGCTGGATTCAAGCAATTATGACAAATTTGCTTAAAGTAAGTTTTTATATCTAATAAGATAAATCAGGATAGAATATGACTCAAATAATCTTAGTAAGACTTGGTCTTATTAAGTGGAAAAAACAAATCTTATAATTAGCATTTTAAGATTACTATGCTAAGATTTTCCTTTTTTGAACGTGCAGTAACTTGGGACTCAACGTTGATGCTTCTCCTCAAAAATAAAGTGTAATTTTACATTAACAAATGTCAAAATGTCTTTCCTCAATGTTTTCTGATGTTGCCACATGTTTGTGACATTTCAAATGTAACAAACGACACTGAACAAAAAAAGACAATGATTGTATCTGTTGTGTGACTGAGTTGTGTGACACAGGTTTGATAAGAGCAACCCAAAGAGCTTCTACTGTGTTCCTAAAAAAACCTACACCAAAAGCAAGCTTTGGATTTTGCCAATTAGGCTGCGATAGAAAAAACAATGGGAATAGTTTTGGTTCTGCCAGCCAGTGAGCGGTCATGCCTACATTTTGACGTCACACATTGGCTCGGCGAACTTCCCTATTTAGGAGTTTGATATACAGATTTGGAACTAAAATCAGAGGACTTGGACTCACTTTGACTTGTGACTTGCTTGTGCATTTCATACATGTGGTTGTCTTTGGGATTCAATGTAGAAGGTTTGTAGGTATATGACTCACATATTCCATCCTTGCAATGTGAAGGATGAGATTTCACATTTCTTTTACTTCCTGTTGCTGGGAATGTACAGTGAACACTGATAACTCTGCATGTGTCATAAAGAAATCCAATCATGAGGATGTTTCTAGCCTCTTTTTGCATGTTTGTTATATGGCATCTCTATTTAACACTTTTTACAGGGTCAAACAAAGACGCTATTTCTTAGTTGTTTTTTTAAATGGAAATGAGTTTTGGTTTAAGCCACATGGAGACATTTTGTTTGGGTTCAACGGCAAAGTGAGGTCTGAAGTTCCAAAAATGGGTACATTTACATCTGAGGTTTAGATTAAGCTTTTGTTATATATTCATAAATAATAACACATTTTGCATCCACCATAGACATTAACTGGGGCAGCAATGCTAACATACATAAACAAGATTTTTTTTTTTTTTTTTTTTTTTCTAGTCTATAGTATATAAACATTTATGTTACATATAATGTCTGCACTTTCATTTGAAGAAGCTACTATGAGATTAAACATAACTTTTTTAGAAACAAATGACACTGATCGACATTATACAGTCATTATACAAATTTAACAGTTTGATTCAGTGGTTCGTGGGGCATTCTGGTTCCCTTCTTCATTATTACTTTCTATCCTTAAATTAGCCTTAATGATTCCAATCACAGGAGTATAACTGCTACATTGCTGCGCACAAGTTGTACCACACCATACCACACCATTTTCCTCCGCTTCATCCGAAGTCGGATGCAGAGGCAGCAGTCTGGCCCAGACTTCCTATCCACACACATATTCTCTAGGGGAAGACCAGTGGGACATGTCCGAAACACTCCCTTAGGGAGGCGTCCAGGAGGCATCGAAAAAGATGCCCGAGCCAACTCAACTAGCTCCTCTCGACAGCGGCTTTGCTCCAATTCCTCACAGACATGCCCATATTGTCACTACAGCAATTTACAATATATTGTTTACGATGTATCATAATATAATTTACTTGAATAAAATGTAGCGGTTAAGAACATTTGAATGTATTTTGAAGCTCTGTTTACATGTGTCACTGTTCACATCAAGATTGTCAACACTAGACTTTTCATAATCAATCTGCTCTAAAGTGGACTTATAGAAAACGGAAGACATTTTGTATTGCAATGCAGCCATTCAATTGAATGTCAGTGCAACTGAATAAGCTTCATCATTGACTTTGTTTGAACGGTAGTTCTTAATAATTTTGAATCATAAACCTTTGCAATGCCCATTGATTTCATACTTTTTCCACATATTAATTTTAAAATATTGCATTGCATAATTGATATTGTGGCTTCTTGTATCATTATCATTCTTGTCGCTTCTTTTTTGTCCCAACGCCTTGACTCGAAAAGCATATCTTTCCCAAATATAAATTTGGGAAGTAAAGATTATAAATCTAAACTTTTGCTAGCATAGCCACTAAAGCAAAGTGACGGCAGTGTGGCATAACTGGGCTGAAAAAAAACAAAAAAATCAATCATCCCAGCCCTAATTCCAATACGCACAACACCTTAACCTCTTCTTCTGCTTCTCTACAAAAATGAGAAAACACCAAATCAATAACAAATTGCAAACACTTTCCAAACATGTTGCTTTGACCTCGCTGGCGGTGCATCCCCCCCAAAAGCAGCGGCTGTCGAAAACCACCACTTGTCTGTGCCTCGGAACGCAAGCGGCGCTCTTCTGATCTCACTTATGCATTCATTGTGGGAGTTCTGTGCTGCTATTTTCGACGCAATCAAAAACACTAACCCTCTGGCAGCCCGGCAACTTAGGCATCAAACGCGGTGTTGTAGGAAATAATTGAGCCAGCAGGGATCAGCTGGCGGGGGTAATGGAGCGGCTTCTGTCGGCCACGGGCAAAGAGATGCTGATCGTGTTAAAGCAGCGATGTTCACTCAAAGGTGCGGCATACAAATGTGGAGGCGAGAGGGCGACGCCGGGATCGGGGGGAAAGTGGTGTTGTCATCAAAGCCTCATTACGACGGAAGTGTTAAGGTGTTGATCTGGGTTGTTTGGTTGGACGACAGAAGGGAACAGTGGTGGTTGATGGAGTGTTGGAGTGTATGAGTTTAAAATAGACAGTTCTGTAGTTTTGCCAATGGGCAAGACTTTTTATTCATATTTTACATACACTGTTTTTAAAAGTTCTATATCCAATTTTGGCTTCCTTAAAAGTGTACAGAAAAACAGAAATAATTAATTTTAAACTTCCTTCATCAGTCTACATCTTGCTCACTAATGCATCCTGCGCCTACAAATTCAACTGTTTTAAGTTTTTTTTTTTTTTTTTTTTGTTACAGCTGTTAGAAGCGAGACGTGCTGGTATGCTAACCATAGTTTGCCACAATGCTCACAACAACAGATGGACTTCATTGATTTTGGTGAATGAGACATTCCCAGATGTCGTCAGCACATTGAGTGCTAATTTCCGCATGAACAGATTCATAACCTGTGCTAAGGACAAATTCAATTTCTGTTTTTTTTTTGTTTTTTTTTTTTTATTGGTGAAAACAACTTGCATTGTCCCTTTAAGTCCAAAAATCATCTGGGCTATTTTTGAGTATTTTTGCATTATTACCACAGTAGAGTTTATACCAAAAAGTTTAACAACGTTGATCTTCTGGATCATACAGATGGTCACTGACTCACTGAGAAACTTTAGACAGGCTTGGATATGTAGCTGCTTGAACAGGAGGGCCTTCAGGAGGCATTGTAAGGTCTGAATCCATGACAATCATTGCTGACCATTGACCAGGTGTTCCATTGTAGTTAATGCGCTATTCTTAACACTGTTACCCTACAAGATGTGACCTCAAATAAGCAAAAGGTCAAGGGAGGTTTTCACTTGTTTTGCCTTTCTTATTTATTTATTTATTTTTTTACCAAACTGCTTGGTGATTCTAGAGTACCATCCTAGTCTTGTAGAGCAGTGGTTCCCAAAGTGGGGGTCGGGACCCCTCGGGGGTTGCGAAGCAAATCTGGGGGTCGCGAGATGATTTCAAAATGTATTTATTTTTACTATTATGACTTGGCATTTAGTAGTCGTTTATCTTGAATTGGGGTCATATGAAGCAATACACTATCAAAATAAACACAAATAAACCCAATTGAAATTATTTTGTAGCTTAAAATTATTACAAAAGTATATTTTTGCTGTGAGGGTCGCGAGTTGGTTGCACGGTTATTTTGGGGGTCCCGGGCGGAAAAGTTTGGGAACCCTGTGGTAGAGGACTAGAGTTTTGAAACTGATGGAACTGGCTAGTTCTCTTGTCTTGGCACTAATGGGCTGGTTGGAGTCTGAGGGCCAGATTTAGCAAGTCTTTGCTCATGTGCAAACAGGTTAGTGAGAGCATTTTTTTCTTTCACATAGACACTAATGTTGCAGAATTTGAGGTGGTGCAAATCTGCCAATATTAAAGTTTGAGTAAATTGCTTGCAAACATGTTTTTTTGTTTGTTTTTGTTTTGTTTTTTACTTTGGACCCGCAATTTAGCACCTGGCTTTATAAATCAAGCCCTGACTGTTTAAAGAGTGTGGACAGATGTCGATATAAGTTTGGAAGATAGAAGTGCTTCATATAAGGGAAAGCAACTTTCTGACCACAAATACATTGGGCAAAAACATGTTTTGTCATTTAGATTTCTTTTAAATGAATATCAAGCCATGCAAGCTTGCATGACTGTTTGTTTCCATGAAAAAGCTTTTTTTTCTTCACATTATGGCATAAAAAGTACTTATCCCCAAAAGTATGGTTAGCAGATGTAAGACTACTAACTTTACACAAGTACAGGTACATACAAATGAACTGCTTGAGAATCATATAATGTGCTTTCCTATTTTCTTTTGTCATATTTTGACATGAATCCTGCTGGGCCTTTAACCAGCCTGTTTAGCCAAACCTGAAGTACAGTACAAAACTCCCACACGCCCACCTCACATCCTCCTAGTCCATCATGACTTGGACACGTTCCGCTTCCACACTACACCTCTCCGGTCTTTTACCGCGGCGTGGCACAGTGGCTGTAGATCATGCCGCGTCTCATTGAGCTGCAGATGATGGATGGTGCGTAAGAGCTGACTCCAGACGCCTGTGAGTGATGGCTTTATGGACTGACTGGAGCCAACATGCTGCATCAACACATCTGTTTATGAAGAATACTCCCGCAATAACTGCCTACGCTGATTCAGTTACTCTCAGTAGAGATTATTGATGAATCTACATAATTGACTTAGAACTCGTTATTGTTAATATTATAGAGCGTGTGGCAAATGGTTATTGACAAGGCTGTAGCAGTGTGTTTATGTAGGTTAGGGCCTGAATCCATCAGAAATTATAGTTGTAAACAGGCTGTAAACAGTTTTTTTTTTCTTGTTCGTTCAGTATGTTGGCTTTGAACTGCCACTACCAGTAGCCATGTTTCCATAGGCGCAGTATAGAATGCTATGGACGGTCCTATCCTGTTTCAACTGCATATCTGGAAAGTTATTTGTGTCTTCTTCTTTGCAATAAAATGGTTGTTATAAACTGAATGCTTCTTTACTTGACAGTTTTGGTGGCAGGATTCCAATTTTATCAGAGGTGTTTTGTGTTCTTCACACAAATACAAAAAATGAATATAGGAGGCTGAGGCTATTGAGATCGATCAGGGAGTGGTGCACACAGATAGAGATCCATCAGGAAGTGGTGCACATGGACCATCAACAGAGACGAGGGAGCTTTTTCCTTGACACACACACAAGACTTCCAGAGACTATCACCAGGCGAGGGTAGACGTAGTCAGTCTGACAGATCTACAAAATTGACCAGGTATTGGAACAACACCAAATGTATCTCTGACGACGGTGGAAGTTCTGCAGTCAAAACTAAAAGTAAAAGAGCACACAACCTAATACAATTATTTTACAAGAATAAAGAAAAGCTGTTTCAACTGCGCTAAGCGACCACTTGGTGGTCTGAAGTATGTTGTGGAGGATCCTACTTCAGCAAATCCTGAAGAAGACCCTCCTATGGCTCACTTCGAACCCCTTTTAAGCATAATGATTGGACAAGAGAGAACAGGCTAGGCACAATTAGACTCAGTGATTCTTAACCATATGGTCAGGACCCAAATTGGGCTGTGAGTATCTCCTTGAGGGCTGCACAATCAGTAAAATACAATACGATATGAGACTGAGCCTCAGGTGGCGTGGCACATATTTGGGCTCAAGGTCAAAAAGATTTAGAACCTTGATTAAAACAACAATAAGAATGTTTTCACACCTTTTTTATGTCAATATGTTATGGAAAACCAAAACATAAAATAACCACAAGTTTTAGTTGAAGCCATGTCACAACATTTTCTTTGGGTTTAACGGGTAAATCTAAACCTACCCTAAGCCCCAGTCGTAAACTTCCCATTTTAGTAACTTGAAGCCTAAACTTACCCATTAAACTGCTAGTAGTCGAAAATTTCACATTTTGAAAGCTACTTACCTTCTCGGAGTTCGCTCAAATTGTATCTACAATCTATTAGTTATTTTTTTGCGTGACACACATGAAATGAAGACGCTCATTGGTCAAAAGAAAGAAAGGGCTCATTGGTCGTCTGTCATTTAGACCAAAATCCAACTTCACTCACTTCACATTAAAATCGCTCATTGATTCTTGAAAAATCCAAGATATTTTAAGTTCCACGTGATATGTTTCTATAATTTCCATGTTATTTTTTTTTTTCCGAAAGCAGCCATGTTGGTTTGAGAGACGATGCATTTCCCTGATTGGCTAATTAATCTGTAAATCGCACCCACCGGAGTTAATTAAAGCTTTTAGAATCCCACCACTTTGGGTCTTTTTCCACTGTTAAACCCTCTGTTGAGTGCTTTTGTATTTCTCATTCATCTAATCTTACTAAGTTTAAAAATGCCAAATTCTTAGTTTAATACTGACAGACAAACCCAATCTTCCCTGTTCTGGATGTTCAGAAGTTTGACAGCCGTTCTAGAGATTATTTCTTCAGTGAAAAATTGCATGTTATTCTCCGCCAAAATGAAAACAGACTTTTACACCCAGCATTCATCTTTTCAAAGCATAAATCGACCGTAAAATTTAACAGCACCATATATGTGTTACAATACAACGTGAGCTGTAAATTCCTCTTGTTTCTTTCTCCCCCTGCATAGTTTGACCATCTCGCAGCTGTAAAAGCAACGGCACATTTGTGGATATTAATTCTGAGCCTTAATCTTCGCTATTCATTTTCTCGTATCTCACTTATACGGCAGAATAAGGACTTTTGCTCAAACAGTAGAAGGAATTTATTAATCATCCGGGCTGTGTAAAGTTATCTCAAAGACTTAAAATGAGCCTGTATTAAAAATTGGACAGAAAAAGCCTCAAGCGTTGGAACAATAGTTTGGGAATTGGGGAGATGATCCAAATCAGGGATGGTGCGTTATTAAATGATAATTGTTATTTTGTTTTCAGGCGGAAGTCGTACAATGATGGAGCTTTGATTTTAGAATTCTTTTGGGGGATTTTTTTTTTTTTTTTAATGAAGGCTGTTGAAACATTACTGCGTCTGAAATGTCTTTTAATGAGATGGCAAAAAAACAGCTTTGAATGACTGGTTTAGAACACGTTATCATTTTTTCATTGTACAACAAATTCTTGCAAAGTTGTTTTCGCTTTGATGCATTTGCTCAAAGATCAATGAGAACTTTTGCTGTTTTGGTCAAATGCAACCATACTATTGGCTAACTGCAAGTAACTTTCACAAAATACTGTCTAGACATTGAATTATAGCTATCGTGCTACGCTTTCATAGGACTGCCATTAGTACCTGGTTGGCCCTACTCCTCTCTGCTTGGCGCAGCTTTTCCGTTTTGGAGTTGATCCTTGGGACCAGGTACTTTTTTTTTAGTACCAAAGCGAGCCGAGTAGATACAAACCAGTGACGTGGGTGAGGTTTACAGCTGGTGAGAGGCCAGGTCTAGGTGCTTACTTTCACTTCAAGTGCCTTTTTATTCACTTTGCAGACATTTATGAAACTGAAGCACATAACCATGTAACTATTTAGTCTCTGCACGCAAAATTAAAGATGAGGAAAAACATTTATGTTAGTTTTGATCCCTGGACCATTTCACCGTGAACCATGCAAGTATCTATCCACACGACGATCAGACTTACAACACCTTCTGTCGCCCCCGAGTTATCAGGTTTGAAAACAGCAAATATAAACACTGGATTGATCAAGCCATTGAGATCACAAAGCGGGGCACCAACAGCATCAACCGTGATGACGGAGCGTTCCTCCTGTCCCCCAAAAGACAAGCTGACCACGCCTCCAGGAAGTAGCTGATTACATGACACATCACACCAAGCCCGGTGATCAAAGATGGCGGGCGCTGTGTGTCAATGGATTTTGCTCACTGGTGTTTGTAGCCATCATGGCGTTAGCTTTAGCCTTTTGCTCGCTGCCTACAGACTATGGAACATGTGTTTCCCCCAAACTCTTTGCGCGAGGAGCAGGACAAGCTCGAGCCGAGTGAATCCAAATAAAGCCAAAAGCTTACACATGACCGTTCTGACCAAGTTACAGTGTAAGCAGCGATTGCCAAAGCTAAAGCTTAAAAAATCCAACCACAGTTTTTAAAGCTGTGAAGCCTGTTTCTGCCGAACAAGAGCAGTTTGTGTTTGCGTTGCGCTCTAGGGAAAAATTCTTTCTAGCCTGTAGAGAGATTTTCCTGCTGCAGAATCAATGGAGTGGCCACTGGGGCTGATTTACAATGGCTACAAGCTAACAATGTCCTATTGAGATAATATAATAGATCCATGTGTCGTCCGCCGTGTCCCTACAGTGCACTAGTATAAATTGAGGTGTCAGAACTTCCTCTTCCTTTTTGCAAAACCCTGTGATGGAAAAAGATGATTATCCAAAGTGAATCTCGTGATTTAAGTGCATTTTAATCATTATTTCACCTCTATTTTTATCATTGAACAAGCTATACTTGAATTGAAGTCAATATTAAGCCTTTTAGTTGTTCCGATGTTTATATTTATTGACGCGAAAAGGTCTGTAAAAATACAGACAATGTCATTGTCTCTTCTTTGGAGCTGGGGCCTGTTAGCAGCACATGTCTGCTGACTCTGTTCACTTTTATTGTAATCCAGATTAAACAGAGATCGAAAAGAATTACACCACTCACATTTATACTTACACCAAAGCCAAATAACCTTAGATGCACAGTAGCATAATTTAGCTTAGTCACAAATCCCAAAGTTTTCTACTCTGCCAGTTCACAGCTGTCCAGTCTTCTTCTTCTACTTCAAATTCAGCAGTAGCTTTTTCGGGTTCTTTTTCCAGGACCCCCCCGACACATCATTATCTGGTCGGGATTGAGCACAGATCTGCCGGCTCATCCCGTTTGGATTCCTCCTCTCTCCGCCGCGCTCGCGTCACGTCGGCTGAAATATTGATGCCGTGATCCGGAGGCATACAAATCACAATCCCGGAGCGGCCCGTGCGGAGTTTACGGCACCGCCAAGATTACGTGATTTACTTTTATGCTGCTGTAGATTTGGTGAAGTGCTCTGGGCAGTGTGCTTTGGTCTCTCAGCTGTGTCATGGTGTAATAGAGAAGTGTAAATATGGGTTTTGTGGTTGTTTATCATTTGGTTGGTCAGTGGCTCACAATGAGAAGTGGTGAAGTCGTTTGTTTTTTTTTTTGTGGGGGAAACTGGGTAACAGCTTCCAACTGTGATTACACTTATTGCTCCAGTCAATGACAACATTTTGTTATAATGACAGACTATATAATACATACATGTGAGAATAAGCTGTTACATCGTAAACTTCAGCAAAGCTAATGTTGTATGTAGAATTTTTTTTTTTTTTGGAATGGAATTTCAACACTAGGTCACATGGATAACTCATTTAAAAAAACATAATTATTCTGCCATCTTTCAAGTTATTTCAAGCAATGAATAGGTAATGTTATTATGGACAATGTACAATTACATTAAGCACAATGGCAGTGATGCCTGTACCTGATTCTCACAGTTAATTTCCATCTGTAGTCCTGGGGATGTACATTGGACATGTTTTTAGGTGTAGGAGGAAACCGGAGTACCTACACAGACACGGGGAGAACCTGCAAACTTACATAGAAAGGCCCCAGGCCGCTCGGAATCGAACCCAGGACCTTCTTGCTATGAGGCCAGAGCGCTTAACGCTGCGCCACCGTGTCACTGCCATCTTAGCATCTACCATCTTAATTTCTGTATGTGCTGTCAAGTTAAGTTACAAATTGTTCACCTTAAAAAAAATGTTCATTTGAATGTAATACATATGAAAAAGAAAAACTAAGTGCCACCATATATATCGAGGCTGTGTCCCACCAAAGTGGGTAGCCTGGACAGGGCTTAGTCAGGGCACACTTTCACACACACACGCCAGATTCATACTAGGCAATGTGGGTGAAGTGTCTTGCCTACAGACACTATGAGTTTCTCCTCAGTTGCCCCACTGTGGCACCTGAGATTAATCTGTGGTCTCCCATCCGAGTACTGCCCTGGCTCAATCCTGCTTAGCTTCTGAGATTTGACGGGATCAGGCTTTGGCAAGCTGGTATGGCCACATAACTACTGAGTAAATAACAGGCTGTTTTATTAAGTGCTACCCAATAATATACAGACCCTTTTCATCCTGGCTTATTTTCCCTAAAAGGCCTGTCTAAATCTTCTAAATTCTAATTGAAGCTGTTTTTGAACCCTTTGGACACAGGCAAATAGCTGGACTTAGTGTGAAACTGAACTCTGTAGTTTTAGCTTCTGAGAGTAATAGGCACAAAAGACAAACAGAATTTAATCTAATTTTAGATAAATTTTAGAATATACAGAGCAGTTTACAGTGTGACACTAGAATAGATATGCCATATTTTATCTTTTGACAATTTCTCTACAAAAGTTTAAGTTTTATTTATTTATTTATTTACCTTTTTTTAGGAAATTACTTGTAACAAGTTAGGCAGAGTCTATGCAAAAGTTTCAAACTCCAAATTTCAAAATGTTAGTTTAGAGTAGAAACTGGGCCAGATTCATCCCAGAATGGTTGATTTGTCTCTAAATAAGAAGATGACATTTTTTTGTTTTTTTCTTTAGCATTTCCATGAGTTTCATTTATTCCTGGTTCAACAAGGATAGGTTCCCATGCAAACAAGGAAAAATTATTGGATAGATTCTAAAAAATGGTATCAGAATAAATGAAATTTGGGCTTTTTAGCTTGTAATCAATATAAATGTTTTTTGTTTTTGTTTTGCTTCTGCCCTACAGAGGGATTATCGGTCAACGTCACTTTCCACTTTGAGGAAACTTTTTTGATTAAAACATCAAAAGGGGAGACGAGCTAGCTGTTTGGATCAGATCTGAACCGTTATGACAGACGTCTGGCTCCTGAAGCTTGAGACAATGTTTTTCTCGACCTTTTTCACTTGAATCTCCAAATAAATCAATTCAACTTTTCTGCAATCTAACCCCAGCATCAGATCGGATACAGACTATTCCATCTCCTGTTTCTTTTCCATCTGAATCGAATAACGTTTTGATTTGATGAAGTCATGCAGCGCTGATCCAAAAATAATTAAAGCCTTGGTAGAAAGTTAATTTGTGGATCATAAGTTTGTTTTTGCAGATTTTAGTCTCATTAATCATCTCGAGGCTTTCAAGTTTTTCGGTGACGTTTCACAATCAATCATCCAGTTTGGCACGCTCCGCTGTGATAGCAAGGTTAAGAAAGTTAATAAACACGCTCATTTATGGGATGTTATTTCAACCATGAGAGAGTTAAATGGGTTAATGAATAGCATGAGGGGTGGGTGAAGTTTGTGGTTTGGAATCTCTTTGGAAGTCCAGGTGTGTTAGGATTTGGATTTGGGTATGAGTATCTAAGAAGGTGAAGGACAAGAATAAAATGAGGAAGAAACAGTCTCTTAAGAAACTGTAGATATACAACGAAATGTCAAAAAAAATAGTGACGTAAAAGTGTGAAAATGTGCTTAGTGTAAGTTTTTGATATTTCATTAAGATGTCTACGTTTTCTTTGGAAACTGGACTGGAATAAGATGAGGAAAAGAAAAGATGGGAAGAAAAGTGCAGTCTACATGCATACTGTACAAACTCTACATACATAAGTACATAGAACTAACCACCAGGCTGATTAAACTATCCGAAAGCATTTGAGAAAAAGTGTGACGTCTAATAAAATACTTCGTGCTGATTGGGTGATTTGTCATCTAACGCTGACTAAAGTTAGTTTGGGCCTATCCAATTACAGCAATAAATCGCAATGATGGTTCCAATGTGAACCTGGGACCAGTGTTGGATGTAACTGAGTTACTGTAATTAGATTACATTTTTGAGTAACTAATAGTGTAACTTAGTTACTCTGAAAATACTAAATTACACTTACGAACAAAATACTCTTATATTACTTTTAAGTTAAAACATCTACAAAAGTGACTTGTGTGAGGTCAAGTGGACAAAGATCAGCTGGAACATGGCCTGAATTATTTCTATTGCTGATTTAATTTGAGCCTATTTAAGCTACTCATTGCTGATTGCCTTTGTTTAAACCTCTATTCTTCATTCAAAAGGAAAATACAGAATCAATAGCAGCAGAAACATGTACATCAGTGTGAGCTGCCATCTTTGTTTTGCTCAATTCATTTGCTGTTGTTTTTGCTAACAAGCTGTATGTGATTAGGCCTTTAAACCAGTGGTTTGAGCTGGCAACAATCTCAATCAGTCTTGTATGGGGCAACTTAGAATGGATTTTCTCTTAATTTGGTGTAAATTCAAAAATATTGTGAGAGAATCCATCTGGCTGGCCAGTGTTCAATAAAAATGTGAATATGGTCCTAAACTGTGAGTGGACAAGTTAGTGACCAAATGTAGATGTCAACAGAAAGGAAGCCCAATGTTCACAGAAATGTGTATATTTTTTGTTATACACAACATTGTCCTCGGATTTGTAGTGTCTGTTAACTGGGTATATCATGTATTGACAGTGAGACAGTGTTGGTCACACAGTTTGTCCATATTCATTGTAAAAGAGGAACTGAGAGATTAAGATAAAAGATACTGTTTTTGACTGACTATAACTTCAGAATAAGATTTTAATTTATATATAGCAGAGGTTTCCAGGAGAGTTACTTTTGCAGAGCAAAGCTGACGGTGAGCTACTGCTTTCAGCAAGTTAAATGAGACACAGTTAGAAGCCTGTATGAACATTAGCCATATTCATTTAGAAGTGGAAACAACAGGCATCTAGAGAAATAGAATAAAGTGTAGTTTCTATGATCCAACTCCTGATGGAACTGACTATGCTGAGTTCAGATGACTCAAATCTAAAGCTACAGTGATTCAGTATTTGCTGAAATAATAGTTTGAATGCAATTTATTTTTGTAATGCAAAAGCTGAATGGGTGTACTCACCAACACCACTTTTTTAAATTAGTGACATATTTTTGAAAAAAAATGTCATGGCAAAGTACAATATTATTTATAGGAAAACTCTCTTTGCCCACGACCTGGGCTATAACTGCCTTGTCCTGATATACAGGATGTTTTAGGAAATCCCCAGAATCCTCTTAAGTCGCATCTGCATTTAATTTCAGACAAAAACAACAGAAATCCAATCATAAACACATCCAAATATATTTACAGTGTAGGTGTTTAAATAAGCAGCTTGCCTAGAACTGCACGTAGACCAAAATGTGAAGTTCGGTTCAAATCATCGCCGCATCTATATTTCACAAGTTTCAACATTCAACCGTTTCTGCAGACTTTTACACTTTTCCAGCCTTTTTTTTCCTGCCCATGACTTGTTTATGTGAGCAGATTTACTGTCTCATACCTGCTCATTACACTGTGGATGGAAGTCGTGGCCGGAGGGAGGATTCTCACTGGGAATGTGTAAATATAGGTTTACCAATTTATACAGTTTTTGCGAGTGAAAAATTCAGCAACTTTAGTCATTAGGCAAAAGCTCAACGAATACGGTAAGTGTAAAATCAGATCTTTATATTTGAAGAAAGTAAATAGTAATCCGTATGTATAAATATAAACGCAACACTTTTATTTTTGCTCCCATTTTTCATGAGATGGACTTAAAGATCTAAAATTCATTCCAGATACACAATATTACCATTTCTCTCAAACATTGTTCACAAATCTGTCTAAATGTGTGATAGTGAGCACTTCTGCTTTGCTGAGATAATCCATCCCACCTCACAGGTGTGCCACATCAAGATGCTGATCTGACATCATGATTAGTGCACAGGTGTACCTTATACTGCCCACAATAAAAGGCCACCCTGAAATGTGCAGTTTTGTCTCACAGCAAAATGCCACAGATGCCACAAGCATTGAGGGAGCGTGCAATTGGCATGCTGACAGCAGGAATGTCAACCAGATCTGTTGCTCGTGCATTGAATGTTCATTTCTCCACCATAAGCCGTCTCCAAAGGCGTTTCAGAGAATATGAAAATGTCCCAGTTCTTGCATGGCCAGCATACTCACGGACATGTCACCCATTGAACATGTTTGGGATGTGCTTGACCGGCGTATACGACAGCGTGCACCAGTTCCCACTAATATCCAGCAACTTCGCACAGCCATTGAAGAGGAGTGGACAAACATTCCACAGGCCACAATAGACAATCTGATAAACTCTATGTGAAGAAGATTGTTGCACTGCATGAGGCAAATGGTGGTCACACCAGATACTGACTGGTTCTGAGTCCCCAGACTGCCAATAAAGCAAAAACAAAATGCACATTTCAGGGTGGCCTTTTATTGTGGGCAGTATAAGTTACACCTGTCCACTAATCATGATGTCAGATCAGCATCTTGATGTGGCACACCTGTGAGGTGGGATGGATTATCTCAGCAAAGCAGAAGTGCTCACTATCACACATTTAGACAGATTTGTGAACAGTGTTTGAGAGAAATGGTAATATTGTGTATCTGGAATGAATTTTAGATCTTCAAGTCCATCTCATGAAAAATGGGAGCAAAAACAAAAGTGTTGCGTTTATATTTTTGTTGAGTATATATCGATTTCTGTGGCATTTGAACCATGCATTTTCTCTGTCTGCTGTCCCCTGGTGGAAGAACTCTCCCTTTCATTTGGCCCAGGACCCCCAGACTTACTGTATAACTTTGAAAAAAATTGATTTCTGAAAACATGAACAGTTTAGTTTCTAAATGGGGTTGTCACTTAGATGGCTTTATACTTTCTTATGGCAGCACACACACTTGAGTTTTGTGTTCACCTTTGTCATCTGTGCAAACAAAGTCATACTTAAAGGGATAGTTCGGGATTTTTGACGTGAATCTGTATGGCAGGGTTATTCAACTTAATTTTCCAGAGGGCCAGATTTTATCGTGGGCCGTGGCTTCTGGGCCAAATGTCACCGTTTTTGACATGAAGTTGCACCAAACATTCACAGAACTAGATTTATTTCTATATAGAGACCAATTAATGCTGCAGTCCAGTTTTTTTGGTCTATAAAATGTCCCAATCAGCGTTAAATCACAAAGTCAAATCTGAACGTTGAGTGTCCCAGCATTAAACCAAATCTAAACCAGGACTAAACCAGGTCTAAAGCAGAATTCAATCAGGACTGAATCATGCACTGAAAAAATTACAATCTCAACCTGGATAATGAGAAAATAAATGCTTAAAATAAGTCATATTTATCTTTGTTTAAGCCTTTTTTTAAACTCTCTTCAAATAAGAATTGCCCAAAGAACAAACGCAAATTGTTTGGCTGAAAATATGACAAATACAGTATTTTCTAACTGGAAATTAGACAAAAAATACATTTAGAAAACACTGCATTAAATTTTATTTTCAGACACTTATTGACACAATAACAAACTTACGTTGGCCACTATCTCTTGAGTAATAACCTGAATAATAACCTAGGAATCTACAAACAAGAGAAAATATGTTTTTGTAATGGTTGTGAATATTTGGGAATGAAAGTGACTGGAGGGTCGAATTATATCTTTGGAGGGCCGATTTGGCACCCGGGCCTTAAGTTGAATAGGCCTGCTATGGCATCCCCTTCCCCAGTGCTGTGCATCCACATTGTCTTACCCCGACAGCGTCCAGTGAGCCGCGTTCCAGATGAAAGTAGTCCGGCAAGTTTGCTCAGGTCATAGAAATAAAGACTTTTTCTTCTCAAAACAACATGTTCAAAAGAGTGATATTTGTGCAGACAAAACCATTGTCCTTGAAAAAGTCTGACCTGGCACTATTTTCTCTCCCTTCATATCACTGCACCAGCTGACAGCGGCGCATCACTTTTTCAGTTGCTTGGCAGTGTTTGCATTCTCATGCCACCGATGCAAACAAGCTAACTTGAGAGCATGGTGCGGACTTGTGACTCTCCAGGCTGTACCAACAAAAATGTGGCTGAATATCCGCACACATTTCAACGTTTTCTCGTGACAGACGTTGCTCTGAGGAAACTTTGGCTTCTTACTCTAGGTTTGTCTAGGCCAGGGGTGTCGAGCTCATTTTGACAAAGGGCCACATTGGCATCGAGGTTGTCCTCCAAGGGCCGGTTGTAACTGAAATTAACCTTACTAATCTTTGATATATGACAAATAATAGTTGTATTTGATTATTGTATATTTATTGAAGTGACAACAACTGAATATACATCTGCATTAGTCTGAAAAATGACCAATACTCTTTAAGTTTCAGACTAATTGTTTCATTAGGTCAAGATATAAAGATTACTTCTGGCACTTAAATAAAATTCAAGTAAACCTTATAAGACCTTGAGGGCCGCATGAAATGAGGTGGAGGGCCGCATCTGGCCCCCGGGCCTTGAGTTTGACACCTGTGGTCTAGGCTGTTCATCTTCTCCCTCTCTGCCAGTTCTAACTCCATCCAATTGATGCCAATTTTGGCAGTATATTCGGGTTCATAAAGATATCCCCTTGGTTGTGTGCTGAAGTCAGTGTTTTCGTCATCGCTGTCGTAGTCAGACATGTTATCGCTAACTTTTACGGGTAGTAAAAAAAGTAAAACACGTGCGGCTGTCAGCTTGCGGCAGCGCGCAGTGATATGAAGGAAGAGAAAATAGCGCCAAGCAATTATGAGGTTTTGTCATGCACATATAGCACTTTTTTGAACACATATTGTTTGTGACAGACAAAGTGTTGAAGCGCAGACAAGTGATGGCCTTGAATTGCTCCAAAAGCCTAGAGTCAGAGTGAAACGTTAAAAGCTGGGCATGGTCGCTGATTGGTTGGCAGAACTAAAAGTAGTTCCCATTGTTTTTTTTTGTCAGGCCTATTTGCCAAAATTCTAAGTTTCTTCTTGGTGTAGGACTTTTAGAAAAACAGTAGAAGCTCTTGGGTTCCTTTGTTTGTCCGTCATTTACGTTTTAAGTGTTTCACCAAGCAAAGCAAAAGTTCACGTGACATGAATGTGACAACACCATGAACATCTCTATTTGCTTGGGCAATATTAGCTCTGGAAGGTCTGCAATCTAATCATTTATTTGTACAACTAAAACTGATGAATCTGGGCCTTGTTTACTGAATCAACGTGAGCTGTTTTTGCTTATTTTTGCTCAAATAATCGTTGACAAAGGTGATGTAATTTAATCAGTTACATCTGGTTCAGACTCTGCTATTAAATTGCCCCAAACAGCAAATTATCAATCCTTCAAACTGCTTTTTAATAACCACCACCTTTCTATACAAACTAAACCATTCACAGTTACTAGCAGAATTAGATCTACTTTCTGTCATGCTGTTTTGTCATTTTTCTATTCGTTCAAACCCACCTGTATTTTCCTCGATCTCTACTTTTGAGCATGACAGCGATGAAGGCTGTTTCTACACCGACACCTTTCTTCTACTTGCTCCACTTTTCTCCCAACTCACTGCATTTTTGGATTTGGATTGTGACTTTTTAGGTAAATATATTTATTTGTGCCTTGGGCTGACAATTTGAACTAGTTTAAGCATCAATCAAGCCTTTTTCTTCTGTGCATGTTCTCCCACCTGTTTTTGTAAGTTAAGATAAGCTTCAGGTAAGCTATAAAAGTGCACAGTAACTCTTCTGGTATTTGTTGTGCTACTTGCATTTGCAGCTCTCTTAACCTCAAATGTTAGGGAAAGTGCATGAAGTGTATTTATATTTGATGAGGCAATGTTTTTTTCTTTATGTTGTCTGTTGTAAAGGTCCTCGCGCTTGTGCAGCATGAGAACTTCACCGTGATGCTCCTGACAAACATAGTCGCAGTGATGCACAAACATAAGGAGAGAAACAACAAAAAATCTCATATGAAAAATCACATGAAATCATATGAAATCACATCGGGCTTGAAATTGAGACAAAACTGTAGTGTGCAGAAGACGTTATGTTCTATTATATGCATGCAAAGTGCTGTTAAATTGGTTTGATTTGGTAATTTATTTAGAAAAACGGAAATCACTGATGCGTCACCAGCAGTTATATTGGAATGTACAAGGAAAAGCTAAAACACCACGATGGTGGCATGGTCACTGAGTGGCTTCACACCAAGAGGTCTCTCCGCTGGAGTCTTGCGCTGCCTCAGTGCATGTGGTTTTTATAGTGACACTCCGATTTCCCCCATTAACCCAAAACATGGATAATAGGAAAATCCTTGAGCGAAGATAGTCCTGACCAACAATGCCACTGAAAATGAAGCTAGAAAATCAACTCAGAATAACCTAAGGAACTTTAGTGAGAAAGGAGAGCTTATTTAAGCTAAAGCTAGGCTAACAGACCACAGAACCAGAGCCATCACTTGACTGCGAACTACAGCAGTCACCAGGGGATATGACCTGCACACCACCAGCTTCAATGAGGACCCAACTTGGCCACCAACCCACAGAGCGATGTGATGCCACATTTTGCACATTAGTATCTGATAGAACACAGGACAGCGCAACCTCATGGCAAACCCCACCCAAGCAACTAACGATTGTTTCAGAGAGAGAAAGAAACGGGTCTGAGCAGAGCTTTTATACTCCCTACTGGTCATCCCAACATCTAACCCGGGAGTCTGCCACATGCGGCTACAGAGCCACATGGCTCTTTAAACACATCAGTGCTGCAATTGAGATTTGATTGCAAATGAGGAACAAGACAAAAGCTACATTCTTGTACAGTGGTGCCTCTTGGCCAGGTTTCTTTTGTAAAAGAGATTTAACTCATGGGACTTCCTGGAAAAATAAGGGATGAATACAAACAGTATTAGTTTGTTTTAATAAGCAGTTATTTTGTGGATATATACTGGATAGTGAAAGTAGCGCAAAGTTAAAACAAACAGGGGTCTTGCTATCAGGTTTTTGTGCTATACACATTATTTCATTTGTAAAACATTGAGTAAATGTACTTAGCTGTCTTACTTTTTGACTAAATACAGTTGCATCACTTTCTGACTTTGACTTGATTTAAGTTAGACAAATGTGTCTCTTTTGCTGTTAAAGTTGCAGACCCTGATCTAACCATACTGTCACATTAGCTACAAAGGTTTTTGATGTCTTAAAAAACAACCTAGATTTAACTGAACTGTTCTAATGTTTATGTTTTTAGTTTTGAGGAGACTGCTTTTATTGGCCACACCATCTGTCAATCATCCAAACGAGAAAAATCAGGTTACCATGCAGTATATGACTTTGATTGCTGTCAAGTTTCTGGAGGTTTGTGAACATGCGCACACGTACAAACCAGTCTTGTGTCCCTCGGTGGGACGTGGCTGGACCTCCATCAGTCACGGGTCGTTATCCTGATCCTTCTCACCGTAATGAGGTCGCTGTCACCTCACACCTTCACCATTCTCTAATTACCGTGTGAGCAGAGGTGCACTGCGATTAGATACAAACTGAAACTGCTGATACTTCTATTCTTCTATACATATACTTTTAAATTATAAGCTGGGTTGTGCGTGGAAAGTTCTCATCACTTGTGAGAGCTCCTTCAGGTAAGTGCACGTTGGTTTTCTCAAGTGTTCCAGTCTGAAGATTTCTTATGAGTTGTAACTGTGAGCTCAGCGTGTCCTCGGGCAAAACACTTATCTGTCCTTGCGCCTGTGTTTATGTAAACTTTGTGATAGAGAATCCTTGATGTAAAGCACTTTGAGTACCATGCAACAAAACTATCATGTTATACTTTGAAAATCAGGAGCACAGACAAATCCTGTTTCATGGACAGTTTACATGTGTTTTACGCAACACAGTTTCTGATGAAATTGTAGATGCTCAACCTGGACAGACTCAAACAGATTAATACAAATATTAACTAATACAGGTTTGGTGCTTAGGCCCCAGCAGGAAAACAAAGCATGCAATAAAGACACTGGTGGTAGTGAAGAGAGAAGATGGCTTTTGAGACAGTGATGGAGAAGTGGTGGGTTGTGAGAATGTGATGAGGCGAACAAGCTGCGTTTGCAAGAGCTGTCGGCAAAATGAAAGCTGTTGGGTGATTGGCTGAGCGGTGCAAGAGTTGAGCCATGAGCCAGGATGTTGGATATTCCTTAGCTCCATTATAAAGAACCGTCAAAAACGTAGGATGAGCACATTTTAACGTCTTTTTATGTAAATATGTTACAAAAAGCTAAAACGTAAAATAACTGCAAATTTTGGTTGAAGCCATGTGGCAACATTTTCCTAGGGTTTATCAACTAAATTCAGGCTTCAAGTTACTAAAATGGGTACGTTTAGAACTGAGGCTTGAAGTAGGTTAAGATTTATCAATTAAACCCAAAGAAAATGTCACCACGTGGCTTCAACCAAAATTCATGGTTATTTTACATTTTGGCTTTTTATAACATATTGACGTGAAAAAAGTCATCAAAATGTGCTTATTGTACATATTTGTGATGTTGTACATCTACATTTTTTTTTTTTTTTTAATTCTGTGTGGAGTGTTTTTACTTCGTAAACATAGTTCACTTTTTTTCACTGTTTGGTGCAATCTGATATGGCCGGACTTGAGCAAACACAAAATGAGGCTTGATCCTTAATTTGGTCGTCAACGGAGGAAAGACAGTAAAGTTAGAACTTTTTTTTTTTTTCTAAAAGCACATTTTGCCTATTTTAAGTGCTTTAAACATATTTAAGTATTTCTCGTATGTTTGACATTTCGTTGTGGATTTTTGCTAAAATTCAGTGTAATTTAGGAAAATAAACTGAAGCTAGTTTGGCCCAACGTGATAATGTAAGCAGTTTTAGTGTGACTTGACAAACATGAATAAATCAGGTAATTTTCAGTGGATTCAAAAAATAATCTGTTATTTGTAAAGCTAGTTATTAAACCCTAGTCAATTAGCAATTATGTCCTAATTAGTCTTGCAGTAATCATAACACTAAAATTTGACATACACATAGTTTCAAATCAGTGTCTATCTTAATTTTACTTTGAAATAAGAATATTTATAGTCTTTTTCTACTTCCATTTACAGCAACACTCTGTTGATCAACCATCTCACCAAAACCAAATTCCAGAACAAGTTTTCACAGCTGCCAGAAGCACTTTAAGACGGGAAATCGTTTTGGCAAACCTCGTGTTTTGAAAAGTCGGAATTCTTCTCAACAATTTCGGAACGTCTGGGATACAACAGGATCGCACACATTTCGGAGTCAGGAACAAACATCCAGGACATTAATCACATCTTATTACTCAATTACCTTCAGTCTGGTGTAGGCCATGATCTCTACACCGCAAACTTAACTCCATCGAACTCCACACATTTGCTGGACAGGTGCCTGGAAAGTACTCACTGAAAAAAATCTAGACTTTGGTGAATCCATTTGTGGGAAGAATGAAAAATGTGTGATACCTTTAGGTCAGACATCTGAGGCTAAATAGGATTCGTTTTGTAGTGGTTTACGTTAATGAGAGGACAGGTATGTGTGCTGCAAAGAAGTGGTCAGTAAGAACAAGAACATTCTGTCTGAAGGAAAGAATGTCGTGATTGGGCTATTGTAACATAAATCTGCCAGATAGACTCACATGTCAGCCGGTTTCTTTTCACTATGTGGAAACCAAAACATAGTGATATTGGGGTTTGTTTGCTTCACGGTAGGCGGGGACTTTTTTAAAAATCTGACCAATCCTTGCTTTTTGGTCATTTTGTCGTCCAAGTAGAGCATAGACATGTGTTTCAATGATTGTTGAGGTTTCTATGTGGTAAACGTGCAAATTAAATTAAATAATAAGTTAATATTTGACACAAGGTAAAAGAAGAGAATGTATGCAATCTGTTGTTTCATTTCGGGTTGGTTCTGGGGAACACACGCCACGCCGCTCCTGCTTGCTGATTGGACAACCGTACTCCTGCTTTTTGGGAACTGTCTGCAGGTTTGCAATACCTGAATAGTAGCTGGAGTAAAATGAAATTGCATCGAGGCACTAGGTGGTGCCAGCCTGGCTATCTCAAAATATCTGAGGTCCAAGACTTGAAATCTAATTGGTGTGACGATTTTTTTTTTTTTTTTTTTAATAAAAAAAATATCTTTTTTCAATAGCTTCCAAGACGTTCAAAAGAATTTGTCTTTTTTCTATAGCTTCTAATGTGACTCAGAGGGTCCAATCAGATTTCTTATTGTAAATCTGATACCCAGTCACCCAGCACACCTTTTGGTTCCTCAATTTTACCCCGTATAAATACTTACAAATAAAAACAATAGCTTCTATGCACTTGCAATATCAATAGTTGTGCTATTTACCATAGACTTTTAGTGGAAAGCACAAAGTTTACAAATTTACAAGTAAAATTGTTAGTTACTCCAACTTAATTACACCAAGCATCTGAACATGGTGTCCACCAATCAGGCACTCTCCTGTCCAGTCTGTCTGTCCGGTCTGAACGCAGCATTGGAAGTCATCGACCGATGAACCAACTAAAATACTATAGCCCTATTCTCAATATTATCAAAATACTATGGCCCTATTCTCTATATTATCAAAATACTATAGCCCTATTCTCAATATTATCAAAATACTATAGCCCTATTCTCTATATTATCAAAATACTATAGCCCTATTCTCAAGATTTTATCAGTCTCATAAGTGACGAGGGCCAGATACAGTAAGATTAGGCTGAAGGCCGCATCTGGCACCTGGGTTGCAGTTTGCCCATGTCTGAGCTAACAGACACCAAGTATGTCACTGCACATATTGCTGTTTTCTTTTTGCAAATTATTGGATTAAACAACTACATTTAACTTCATTTTTATTACATTCTAATCCTTTGTCTGACTTTTTCTTTTAGCAGCCTACGTATATTTCTTTATTTCCACTTGCGAGGTGTTTCAAACGCATCATCACTTCTGAGAAATAAATTCCATCTCCTCCATGTACTGTATCACACACATTGCCCGTGGATCAAAAACACAACAGTTACATCACACGGCTAACACCGCCACCGTCCCGCGCAGCCTAATCATGCTAATGCGCTTACAACCGTACGCGTTAGTCCAATTAGCTTGTTAAAATACGAGGAAGGGGACGCGGCCGATGGAGCGTTTAGTGACACGCCGCCATATGTGCTTGGAGCGACCTCGGCAGATGATGCAAACAGCAGGGTGCGCGCGGGCCTAGCTCAGATACCGCTTAATTAAATAAAGACGCTAGCTGTTCCGTTTGCGACTCCTCCGATTACCCGCGTTTCCTTTTTTTCCTGCCATGACTTCATTTGTTTACATTTGTATCCGGTGAAGATAAACTGCAGCAGGATTGTCCCTACGTGTGCTAAATAGAGAAAGGTTTTGTTACAATCTTTTGGTGAAAATAAGAACTCTTGGGGGACGTTTTCGGTGTAGCTCCCAGTCTGGCCAGTCTGATGCACTTAACTAACTTTCGCAGGCAGATAGAAAATAATTGATGTCCCAAGGGTGAAAGCAGGGTTGAGGGGGGATCCAAAATACATTAGCAGCACACAGAAAGACAGTGGGGTTAGGTTACAGAGAGCTCTGACTTAATGCTGCGTTCACAATGGGCAAAGTTTGAGCATCCGAATTCACCAAAATTAGTGTAGTAGTCCTGATATGACAAAGTCCGGATTTAGACTTGGTTTGTAGACCTGGATGAGTCTGCCAAAGTCCTGCTTTAGAGATGGTTTAGATCTGCTCCAGTCCTGTAATGACTAGGTTCTGCTGTAGATCTGGACCAGTCCTGTTATGACTAGGTTCTGCTGTAGATCTGGTGTAGATCTGGTCCTGTTATGACTAGGTTCTGCTGTAGACCTGGTGTAGATCTGGACCAGTCCTGTAATGACTAGGTTCTGCTGTAGTCCTGGTTTAGATCTGCTCCAGTCCTGTAATGACTAGGTTCTGCTGTAGTCCTGGTTTAGACCTGGACCAGTCCTGTAATGACTAGGTTCTGCTGTAGATCTGGACCAGTCCTTACGACTAGGCTATGCTGTAGACCTGGTGTAGATCTGGACCAGTCCTGTTATGACTAGGTTCTGCTGTAGATCTGGACCAGTCCTTACGACTAGGCTATGCTGTAGACCTGGTGTAGATCTGGACCAGTCCTGTTATGACTAGGTTTCTGCTGTATGGTGACCTGGTGTTAGATTGCTGTGACCAGTCCTGTTATGACTAGGTTTTGCTGTAGTCCCGGTTTAGACCTGGACCAGTCCTGTTATGACTAGGTTCTGCTGTAGTCCTGGTTTAGATCTGCACCAGTCCTGTTATGACTAGGTTCTGCTGTAGTCCGGGTTTTGACCCGGTCTAGACTAGTTGCTTTTGTAGATACCATTTTCAAATTGTATATACGACGTAACACAGTGGTCCCCAACCTTTTTTCTTGTAAGGACCAGTACAATCACAAATTTCTTTTTCAGGGAGCGGTCGAGGTTGGGTAGTGCCGATAACAACAGTGTAAAATGCAAACGAGATTATTGTGTGTATTTTTAGCTCTCTTATTGCTTGTATTTGTTGTTTATTTGATTAAGTGGCACTACTGTGAAAGCTATAAGCACAAGGAAGTAGTGAGAAAAATAAAAAATAAAGAATCTTCTGAGGCCTGAAAGCAGATGGCCTGCGACACAATTGTGGGCCCCGTACCGATGGTTGGTGACCCCTATATACACAAAAAAAATGTGTGAAATTGCGCAAATTTTACTGTTTATGTGTTTATGCGGTATGTGTAAACACTTTTTTGTGATACAGAGTTGGATTGGTTTGGATTGAAAGTTCGACACGGTGCAACTCTGGCAGCCATAGCATTCAACGCAGGGTGAAGCGTGTAGTTTGCATGAACGTGTAAAATTCAGTGCAATAAAACCTGTGTTTACATTGACTAAACACTTAAAGTGGATACTCTGCTACTGTGTTTGTGAAAACCAAATAAAAGCCAATTGAAAATGGATTGATAACACGTTGTACATTACAGACTACATTAAAGGTGCACTGTGTAATTTATTTTTTTAATTTTTTTTTTCAAAAATAGACTTGAAGAAAAGTATACTTTGGTCATTTCGATTCGTAGTTGGACTCAATAAATAATAAAAGTCTAAGGGACAGATTTATCAAGCATTTGCTCATGTGCAAACAGGTTAGGGGGAGCAATAACTTGGCGTAGCTGACATTTTTCTTTCACACAGACACTAAAGATGCAGTATTTTAGGTGGTTGATATCTGTTCTGTGGTATATGTTATATGTACATCTTCCAATATTAAAGTTTGCATAATTTGCTCGCAAAAAACATGATTTTTTTTTTTTTTTTTTTTACTTTGCACTTGCAATTTAGCCCTTTATAAATCAGGCCGTAAGTACTGTATTTACTTTGCGTAGACTTGTATGATCACAACATTTGTTCATTTTGGGGCCGAAAGATAAACTTTTATTGTTTATTTCTATGGAAAAGCTATTAGATTAGCAGCATTTTTTTCACTTTAAAGCATGTTTATTCAGAATGTACCAAAATATGCTTCTAATTTTCTATTTTCTACTAAATAGTGTAGATGGCTTTTCACCTCCAAAAAGTTACACAGTCCACTTTCAGTATCTTTATTTCCCAGTGATGTATCGTGAATTTAGTCTGGATAACGCTTTCTCTCTTGATACAAATGAAGAAGACACAGCTCGAAGCAATTCAACTCAATACAGTCTTTAATGTCCTTTTTAAACTTCATCCATGATAAAATATATGATCAGATTGGTGCGCAGACCAATCACCCAAAGTTCTGCTGCCCCGTGTCCCAGACCATGGCGCAGACCCTCACGAGAGTTTGGCTTGAAGAAAAATCCCCCGGAGAAGCAGCCCAGACATAGGAATACAAGGCATTTTATACCCTTCTATGGCTTCTCAAATTTCAGGCCCTACGTAACTTGACCCTATCCTATAGATTTGTGGCACGTGCCAACTAATTAATATTCAGACCTTCCCCTTTTCTTCTTTGGCAAAGTTCCCAATTTTATCCCCTGCACCTGCACTCCGGGACTTTCCCACTTGGACTTTCCCAACTTGGCCTCTCAAGGCCAGTGCATATGTCCTGTATTCCTACTGTCTCTGCTTCTCGCTTTATGTACATACCCATTCTACATTGGTTTTGTAGCTCATAGTCTTAGATAATACAGAAAGAAAATATTAAGGCTAAGTGAATTCACAAAGCTAAGTAAAATAGATTACAACAACAACAACATGTAGACCTTTTAAATCTAACACTAGTCCTTTAAAGTTAGTACAGGATTTTGACTGTGATTCATCAGTCCCCCCTTGGCCCTCGTTCGAGGGCCACATAACACTTGTCAAAATCTGTATCTTCACACCCAGATCTTGTACCAGGTCAACATTTTTTATTATTTTTTTTAAGTAAGATATAGATATATATTTAAGATATTTGTCTGGCCAAAACAACCTTTCAGTACTCAATCAGTGTAATTTATCAGAACAGTTAAACACCTCTTTTGACACTCATATTGCGTATCCAGGAACACTTCTCTTCACCCTGTCTATAGTGGTAAAAGTTCAAACGACTTTAATAGTAAAGAATGAGCTTGATTCTCAATACCAATATTGACACTACATAACTAAAATCCTCCTCTTAAGTCACATTTTTATATAATAACCTGACATTTCCAATGCAAAATACTGCATGTATAGTTTGAAGCTAGTTAAATAAAGCTCAATATCATTCAAAACTTTACAGAAAACATACATTTCTGTCGTGCTTGAGTTGCTTTTAGGGCATCAATACTTCAAATAAGTATCTAGTTTTGACACTGCTTGCTGAATTAATTATTATCTGATTTTTGATTCTTTAAACAACCATTGTCTATAGTTGAATTACACGCTTTCTACTATGACCTTTTGTTTGTTGACCCGATCTATTTCAAAATCTATTGTTGTAGCCACAAATAAATCTCAACACCAAAAGAAACATCAGTAAAAATAAATCATATATCATAAGTGACATATAATCAGAACTCATTCAAACAGTTACATTATCGAACATTGTTATTTTCCCTCTGTCCTTTCTGTTCTGTAAATTAAACTCTTTTATATTCATAACATCTACATAGACTTGAGTTTGTCCAAATTAATACATTGATTCCATCATTATGACTCAAAACACAAAAAATAAAACAAGACATTTAAAGCGTTCTTATTCATTCAGGATGAACTTCCATACTACCCTTTTTGTTGCAACTTATCATGTTCTATGATATTTTATCTATATATTTACAAATTAATCAAACAAAAAAAAAAAAACAAACAGATTTATCCTTATTGTTGGTAGCTTATCTGTCCATCACCATCCCCCTCACTTGTTTTGACACAAAAACAAGTGTTGCTATCGTTTTCCTGTCACAGAGTAAATAATGACTTACATAAAGCAAAAGTAGGAAAACCATAAAAATAACATGGATATCCAAATCAGTCCATAATTCTCATATTCTCACCCCGTTCATGGCTGCCTATCAGCCCTTCTATCTCTTCACCATCTACACCATCATCCAGAGAAAACTCTCTGTCTGCTTGACCATTTAATATTCTACATTGTTTCGTTCATTGTGTAGGCTCATGTGCACCTGAACCAACACAAGAAGGAAAACAACAAAACTTGTTCTTTCGCTTGTTCTCAGGTGTTGCATTTGAATTTACAAAAGATGCTGTATGTGCCATTTTGTTATTGAAGTTCATTCCGTTTGTGTCGTCACAAATAAAAATAGTCAACTCCTCCCCCCTATGGTCCACACCACAAACACTAACTCTTATTACATGTAACAACAAAAGTCATATTCTCCCAAAAAAAAAATCAACTTCACATTTCAAATAAACATTAGTTTATACCAACTGGTAGCTTCACAATCAATTCCCAAACTGAAAACAAAACCTAATTAATTAAGTACACATTTTTCCATATTGACACCCATATCTAAATTTAGTCAGTGAATGTGAGTCCTCTCCTTGTCCCTCGTGCCTCAGGTAACCATGCTCCTCAGTAATATTCTGCAGTTCATGTCTTCAGCTGTAGTCACAGACAGCTACTGGCGTTGCTATTGTATTTTCAGTGTGTTCCGATCCAGTCTCAGTCAAGATAGAAGACGTTGAAAACCAAAATCACAGCACATAGTACTGTCCAGCAGTCACTACTTTAGACTGCTGCTCCCCTTCTCATTCACACACAGTCTCTTTCACAAGACTGATCAACATCAGCCCCAGATAGCGGGCTGCAGCTCGTTCTCTTCACCCTTTTGCCAAGGGCACATTTTAACTTGCAGAAATGTTTGATGAATCCATTCACCATTGTTCAGTTCTCTCATGAACTTTTGGAGCATAACTAGAGTTTGGAGGCACTTGGAGGGCGAAGGTCTGATCAATAACAGCAGGCCTTCCACAGGTCTCACAAACACTCAGCCATCCCCTCTCATCAGTGAGGACAGCTCAGCCCAATTGATCTCCCATAAGGCCCCAGCATGATCTGTAATATAGCAAAGACTGTATTAGATTTTGTTCATTTGTAAATCAACATGAAGCCCCATTCCAGTCAACAGTATAATTTAACAACAAATAAAACATTCTCCTAACAATTTCCAACATTTCACAGATAGATTTTATACAAAAGTTTATGAAGATAGTTAGGCTTGAAGAGATCCAGCCCAACTACTGTACATCACCTAACTCATGTATTTTAGAAATGAAAATGGACCACAGGGAACAAAAGCAAACAGCTCATCAGTATAGTTACAAAAGACACATACATGACAAAGTAACATATGGTTTCTCCCTCGTGCAACACCTGACCAGAGTTACTGTAATTATCATTATCATTTATAAAAAAAAAAAAAAAACAATCTAATTCATATATAGTAGAGGTGGGGACCATCTTAAATCGCTTCTGGTATATTTACAATTTGCAAGGAACTGTTTTCCCCCGTCTAAATGAGGAAAAAGATTTTAGTTCTTTTTGTATAGGTATACTGTACATATTTTTTGATGATTGTTTTCCTTGCTCCCTTTTTCAGTCAAAACACTGAATGTTTGCCTGCTTGCACTCCTCGAACGGTTGGGCCGCTCCCCCCTACCAGGTGTGACTAAGTGATAAATAGGGGAAGTAGATTTCAGAATATCACACCCTGAAGAGGCTGTCCGTGACCGCTACGAGTGCAATAGTTAATCAGCTCGTTCTAATCAATAATATTGTAACAAAGACTTAGCTCAGAAAAATAAAGTCTTTTGAACTTTAAAGAGTGCCTTCGGTCCCCCCCTTTTTTTTTTTTTTTTCCAATTTTGCGTTCCCAATCACCAATGAGCACCTTCAAATATCACTAAATGTAAGACTTCCATAAGCATTTTTGTAATTTTCTCATTTGAACTTTTCCCACCTAATTCATTTCACAATGTCCAATATACCTTTTGATGTGCTTTGCTACGTACGTTATTAATAATATTGTTCACTACAGTAATAAAGTAAGTGTTTCTTTAAGCAAAAGTAAATAAATAAATAAATAAAATAAAATAAATAAAGTGATAATCAGAATTTGCAGATCACTGTAATTTTTAAATTTAAATTTCAACTATGAGTATGGCTGTAATCGATTACAAAATAGCATATTTAAGCAACCATGATAATAAATTAAAACATTGTGTACACAACCAAGTGTTTGCCTACAAACACTGTTTCAATTGTGATTTAGTTAATCATAATTAACTATTTCCATTACAGAGTAGACCTAAGTCAGAATGACTAACTAAAACTGTGCAGGCCTCAAAAATAAAATAAAATAAAAAACAAACAACAAAAACAAAAAAAAAAGGCCATGGCATGCTCCAAAACTCTTCTTAATCAGGATGGAGTCACACAGCTCCTAAGAAATGATAGAAAGAAACACAAAAACACAAAGGCAAACACACAACTCAATATTGTTGTTAGGTTTGTTAGTATGTTAGTTGAGTTTATTTATTTTTTTTTTTACCTAATTTTTCAAACACTTGTCATTAACTCTTGCCTTGAATGTCCACAAATTAGCTAGATAATTAACTCTGTTCCTGGTGCGCACTGAGGAAAGTCCTGCATTCACATCTGTGTTCTGACTTCTATAGCTTTTATTAAAGACATTTTGTCTTTTTGATTTACTGGTTCTTCATTCATTTATTCAGTTGCTATAGAATTGGTTTCATCAACACATTTATTAACCCTCCATTCTTTATGTCACGGCTCTGTAAACGAAAGTAATACATCTGCTTCATGGTAAACGACAATTGTAAAAAAACAAAAACTCATCTGCAGCAAACACTATTTTGAGACATTTCTTTCATCTGGATTCTGCTTAAAAGGTAAGTCTGCTCTGCTAACTATCTAGTTAAATAGCACTAGTATAAAATGCTGTTTGATATTATGTAAAGCTTATCATGTTAGCAAGCTAACGGCTAACTTCTGATGTCACAGAGAAAATAAGAACCTAAAGTACATTAAAATAGCACCGCATCTTATAGACACACTTTTCAGAAAATACATACTGAGACAAAATAGCTTTTACACTGAAAGGAAATGCATTATGTTTGCGTTATTTTTACATTAAGTGTTGTGTTCATCATCACTCAATTGTCTTGTCGGCCCACCACACTCTGCCTTCACTCCGGCTGTGTGACTAAAACTAGACTATAACTTTTTCTGTTTTAACGTTAAAAAGGCATTTTGGTCATCCTCTGTACGAAGAATATAACGTGTAATTCAAATGTAGATATTTAATTTGATTAACACAACACAACACAACACAATAATCTGTTTTTGTACTCTGAGGTTTCCACATTCTTGTGTTTCTTGGGCAGCTACACAGATTGACGGTACAGACACTGTGTGTGTCCATTCTACTTCTGAGTCAACTCCGATGAGTCCAACTACTGCATGAAATCAGACTGTTAAATAAAATGCATTTAAAAGCGAAATTTGCTGTGTATGACATATGGTACGCAAAGTCATCAGTTAAGTTTATCATTAGATAAAGATACATTTGTAATCTCAATGTTTAATCAGTAATCCTATGAATCCAACTGGAATAACATCAGCCCAAACATGTGGGAAAGCATCTACATTACCTAATATTCAACGATTCATTAAAGAAACCGTTTGTGATTGTAAAAGGGCTATCATTCATCCGCATTGTTTGGCCTAGCTAAAATCTGCATATCATTTGTGAAACACGGAAACTCCACATTATTTGCCGTGTACCTATGCAAATACCTACACTGTATATACTGGCCATTCATCAGCATTGATATTAATACTTTGGAAGATAGACTATCTAGACTAAAGTGCTGCAATTTAATTTATTATCTCCACTGATTAAACCACCTACTTAACCATACTTCTCTTTGTACTCCCAGATAACATTGGTCGTCTTCACTTCCGTGTGTATAAAATGTCTTGCAACACATGTATATTGGTTTCAAAATCTACTTTATATTGTCTCTGCTCGAATTTGACTATATTGTCTTTTTCTCTCACATTTTATGTAAAACCCTTGGATAGTTTCCAAGACCACGATTATCGTAATAATTGATGTCACGCTAAGAGGTGTTTCTCTCGTCTACACACATAATCCCTATTTCACACATTAGAAATGTCATACCTCCTGTTATATATTTACTGTGCTTAGAGATACTGAACTTCGTCATGTGGTAGAAGTGAATCAATAGCGTTCTTGCACCCCCCACCAAGCTATATTCAGCCGGTATTACATCCCCTCAGCGCCAGCGCCCCTCACCTAGAAGAAGCTTATGCACACTCCTGTCTGTGGTTTCTCCGTCGCGACTCCCGAGCTTCGCCCACCAACAACATGGCCGGGCGATGCTGTGTGGCGAGCACATTTTGACATGGTCGTATTTGATTAGAGCGTATTCCTTCGCTTTAAATCTGCTTTTCGTTGCATGAAGCCTCTCCCTGCCTAAAGCATAAATTTGTTACTGTCATGCAACCAACTTTCTCGACTACTACTCCTTTCAAATGTGTGTTACATCTCAGAAGCCAGCCGCCAATCTAACCAGAATTTATATAATATGTTGAGCATACAACTAGCCTAAAGAGTGATCTAGACCAACATTTTAGAAAAAGCATGTAGATACTTTATTTTTCTTTAAGATCTTTAAAACGTGTAGATCAATTCCTTCATTTATAACCAGCNCGTTCACTGTTACAGGACCACAGATCTGGAACACCAGTCCGCTTAATTGGAAGCAGCACAACTCTGATGCTGTTTAAATACAAGATCCCACAAGGCAATGGCCTAAGTCCAGCCAGACATGTGAATATTAGAATTCAGTGTTTGTAGTACATATTATATGTAAGATATTTGCAAAAATAGCAATCTAATGTACTGTAATCTTATGTTTATATTGTGGGAGCGGATCTGCAAATTAGCTCTGAGCAACAGTCAGTGGCATACAAGCATGGCATTGGTCTTAGTGTCCTGTCCCTTTCAAACAAACAAATGAATAATTTGGATAATGCATTGGCATTCCAGTCATAGTAAAACATGTGTTTTCATCTTTTTCCTTTTCAGACATTTTCCTAAGTCGAGAAGACGAGACCTGCTTCTGGGACTGAAGACAAATTCTATCCCTGGGGTCTTGGTCCACCTTTAAGTCAATTGGATACATTTGAAATAGGTTTTAGTGCTTTTTAATTATGTGCTCTATGCTTCTTATGTCTGCATCCCCGCAGTCTAACTGATCCATGTGTATAATCCTCTATAGTCACAATTCTAACTTAACACAATTAATTACTTGTGTCAGCTTGATTTTGTGAGACAGATTTTGTGCTTACTGTAAAATCATGTTTATTAAATTATGTTTAATAAACAGTGCTATGTCAAACTTCATTCATGTTTTGTTTTCATTTTCCTTCTCAAAATTGTACGCTAATCAAAGCCTGAAAAAGTGTGAACTGATACAACTAAAATGTTCTGTAATGATCAACACGAGTGCAGCATTGGCTATTCTTCGCTTGAAAGCAAGTTTTTATTATTTTATTTTTCTGCATAGCCATGAAATAATACATCCTCAGTATTTAAGTTGGATTAACTATAAATAAGAGTTTGTCCCAAAACAATTTTACAACAAGTTTTATTAATCCAGGAGCTTTTGTTTTAAACAAAGTATTTATAAATGTATAAATAGTAAATAAAATTGTCAGAACACAGTTAGGAAAACCGAACCACTGTTATGGCCAGGAACAGAAAGTTCTCCCTGTATCCCACTTCTACTACACACTTTACTGTATGTATTTCACATACTTTTGTTGAGGCTTATATTGTTTTTTCATAATCAACTACCACCAATTTTAACCTATTTGAAGATCTTCTTATCCCAAGGGCTGGAAACAGCAATTCAAACTCGTCCAGAATTGGATCCACCATATTTCTAGAAAAACAAAATCTTCATAAAAACAAATTACACTTTGCATTACATAACATTTTATTGTATTGACCATTTTAAGTGTAAAGGCGATACTTTATTATTATAAAACAAACGTGTAGTTAGTAATTTCTCTAAGTTCACTGTTTGACTCTATCTCTTGGAATGACAGCAAAATAGCTCAAGGTTTTTCTCTCTCTCTCCTCTTTTAGACCTAAGCTCAGGCGGGCGGAGCCCTTGCTCCAAGTTCCACCTTCAATGACAGAATGGACCCTGCCCATTGTGGGTGGACTTTCTCTCTGAGCAGGATTTTTTTTTAACATCTACAGTCTCTAGTTTGCGTTGCTTCTGCATGCACTAGTTCCACTCTCCTGCACTCAGCTCCTTCTTCTGTCCCGGGACTCAGTAACCCTCTCATCGCCTTCTCCTTGATTTGCTACTTCGTCTCTCTCTTCCAACTGCCCGCAGTTTTATTATTTTGTTTATTTGTTTCTTTATTGAGCTACTGTGAACCAACTAGTTACTATTAGCTTAACTAGTTCTTATTTTTCTTAGTCTTCCTACCCATTTTCCTGCGTGTTTTAACTCAACTTTTATCAATTTAAGTGTATTATGTCTCTTTATGACCGGACCTTTGTCTTATTTTTACTATTACCATGGACACGGTTATAATTTTACTTTTTGAACTATTTTCAAAATATAAAAATGTAATAGGTGCGTTTTTATACATTTGCCTCGGTTAATTCAACACATTTTCAAAAGATTTTCATTGTTCCACACATCACACACTTTCACAATATTCTCCTTGTGACAAAGTAGATGGCTTTACACAAAATACTATTCTTCCACAAAGTAACACTTCATCAACAGTTTCAGAACATTGACACAAATGTTCACACCTATGCACGTTATAAACCTTAACCAACTAATTTAAACAAACCAGCCCAATAAAGAACTTTTAAACAATATCATAGTTTTTCCACTATAAAAGCACATTTAAACATTAGAGAGATTTTCACCATAAAAGCACTTTAAAACAATAAAATAACCGTAAAAGCACCTCTAACAACATTTTTCAATCTTCTCACAATAAAAGCATCTCTACACACTCTCATAAACCTTTACACAATAAAGCACATATATTTATTTTAAGCCTTTCACAATAATTGTACCTTTAAAGGTGGAGTACTTAATATTTACAGAAGCAGGCATTTATATCTACTCAGCTATTGCAGCTCAAAGAAATTCTTTAGCACATGTAACTACTTACTAACAAAGTGAATTTGGAGGAGACCACCCAGCTCAACCAGTCAGACACCGCAAAAGGCTTTTCATTATTAAATGCTTTAATATTGGTTTAAGAAAGTACACAGCTATCTTATTTTTTCACAATATACTGTCTTTACAATATATCTATTTTTTTCAGGAAAAGAGAAACTTTACAAATTTAAACTAAAAGTGAAGTACCCCACTTTAAATAGCTCCTAACGCCATAAAACAAAACTCTTTCCGCATATTATTTTTCACCCAATCTCACTTTCTTGGGCATTGAACCTACATAATTCTGAATTTATTGCTTCATTGTTTGTTCATAAATTTGTCAGTACTGACTTTTTTAGAATTTCAGAATTAGTGTGAGGAAATTTTAGCCACAGACACAGATTTACTCCAACCACTCCAAAAGTTCCTCACAATCCCAATAATACCACTTTCCTAGGGACCCAGATTATTCATTATTTTGAATTCTGCCTTAGGTCTCTACATTTTTAACAAATATTTATTTTCACTCAGCTAACGTTTCATTCTTTTGCTATCGATATGTTCAATTCAACCTAAAATTAGTTTGCAAGCTTTAATTTGCCAACTATTTATTCATATAAGAAAATATAACACTTATTCAGTACTTAAACACTTTCTGTTTTCTAAGAGTATTTTTCCTATTTACTTTGATTTTCTGTTTTTTCTCAAACAAACGCTACGCCTATCGCTATGACACCATGTCAGCCAAGTAATTCTTTATGGCCGCTTTCTCTCATTTTAACCTAAATCTTTTCCTGCTTTTTATTAAGCACTTCTCTGCGTTGCCATTATAATTCTTACTTCCGTACTCAGTGTTTTGTCTCACACTTGTAATCACACCGCCTTGACCCACGGCCATAAATTTGCGACCTGGCCGGCTTCAGGCACTACACTCCCAATTTTTATCTGTGTTCTAATCTAACTTGACACACTTCTTGACATCTTATTTAGTTACATAGTTCAGGCTACAGAGATGAAAAACCACAATTTAGTACAAAAAAAGTAGAGTACAAAAAAGATATAGCCTAATAGTAGCGCAAAAGCAAGTTCCAAAATAACACAATCTTTTATTTGCTTTTTTAATATATTCTGTTACTGGCCTATCATCCACGTCAACCTCAGCCACACAGTACTTTAACCACGTTTTAGGTCATAGCCCTTCGTCAAAGACTCTCATGACATGTCACAAACTCTAATGCCTCTTTTTTGCCTATCATTCCCAAGAAATATAGGTCTAAACGGCAATTTAGCAAATTACTCCTCCCTTCGTCAAGAGCGGCCTTAGTAATTTATCACGAGATGGAATCGCAGTTAGGAACAGACACAGAATCACTAGTACTGAATCTGTCTTTGCACCGTATGCCAGCACCACGCGATTATTAATTAATACATTTATTGTCGTGGCCTGTGTGACCGCGTAGGGGCCTCAGCTCTGCCACCTACTCAGTTGCCTGTCTTTTTCAAACTTTCCCTGGCAACTATTCCCGTGCACATATTTTCCAGGGGCCCAAAGCCCACCTAACCAATCACCCAAGTGATTTGGCGCACAACAACACCTGCAAGAACATGCAGAACCTCTGTGTGCGTCCTCGTCAGGAGCACGAGGTTGTCTGCTGCGGGAGCAGTCTCCCTTGTTCTCCAGTCCGTGTTCAACAGCAGATTCCTCTAGTCAGTCCGAGACTTGCTCTCGGGCCTGACTCCCTCGGCCAACCCCTTCCCCGGGTCTACAGCCATAAATCTGCATTTTTCCGTGATCACAATCCACTATAGTATATTACGTACGTTTATTTATTATTTATCATATTGTCAATATTATCTGTTGGCCTACGCCTTCATATCTATCTGTTGATTTGCCCTTTTTTATGTGTTATCTATTTATTTAAAAATATAAGTTTTTATCTATCTGTCGCAGCGCTTTCGTCTCATACTGCCCTACAGCAGAAAACAGAAGTTGTTTGTAGCCTACTGCTGCCTACCATGGTTCACACAAAACTCATGCACTCGCTCACGCATACAAAGGTCGACCTTCACTCTTTTCACTCACTCAGTTTCATGTTTTTCAATTTTTATTAAAGATTTTCTTTAGTTTTTCCAGCTTCTTTTAAACGGTTTTATGTAACGCTCTGTCTTATTTTTATTTTCTTTTTTTATTAACTCTTAAGTTGATTTCTCCGTGCTGCTTTTGCCGCTTTGTTCTCATTGTGATTTACTGACCTACAAGGCTTCCCGCTTGCCTTCTTCGTTGAGCTAAAAACAACCTATAAATCAGTACTCCTGTCCAATTGTTGGATAGTTTTATACACTTGCTTTATTTTGAGTTTTGAATTGAATTTACTTTGAGCATCCCCTAATTATATTTTAACCTTTTGTCTGTTCTTCAAAACTTATTTGAGCCTAGTTTGCCTCTTTTTACACTGACTTAATATTCAAGATTCTAATATAACTTAATTAACTCTATTTAACTCAAATTTAACTTTATTTTTTTTTTTACCTGTACTATATTAGTTAAAAATTATATTTACATTTTTTTAATTTGATTCTTTTGGAAAGGAACTACATCTCCCTGACACAAAACAACCAGCACATGCAGAAATTCCATTAATCTGCTTACCCTTTATCTGTGGCTCGCCAAGGCTGGACTCTTCTGCGCAGGAAGTTGCCCGTTGTTGCTCCTTCATCCTCCTGGCTGGCTCGCCAAAATGATGTATCGTGAATTTAGTCTGGATAACGCTTTCTCTCTTGATACAAATGAAGAAGACACAGCTCGAAGCAATTCAACTCAATACAGTCTTTAATGTCCTTTTAAACTTCATCCATGATAAAATATATGATCAGATTGGTGCGCAGACCAATCACCCAAAGTTCTGCTGCCCCGTGTCCCAGACCATGGCGCAGACCCTCACGAGAGTTTGGCTTGAAGAAAAATCCCCCGAGAAGCAGCCCAGACATAGGAATACAAGGCATTTATACCCTTCTATGGCTTCTCAAATTTCAGGCCCTACGTAACTTGACCCTATCCTATAGATTTGTGGCACGTGCCAACTAATTAATATTCAGACCTTCCCCTTTTCTTCTTTGGCAAAGTTCCCAATTTTATCCCCTGCACCTGCACTCCGGGACTTTCCCACTTGGACTTTCCCAACTTGCCTCTCAAGGCCAGTGCATATGTCCTGTATTCCTACTGTCTCTGCTTCTCGCTTTATGTACATACCCATTCTACATTGGTTTTGTAGCTCATAGTCTTAGATAATACAGAAAGAAAATATTAAGGCTAAGTGAATTCACAAAGCTAAGTAAAATAGATTACAACAACAACAACATGTAGACCTTTTAAATCTAACACTAGTCCTTTAAAGTTAGTACAGGATTTTGACTGTGATTCATCACCAGCTTCACCTATAACTGGAAATCAAAGCAAGATTAAGAAGTTAAAGGTGAACTATGTAACTTTTTGACTTGAATAAAAGCAAGTTTTTGTCATTTAGATGTCTTGATTATAAATACAATAATACAAATCTGCATCTTTTCTTTGAGCAGACTCACATGACGGCACTTATCCCTTTTCAGAATACCCCAAAGTATGGTATTTCTACTGAACTGTGTAGTTGACTTTTCATTCTAGAAAGTTACACAGTCCACCTTTACATGCTTAAAACCCGTGGAACACCTCAATCAAGAAAATCAAGTGACAAACTTCCAATCAAAAAAAGCCCCACAGTTACCACTTTATTCAACTTGTTCCCATCTACTTTCAGCGTTACCCCCTGACTTGCCCTCTCGTAGACGTTTGCAGATTAGCAGGCTGCACACTCCAGACGCCCTTTTGGAATTCCTCCAAAACTGTATGATTAAAACCTCATTACCGCTTTTCTCCGCAGTCAATCCAGCCGTTTGTAGACGCGCGGTCCTTCATCAAACGGGCCATTGTTGCGTTCCCACCTGACGGAGAGAGATAGGCCACTTAGGGCGAACCCGGCGCACATACTTAAAGCCGCTCCGAACGGACTTGTTGAGTGAGCTTTCCCTATTGTCGGCAGCTTGTAGGATTAAATGAGGCTTAACAATTAAGACTTGTTCTTAATGCATCGTAATGGCGGAGCGTTTTGTTCCAGTGAAGTCTGATTCTAAACTAGCCACGAGATTTGAAAGCCGGATACAAGTTCTAAATCGAAGGCTGTGTTGTGCCAAATGGCCGACTTGTATTGCGTTGTTAACCGTTGTTTTACTGGCTTGAAGCACCATAAAGGGCAATAGATGTAGCCTAAGCTATAGTGACCCTGAGTTATGTTTTGGCTCACAGCATGTTTTTAAGTAAATTTTGCCTGTTTAACCAAGATAGTAATAAAAATATCGCAGACCTTGACACCCTCAATTCAGCAAAAGCAGATGTCTCAGAGTGTGATTTTATTGTGGTCAGCCTGTACTATTCACACTGTCTAATCATGATCTTCAGCTGCCACATTTGTGAGACTTTAGGATGGATTATTATACGTAAAGGGAAAGTGCTCACTAACACATAACTGTAAACAATAATTGAAGGAGTTTATTATTAGTGTAACAGCTCATGAAAAATAGGAGAAAAAGTGTTGTGTTTGCACTTTTGATGCTGCTTCCATATTTCAAAGAAATTCATAATTATCACACTACCAGACTTGCATCCTATTTGCACCTTATTTACCTCATGTAAATTGTAATTACAGACATCTTCTGAGTTTCTAGTCCAGTGCAAATCGTCAATGTCTGTTAAAATGTCTAAAGAGTCTTTCACACCAGCAGGATCACCCGTCTGAACTGGGTTGGAAACTTTTTCAGTATGCAGCTGTTTGATGGTCCATGGCTACTGGCGAATCAGTGCTCTGGAAAAACAAAAATGACAAATATGAAAAAAAAAAACTGTAGTTAACCAGGCATGGATTGTTGTTATTTGCACAGGTTCAGTACAGAGGAGAATGGCGACTATTTGGAAAATTAAGATGGAGAAAAGTCTCAGCAATCTCAATACGAAGACTGGACTGTGGCAGGAAACAGTTGAGTTGAGTTCAGTCTGTCGAATAGCTCTGCTTTCTTGTCGCTCCTAACGCAACTGTTGTGGTCCAGGGCATGATCAGCAACTGTAGTTCTCATAATTTTCGTAATTTTTGTCAAGTTGTTATTGTTCATACCCGCTCGACATTTGTTCAGCGACTGATGGCTGTTTGGATTTGTTTGTGCAAATGTTCGTTCAAATCAGTGCGCCCCAAAGAAAATGGACAGACGCTGTGTCACTTAACCCTGCTGATGCCGACTGGGCGTTGTCTTGGTGTGAAAGACCATTAAAGTTTCCCCAAATTTTACCTCCTATTCTCCAAAGTCAGACGTCCTGGTGTAATTCTATTCCCGTGCAAATGCATATGTCTGTGTTTATGATACATGATCTGTATAGAAACTAATAAATATTAGTTTGGGGAAAGTTTGGACAAAGCACTGCAAAGTTTGGACCTAGTTGGAGTAGGGTCCCGCTGCAGACTGCAAGATGGAGGCGTGTCTAGAAATAGGCGTGTCGTGAGCACTAGTGTCGTGAACAGTCTTTGCACTAGGTGGCGATATTCACATCAACCCTTTACGATAAAGACGCCAGAGACGATGTAAAATTTGAAACCTCGGTGAATATACGAACTCTATAGATGGAAAGTTGAATAATTTAATTATTATTTGTACTTTGGGGGCATTTTCACCCAAATTACGTTTAGTATTATTTAATAATATTGCCGGAATTATTAAAATTACCTGGAGAATAATGTCTTTATTTTTAATTGCTTTATTTATTACATACTTTTTTATTTTGTCTGATTTTACGTGTTTTCCAGTGGTTAGTGCTGATAGTCAGGTCCAGAGGGACAGAAGCGAGGTGGTTGCCATGGTAATGAGTTTATAACTGTTGCTAAACGGGCCTAAACTGTTATTTTGTTTATCTTAACCTTTGCCCAAACCTTTTTACTAACCTTAGCCATCACCCTAACCCTTCTAAACTTACCCGTTCTCCTAAACTTAATCGTCGTCTCTCTGGTCCCAGCTATAACGTTTTCTAGCACCGGAAATGGAGCAGCTTCACTGCCGGTGGAGCTCCACTCCGCGTCGGCTTTTAAAATAGATTTTTTTAAGATGCTTATTTTAATGACACCCCTGCTTAGATGTTTTTACTATACTGCCTACAAAGGAAAAAGCAGTATCTGCGCTTTCAGTTAAACTGAGAAAATGGCTTTAAAGTTTAGACTCGTTCCTTCTGTGTTTGTCAAACTACACCAAGTTTATGTGTTTATATTATACCTTAGGGTGTGTAATACTTAGAAATTAAAAAACATTAAAATACATTTAATTTTAAGCTCAAATATGTACTTAAAAACAGTAATGAGGTCTCTAAGAAAACACATTTGGGATATTTTACTAACAAATGATCAGTTTTATAGTTTATGTGGTAAATAATAAATTGTGAAAGTTTCAATCCAACTATTTTTAATTTTAAATAGGCATGAAAACATTTTGCAGTTACTGGATTGAGCAATTCCTCAGTAAAAAGGAAAGTGCAGTAACTGAAGCTCGGAATGTTCTATGACGATTTTGAACGCAGTTACTGCACTTTTCCTCTGTTTTACTGAATTTGCAGTTACTGCAATTTAAACTCAAGATTCTCAAAAACGGTGCAGAGTTGAGCCATAAAATTTTTACAGTAAGTAAAACAGTGATATGAAACTGTTTTTGGTCTTAACTCAATTTGATAAAATGCGCATTACTGCGTTTTTCCTTTGTAGGGCAGTATAGTTTGGACATTTTTTGTATGAATACAGTTTGTATATTCGCCAAAATAACTCATTTCTGTCATAAGGGGGCGTGTCGTGAGGGGCGTGTCGTGAGGGGCGTGTCGTTAGTTCTGCGGGCTGCAATCAGACATACTTGCCTAGTTGCCATAAATGGATTAAAAGAGAGAAACCACAGCAGGCTCACTAAGCAGCAAGTGTTGCTCCAGCATAATAAAGTAGGCCATGGTGTGTGGGATGATCATAGTGGATCATATTTCGAGTATGTTATTTTCAGTTTGCTATCATTGATACTATTGTTACTATTGTAATAATCTTTTATTATTTAAATGGTTAATAATTTAATGTCCTGGATAAGTCTTGGTTCAGACTTTGTTTTCTAGTCTTGTTCAAGAGCTCTGGTTGTTTAGAGCTCTGTCTTATGACAATGAAAAAGTTGAAGGAAATAGTCAAAATAATAATTTGCAGATACTGATTGTAAAACAAATTTGTAGATCACTTTTGTTTCGGCCTTCAGACCAGTGTTTCCAGACGTACGATAATATTAAGACGTTGGGTGACGGAAAGAGTGAGTGAATCAATGCTTTACTTTACTTAGTACAGTAAGATTGAGATGTAATGATAATAATTTAAATCAGATGATTTGGGCTCTAAAGAGGAGAAAGCTTGCAGTTCCACAAGATATATCCAGAATATCCTGAATCTAAAATAATCCTATAGCTCCTCTCAGTGACGTAGATGAGGATCACTTAAAGTTTACCTACAGTGATTTGAGCTTTCAGGACACAGTAGGGTTTATCGATTACATTGGTAACACTGTTTTATAAAGCACCTGTGGTTTTTAAACATAGATTCTGGGAGACTGTTCAGACTGAGCACAGCAGGCAATGCACTTACCTCAAGCTGCACAAAGGCCTTCAGCTTTGCTCCGGTGCTATCATTTGTGCCATTATATTGGTCTTAAAACAAAATCCATGCTTCTCTGTGGTGTGTTTTTGGAAAGGACCTGGACTATAACATTGCACAACTTCTAAAAAAGGAAGTGCTTTTAACTCTGTCTTGAGATGTCACAGAATTGCAGAAAAAAGTATCTGTTTTTTTTTTTTTTTTTGTTAAGTGAGATGGAAAGTCAACTGCACAATTCCATGGAAAAAGCTAACAAACCATGGATCTATATCTGCCTCAGTGTTAGCTCCATCTTCAGCTTTAAGAACTGCCGGATCTTGTCGCAATTTTTTTTTTTTTTTTTCGGGTCAAAGGTTTTAGATTACTGAAAAATAGCTTTTTAAACTTCGGCTACCAGCACTCGCTCTGTAATATCGCTCAGGCCTGAGTTTTCGGTTTCCTTGGCCCCACTCGGCTCAAGCTCGTCCCGATTGTTGCGGGGGTGAAACACAACTGAGCATGTCCAATAGCCTGCAGCGCACCCAGCAAAAGGTAACTACGGCCCAATGTAGGCCTTGATACTTAGATTTTCATGAGGATACAGTATAAGCCAAAGGGTGATAAATATAGTTAATGAAGGCTCCCCTCTTGGTCAGGTGAAAGTTAAATTATGGCCACACAAATCGCTCAAACTAAAGACCACTGAACTATTATGATATCCTGATATGGTATTAGTAACAGTGGCGCTCTATTGGTACTGCTGCAGGAATATCCCTCAAAAAATTTTTCCATAAAGTGCAATGCAAACATAAACTTATATTCAGCTGAAAGAGGATCTACTTAAGAATCTATCTTGTGTATCTTACTATTTCACATTATAAACTTTTTTTCTGGTTTGAGGGTCTTTATTTCATATAAAACAGCTTTTTTAAGCTTTTCCTATAAGGAATCATGGGGGAACTGCCCATGTCTGATAGCCTGTAGAGCACATAGCATAAGGCTAAAGCTAACGACCAACATGTCACCAGTGAGTAAAAGCTATCGACACACCGCCTGCAATATCTGATCACCAGGGGACACTTTATTTTCATATACAGGCACCTTTAGGCTTGCTTTTAAATAGGGGACTATTGCAAAAGCAATGGAATGAGCAGAAAAGCAACAATGTGAGTTCTAAGTTCTAAGATTGAGCATGTTTCAAAAAAAGACAATGCAAATACTACATCCAATTTGTTCTTTATTTGGCATATCAATGAGACTTTCATAAACAAGCCTTTATATTAACAACATGGTTTTGTAGACAAAAGGAGCTTCATAAATAAATATTTGAGTGTCAAAACGCAGACATATGTAAATGAAAAACTAGCTCAGTAAAGTTTGTGCACATGATGTCACAACGTCCTGCTCCGAGTGACAGTGAGTAATGAACTGTAGGAAGAAAGTCGACTACAACGCCACACAGCCGCTTTGTATATAAACTGAACAATAGCAGGAGTCCACCGGGACACTGTGCACTTCTGACAAATTCAAAGTGAAACTGATTGCATTTCCCTTTCTATAAGCTGTTTCAGAGTTCACATGTTGGTGAGAAGGGTCTTAACGCCTGAGGTGGTACAGTATATTTTGATCTGTGATGTCACATTGCAATCTACAACAAATACATTTTCCTGTATTTGCATTCTGACATCAATAGTTATCCATTACTTGTTTTTATTTTTTTATTTATTTTTTTTATGTTCAAAGTCGGTACATCAGTCACAGATGTGAACTTGCAAATTATGACTTGGACTTGAGTCAAATTGGAGTCACTATTTAGTTGACTTGACGTTTGACTTGATCAAAGAACTACGGCTTGGGACTTGACTTGAGATGACCTGATGCTTCTTCTTAAAGTGAGGCTAAACAGGCGTTCAGAGACTAACTCCGCCACAACTGAACCTCAAACAGGCTCGCAAAATGGAGATGCTGGAGCCTTTTAAGAGACGCCAGGTGGGTGTGAACAGACATTGATTGACAGCACTAAATATGAACAGCGAGCCTGTGAATGCTGAGTTTTGTAGGTCTTGACGTGAGATTCACAGATGAGGAAGCTGTAGTCTGCAGCACTACAGCTTCCTTGACGTGCAAGGAAGCAAACTTGCACGTCAAGATTCTTTTATATTTACTTTACAAAACATATTATGTATTAAACCTTTGCTTTAGTCTACATAAGCACATGATCGTATTGTATGATGTGAGTTTTTTCTACAAATGAAAATGAAAAACGAAAATGATAAACCTGCCACGGGTTTCGAACCAGCGCATCGTTGAGCAGGCGGCTGCACCACACATCACTCGCTCATCAGCTGAGCTAACCGACTGCTGATGTTGACATGCAGCGAGTGATGCCTTTCAAACTCTCTGCAGCGGCGGTTTCAGAGGAGGAGTTTAGACAAACCACCTGGGCGGTTCGTCTGCCGCATCAATACACTGTGACGTCAGAGGGTACTAAAATGCAGTGACAGCGTTTGTCCATCGTGGCAGTACAGCTGCTGTTTTGCACATAACTCCAAAATGAACGAGTTTGCACAAAATGTCTAAAAAAGGCCTGGAAACAGTAGATAATTCAATTTTGACCCCAAATACACAGTCTGACAGTGAAAAAAAGTTGATTCTGAGTTTAGTTTCTCTTTAAAAAGTAATAGTAAATTTTACATTTAAAAACTGCAACGTGTCTCTTGTCGCTTCATCTTTGCAACCAGAAATAAATTTTACATGTATGGAAATCAATGGATTTATAAAAAGGTATGATATATTCCATAATGGCAGCATGGTGGCAGAGCAAATAGCTCTCTCGCCTCACAGCAAGAAGGTCCCGGACCTTTCTGTCTATAGTTTGCATGTTTCTCCCTGTGTCTTGGTGGTTTTCTCTGTTACTTCGATTTCCCCACCAACCAATAAAAAGCAGGTTAAGGAACGCTTGGTGTTGGTTGGAGGTTGATGTGCCAGGTGTTAAGGTGAATCACCTCTGCTGAGCTGCTCTAGAGCTTCTTGCCATCACTGACTGAAGCACTTTGGAAGTCATCTGTCTGTGTAAATGTGCTACATAAATAAATAATTCATCCGAGTAATTGATTCTTACATTTTTAACTTCTGATTAAGTTAAAAATGTAAGTTCTTGATTCAAAGTGAATCAGAGAACTTGACTAAGGCTTGTCAGATGCTGACTTTGGACTTGTTGTTGTTTCTTTTTATTTTGTAATTTTACCAGACTTGTCTCTCCTTGACTTTGGATTGACTTGGACTTGTCTCTCTTTGACTTGGGACTTGACTTGTCTCTCTTTGACTTGGGACTTGTCTTTCTTTGACTTGACTTGTCTTTGTTTGACATGGGACTTGTATTTCTTACACCTGGGACTTAACTTGGCTTTGTCTCTCTCTGACATGGATTTGTCTCTTTTTGACTTGGAACTCAACTCCAACTTGAAGCCAAGGACACCAAACATACTACCTTTCATATAAATAAACACAAACCGACCTCTATACTATCATAAAAAAATCTGAATTTCATGCCTTGCTAACAGTGACACAACAGCTTGATCTTTCCTTTCCCCTGGGCTCACGGCGCTCACCTGCGGAGTCTGTGAGTGACTGTATTAGCCTGACACAGAGAGCCTGAACTAAAGGCCAGGTGATAAGAATGGCACCGGAGAAGTGAGAGGGTTGTAACAGAGCCACTAAAAGCCCGGGCTGCTTTGTGTCCAGTGTAAGACGGAGGGGCTGGTGTGGTGGTGTGAGGGTGCGGTGGCCTGGCGTCAGAGGTCTGCAGAGGTATACAAAGACTCCAGTGTGGCGAACAGGGCCGCTCAGCTGTTATCTAGCACGGAACCAGCACAAAGGCATTCTACAGGCAGATACAGGATTACTTTAGACTGAAGAACACAGGACTGTAATTTATACAGTAGAGAGTCAAATGAAAAAGTTTGCTTATAATTTTGAAATTTCTCCTTTCTTTTTTTTATTGATTTGAGTAATCCTCCATTGCTGTGCAACTGAAGCTTGTTGACTCTAAACAAATTGTGCTTTCACCTATTCCTTGCTCAGACCTGGAGAAACTGCGGTCCAGGGGCCAAATGCAACTCAGAGGCGCCCAACACATGATTGACTTAGCTATATAGCAAGTGCCTGCCTTTAATTAGTAAATGATCAAAATACTATTATAGGGGTCTGCAACCTTTTTCACTAGGAGAGCTACTTTTGCAAAAGAAAACTGGCGGCGAGCTACTAGTTTTAGTTTAGTTTATTTATTTTTTGAGCAAGCATGAACGAAAATAAGGACAATGCAGCACACATCATATTTGCAAAGGCGTTATGCTCAAAAGGGAGTGGGTAGAAGAAGAACTTATGTATTAACACTCCTTCTCTTCTAAAAATCAGAATACTATATTTCGATTGACTTCCGGAAATTTTAACTGTGGCATAGTTCTGAGGCCTAAGTGAAAATTTAGAAAAATCTATTTATAAGTGGACACAATTAGGCATCTAAAGATACTTTTACAGTAGATATAGGCACGTAATAAATACACTTTGAGTAATAAAGCATTTTTTTTTATTCTAAAAACATTTGGTGAGCTACTTGGAAGGTGGCAGGTTGGAGACCCCTGTTCTACAGAAATGAAACCACATGAAAATAATTCTACAGAAACATTGCAAATTGAGGGTGATATTGTCAGGCGGATTGGTGCAACGTCAGCAGTGATGAGCTTGCTGTTACGAATGATTGTGGTGAAAAAGGAGCAGATTCCAACCCTCACCTATGATCATGAACTTCAGGTGATGACCAAAAGGACAAGATCGTGAAAGCAAGCGGTTGAAGTAAGCTTTCTCTGCAGTGTGGTTGGATTCTCCCTTAGAGATCAGGTGAGGAGCTCAGTCACAAGTGAAGAACTCCAAGCTCCTCCATGTCAAGCGGAGCAAGTTGAAGTGGCTTGGGCGTCTATTCCAGATGGTTCCTGGAAAAAGCCTCCATGGAAAAGTAGGGTCGGACTGCAGCTAGGGCGTTCCTGATAAGGCTCGAGAACGCCCTCAATGGGCATTCCTGTGTGCTTCATAAGACTCGAAAGCATCACATTTTTAAAATAACCTTTACCCAAACCCTTTCAATCATACTGGGATGAAACTTTGAGGAAGATCCAGAACCCGCTGGAAAAACTATTTCTTGATTGATCTCAGAAAAAAAGATTGCGACATTGTGAGAATCCCCATAAGGAGCTGGAGGAAGTGTGTGTGGACAGAGAAGTCTGGGCCTCCCTACTCAAGGCTGCTGCCTCCACTACCAACTCGGTTAAAGCAGAAGTAAATGAATGGCTGAAACACGCTCTTGAATATATTTGCTTTGGCATCACATGTTTTAGAACTTCAGACAATAACTTGAACAAAAAACAACTTTCCATCAGCCTTGCAATGCTTTATGGATCAGAAGTCATCCAGTTATCTATAAATCTGTGAATTTGATCCTATTGTTTTTATGAAGTTCAAAGCAAGAGCACTAGGTAAACAAGAGCAACAAAACAGCTATCTACAACATGTACACGTGACAAGCGAACAAAGAGACACATGTTCAAAACTCTATTATACATTATCTTTTGCAATAGACCGTCTTGCTATTCTTAGACTCCACGTATCGCCTCTTGCACTACCTTGATATCATCCCTCACCTTTCTAATCCTGCAGCAGCTCAATCCCCTTTATCCGTGCTCCGCCGTGTGTCCGTGCCAAACTCCGTCCATCTCTCTCTCTTGGATCACAGCCCTGTCAGTTCTCCCTTTTCCGTAAATCCGCGTTATGCACTATCTGTTGGCCGCCTCGACGATATCCTCCTGGAACCTGGGGCCGCACTGGCTTAGTTTTAATTGATGCGTAGGATAGCGGGAGAGGACTCGACGCTGACAAGGTTAATTCTGTTTTTCCTGGCTCCTCATCACCTGACGGCCAATTAAACCCGTGACATCTCTACCCCGGAGGGAAAAGGGATCCGGAAAAAGGGGGGAAAACACGGATGAAAGATTGATTCAGAGCACGGTACGGCAGGAGGAATGAGATAGGTGACCGGGCTGGACATATTAGGGAAATCAGGCAGCACGGTAAATGAATGTATGGATTGATTTGGACAGTTTCGCAGAGGGAAGCTGGCATCAAAAGCTCGTCATGTGAGATTGTAATTAGGGATGAAGCGGAACAATGGGAAGGAATGGTCACAGAAGATAGGACGCGTCTTTGATGGAGGAATTGAGTTAATTATTTACGCAGAAACTGGAATAGAAATAGTACATACGCAGGCTTTTGTCAGGGCACATTAAAATGGATCTTCTGTTATTGTTTCTTCTGCAGCAATAGCGTCCAAACTTTTCTCATCAAGGGACGCATTGTATAATACAAAGCTTGAAGGCCAAATATAGAAACCATTGAAAAGTGATCAATGCGATGGAAAGCATGCATTTAGTATACACTGTAGGATAAACTAGGCTCTTTTCTCTTCTCTTTTACACATCAGTGTTTTTATAACCCAATGCTATTGAATAGGCTAGGGGTGGTAACACTCTTTCTCTCTCCTCTGCGCACACTCGATATGCAGAAAGACATGCCACATATTGACACAAATTGTGGCATGTCGAGCCAGCACAGTTATCAACTAACTACAAAAGTGCGAAGACAAAAGTTATGCTGCTAAATTCATATTTGTGAATGAAATTCGACCCTATGACGAATGTTACATTCAGGTGAGTAAAAAAAATGGCTTCAGGAGACAGACATCTGTCATACTGGTTCATACTTGATTGAAACAGCAGCTCTTGTCTCGTTTTGTTGAGAAGAAGTTTCCCCAGCTAACCAGATAGACAGCGGCTCCTTCTGCATGGAGCATTTGCAGTAGTGTAGTAGAAAATCCCTCTATATTGACTGAAGTAAAATTCTTGCAATTTTTTTTTTAGTTATTTTGAGAGTATTGAACCAAACTCTGTTCGAGCACCCAAAAAGGCAGCGGTGGGCCTTTATTCTAAAATAAGTATTTAGTGTCAATGTGTTTTTCAAATTGATAGTTTTTGGCTTAATTAGGTTTGAGCCTGAACCACAGCGCTGCATTATTGTTTGTGTACAGCCAAAGCCAGCAACTTCAATTCAATTTATTTTTGTATAGCCCAAAATCACGACGATCCGTCGTCTCGAAGGACTTCACAGGATGGCAAAAGTGCAGGAGTCCGTGCGGGGAGGGACCAAGTCCTGACAACCAGGGGGGGCCTCGCCACTGGAACGTCCTAGAACACACTCCCAAGGGGAAGTGGGACAGGAAGAACAAGATTAAAAATAGTCACTAGATAAAAAAAGATATAAAAAAAAAGTTAAGATAAAATGTAGTAGGAAGGCTAAAGCAAGAACACAGAATAAGAGGAGCTTGCTAATTTAATTGTCATTTTATGTTACATTAATATACTACATAAAACAAACTAACAAACAAACAAAACATACAAGTAGTTAGTGTCCATGTAGCTCCACCCACAGTCTGGTTGAGATCTTAACCCCCTCAAAACATTTCCTAGAAGTGTTTATTTGTAAAAGTTGAAGAAATTTCATTTCAAAGGCCCAGAGCTAACAGCTAGCATAGTTAGCATCCATATCTTATTGTCTTTTAGTGTCTATGAATACTAAACACATGTCTCCAAGAGTGTCTAACTTATGTCAGATGAACTCTAGAAAACACACTTCTTAGTTGAAAAACTGAGGTAATAACTTGGCAAAAATACAGATAAATGTGTATGATAAAACATGCACATAGAAGCACTTTTGCCATTTGTGAAGTAAGACATGTCTAAATGATGGCTGACATAACCAAAGATAACGCTCCATTCGGGTGCAACTGTTTTTGTGTCTGAAATAAAGCAGACAATGTTTTCTTCTCGCCCCTTGGACCATTCTGTTGTAAGAGTCCATCCTCGGCCCATTAGCGGTTCTGACGAGTGAACAGTTAGCTAACTCGTCAGGGCTGCTCTTTAATCATTCCTTATCTGCAGCCACAACACCGCACTCTCGCTTTCAGTTTCCTGCCTGGTTCTCCCATCCATCCAGCAGCACCCACAGCCTCCCCCATCCAAACCCCACCTCTGGATGTTGTTCGGGTGTTGCCCGGCTCCGTTCCCAGGCTGCAGCGTTGGCTCAAACAAGAGGTAAATGTCATAATGGCTGTTTAGACTGTCACAATTTTCATTCTTTCATTATTTAAATCATTCAGTCATTCTTACTTGTTACTTGATTCTAGGATTTGAACCTAATTTCAAGCATTTTGACTAATTAAACCTTGATTTATTGTAGAGACAAGTTTAGTCTAGTTTCACAGTGCTTCAAACTGATTTCCAAAACACTGCTCGCTAACTGTTCTTACCCCACTGGCAATTTTTTTTACTTATTAGAAGCAAAATTCACTTAAAATCAGTTAATGTTTTGAAACCATTGAAATATTCTACATTACAAAAGCAATTAAATCTTATCCAGTTAAAACAGCTCAAATCTGGATTGAAATTCTGATTCCAAGTCATTTCTTTATAGTTTTTGCCAAATGTATAGTTTTTGACGATGTGCTTTTTACACTGAAAGCAACCACGCTGTAGATCTGAGTTAGCACATAGATGGTTAGCTCGCAACATGTCTTTAAACTCTTAATACTTTTGAAGCCCCTATAGCACTTTACAATAGGTCAATTTACTGCCAGAACCAGGGCGATCTTCCACTGTTGAGCTCCATGGTGTCATTTGCCCCGGCCACCAGGCATTGTGCCCATGCATTGTGCTTGCCTGACCAGTCAGCCCCTCCTACATTCTGTTACATTCTGTTTGAATGCAGAAGGGTCTGAAACCAGAATCTCGGCCAATAATTTCCCGTCCAATGTTAGGATAATCCAATCAAGCACGGCGATTCTGACACGTGACACTAAAAAGTTGGAAGTTGCTGCTTTGTTTGTTCATCTACTTGTTTTATTCCATGAATGTTTAAAGGACTGTAAATGTATTGGCTTCCTGCATTTGGTGCGGCAGGCCATGAACTGAATGGTTCACACAGTCATTTTTTTTTTAGTTTGCTGTCAATTGTTCTCCCATAGCTCTGTTTTGTAATTTTTAGGCAAGATTGTTGTTATATCCTTATTTAGGTAAGTTTCGTCATTCTGTTCCCCTTTTGTTTCACAAAAATGTCCCCAGCAATAACTGAAATATGAACTTTTTCAGACACAGTCTTAAGAAACTCTCTATAAACTACCTAGTTATTCATTAAAAAGCCTAAATGTATTTACCAAATTTACAGAAGAAGTAGTTCTTTAAAGACAAGAATCAAAGTGCGTCAAAACAGATCCTCCTGCCCGCATCGTTGAGCAGTACGCACTTGCTTTAGTCTCGAGTTTCTCCTGCTATAGACACAGGCCTGTTAGCTTGGCCATACTATCTGAGGTCAGAGCAGAGGTGATCCAGAGGTGTCGCAGAGGAAGCAGCAGTTCCAGGGCCAGCTCGGGTGATCGAGAGCTCTCCTGGTGAAAGAGGAGAAGCAGTGAGAACAAGGAGGAGGAGGTGGAGAAGGAGCCCTGGGACGCATTTAGCCCCGGACCACTGACCCAGACCGACAATCCAACAGGGGAGGAAGGAGAAGGTGTTTTATGGAGAGCAAATCAGGTCGTGACCAGACTGCTGAAAAGAACTAAGGCACTCGCACACACACACCACCTTTTTACTGATACTAGAACAAGGAGCCGGGGTTTAGGCAGGAAGGGGAGAAAAAATAATGTCTACATTTGAACTAAGATGTAAATATTATCTTTGTATGGTTAGCCTTCTAAGAACGTATATGCCACCTTGAAATTGTATAGACTACTAACTGTTCATTGTTCCAGGTAACCACCTACCAATTGAAAAATGTACTGGAACGCAACTCAAACTCAAATTATAATGACCAGACGTCCATATTTACCCTTTTTGAGCCCAGCGTCCCATGTCCCAGCAAATGTATCCAAATCCACCTATGTGTCAAAGTTTTACTAAAGATGACCCAGTGGAATTTTGACCACACTTACACGTTCCAATATGAAGGAAGGAATGTATTGCTATTTCTTTAGTCAAAACAGAGAAAACTGTGCTTGAAAATGATTAAAAAATGAGACAAAAATGCATCAATACTGACAGCAGAGAATACTGTATATGTGAGTGTGAATGAGCCATGAATTGATTACGTGCATAAGAATGTAACAAGAACTCCAACTTCACCTATAAGATTAACATTTACCACAAAAAGCGAATATGAGGGTTGTTGTATGTTCAACTGCTTTAAACATTATGTAAACATTAGCTACACGTTATTTAATATCCTACAAACGTTACTTTTGTTTGGCCTAAAGGCTAGCATTTGCTACGTTTTTATACATAGGAGTTATTCAGTTGGTACTCTTTGAAATAGGAACTGGTAGTGCTCATTAGTACATTCATTGCAATGCTTCTGGATCTAAACCTGCATTGCTAAAGTGCACAAAGAAGATGGATCTACTATAGCAGTGATTTCCAGTCTTTTTCCTCAAGGACACCAACCCATTTAAACAAATAATATTAGCAAAATTAAGGCTAACCATTTATTGTAGACAAACAACCATTGTGGTGTTTTGTGCATGCATATGCACATTTCCCAGTCATACATTTGAACGTTTTGCAAATAAATTTGCACTAATGGCTACATTTGCAATTTGACCTTCTGACCAGACAAAGCTCTGGAGACCTCCTGCAGTCTTAAGCATCTCCCAGGTTTGGAAACACAGGAATATATTACAACAACAAAAAAAAAAAAAAAAAAAAAGGAGGCTAGCTGTTTCGATGAGGAATGAACTAGTATGAGGGAGCTGCCACCTGAAGCTTGAAACAGTGTTTTTTTCTCTGTTTTTTTCACTCCCCTCAATGTAACGTGTAGGGGTCATAGGGTCAAATTTCATTCACAAATGTTGAATTTGCAGTATAACTTGTTTTGCACAGTGATAAACTCTTGTAGTTAGTGAACAACAGCGCTGGAGATTGAGGCGGCAGGTGTTGAGCTGCCCTAGGGCTGCTTGCTGTCATTGAGTGGGGAGGGAGTCTCACTGTGAAGCGCTTTCTGACTCTGTCTGAAAAAAGCACTATACAAAAAAAGCTTACTTTCTTACCCCAGGGACACACTGCAAGCGTATTTCGCGCTACGCAAGCCCTACGCACGTTAAAAATAGCCCAACGATGCACGCGTATCGTTTAGAAAACATGCAAAGTCAATGAGACCGGCCACACACCCGGCGCTTGACGCGCGTAGCGAGCGTGACGTCGTGCGAGCGTTGGGCGCGTGAGAATCGGGAGCGAAAGAATCCAACCTATTTTTTTTTGTCGCTTGACGCTGGCGTGGCTGCGTAGAAGCGTAGAATACAGAGAATACAGAGAAATCAGGCTTCTACAGTTGTATGTGTGTACTTGTCATCAGCACCACACGTCCTGGGACAGACCTGGACTGTGTGACGGAGCCCTGCTTCAATAGAACTGCCTGCTTGAGTTTTCATATTTACTATTGAAAACCTCGCGTTTGGCGTGATCAGGCGGTCCAGAGGGGAAATATAAACCTGTTCATGTAATTATTTTCACTATAGACCTGATACAAGAGCAGAAACACAGACAGACAAACTTGAACAGCTTTCCCATTGAAAAACACAGGGTCAGTGGCTCGCGTTGACGCACCACAGGCGCGCACGGGGCATCTGCTGCAATTGGCGGTGTGGCCACCCATGCGTGGATGCCCGGCTGTAGTTTCGCTTGTTCACGCACGTCATTTTTGTCGCTTGCTGTGTGTCTGGGCCCTTACACACTGCTACAGCTTGGGTCAATCTTCCATGGCTCTTTCTGCTATCCGGCTGAGTGTGCATCCCCCATGTCGATAACAAATAATACCTCTGGTACAGTGGTTCCCAAAGTAGGGGATTGCGAGATGACTTCAAAATGTATTTTGCAATTATGTATTTTGTTATCATGATTGACTGATATTTGTTTATAAATATACAATACAATACAAATAATGCAGTTTAACACAATTTTAATAGTTTTCCAGCTGGTACGTTGGTTTTCCAGTAAAGTTTGGGAATCCTTGCTCTATAACACCTTTAGAACTGCACTCCAAAAACTATATATATTGAATAAGATTTTTTTAATATATATATTGGAATCAGGATTTTAATCGAGATTTAGCTGCTTTAACTGCATAAGATTTAATTGCTTATGTAATGTAGAACATTTCACTGGTTTCAAGACATTAAAAAAAATGCCAATGGGGTAACAATTTTCTTAACCCATTGGCAAAAAAAATTGGCATGAAATAAGAAGCAATGTTATGAAATCAGTTCAAAAACACTTTGAAATAAAGAAAAATCAATCTGGGAGTCTACAATCATCGAGGTTAAATTAGTCAAATGCTTGGAATAGGTTTAAATTCTAAAATCAAGCAACTTTAATTTGCCTTGAAATACATTTTTGCATTGTGGCTTAGGATTTGTGTGCTCACGTCCATGTTGATAAATCCTGAAGAGTGTCTCTTTTTAATTGAACCTATAGATCTGCCATGCATGCTCATATCGTGTATTGCTAGACTTTCCAGCAAGGCCCAAGTTTATGGTAATATAAAACACCACATGGTCCTCTCCAACTTCATATTCAGCATGTTCTGAGCTTTATATCTTCTTTTCCTTCGGCTTTTCCCTTCAGGGGTCACCACAGCGAATCAAACTTCTCCATCTAACCCGATCTTCTGCATCCTCTTCTTTCACTCCAACTACCTTCATGTCCTCTTTCACCACATCCATGAACCTCCTCCTTGGTCTTCCTCTAGGTCTCCTGCTAGCAGCTCAAAACTCAGCATTCTTTTACCAATATATTCCCTATTTCTTCTCAGAAACATGTCCAAACCATCTCAGTCTGGCCTCTCTGACCTTATCTCCAATACCTCTAACATGTGTTGTACCTCTAATGATCTCATTCCTGATTCTGTCTATCCTGGTCACTCCCAAAGAGAACCTCAGCATCTTCATCTCTGCTACCTCCAGCTCTGCCTCCTGTCTTTTTCTCAGTAGCACTGTCTCTAGGCCAAACAACATTGCTGGTCTCACCACAGTTTTATACACCTTTCCTTTCATTTTGCTGAAACTCTTCTATCACATATCACACCTGACACTTTTCTCCACCCGTTCCAACCTGCCTGCACACGCTTCTTCACCTCTTTCCACACTCTCCTTGCACCTGGACTGTTGACCCTAAGTACTTAAATCCTCCACCTTCTTTATCTCTTCACCCTGTAACCTAACTCTTCCACTTGGGTCGCTCTCATTCACACATGTCTCAGCTTGCTGCCTAACCTTCATACCTCTCCTTCGATTCGCATATTTGATTTGGCAAAAATTTTACATCGGATGCCCTTCCTGACACAACCTCTGTATTTATCCGGGCTGGACCGGCACAATAAGACACTGGCTTGTGCCCATTGTGGCTACATTATGTTCTGAGCTTTATATGATGAATCTATATGTTAAATGGTTTTATATACTTACACTTAAACTCTCAAACTTCAACAAAACATTTAGATTCTGCCTCTTTTCCTTGAACAAGCAACTCTCCACTTGGAACACTTCTAACATCTGCTGATCCCCTTTGGCTAAAAGTTTAAAAACCTCAGCGGATCCGACACGTAGAATCAAACAGCTCAAGGCCTCGGCGCACAGGAGCAAGCAGTCTTAGTAAATGTTTATTGCCTAACTTTATATTGTCTTGGAGTTGGCTAGAAGCGATGAGCGAGTTCCTGTAGTCAACTGTTGGCTACGATATATCTAAAAGTGTGTAAGCTGTGGCTGTATAAATCAACGCTGCCTTGAAGCTGTCCAGACGGTATTGTTGTGTGTAAAGTTGTTTATTATGTAGAGAAAGAATAAAAGGGGAAGTCAGGTAATGGAGACCTAGTGTGTTTTGTACGTAGTCAGTGCTAAACTATGGATACGTCAGGGGCGTCGGACTGGGGGGGTAAATGGTGCTAGTTTCCTCGGGGCCAGGCTAGAAAGGGGCCCCCAAAAGCAGATCATTTTTGCTTGTGAGATAGATTTTTTTAAAATGTAATTATTTGTGATTTTAGACAGCTGCAAATGAATAATGTGCAAACAAAGCAAATCGCTAAATAAAGAGGGATATTAACTGGCTAAATTATGAACAAATCTAAAAGATGAGGTATGTCAATATAAACAAGAATTTCAGTGAACAAACAGCCAGAGTTTGACACTAAATATGCATATTTACAAAGTTGTGTTTGGCCAATTTAGACAAGTTTTTGCTTAAGACAACTCAGCTAAAACATTATTCTCATTCATATTATTCTCATATTTATGCGAGTGAATTCAGTGGTTCCAACTCAATAATCTTGACGCCAAAAATGAATAAATAATGTGTTGTGCAGATATGAAGCTTTCAAAAACCTGTGTGGAATGTAGAATTTAATTAAATAAATGAACTAAACCCACATGAATAGAAAACTAATAAGAGTTGACCAAATAATTAAAACACAAGATTACGTACGAGGGGCCCATCGACAATGTTTGTACCTAGGGCCCAGAATTTGGTACTACGCCCCTGGGATACGTAGCTCAGTAATTTACATTTTGTCGTTTGTAAAGCTTAGAAAGAGCGGGGTTAAAGAGCGAGCGAAGGATTATAACAGAATGTTTCCGGTTCAGTCCTGATGAAATAATTTTGTTGGTCGGTATGTTGTTTCTCTCATGAACTGGATGTGTGGACCCAAAGCTGAGAATCCAGACCCCTGTTCTACGAAGCTAGATTTGGGGTTTAGCGAGGTGAGTTTTGGGTTAAACCTGGTCTGACGGTCCTATGAAACTGGATCAGTTCCAATCAAGGCAGATCTCTATGGCAACATGCGGCAAACTCATAACCTGCTCTGGACCAGGTTAAGTTCACGAATAAATTAAAAAGACAAGGAGCTGGCCAATCAGAGACGAGAATTTAGGCGTTTGTAAAGAGAGGACAGTGAGAGAGCTGCGGAGAAATGAGAAAATGCGAAAGTCACTGCGTTTTCTTTTATATCTATGCGATGTGCACGTAGCCTGTTTATAAAGAGGAGCCATGAGATCTTATGTAACAGTGACTAGACTGAAGAATCCTGTTTAATCTGTGTGATGATTAATAAAATATACATGACTGCATTTTACGCACATTTGACTGGATCTTTGCACATCACTTTGACTCAGACAAAAGACTTGAGCTCATTCAGACTAAAGCCGGCTGTACATTACAGGAGTTTAGGATCTTGTGCGATTTTTTTGACATGCCACAGAAAGAAGAGGCCACAGACATAAGGACAATTACAACAATTATTTGTCTCACAGTCGCATCATTGTCGCAGGAAGGAAAGAGACGACACAGACTTGTGGAGCAGAGAGAGCGGGGAAGAGCGCGTGTGTCACGTGATCAAGCACAGAGTGTTTTCTTTCATGTGCGCAGGTATAAAAGTTAACAATGAAACGCAAGTGGATTTATCAACCTCACAGGAGAGCAGAGGGTCATTAGAGGTGATCTTACACTGATGCATTCAAGGTTCAAGGTTCAAGGTTTCTTTATTTGTCTCCCGAGGGAGAAATTTTTCTTGGACCAAAAAGGGGCTGCTGCACACACCAAAGACACAGTGCCACAAAAAACATACAAAAAAAACAAAAAACAAAACAAAACAAAAACAAGACGCAATACATCCCTCCTTACATTCTTACATCATTTTTGATTTAACAGTTTTACTGAAACCGGTACAAATGAATGCTTGTATCTGTTATTTCGACACAGTGGTACCCTGTACCTCCTCCCTGAGCTCAATAGCTCATATTCAGGGTACAACACATGTGTGGGGTCTAAGAGGATGTTCCTGGTCTGTCTCCTCATGGACTGTTCATAAAGTTCCTGGGGGCTCAAAGGGACAGCACTGCCCATAATTTTCCTAGCTGTTCGAACCAGATTCAAAATTTGACTTTTTGATTTGACAAGTAAGTTTCCAAACCAGCTGGTGATTCCATATCTGAGAACTGACTCAATGGATGCTCTATAGAAAATGAGCATGATGTTTCGACATACACCAAACAGTCGGAGTCTACGCAGGAAGTGGAGGCGCTGATGTATTCTGCTACAGACAGAGGTCACCTGTGTGTGCCAGCTCAGATCTCTGTCAATGTGGACTCCCAGATATTTAAAGGAGCTCACCTGCTCTATCTCATGACCATGAATGGTCACCTGGCCATGGTCACCAGCTGATCTGGGTCAATCACCATTTCTACTGTCTTACATGTATTGTGGCCGTGAAATGAAAAAGTTTAAACAAACTCCGTGTTGGCCATGTTCTATATATAGCAGGCTGAAGTCGGTGCTTCACACATCATTTCAGGAGCATGTGCATTGGACATAACATACGTAATGCTCGTTTAAAGAATCCTGCTCTTAGACTACAAGCAAAAAGCGTTAAATTAATTTACGGTGAAGAAATGTTTCTTTATTTTATGTGCACATGCAGCATGTGAACCTACATACGAAAATCATTACACTGGCCACGCCTCCCCAAACTCGCAGAGGGGCACATTGGGCTTGAAATCAGGCCAAAACACTCTAGTAATGTGCAGCCAGCTTAAGCGGTCGATCTTGTTTTAAATAAACTCTGCAGTGTAACTTCTATGTCTGTGATTGTTCGCTTGAAGCTGCAGCACGTTTCCGTTACTTAGATTTTAATAGCTGTATATTTTGCATTTATGATTGACATTTCCTCACGTTTGAAGTCCGCAGTCCAGTGTTAAAAAAATCCAGTTGTGAACTCGTTTCGTAGGACAATTTATGCAGTGTGTTTATAGTGCATTCAATGACTTTAAAGTGCTGTAGTTTTTAATCTAATAAATAAGTTAATATGGTTTAAAACCAGTTCATATCATACAGTATGTCGGTCCTCTGATGCCACACAGAGATGACCAAGAGTTTGCAGAGTGCCCTTGGGTCCTAAAACATTCATACAAAAGCATCCACAAACTTTTAAATACACAAATACTAGCAGAAAACAAATAAAACGTCTTCTTAAAACTTGTCCGCTGTAGAATTCCCACCCAAACCTAAATGAACGCAGCGGCCTAACCATTGTAGTGGCCCGCTCTGTATTGTTTGTGATAATCCTCCTTCTAATATGCGTCTGACCTCACCTCATTGTCAGCGCGTATCCTGCCCGGACACATTTAAACACTATATTGCCTTTTTCTATTGACTTTCCCATCAGCGGAGCCCATTGTTCCGCGGATTCCACACTAATGACTTTGGAGTTTTTTCCCATTGACTTATTCTAATTGTTTGCTCGCGCCTACTCCCAGACACTCTTATCTGAATGTTTTGTTTTCCTTTTTTTGTTTTAGCTTTGACGTTGGCTAATTACCTGATGAGATGGATGATGTTTCACTCGACGCTGACATAACGGCGAACTGAATCCGGTGACATAGGGTAGGGGTGTGGTTAATATGCTTTCACTATTTTCATTGACCCTTCCCTTTTCTTCCTAAAGTGAGGCTAAACGCCCGTTCAGAGACTAACTCCGCCCACAACTGCACCTCAAACAGACTCGCAAAAGTGGAAGATGCCCAGAGGCCTTTAAAGAGACGCCCAGTGTCTATGAACAGACAGTGATTGACAGCACCAATTATGAACAGCAAGCTTGCAAATAATGTGAGTTTTGTGTCGGAGCCGTCCGAGTCCTGACGTGAGGTTTGCATCTGAGAAAGCTGTACAGCACCAAGCCTTTTTTTAAAATATATATAATTTTCTTTTTTTTTTTTTTTGCAAGACAACCTTTGCTTTAGTCTACATAAGCACATGAGCTTATGATGTGAGTATTTTCTAGAAAATGAAAAACACTCCTCTGACACGAGTTTCGAACCTGCGCATGATTGTAGCAAAAGTGGTTGCACAACGCACCACTGGCTCAACAAGCTGAGCCAAATGACAGCTGACATCAATTGCTTTCAAACTCTCCACAGCAGCGGTGTCAGAGGGAGGAGTTTTGATAACCCACCTCGTCTGTCGCGTCAACTCGATGTGACGTCGGCGTGAACTGAAAATGCCCTGACAGCTATTATCCAGCGTGCCAGTACAGCCGCGGTTTTTACACACATGACTGCAAAATGAGAGAGTTTGTACAAAAAAAGGCCTGGAAACAGTAGATAATTCGATTTTGACCCCATATACACAGTTTGACAGTGAAAAAAAAAGTTGATTCTGAGTTTAGTTTCTCTTTAAGATGTTCTCACAACACTCGTCAGAAGCTATTTGCCACCCACCCGCTACATCTCATGGCTGCATTGCCTAAAGGGGACTTTTCTAAGTTGCAGACACTGCCCACATATTGATAAGCCTCTATTAAAGACCCTACAACAGAGAAAATCTATAACCCCAACCCCTCTCCCGCTTGACTCCTCTGCTAAAGAGAGTTTGAATCTCAGGCTAAATAAAGATACATTAAAACTGAATGTATTAAGATTATTTAATGGCTAATGTTCATCTGCTAATGTTTGAAGTTGTTGCTTGCACTGTAAAAAAAAAACAAAACAAAAAAAGCATACCCTATCATCCATTTTTTAATTAATTAACCACGTTTTGAAAATACAAAAAAGGTATTTCAGTCCCTGTGTTGGTCGATATCGGCACATGCTGATGCACATGCTTAAAGTACAAACAAACTAAAAAAGCAGGATTGATGCATTCCTTTTATTGTACACTGTTTTCCAACCAGGGGTACATAAGCGCTTGTCAGAGAGTACTTGAAATGAATTCAGATTAAAAAGTACAAAAAAGAACAGATAGTTCAGTTCCTTTCCCGAAATCCTCACAGTAACATCTCAGAGTACAGTTTTCTCTCTGTCCCTCTGAGAACATGTTGAGTGAATTGGCAGGGACCACTTTGATCGATCTCTTCCGCTTTGGCTAAACAGGTTCAGCTTTTGTCAATTCTCTTAAAAGCTGATTATGCTGGATCTGATGTCATCTCCTTCTGTAAAGCATTTCTTCAAAAAATGCCCCTTTGGACTCTGCTTTTATTGTAACAAGGAGCGCCTGCGGCAATTGCATTTTATTTCAAACTTCTACCATCTTTTCCTTACGTGCTGTTGTGTATTCTTTCGTAACGGTACAGTTAAATTGTAGATAAAAGGACATTGCCTAACTCTTGAATTCTTGCCTGTGACTGATCAACTAGTTAAACATGGCAAGCATGCTTTTTTTTTTGTTAATGCATTGCTTTTTTTCAAAACACTGCTAAACGTTTTGTCTGTGAGATTATTTTTGTTTCTCTCTGAAAGATACTGCTCTAGTGTCAGAGACGGGATCTTTGATACCCTTTAATATTGAGGACCTGGACCCCTCCCACTTGAGCCCTGTCTCCAGGCTTGGCTCGGTACAGTCCTATGCCCTTTAGGTTCGATGATTGGACAAGAGAAAACACAGGCACAAACATAAAAACCAGACAGAAAAGAGCAGATAGAAACCTGAAATAATGTTCCTTACCAAACGCCGACTCGATCCTGTGACAAACTGCCATTTCTTGAATGATGAAAACTATTTGTTGCTCCGATAGACTTGATAAAGCAAGGCTAGAACATTAGCACCACCTGTTTCCTGTTTGTCAAGGCAAAACACTGAAGAAAAAAAAAGTCAATGTGTGTATGTGCCCATAATGCAACATAATCCACCTCCAGCATAGAGCAGTAAGGAGTCGCAGAGGCTTTGCAAAACATTTTTATTTTATTTTTATGACGATAAACCAGTTTCTCACCAGCCTGACCCTCGTGTTACAATGACAATTTAGGACATCAGTTGCTCACATAGCAGAGCCTCTGGGGCCTGGATCTGCTGTAAAAACACTCACCATCATTAACATAAGTATCCCAAACTGGCCCAAAGTTAACCAGTCTGAGGGACCCAGGCTAATGAAAATGTGGCTTTGGATTCCTACACACTTTTGTCTCTTTGATTGGCCAGCCTCGTCCTGCTAGATGAATTCTTTTGATCTGCTACTGGACTTAATAGCACCACTGATTTAAAGTTCTAACTGCATCGGACAAGCTTCAATCCTGGTCACATCTACAGCCTGTCCATCCATTAGAGTGAAGCTCCTCTTCACTGTGGTTCTCCTCGAGGTTTCTCTTTTTACTCACTTTTTTTTTTTAGTTTTTCCTTGTGGAGAAGGACAGAGGATACTCCACTTGTCTGTTTGTTGTTGGACAATCCGCTTCTTTATTTCTGAATTTTGACTGTTTCAATATACTCCCAATCAATACTTTCATGTGTCTTGTTTACTTGAAATATTACACCTCTTTATCGGTCCAAACAAACGAGCCACTTGGCGCCATGTTATTTGTTATGTGGAAATGACAACGAGAAAAGGAGCGATCAGATTGGATAGATTAGGTCTTACTTTAGGCAACCACTGCAAGCTACTGGTCTGGCATGCTAATTTAGCAAATTGAATGACAGCAGATGTGCGTTTATAGAATAAATACTACTACTACTTCACTAAATCAACAATCAATCAAGTCCTTTGAGATAACTGATGATTTTGAGCTATACAAGATTAACTGAATTGAATATCTTCAGCCACAGCACCGGTCTATCAAACTACACTTATTACAAGTTCTTTCTACTGTCCATCAATCAAACAGCTGCAGTAAAGCACTGAATACAGCTTCGACATGTCCCAGCGGAGACAACGGTCCCTAATGAAGACACAGACCTCCGCTGGTCACCCATGATTACTGCGGAATGACTTTGGGCTCTCGTTGGCTCTCAAACCTCCCTCCAGCTAAACTAATAGACTTTGCATTGACGCGCTGTTTGACGGAGAGTGGTTTTTGCACGGTTGGCAGTGATGTGATGAGATTAGCCACCAGAAGGAAATGAAGTTCTAAATAAACAAGAAAATCCTCAAGGCTAAACACTGAGTTGTTAATCGCAGACAAAATCAACTGAAATGTTTTGGATTTGATTAGTGTTCTCTGTAATTAAACTAAATTTACCAGCTTAACTTTGTTGCCTTGAATAAGTTATAATAATGTCTGTCTTACCAGCAGCAATCTTGCATGTCCACAAAATGGACAGTTAGTTTTATTTGACCATTTTCATGATAAAGTTGCTTCTAAAGCTATATCACAATTTGCCATGAAACTTATTGATCTCCATTAAGTCTCCAAAAGTGTGGTTTCAACTTGAAATTTCAGGATAATCATGGAAACTTTATAATACCACAAATTTACACAATGTCACTTAACACAATAAAAAACAAGTCCATTGATTTCCTGTTGAAAATTGCAGAACAATTTCTCGACTTTTTCTGTAAGTGTTATTACTGTTGGAACATGACTTTGATGAATCACAAGTAAGTGCAGAGTAATTGGGTGAAAACTCAAACATGCAGCAAAATAAAAAAATCGAAGAAAGCTTAATCTGAGGTAACACCGTGGTTGAAAGCTCACATAACATGTCTGCGTCAAGAATTATAACACAAATAACACAATGTGTACTTTAGGCGTTGTAGTTCTTAATGGAGATATGTCTAATCAATGTTATGCCATATCAGAGTTAAAATAGAACTCATAACGGTTTGAAAAATAAACTAAATCATAGAAAAAGGCTGTTTTAAATGATGTTTAACCAAAAGAAAGCCAAACGCAAAGTTTCAAACTGGGGGTGCACGTAGTTAGAGCTCTGTCTTCCCAACACGGAGATCGTGGGTTCGACTTCCGAGTTGAGCCAAGTCAACATCTCATGATCTCTTTAGGTGGAGTTTGCATGTTCTCCTCTTGTCACGGTGGGTTTTCTCTGGGTCCTTCAGTTTCCAGCCACAACCAAAAACATGCATGTTTAGGTTAATTGGGCATGACTGTGAACTGTTTTCCTGTGAGTGAATGAGTGAGTGAATGGTTGTCTGTTTAACCACAGTCTAGGGTGTTCCCCCGCCTAAGGCCCAAAGTCACTGGGATAGGCTCCAGTCACCTGCGACCCCTATTGGGAATTAGTGGAGAGAATGAATTAATTCAAACTGCCAACGAAGTCTATGTATCACCAATAGTGCACAGACCATATTTTAAGAAATATTGTCTACACAAAGTTTTCAACTCACTGGCAAATACATTTGATAAGATTCAACTTTAAGGATTTAAAACTTACAGTGCAAAAAAAGTGCAGTTTAGCATCTAACCAAAATCACACAAGTGAATCACAATTTTTTCCAATTCTGAGTCACAAGAGTAAGACCAACGTCATATTTAAAATTGCTATCTGAACTCTTTGTGGGAGGAGCAGGTGCTAAGTAAAGCCAAAAGCATCCTGATCCAAACCTTGTCCACACAAAGACAAAACGAGGATAGTTTTAAAAAACGATCTGCGTAAACTTGGAGCTGCTTTAGGATTTATCAGTGTGGCAATGTGACACTGACACAGAAGAGACACAGAAAGTGTATTTATGCTGCAGAATCTTTGGAATATTTTGACAACATTTTAATACGGATTTAATGGAGATTGTAAGGGATTTATTTTTGTTTTTCTTTATGTCTTCTGTGGTTTACGGTGAAATGAGACACAGATTTTCACAGTGAACATCATATAAAGGTCAGTACATTCTGCAAATGAGACTCTTGGGCAATGATGGTCATCGTGGAAAAAAAAAAAAATCGTGTTTTGAAATTTCTTCACCCTGAGACATTTCAGAAATCTTCGTTTTCAGTGTCCTAAAACTCCTGCTTCAAGTGGACGATGTGTGGTTTAGGACAAATATTTGTGCTGAAATGCCTGAGCTTGGCTTCGTGGGGACAGGCCCCCAGCCTCACAGCACCTTTTGAATTCTGACTTTGTCATGATGCCTTCAGGGCTTCGGTTTTACGCATCTGCACGGGAAAACTAATCATTTCTGCCCTCTGCCATTAAATTGTTGAATTTGAATGGTAGTATTCACTGATTTTCTTGTATGTATCTGTATTTATTATTAGAGTTATTGTATGAAGTTGAACTCAATGATTCTTTTGAGTTCTATCTATCATCTATCCATCCGTCCATCTATCCATCCATCCATCTATCCATCCATCCATCCATCCATCTATCTATCTATCTATCTATCTATCTATCTATCTATCTATCTATCTATCTATCTATCTATCTATCTATCTATCTATCTATCTATCTATCTATCTATAAAACAAAATACAATTCGTTTTTTTTCTGAGATTTCTCCATCACTTTGCCTTTTTCTGTTGCATCCAGAACTCTACTTTGATCCGAGGCAAACCTCTGTATTCATTCTTTTTTCTACATTCCCTTTCTAACAATGCGACTGTTTCAGAGTATTACACCATGACTGACTTTCCTTAAAAATTCCAGTTCTTTTTTCTGACATTGCAAACCACTTCGGGAGTCAATATGCAAATGAAATGTTATAAAAATATTGTGTCTTTTCTCTAGTGGTCCAAGAGTTTCATTAGTTCCAGACATTCCGAGAAACGGTAAGAAGTTGGCTGCACGAATCATATTTATTTCTGACACTTCTGAGAGTGCAGACTGGGAGCGCTGTATCTGATATGAATTACAGATTTATTACATAGACACTCCAAAGTGAAAAGTTGAAAAATAGAGTTGTTTACTTGCAGATGTAGTGCCTTCGCCGTGAACCAGAAATATGACATTTTTAAAGAGGCTGTATGAAACAAATTTGACTTCTGGAAGTTTTTAACCGTGTTAGATCGTTAATACATCCAAAAACATACCCAATGTTGTTTTCTTTCATTCTCAAATGTTTGCAAAGTTCAAAATGCTTCAAACCAACTTGTGATGTCATTACGTAGCTTGAGATTAACACAAAAAGTGACCAGTATTTTCTGCTGGAATGAGCAATCAGGCAGTTAAATCAACGCTAAAACAGCATTTTTTTTTTTTTTTTTGTTTTTTTCAGATTGACAGAAGAATCTAGCCTAGTTAATACTGGTTGGACCAGAGCAAGATGGCGACGCCAGCAGTGTGCACGGCGCTCCGTCTCCAAGCCTATCTTGCCCTGTTTATTGTATGGATTTATGCCTGTTGTTCTAATGTTTCTGCCACGCTTGTGTATGATCGCCAGTCTTTACTGAACATTCGAGCATCACATGAACTTTTTTAAAGCGCAGTTGTGTATATCAGTTTTATCCTCCTCCGCCACTGTTGGCCTCAGTACCGGCTTACCTGCGCGTCACACCATTTGCTGAGCCCAGGAGGAAACGCTCTCGCAGAAGAAGAAAGCGAGGAGGTGTCTTGGTAAAAATCAGGGCTTACCTGCGTTCCGGAGCTAAGCACGCGTGTCCCACCCATGGATCCTTGGGGTCTGCTGCTCTACCGAGGGAGCGTTGGCTCATTCCTGTACAGCTGTCTGCATGTCGAGCCGGGGACGCGTTGGTGCAGGATTCTCCACCTGTGGAGTGGTCGCTCGCTTCCCAGATGCGCCTCCGCAGCAGTCGAGCTAGTCATCGTGGTGTAAACCAGGAAAACCTCCGCATGCTAGCTCGTGGCTGCTCACCAAACGATGAGGATATTCTTCGAATGGCCCTGCTAAATGTCAGATCGCTGACAGGCAAGACCTTCGTACTCAATGACTTTTTTGCGTCGCGGCATTTGGATTTTATGTACCTAACGGAGACATGGCTACGTCCTGGTGAGTGTTCGGCGTTTTCTGAACTCCTTCCCCCAGGCTGCTCGTTTCTTAACTCTCCTCGTAACTCTGGCAAAGGTGGAGGGCTTGCCTCTGTGTTTAAATCCAGCTTTAAATGCCGTCAGTGTCCATCTAAGACCTTTTCCACCTTTGAGCTGCAACTGTTCGAGCTCCAATGTGATGTTACTGTCCAGTGCGCGCTCATTTATCGCCCACCAAAATTAGTAAAGACTTTATTGGTGATTTCTCCAATCTTGTGTCAGAAATGGCTTTGAATTATGACCATTTCCTTATTGTCGGTGACTTTAACATTCACGTCTGTTGTGACGGGAAACCTCTGTCAAGGACTTCAAAGCTGTTGTGGATTCTTTTAATCTTACGCAGTGGGTTAACGGTCCGACACACGAAAGGGGACACATACTTGACCTCGTTTTATCTTACGGGGTTAAATGTGTGCATTGGGATCTTTGCAGCACACAGATATCGGATCATTTGCCCGTTTTGTTTACAGTTAAGTTGCCTGGCTCTTTGGTACAGCCGTGCGCACTTACGCGCACCCGGCGCATAATAAACGCTGACACGGCACAGAAGTTCTCTAGCGCATTTGTTTCTTTTTTGCCTACGCTGGACATGTTTTGCGCTTCGACTGTCGATGAGTTGATTCAGACATTTGATTCCTCCTGCACCAGTGTTCTGGACTGTGTCGCTCCGTTTAAAGCTTGGAGTCCAAAGCTGTTTCTGAGCCATGGTTAAACGATCATACACGTGCGCTCAGACGTGAATCCAGACGCGCAGAGAGAGGTGGAAAAAGGACAGGCTCCATGTTTCACTGGGCATTTTAAGAGAAAGTTTGAGAAAATATCAGAAAGCTGTTGGGTGTGCCAAAGCTGAGTACATGTCTAATTTGATAACAACAAATAGTCACAGACCCCAAGTACTTTTTAATACTTTAAATCGTCTTGTGAACCCTGTTAAGTCTACCCTCACTGAACAATCTCAGTTCTTGTGTGAGAGATTTTGTTCATTTTTTGTGGATAAAATAAATTCAGTCAGGGATTCAGCTCAGCGTTGTTCAGCTTTTGATCCTTCTGTCTGTATTGAAAGTAATGTGTTTTTTGAGCATTTTGAACATGTGTCAGTCAGTGAACTGTTAAATGTTGTTTCTCAGCTGAAACCTTCTGATTGTGGATGTGACTGTATTCCTGTCAAACTCCTTAAAGATGCTTTTGATGNCACACCGGACCACAACACTCTCCCTTATGTTTCTCCGGTGAACAACAGCGGCAATTATACTGTGAGGTATAGTAGACAATCGCAGAAGCAGCAGCTTACCGGTGGTCTGTCCAACGTGCTTATATGCTATGTTTTGCTAATTGGCTATGCGCAGGGCTCTCAACTCTCACGCAATGACCGTGTGACACACGCAATTCACCTCCTTCACACGCTCTCACGCCACACCTGGCATTTCTCACGCTGAAAATCAGACACAATTTTTTTTTAAACCAAAATTAAATAGTCTCAAATGTTAGAGCCAGAACGGCCGAGCAGTGCATCTGAATTTCAGATGCGCTGTCTTAAATCGCTCTCTTTCTCTCTCTCTCTCTCCCTCTCCCTCCCTCGGGAAGCTGCGCGCGACTGTCAGGGCAGCGTCACATCAGAGCTATTTAACAGACAGATCTTTCTTTGAGACGCATTTCAAACTCCCAGTGATATTCTGTGAAACTGAAGCTTCATAGTGATCCATAGTTTGTGCAAATCAGCCTTATATTTACGGAGAAAAGGCCCAAAATGTACAGTGAAAGAAACGTGTGTAAATAACAGCGGAGAAAATCGCGCAAAACGGCGCACCGCGGAAATGTTTGAAGAGGTCTTTACAACTTTTACTTTTGCCTGAATGTGACATAAACAGACACTAACCTTATAAAACAGCAGCTCCTGTGTTTTCCCTGCTTTGATCACACAGGATAGTCCTGTCAGGTCGAGTCAGTCTGCCTGACGCTCCTAAAGCACAGTTTTACAGGGGCGGAGCTAAGGGCATTTGGGGCTTGGGCCCCCTAAATCTGGCCTCAATGGGGGACCCTATTTGTATTTTTGCTTATTTAACTGCCTCATGTCTTTTTAATTATATAAAATTGACATCACACAATAGGATCATCACATCTAAAACTCACCAAAATACAGGAAATTGCATTGATTTTATAAAAATTCTCCAGGTAGGAGAATTCCCCAGACCACCCCTGAATTACATCTGAACCTTGTTAGATTTAAATTTGTATTTACAGGCTTATGGGTCTGAGGGTCTAGAGTGGTTATCTATCAGGGGCGTGATTTGAAATCTCGCCTAGAGTGATAAAACAGGTAGAGCCCACACGGTTACATTTTTATTTGTCAGAGGGCTGGTCCATTAAAATTTTTCCCGGGCTGAAAATGAGTCCCACTAAGGCCTGGACACTGCAGATCATTTCATTCACTGTCCCAGGACACAGGACACGTAAAAGAGATACTAAGTGTGAGTTCAGACGTCCTGATCCATGTTTGTAAAGTCTGTGGAGTTTTAGAGCCTCTACAGCCCCAGCTTCACTGTCAATGCCGCATAAAGGCTGACTCTGTTTCCACGGTCTGCGGTGGGAAGTGCAGGGCCGTTTGAAAGGGATTTAAGGACCTTTAAAGGGGTGTGGGGCTCAGCAGCTAACATGAAAAACTTCTAATTAATATTACAATGTTATAATACTTTCATGTTTCTGACATTTTTATGTCTTTGTTACACCAAATGGATAATTTATTTTCCCGGGAGGAGGAGGCCCACGCATGTTTGTTTTGATAAAAAAAGTGGTTTTTTTTTCATATTATGCCATAAAAAGTATTTATCAACATTTAGAATGTCTCAAACTGTGGTCTTACTTTCTAATTCTACTGAAATGTGTGGATGACTTTTCACCTCCAGAAAGTTAAAGTAAATTATGGTGATGGAGCATGCACAGCAGATCCAAAATCCTGATCCATATCCTGAACAAACAACATAACAACATAAGTCCACGAAGTGTCTGCACAAAAGGTTTAGGCAGAACTGTTGTTGGAGGAGCCTATGTGCATTGTCCACTGTGAAGTAGCAGCAGCTCACAGACAGAGGCAGCTCTAAGCCAGCAGAGGTAGAGCTGGAGGCTGCAGTCTCAGGACCTGCAGTTTGAACATCTGCAAAACCAGGAGCTGCAGTCTGAAGCCCCCTCACTGACATGTCTCCCACTGAGCAGGACAGAACAAAGAGTATTAGGACTCCACTGTGAACCACTGACACAGGATTTGGACATGTGAAGGCCTAAAAGTAGAAATTTCAAGGTGAAATTTTCTAACACACAGCTGACTTTGTGCCAGTGTAAATCTGCTAGAAAATAGGATCTGTTAGTTAAAAACACTTCAGATTGCAGGAAACTACATATATTTTGACCAAATCTCCTGGGGAACTCCCAGACTCGACCACACAGGGCACGTGAACAGAAGGTCTAATTGCCATTTATCTTTTATTCACTTGGTTGTTTGAACACCTGTTTTCATTTTTTATTTTTATAAAATAAGCTCAGAGTAATTGAAAGTGTTATCCAAAACGACAATTTTAGTCTCACTTTTTTCAGCCACTTGAAGCCTGTAAAATGTCTCAAAATGCACCAAAATGTGTCTGTTTTTCAAAAATCATTCTTTTCACCATGTACGACATGGTTTCCACACTGCTGAAATACGTTTGATGCCCATCAACCACTGAAAAACAGACTTCCAATTAGGTCGCTGCTTTACAAATTCTCCATGTAGATTTCAGCGCCTCACTCCACCCCAGAACCTACGAATGATTTGCACCCTCACAAAAAATCTCACTCCAAGCCAAAATCAAAGTTGAGAGCCCTGGCTATGCGGAAGTCTCCCTCGGGCGTGGGGGCGGGGCCTAGTATGGTGGCTGGCAAAGGACAAACCGTGACCGGCTACACTCCGATAAAGCAAAGCTAGTACATTAGTATCAGCAGTTTCTGTTTGTCAAGGCAAAACACTGAAGAAAAAAAAAAAGTCAATCCTGTGTGTAATGTGCCATAATGCAACATAATCCATTCTCAGCATAGAGCAGTAAGGAGTCGCAGAGACTTTGCAAAAAGTTTTTTTTTTTTTTTTAATGACAATAAACCAGAAGTAGTTTCTCACCAGCCTGACCCTTGTGTTACAGTGCCATTCAGCTACATTTTCTTTATTATTTAATTAGGAAAGCATAACGCGTGAGTGACGTCAGCTGCTCACATAGCAGAGCCTCTGGGGCCTGGATCTGCTGTAGAACACTCACCATCATTAACATAAGTATCCCAAACTCGCCCAAAGTTAATCAGTCTGAGGGAAACAGGCTAATGAAAACGTGGCTTTGGATTCCTACCCACTTCTGTCTCTTTGATTGGCCAGACTCGTCCTGCTAGACAAATTCTTTTGATCTGCTACTGAACTCTATAGCTCCAGTGATTTAAAGTTCTAACTGTTTTGGATAAGCGTCAGTCATATAGTCACATCTCTGACCTGTGCATCCATGGGACTGGATCTCCTCTTCACTGTGGTTCTCCTCTAGGTTTCTCTTTTTACTCACGTGTTTTTTTAGTTTTTCCTTGTGTAGAAGGACGGTCTAAGAACAGGGGATGCTCCACTTGTCTGTTTGTTGTTGGACAATCTGCTTCTTTATTTCTGAATTTTGACTGTTTCTGTATACTTGCTTTGACATGACTCCGGATCAGTACTTTCATGTGTCTTGTTTACTTGAAATATTCCAAAACGACACAAAGCAATTCCACCTCTTTATCGGTCCAAACAAACGAGCCACCTGGCGCCATGTTATTTGTTATGTGGAAATGACAACAAGAAAAGGAGCGATCAGATTGGATAGATTAGGTATTACTTTTAGGCAGCATCTACTGGTCTGGCATGCTTAATTAGTAAATTGAATGACAGCAGATGTGCGTTTATAAAAAAATACTACTACTACTTCACTAAATCAACAATCAATCAAGTCCTTTGAGATAACTGATGATTTTGAGCTATACAAGATTAACTGAATTGAATATCTTTAGCCACAGCACCGGTCCATCAAACTATACTTATTACAAGTTCTATCTCCTGTCCATCAATCAAACAGCCGCAGTAAAGCACTGAATACAGCTCCGACATGTCCAGCGGAGACAACGGTCCCTAATGAAGACGCAGGCCTCCGCTGGTCACCCATGATTACTGCGGAATGACTTTGGGCTCTCAAACCTCCCTCCAGCTAAACTAATAGACTTTGCATTGACGCGCTGTTTGACGGAGAGTGGTTTTTGCACGGTTGGCAGTGATGTGATGAGATTAGCCACCAGAAGGAAATGAAGTTCTAAATAAACAAGAAAATCCTCAAGGCTAAACACTGAGTTGTTAATCGCAGACAAAATCAACTGAAATGTTTTGGATTTGATTAGTGTTCTCTGTAATTAAACTAAATTTACCAGCTTAACTTTGTTGCCTTGAATAAGTTATAATAATGTCTGTCTTACCAGCAGCAATCTTGCATGGCCACAAAATGGACAGTTAGTTTTATTTAACCATTTTCATGATAAAGTTGCTTCTAAAGCTATATCACAATTTGCCATGAAACTTATTGATCTCCATTAAGTCTCCAAAAGTGTGGTTTCAACTTGAAATTTCAGGATAATCATGGAAACTTTATAATACCACAAAGTTACACAATGACACTTAACACAATAAAAAACAAGTCCATTGATTTCTTGTTGAAAATTGCAGAACAATTTCTCGACTTTTTATGTAAGTGTTATTACTGTTGGAACATGACTTTGATGAATCACAAGTAAGTGCAGAGTAATTGGGTGAAAACTCAAACATGCAGCAAAATAAAAAAATCTAAGAAAGCTTAATGTGAGGTAACACCGTGGTTGAAAACTCACATAACATGTCTGCGTCAAGAATTATAACACAAATAACACAATGTGTACTTTAGGCGTTGTAGTTCGTAATGGAGTTATGTCTAATCAACGTTATGCCATATCAGAGCTAAAATAGAACTCATAATAGAATGAAAAGAAACTAAATCACTGAAAAAGGCTGTTTCAAATGATGGTTAACCAAAAGAAAGCCAAAAGCAACGTTTCAAACTGGGGGTGTACAGTAGCAGAGTAGTTAGAGCTCTGTCTTCCCAACAAGGAGATCATGGGTTCAACTTCCGAGTTGAGCCAAGTCAACATCTCATGATCTCTTTAGGTGGAGTTTGCATGTTCTCCTCTTGTCTTCGTGGGTTTTCTCTGGGTCCTTCAGTTTCTTCCCACCTCCAAAAACATGGATGTTTAGGTTAATTGGGCATCACTATGATTTTTTTCCTGTGAGTGAATGAGCGAGTGAATGGTTGTCTGTCTAACCACAGTAGGCTATAGGGTGTTCCCTCGCTTAAGGCCCAAAGTCACTGGGATAGGCTCCTGTCACCTGCGACCCCTAACAGGGATTAGTGGTAGAGAATGAATTAATTCAAGCTGCCAACGGCTTCAAGCAGCACCAGGTGCAGTCTATGTAACACCAATAGAGCACAGACCATATTTTAAGAAATATTGGTAACACTTTATATTAACTACATTTTGATTGGCCTTAATACACTCTTAATAAAGCATGAACAATGGATTAATTCTTAATGAACAAATGAGAAGTTAATGAACAAAATAGTCTATTAAGGCTTAGCAACTACTTAATTACTACAAGTCCTACCCCTCAAACCAAAATTCTAATCTTAGCTCCTTTATTGAGCAGTTACTAAGCCTTAATAAACACTTCCATTCATTAATTGATGATTTGTCCATTGATTGTTAACTCTTTATTCATGCTTTAATAAGGCTTTAGTAAGGCTAAATAAGGTATAATTAATATATAGTGATACCGAAAACTGTATTTTCTATTCAAAGTTTTCAACTCATTGGCAAATACATTTGATTAGATTCAGCTTTAAGGATTTTAAACTTACAGTGCAAAAAAAGTGCTGTTTATCCTCTAACCAGAATCACACAAGTAAATCACACATTTATCTAATTCTGAGTCGCAAGAGTAAGAACAACATTTTATTAAAAATCACTATCTTAACTCTTTGTGGGAGGAGCAGGTGCTAAGTAAAGCCAAAGCATCCTGATCCAGCCTCACGGCACCCTTTGAATTCTGACTTTGTCATGATGCCTTCAGGGCTTCGGTTTTACGCACCTGCGTGGAAAACTAATCGTTTTCCAGTTCGTTTGTGCCCTTTGCCATTAAATTGTTGAATTTGAATGGTTGTTTTCACTGATTTACTTGTATCTGTATTTATTATTAGAGTTATTGTATGAAGTTGAACTCAATGATTCTTTGAGTTCTATCTTCATCTATCCATCTATCTATCCATCTATCTATCCATCCATCCATCCATCCATTCATCTATTCATCTATCCATCTATCCATCTATTCATCTATCCATCTATCCATCTATCTATCTATCTATCTATCTATCTATCTATCTATCTATCTACAAAACATATATCTAGCTATCTATAAAACAAAATACAATTAGTTTTTTTCTGAGATTTCTCCATCACTTTGCCTTTTTCTGTTGCATCCAGAACTCTACTTTGATCCAGGCAAACTTCTGTATTCATTCTTTTTCTACGTTCCCTTTCTAACAATGCGACTGTTTCAGAGTATTACACCATGACTGACTTTCCTTAAAAATTCCAGTTCTTTTTTCTGACATTGCAAACCACTTCGGGAGTCAATATGCAAATGAAATGTTATAAAAATATTGTGTCTTTTCTCTAGTGGTCCAAGAGTTTCATTAGTTCCAGACAATTCCGAGAAACGGTAAGAAGTTGGCTGCACGAATCATATTTATTTCTGACACTTCTGAGAGTGCAGACTGGGAGCGCTGTATCTGATATGAATTACAGATTTATTACATAGACACTCCAAAGTGAGAAGTTGAAAAATAGAGTTGTTTACTTGCAGATGTAGTGCCTTCGCCGTGAACCAGAAATATGACATTTTTAAAGAGGCTGTATGAAACAAATTTGACTTCTGGAAGTTTTTAACCGTGTTAGATCGTTAACACATCCAAAAACATACCCAATGTTGTTTTCTTTCATTCTCAAATGTTTGCAAAGTTCAAAATGCTTCAAACCACCTTGTGATGTCATTGCAAAGCTTGAGATTAACACAAAAAGTGTCTAATATTTTCTGCTGGAATGAGCAATCAGGCAGTTAAATCAAGGCTAAAACAGCATTTTTTTTTTTTTTTTTTTCCAGATTGACAGAAGAATCGAGCCTAGTTAATACCTAATACTGGTGTTAAAGACATAGGGGGTATTCCATGAAAGTGGCTTAACATGTCTAGGCTTATCCTAAAATCCTGAGCTGAAACTAGCTTCATCTCCAACTTAAGCCCCAAGTGGTTCCATGAACAAAGTAAGCCTGGGTCTGAACAACGCTAATTCAAGCTTTAAGCTTAATCTGCGCTATAGACGCGCTCCCGCTGAATGTGACGAGGCCAGATCAATGGAGCAAAGACATCACTGAGAATGAGAGAGAAAGAGTGTTTTCCTCATGATCTAACGAAACACGTGAGGAGCCAAAGTGCACACGGCTTCTAGTTTGATTTGCAACGCAAAAGTTTTCAGTTTCTAGTGGTTTATTCTGATGCGGGGAGCGAGTGGCAGCACCTCCCCTCCTGTTCACAGCTAGGAGAAAGACGAGGCATTTTAATGGGGAGATCCAGAGGATTTATCATCGTATTTACGAGTACTGTAGTAGGCTTATCGTTTTTTAATGCAATGCACAGTTTTCCACTCCGCATGTGGAACTAGTCCTGCTGCATAAAGTTGTCACAAGTTGTAGCGTTCTGACGATGTAGCTTGAAGAGAAATGCATTGGGTCAGTGCGTGTTCACCTATTGGTGTGAATTTTAGCTCTGGGTTGTTCTTGTGTTTTGGTTACTTTGAAGACCTCTGGAAGAATGAGACATGAACTTACCTTGGCCTCACTGTAAACATTGTATGAAGACCGGTGTCTCTTCTCATTAGATCATTTGACTCTAAAATGTTGCTGCAAGCTGGATTGTGCTAATGTTTTTTTGTTTTGTTTTTGTTTTCCTGACCAAATGGAAATTTGTTTTGTCAACTACTGTTTAAGCTGGTAAGAAAGATTTATTGATCCAAGCACCTACAAAGAGTTAAATGTATTGTTTACTGTGGACACTCACAAATCCTTCAACAGCTCCATTATGTGTTTTGCATTCATTCCATACTGGGTAATGGTAAGCTGCTATTGTAGCCACAGCTGACTTGAGGCAGACTGACAGAAGTTATGCTGTCATTTTGTGCCATCAGCCCCTCCAACCTACACCAACCATTCACACTCACAGCAGTTAACTAACCCAGATATGAGCCTCTCTGGATAAGCTGTCCTACCAAACGAGTTCACAACTTGATCTGTTAACCCTTGATTTTCTCAATGAAGCTGAGCAGGGGGCGGGTTAGCGCAAACTGACCAATCAGAACAACAGCGCTGTAGTCTTCATGTGTGAGGAAACGTCAATCGAATCACAAAAGTTAGACTACAGAGTTTATTTAAATGTCATGCATTTATACAACAGACATCACCAAACATTTAATAGATAGACTTCTTAGTCTGAATGAGCTGTGTCTTTAGGTCAGACAAGTATTTTGTCTGAGTCAAAGTGATGTGTAAAGATCCACAGTCAAAGTGCAATCATTCAATATTTCTTGACATTTAAAGAGCTTATTAATCATCACAGATCGTGGGTTTAACTCCCAGGTTGGACCATATCAACATCTCACAATCTCTCTGGTTGGAGTTTGCATGTTCTCCCCGTGTCACTGTGGGTTTTTGCATGTTTAGGTTAACTGGGCATCACTGTAAATTTCAACTAACCTTCTTTCTCTCTCTCTCTTCACAAATGGCTAAACTCTCATCTCTGATTGGCCAGCGCCTTGTCTTTTTAACTTATTCAGAAACTTAACCTGGTCCGGAGCAGGTTATGAGTTTGCCGCATACTGCCATAGAGATCTGCGCCAATATGAAGTGATCCAGTTTCGTAGGACTGTTTAACAACAGAACTCTAAATCTAGCTTCGTAGTACAGGGCTCTGATCCACACTAGGCAATGTGAGTGAAGTGTCTTGCCTAAGGACTCTTCTCTGTTTGTCCCACTGTGGCATCTGAGAATCCTCCAGCGGTCTTCCATCCATGTACTGCCAGGGCCAACATGCTTAGATTCTGAGATCTGATAAGGCTATTGCAAACTGGTATGGTATTAAAATGATCACCATTTTGATAAGCAGAAGTGTGGACTTGCAAGTCATGACTTAGACTTCAGTCAAGCTATTATCATGACTTGAGACTCAATTTGACAAAATGGCCGAAGACTTGACTTGATGCTTTTCCTCAATGAATAAAAAATAAATTTGAACATGTACCTTTTTACTTATTTTTTTTAAAATGTATCTTCTAACTCATTAAAGAGGATGAATATAGGTTTTGTTATTTTACAAGTCCCATTTACCAGCTTGAAGGCCTACATACCTTTTCAACAAAAAACATACATGTAAATATAACATTTTGATCCCTGTTAAAAATGTCCAAAATTTTGGTTTTAACTTCCTATTTCAAAATAATCCTGAGTTTTCCTTTCTAAGATATAGCTTGAAGAGAAACACATTGGGTCAGTGCCTCGGCCTCTTGGTGTGACGATCAGCTCGGGTTGTGTTTGTGTTTTGGGCAGAAAAGACCTCCGGGAGAACGGGACATGAACTCACCTTGTCCTCACTAGAAACATACTGTATGAAGGTCTGTGTCTCTTCTCGTTAGATCATTTGACTCTAAAATGCTACCTTTTGCTGCAAGCCTGTTTGTCAGAAGTTTTTTTTCTAAAGCAGTTGGAAATTCATTTTATCAGGAACTTCCAGGTTTATATTAGGAACAGGTTAACGCTGGGCGATTAAGGAATAAAAAAAAAAAGATTGATGGCTTTATTATGACTGATCTTAACTTTTGGTTTGATTTCATTTAATTTTTTAAAATCCGATCAAATGTGTTTTTTGTAGTGAGGCACTAATCTGATACTGGAAATGAATATCGGCACAGATTCATGAAAATTAGCTGGATGTGGATTTAGTCTCTGTCATGTTTGTGCCCTTAATTGGACGGCAATGAGACTATTTACAGGCTGATGTTGGTATTTGCACAATAAATGAGTTACATAACACTAGATGATCCACTTTCTAACAAGTTAACAAGAAGAAAACAAGTTTGTTTTTTTTCTTTGAGGTAACTGGTAAGTTTAGGTTTCAAGTTACAAAATGGGTAAGTTTAAAGCTCTAGCTTGGGGTAGGTTAAGTTTAAACACAAAGAAAATGTCAGCATGTTGCTTCAGCCAAAATTTGTGATTATTTTATGTTTTGTACGTTTTGACATATTGTTGTATATCTATGTTTTCTCCGGAGACTGGGCTGAACTAAAAGTAGAGGACTTGGACAGCTTGGACTTGTGCAGCACTGACAGTCAGTCAGAAAGTCAGACAATCAGACAGACAGTCAGACAATCAGACAGACAGACAGCATCTAGAGTTCAGCAATGGCTTCAAGACAAACGACTCTTTGCATAAACTCAAACAGAATCTAACTGTTGTCCATTGAGCTTTACAATTCACCAATTCCATGATCACAAGGTAAAAAAAAAAAAAAAAAAAAATGTTAGAGCCATTTTTTTTAGGGAAAATGTTAGAGCCAGAGCTGGGAAGCCAGACCTCCTTAATGGGAGCTCTGGCTTCCCATTAAGGAGGTCGTGGGTTCGACTCCCAGGTCAGACCATATCAAAATCTCACAATCTCTCTGGGTGGAGTTTACATGTTCTCCCCGTGTCACCGTGGGTTTTCTCCAGGTACTCCGGTTTCCTCCCACCTCCAAAAACATGTATGTTTAGGTTAATTGGGCATCACTGTAAATTTCCCTTAGTGAGTGAATGAGAGAGTGAATGTTGTCTGTCTAACCCTGCGACAAGTTGGCCACTGTCCAGGGTGTTCCCCGCCTAAGGCCCAAAGTCACTGGGATAGGCTCCAGTCATCCGCGACCCCTAACGGGATTAAGCGGTAGAAAATGAATAAATGAAAAAAAAAAAAAATGTTTTACTGAACCCAATACTAAATATGAGTGTTGTGACAATGCTGAAATTTCAAACTCAATTTTAATACCATGAAGAGTTTAAAAAGGCCCGTCTTTAGGTCATCATTTTAGACATTACTTAAAGGGACTGTACCTGATTTTTGCATCCTTAAAAATGTAAACAAACAGAAAAAAAATAAATAATAAATTGAACTTCCTACTTCATTCTACATGATTGCTCACTTAGCTAATGCTTTTGAGCTTCAGAATTGTTCATCCTGATGTGTTTTAATGTTTTTTTCACAGCTGTTAGCGGCGAGGCGAGTCACCATGCTAACAACAGTTAGCCACAATGCTAAAAACAACAACAGAAAAAAGTGGACACAAACATAATTTTCTTAGACATAGACAGGACGTTGCAGACTAATTTCCACTTGAATAGATACATTAACAAGACATCAATGCTAGGGGAAAATTGTTTTTAAGTTATTTTGTTGCAAAAAAATCGAGTATAGTCGATTATATATACATTTAACACAAAATATTAGCGTGCGCCAGACATAATTTCAATCCGTCACTGTGATGGACATGTTCCCAAAAGAGATCTAACCACTCTGCTACTGTGCATCCCTATCTGCTGATATAAGCTAATATAATATACATTTCTTTTAGTGTTAGAGTCATTTGAACAGTCTCAAACAAATCACTAAAAGCTGCATCAACAGTTTCAAAATCCCATAAAACCGCAAGGTAAAGCCCATTGAAAGAACATGCTTTTGGAGTGCTTGCCATCGACACAAAATCCCATTGTTGTCATTATGATCGGGCTCTCTGTTTTGTGGAGCCCAGGGCCGCTCCGCTGAAGTAGGTTGGATAATGCACCTCAAGTGTTTACTCACCCTCTAAATAAACGTCCAAGTGCTGACCTCGCTCTGTCCAATGAACTAAAAGCATGCTTCGAGAACACACTGGACTCTTTTTATATTCTAAACACTATTATATGAGAGAAAAGCTGCGAGTAAATGTCTTTCATCTTCATCCAGCTAGCTAAAAGATAGAATCATAAGATACTGTATAAATGTGATTAATGATTGTGTGTTTATTTTTTATTTTTTGCTGTTAAAGATGTGATACCCAATATTTGCTTCTTTAAAATGTAAAAATGAAATTATTTTAAACTTTCTACATCAGTCACATGTTTTTTTCACTTACCTAATACATTCTGAGCCTCCAAATTGTTCATCACAATGTGTTTAAAGTAGCTCTGGGCAAGTTAATGCGTTAGCGCACTACGTACTTAATTGCAAATAATTACTTTGTCGGCGTTAACGCAGGTCACGTGATTCAGTCTCAAAACATGAATGAAAGTGTCCCGCTTTGCTGCTGCGTCTTTTTCTCCTCCTCGCTCTCATAAACAGTCCACAAACAGAGGATCTGTTCCGTTGCTGTGAGCACTTTGAATACAGGATGAGCACTGCTGTACGAGCAGTGGGACAGAGATGAGTCTGAGCCCGTCAGGGTTTTTAAATTGTCTATTAAGACCCAAGAATCAAGGAATAAGGCCTGTTAAAGACTTCAAAACGCTCTCACCTAATTAAAGAGAAACTAAACTCAGAATCCACTTTTTTTCACTGTTAAACTGTGTATCTGGGGTCAAAATTGAATTATCTACTGTTTCCAGGCCTTTTTTGGACATTTTTGTGCAAACTCGTTCATTTTGCAGTTATGTGTGTAAAAACCGCGGCTGTACTGCCACGATGGGCAAACGCTGTCAGTGCATTTTCAGTTCCCTCCGACGTCACAGTGTATTGACAGGCAGAGGAGCCACCCAGATGGTTTATCTAAACTCCTCCCTCTGACATCGCTGCTGCGGAGAGTTGAAAAGAGATCATCCGCTGCACAATAACATCAGCGTCATTTGGCTCAGCTTGTTGAGTGAGTGGCGCGTTGTGCCACCTCAGTTCAATGATGCGCTGGTTCGAAACTCGTCCCTGTGTTTTTCATTTTCGATTTTCATTTTTAGAAAATACTCACATAATAGGCTCATGCGCTTATGTAGCGACCTAAAGCAAAGGTTTCATATGTTTTGCAAAGCAAATATAAAAAAATCTTTACGTGCAAGTAATTAAGACTTGGTGCTGTTGCTGTACAGCTCCTCGCTGCAAATCTCACGTCAGGACCAGGACCACTGTTCATATTTGGTGCTGTCAATCAATGTCTGTTCACACCCACTGGGCCTTTCTTCAAAGGCCTCGGGCATCTCCCACTTTTGCGAGTCTGTTTGAGGTTCAGTTGTGGGCGGAGTTAGTCTCTGAAAGCGTGTTTAGCCTCACTTTAAATATGCACACGCAGAATCAGCGGCGATGCGCAAACTTTTACACACTTTTGTGATGTTTCTTTGAAAACGTTAAAAACAGGATTGTATTACTTCCCACTTTGTATTTAGTGCTCACTCAGCAGGACTATCCCAGAACTGGACCAGGTTTTTAAACGGACCGAAACACGACAAACCCAGGACTAAACTAGACTCTTTCATCAGTGAAAAAAACAACAAAAAGTTTGGTTTTATAAATATCTGTTCAGCCTAAAACAAGATGAAGTAACATTCGCATCCTAAAAATAACCAAACTGATGAACACTGTTAATATTATTATTATGCATAATTTGGTGCTAAATGTATGCATCTAAGCCAAAATACCACAAATGTGTAATATGCACTCTACCAAATTTAGAACCTAAAATAAACTATAAAAATTGTTTTTGTAGAAAAAAGGTAAAAATGGGTATGTGCAAATGGAATCATGATATGTTGTACATCAAATGTGACCTGCAAGTATCTACTTTCATAAAAATAAATAAATTTATTTCTACGTTATTCTGTTCTATTTTTATAGCCATTTGAAAGTCCTTGTTTTAATTAGATTTCAGCAATTGACAAGAAATTTTGGAGAAATCAAACTTCATATCAGTGTTTTTTTCCCCTCAATTCTATTTTTTGGTCAAAGAGCCACTACTATGAAATAATGTCGTTAGACTAAAACAGACGAGAAGGCAGCACAGCAAATTTCTACTTTCTGATACAAATGATTTAGATTCAACCTCTTTCACGGGGCATAGACTTTATTAAACCCTCCAAACATGAAGAATCCAGCAGTTTGACTTCCTCTAACACTGAAGATGAAGTTTCTAGACTGGCTGCATGTGTCGTTCTCCTCAGAGTCCTAGCCCAGTAGGATCGCCTAAACTTACTCAACAATGTTTTTAGTTGAATATGTTTTGTCTGTAAACTGATTGAAAAGAAAACCGACCCTTTAGAAGCAGTTGATCACGTAAACACAGCTGACTTCGCTGCCTTCTAGTCAACAAAAGAGCACATATATTTCCCAGTCATGTGACTTCCTCTGGGTCCTTATGCTCACTCAATTCCACCATCTACTGATGAATCTGTGAAAGTGCATCATGTATTTGACTGTAGACAAAGTCAGCACATGCATCGGAGAGCCCAATATCGCCACTACTGTAGAATAAAAGATCTATGATGGAAAAAGATGTCATTGGCAGGGAAAGAGTTTACAAGAACAAGACTAAATTCCCCAATTGCCCCATTGGAGTTCTTTTTTTTATATACTGTATTTTTTTTTATAGAATATACAGAATAAAACTAATTTTGTTGACAAGATGCATGTACACACTTTACCTGGAGAGTATATACTATATTGCGTAGGACCACCATACTTTTTTGCTTTTATCTGAAAAATCGTCCTTTGTTTGACCCATCCTTCAAAACCATTACCAAAACTTGTCAACACCAACAGTCTGTCTTATGTTTTAATCACAATGAAAAACATTTATGAGGGTTTGTGCAAAAAGCTGGAACGGAGAAGGCTTTGCTCGCCTTCAGAGCGACACATGCTTCTTTAGGTGACAAAATCACACCTGTCTGAAAGCCAGTATAAATATAAATATAAATACACTTCACGGCATAAACAAAGAGAAGAGCAAAATCTAAAAGCCCCACGTGTGAAAACCCTCATCTTAAGCATGTCGGTTGTAGAGATAATGCTTAATATAGCGACGGTGGTGGTGCCGTGTCGGATCTTAGCGCCTTGTTTGTTGTTTTAGAAGTTTAGTCACAATGAAAACCATGGTAAATAATGCAGAAGTAAATGCACTTGGTAGAGGGAAGTGAAACTGTTGCTCCCTGTAGCTAACTGAGCAGAGTAAATAATTAAACTACAACACACATTACTGTTTGTGCTGTAAAAGTACAGTATTTGCAAAGAAAGAAGTAAATATTAAACTATTTCTATTACAAGCTCTCAAACCCTCGAGTGCTTGTGTGTGTATGTCAGTTGGCTTGTGTATATTAAAAATAGTTAACTTCTGTACTTATCAGTGGTTCAGGTTTGCATTAGCATTAAGACGCAGACATGTCTCTAACAATCATGGACATTGCTAGCTTGCAGCCGTTATAAATCAGCCCCAGTGGTCGCTTTACAGGCTAAAAAGCATTGTTTCCCTAGAGCGCAATGCAAACACAAACTGCTCGTGTTCGGCAGAAACAGCAGCTACAGCTTTAAAATTGCCAGATTTTGCGGCAGTTCCTACCTAGTTTCACATAATAACTTTTACGGTTCAAAGTTTAGTTTCGTATAAAACAGCTTTTTAAGCTTTAGCTTTGACTACCACTGCTCACTCTATAACTCGCGCTCTGATTGGTCAGAACAGTCAGGCATGAGCTTTCGACTTGATTCGGATTCACTCAGGTCGAGCTCGTCCCGCTCCACGTGCAAAGAAATTCTGGAAGAATTTGCCCCATGTTAAAAGCAAGGCTTTTCAAAAAATTTAAATATTAAGAGTTTAAAGACATATAGCGGGCTAGGAAACTATGTGCTAACTCAAACACACAGCGCGGTTGTTTTCAGTCTAAAAAGCACATCTACAACTTAAAATTTGGCAAAAATGTCATAATAACTTTGTAGTTTATAAAGCTGAAAAAACGTGTTTTAAACAAAAATGTAGGTCTTATACTCCTGACTCACCCACATAGCTGCTTAGCCCCGAGAAGTTTCCAAACTTTTAATATATTTTTTTATCAAATCCCCTATGGCAATTTAACATAGGGTTGGACATTTTGGAACCAGAAAGTGGGCGGTCACTGTTGAGCTCCATTGTGGGGGCAACTACACAACTGCACATGTTCCATAGTCTGGAGCGCACCTTGCAAAAGGCTGAAGCTAACGACCAGTAAGCAAAAGCCATTGGCACAGCACCGATCTTTGATGACCGGGCTTGCTAACAATGCATTCTTAGCATTGTAGCTAACTGATGTCTCCTGCACTTCTCGCTCCTTACAGCTGTGAAAAACCTTGGTGGTGAACAAATAAGAGCATCAGTCTGTAGGTTACGATTCGCCAGTAGGTCTTATTTTTTGTTATGTGGTCTTACACAGGTCTTAAAAAGTCTTACATTTGATCTCTTGATCCGTGCAAAACCTGTTTTATTCAGTCGCATTATTTGCCCTGAAATAATAAATAAATAAATAAATAAAATACAATACAATACAAACCAATACATTACATTACATTACTATACTCATTTTAAAAGTGGTAATTTTTGGGGTGATTATAACCGCTAACCTTAAAGGCCATATTACAAAAAAAAAAAGCTGCATGTAAACAATGTTGATTTTTGCTGCCCTCTTTGTTTTTCTTTATATCTTTATTTTTTTTTTACTTAAACAAGTCTGAAAAAACCCAAAGCTTCAAGCTGTACACGCCCACAATTTAAGAAACACCGCTGTATGAGTTATACCTTTTTCTCCACTTTACCTACATTTTCTCCACAAGTGCGGCCTTTAGAAGCACTTCCTCTAATGCTCCTGCTTGATATTAAAAGCTGTCCCTTGTTAGATAAATGTTGTATGCTTTAGCCCTGAGTCTCTATGCCTAATTGATGAGTATGGAACAGCGCAGACCTAAAATTCAATGAAATTAATCTGGAAAGAGACACGGCCCTCTTCTGTTTTTCTCCGGTTTCAGGGCCTGTGAAAGATGAGACGTTGGACTGGGAGCTTTGGCAGGCCGTGATGATTATTAAATGCATTTAATCTATTAAAGCTGTTCCATATTACTTCAATGATTTTCTTTCTCTCTTTCTATATGGGCGCAGACTGGTGGTTGTATTACAAATTGGGCTATTATTATGGTATAGTGTGTAGTGGGCACTTTAAACTGGCAATTCGTATTTTATTGTAGATTAAAATAGGATCATGGTGTTAAAAGGGCTGTTTTATGCAATGCTTGGCTTTTTAAAGTGATCCTGTTCTCTTGGATGCAGAAAAATTGTAAATAAGTATTTTAAATTTGGTTTGTTTAACTGCTAAAGTGCTTCAGGTTCATTGACTTCCTGTTGAACTGATAAGCCCTACATTCAGACTGGAATAGAGTGTGCATAGATCTAAGTAAACTCATCGACAAATCGTATTATATTCATATGTTTGCCTTGGCGATCAGTGTGTCCTTCTTGCGGTTGTAAAAGTTTGCCGGTATGACACATGTGACGAACATCAAAACTTCAGATTTCCCAAATGAGTCGAATGCAGGTTTGTGATTCCTTGATGCAAATTTTGATGCTGGGTGCCTCAGGGTTTTATTCACTTAACGTGGAAATGTCTCAACACTAAAATGCTATCCGGTGTGAACAAAGCTAATAGTTGCAAGCACAGAATACATTTAAAATTTTGTTGATGGAAAATGGCTGCATGACAATTCTGAATTCATATACATGGTTTCATACTAAATGGAATATAAAAATTTTATGTTTCAAGATGACGTCTTTACAGAATAGGTTGCAGTACTATATTAGGTGCATTAGACATATGAAAGTAAATGACATGAGATTCACAGCATCAAATAGACAAGTTTGGTTGCAGCACGTGGGACGTTTTCTCCAAGCGAAATGGTAAGTTAGGCATCAGGTTACAAAATGGTAAGATTAGTCTGGGCTTGAATCAGGATTTCATTATTATTCATAAAAAAGACACCTCTTAACAACCACCATTGAATGTGACGCGTACTACATTACGCAAAACTGCTATGAACTCGTGCTAATCATACCTCATTTACATGCTGTGTAATGTCGTGGTAAATGTACGCTTTCTTGTGAGATCGGGCTCGACTATCAATGCCTCTGGACCATCTTCTCAGGAGCAGTGAGCACCACAGTGCAGTGGAAGAAACCAGGGTGCCACGTGGGAGTCAAATCCGCAAACTTCTGACGAGAGTGCTAGCCACGCTGACACCATGCTGCAAGAATGTAGTGACCAGATTTTCAAATTTAAAACTGAACCACAAAGTAATAATAAGATATTGAAAAGGACGTATGTTAGTATGCAGTCGTTCAATTGAGTTTCAAAATGATCTAAAACTGGGGCAACTGGGAATTGTCTTGTGTAAAACTGCATACATTTATTGGAACATGGGACACTGGACATAAATTAAGGACTGTCCCAAGTAAATAGGGACATCTGGTCACTTTTTACAAGTACCTGTTGGTACAGACTGAATGCCTATATTTGGCAGCTGTGGACTTTTCACAAACCTGTCTATAAAGCAGCATAACTATTTTCTGCTTTTCACAATGTGAAATAGAGACACTGTATAATAGACCGGCAAAAAAGGAGTACAATTGCACTCATGATACACTATTAACATGTGGTATAGAGAAGCATTCCAATGACACTGTGTTAAAATAGATGGTGAAAACGAGAATTTTCTGATTGAAGAGCACTATTATTGAAAAATTGTCCCTTTTTAAATCACCTCTGCAATTTAATATACTGTATATAAAATCAAGTCTGGTGAGAAATGTCAGCAACACGAATGAACAGTTATGTAATGTATAAAAATGCTCTTAGGCATTGTGACTGTTGCTGATGAGCTCACTGTTGAAGAAGCACAGTTACTGATTAAAAAAAAAAAAAAAAACGCCCAGCATTCATATTTTTCCCTGTGACACCTACACTATAACATGGTCGTTACTTTAAGAGCTAACATGGGTTTAATATCCTCTCTTCTTAAAGTTCAAACATGCAGAGCTCCAGTGAAAAGGACCGTTCAATAAACACACAGAGTTCTACGCACAAAGGCTCCATTCACGTCCACGGAGTCCGAATATTACAGGCACAAATGAGCATGATATATACTGAGAATGTGCTTCCTTTGGTCTGGGATGGTGGAGACTCTGAGGGTTTGTAGAACACATGGAAAGAAAGTCAAGATTCAAAAGAGAAGTGTTTTTTTTGTAACATACATAACTTTATTTGCAAAAAAAATATCTTGCTTACAGTGAGTTGAGAACTGAAAAATCCAATTCTTGGCTGTTGGAATGAAGAACAGAAAAGTGTAACCATTAGTTTGTTTTAAAAGCTGCTTTTATTGTATATAGTAATAGTATTTCCTCTTACAAAACAAGTTGTATTAAGTTTAAAGAAGATACATTGTGTTTTACCCATGTTCATCCGTCATATCCACTCATGTGATTAGTAATCGACTGCAGTATGTGTAGATATGTAAGTTACATTTTGAAAAGCAGCAAACTGATTTAAAACAACTTAGGGTTTATTAGTTATAAAAGGTCCATTGACTTCCTGTGTTATTGCTATTTTAGTTGGAAAGTGGCTGCATGACGATTTTGAACCTTGAATTAAGCAAAACAAAGATAACAGCTCCTGTGTTTTGCTGCTGTTAATTCTGTTTTAGTCAGTTTTTTTGAAAGAAAAGGATACTTGTTCTGTCCCACAAAGCACATTGGACACAACCAGTACGTTTTGTTGCTGTGATTGATGAAGCATTAGTTGACAAGTTACTAGTGATGGGACGGACAAGCCAAGAGATTGGGTCGACGGGATCGAGACAAGACAAGATTTAAAAAAATTTGCAATAATTGTTTCAATTTAGAATTTAGCAAAGAAATGACAATAAGTTATTATTATTTATATTTGATTTACATTTCAACGTGCTGCAGATGGACACACACAGAAGAAGGAGTGTCAGTTCTACTTTTTTCCAGGTAAAGCCGGCTGCAGACTACAGGAGTTTTGGTCAGATTTTAAGCCCGATGTGCCTCTCTACGAGTTCGGGGAGGCGTGGCCAGAGTAACGATTTTCGTAAGAGATTTTCTTGTCGTTTCTCTCCTTATGTTTGTGCATCACTGCAACTATTTGTCAGGAGCATCATCGTGAGGTTCACATGCTGCATGTGCACATAAAATACAGAAAAAAAACATCGCCTCATCATCTGTAAACAAATGTAACGCTTTGTGCACGTAATCCAAGTGCGGGATTCTTTTTACAATCATTACGCACGTCAACTCCAACGCATCTGCTCCTTCAATGATGTGAAAAGCACCAACTTTAGCCTAACATGGCCAACACGGAGTTTGTTCAAACATTTTCATTTCACGCCCACAATGCATCAGTGTAACAGCTCCTTACCTTTTATGAGCCTCCTCTCTGCGACGTTTATAAACCTGCTTGAATCCATTCGTGTTTCATTGTTAACTTTTATAACAGCGCACATGCGCTTGATCACGTGACACACGCACTGCTCGCCGCTCTCCAAGTCTGTGTCGTCTCTGTTCTTCCTGCGATGATGATGCGACTGTGAGACAAATAATCGTTGTAAATGTCCTCATGTCTGTGGCCTCTTCTTTTATTTGGCATGTCAAAAAATCTCATGAGATCCTAAACTCCTGTAATGTGCAGCCGGCTTTAGAGATGCAATGAGGTCAAATATCTTCTTGTGAATCCATTTTAAATTGTTTAAGTGTGAAAAACAATGCGCTGTTCCCACTGTGGGTGCACGGTAGCCAAGTGGTTAGAGCTCTGGCTTCCCAATAAGGAGATTGTGGGTTCGACTCCCGGTCGGACCATATCAACATCTCACGATCTCTCTGGGTGGAGTTTGCATGTTCTCCCGTGTCACCGTGGGTTTTCTCCGGGTACTCCGGTTTCCTCCCACCTCCAAAAACATGTATGTTTAGGTTAATTGGGCATCACAGTAAAGTTTCCCTGTGAGTGAATGAGAGAGTGAATGGTTGTCTGTCTAACCCTGCGACGAGTTGCCACTGTCCAGGGTGTTTCTCCGCCTAAGGCCCAAAGTTACTGGGATAGGCTCCAGTCACCGCGACCCTAACGGGATTAAGCGGTAGAAAATGAATCTCCATCAATATACAAATAAAAAAAACTGAGACAATTTTTGTTGTCTGTCCGAGCTGAGACTTTTTACTACAGCTGCTCAAAGATACGCAACTGAACCCTTTATGAACATTCTCAAGACTGCAAGACCGTTCTTTACATGTGCGCACAGTATTGTGACAAGTTGATCTTGCAGGATCTTGTCCCCTCCCTACAAGTTACTATTCTATGGTTCTATGGAAACTTGTAACTATTGTAACTTTAAAGTGCATTTTCAAGAAGCACTTTTCCTCACAAGGAACAGCTTCTACACAACAAACTCTACAGTGTTGGACTGAACACGATTTTGAAGGTTTGACATAAGGATTTTTTCATATCTAATTCAAAGCCTGATTAATAAAAGTTTAAATTGTCAGATTTACTCAATAACTAAATATGGTTTCTCAAATCCCTCTGTAAAAACTGTAGTAATTAAAACAACAATGAATCTAAAGTGACCATACCTGCTTGTCAAAGCCTGATCCTGTCAGATGTCAGACGCTAAGCAAGTTAGGGCATGGTCAGTACTTGGATGGGAGACCTTTGGAACATCAGGTGACAATGTGGCATGACAATCTGAGTCGTTGTGTCCTTGGGCAAGATCTCAGTGTCTGTGTACACTGCGTGAGTGGATCCCTGATTGTTAAGCGCTTTGAGTGCCTTGAAAGGTGGAAAAGTGCTAGATAAATAGAGACCATTTACCAAAAGTGATTAAAATAATTTGACAAGTTTTTAATCTTTGCTCTTCATTTTTCTGTTTTTGCTGACCTTTGATTTGCAATTGTTGCATTTCCACATACAATTCTTTATTTCTTTATAAGATAATGAAGACATGATGGAAAAAAATCTTCCATTTACAGTAAGTTAAAGTTGGAGTAACTCATTTTTTAGTTATAAATTAGAAATCTTTGTGTCCACTAAAAAGTATGCAGCACTATTTGACAAAATGACAGCTGAGTTCTGTCTAAACTGAAAGAATTTCAGTTCTCATCAGGAGCCGAAGGCTGCGCTCTGATTGGCTGTGCTTGGGTGGTCCTCTCCGATTTCACTTTGCTGTTTGTAAGAAGTGTCTTGTAAGCCAAAATAGGTTTACACATGACAATATTACCCATGTGTCGAAGGGTTTAGGAGAGGAATTTTTCAGATTTAAAAACTAAACTGTGTTTGCAGTGTGAAAATCAGCTACCACACCTTTAACAACAGCAGTTTTACATTCATATCTAGATACTGTATCTATATTTTTGTCACCCCAGCGTCTCTCACCTCAAACTGCCCAATATGATCTAAGCTCTGATTGGCTGTCTCCGTTTGCGTGTCTTAGCAGTGTTGTGCGTTTGTTGTTACGTCTCCAGTCTGATTTTCAACCAACCATCATCACGGAAGCCGATACACAAATAAACCCCAATCCATGTTTAACAATTCATAATTCCTTCCCACTTGACATTTTCCACAATCATAATTCCATATCTGTTTCACATTATTCCCCAAAACCTTCCCATCTTTTCCCTCCATTGCTTCCAGAACCAGAACTTTGCTGCCGACAGTTGGTACGAATTATTTAGCGATTTATCGGTTCAAGGAATCCATTCACCTTTCAGCGTTCACCTCTTCTCTCTCGCTGACCATATGTTTTGGCTTGTCGTCACCGATATTGGAAAACTGCGCTGAAGCCGTAGACTTTTAACAGTTTGCTTTGAGACACAAAAGCTTGAACGTATTATCTGTGCATGATTCTTCTGTTTAGAGCTCTTGTCGACGCTTGTTAGCTTCATCGTTTTGTCAGAGAAAGTGAGCAGTTCTTTGGGTATGTGCTGTTTTAAATTCCGTTCGTAAGCTCTTAGCAGTTTCTCTTCTGAACTATATATATTTTTTCTTAATGTGACATGTTTTTTGATGTCGACAGGAAGAATTCACACGAGTTGCGTCATCGCGTTTGGCTGGCAGCGCTTAACACGTTTTGGTTTAAGGAAGTCATTCTTTTCTTGCCGTTGTAGTGCAAAATGGGAGTGTAGTGTTGTGTCTTAGCTGGTCCTGTCAGATCTCAGAAGCTAAGCAGGTTGGGCCTGGGTAGTACTTGAATGGTAGACTGCTGGAATCTCAGGTGTCACAGTGGGATAAGGAAAGTGTAGTTTTTACAGTCAAAGTTTAGCAATTCTTCTGTCATAGTAGAAATAACAAACATTTTGATGCATTTGAAACCTAAAATGAATGTGTACTGCCTTGTTAAAGGTGCACTGTGTAACTTTCTGGAGATGAAAAGTTGATGGCAAAATTCAGTAGGAATAGAAAGTAAAACAACTTTGAGACATTCCGAATGGGGATTTTTTATACCTTAATAGGAAAAAGTACAGCTAAAGGAACAACTTTCAATGAAAATATACAAGAAGAGGCCCTCATAGGTCAAATAACAGTCCATTTTGTGACAGTGCAATCCCACTTGTTGATGTTGTTGTTGTTGTTTTTAATTATTTATTTAAAGGTGGGGTAGCTGATTGCACACAAAATTTAGGTTTTAAATCTGACAACATCCTCTCATAAATCCTTATTAAATCTGACACATGGTTAATATCGACATGTATTCATTTTTGTTGCATTTATGGCTTATTAACTTTTTTTTTTTTACAAACAACAGAGAAACTGGAGAGGACCAGCCAAACTCAGCCAATCAGAAAGCTGCATATGGCTCCTGATTAGAACGAAAATTCTTTATTATTCAGTTCAGACAGTAGTCAGGGGTCTCATTTTTTCACAAAGGGTTGTATAAACTATATAGTTTTTAGTGGAAAGCACAAAGTTTACTAATTTACAGCTAAAAAAGTTGGCTACCCCATCTTTAATGCAACAAAAATGACAAAATTGTGCATTTTTTCGTCTTTTTTTGGTCCTAAAGTTACACAGGGCATCTTATAAAGTGTGATCAAATGCAAAAGTGTGAATGATTCACTTCACAGTCGTGTTTTATGTGGTCCTCCGCTCTATATAAGCTTCAAAATGCGTCCCAATGTCTAAAATGTATAGCCTTTGCATAATACTATAAATATACCAAGTAAAACACAGAACAGAATGTGCAACTTTTAAATGTGCCCGTCCCATCTGAGTGAAGCTTGTGCCCCAGATGCATTTTAAAACCATATGGAAGCCTACGGAGCATAAAGAATCCATCTTTCCACTTGCTTATCTCTGATCAGGGGAATTTTCCAACATATTGTAGTTAAACCTGATCAAGCATGGTCCATAAATAACTGTCCGTCTACGTTCTGAAGCATGAAGCAGTCTGCTGTTATGAGGCTAATCTTACCCACATAAAACCATTAGATCCACTGTATGGAACATCACATCTATATTCTTCATTCTCACTGTGTGACTTGACACTTTTACTCAAGTTTGGGATTGGTTTTATCAAATGTTACAATCTTAATGTGATAAAAAAAAAAAAGGAAATTGACTTTGTATTACGTTTGATAGTATTAAAAGACTTAAATGTACATACATCCGTTCTGAGCCACATGTATTTTAACCTTTTTTTCACAGCTGTTAGGAGTGAGGCATGTGGGTATGTGGGTATGCTAACAACAGTTAGCCACAATTCTAGCAATAATAACAGATAAACTCAGTGGGTTTTGGTGAACAAATGGGACATTATTAGACGTAGATTAATTTCCGCTTGAATAGATACATTGACAAGAGATCTGTGCTAGTTAGATAACTGAGTTTAAGTTTTTAGTCTCCATCTGAACTTTACTCGTTTAATGAAATGACCAACTTTAGTTTGTGCTTAACCAATCACAACAACAAATCCTAATGGTGTATCCATAGTCTGCGTGGAATAGAAGTGTCACACACACACACCTCTCTGCTCTTCTTTCAAAAAGAAAATACTAAGCATTTCTGCTAAAACAGAATCAAGCGTAGCAGAAACACTTACATCCACGGGAGCTGACATATTTGTTTTGTTCGATTCAGGCGGTACTTCCTGTCATTGTTGTAACAAACCCTCCTCAATCCACACTGCTGCAATGTGATTGGGCCGGTGACCCGCTATGTTGGACTCCAAACCAGTCGGACTGCTGGAGGTCAGATGAATTATCTGAAGTTTGTGAATTCACAAATGTATCCGTCTGGCTGGACAGGTTAAAAAATCGAGTATAGTCCCTTTAAATTTGTTTTGTTTTATAGATTAAGGCGAGGTAAGGTAAAGTTCATTAGGACAATGTACAATTACTTTAAGCACAATGGCAAAAGGGGTGCACGGTAGCCTAGTGGTTAGAGCTTCCCAATAATTAGGTCGTGGGTTTGACTCCTGGGTCGGACCATATCAACAGTATCTCTCTGGGTGGAGTTTGCATGTTCTCCCCGTGTCACCGTGGGTTTTCTCCGGGTACTCCGGTTTCCTCTCACCTCCAAAAACATGTATGTTCAGGTTAATTGGGCCTTAGTGAGTGAATGAGAGAGTGAGTGGTTGTCTGTCTGACCCTGCGGCAAGTTGGCCACTGTCCAGGGTGTTCCCCGCCTAAGGCCAAAGTCACTGGGATAGGCTCCAGTCACCCGCGACCCCTAACAGAATTAAGCGGTAGAAAATGAATGAATGAACAATGGCAAGTGCTTGTAGAGATTCTAGCTTTAAAGCTTAAAGCTTAAAGCCTTAAAGATTGTGCTTCTAAAACAGACTGACTTTAATAATTTGTCAATACACATCTACTATTTGACCTCCTGCTGCGACAAAATCATATTTGCCAATATCATATTTGAAATTTGAAGTCCAGGACAAGGCTCATAAAATCACAAATTTATTCAAGCTTTTGTAAACACTTTACGAGATAAAAAATAATCTGACAGACACTAAAGTGAAACCAGAGAGGACCACCTAAGCACAGCCAATCAGAACACTGCTTTTGGCCATCTACATGACTAAAACCATTGATTCAGACAGTACACACTATTCAAGTTTAACACATAAATTCAGTACTTCTGCTTCAATTATTCCTCTAAATTAGGCCTGATTATTATTTATTTGCTCTTGTGATTATATTGTGACTTAATGATCACAATAACTTGACATTCTGAAACACTACGAAATGCCCAAACCCCACAGAGAGCTTTGTGTGTCAGCTGCTGTTATTCAAGACTGTTTGTCCCGTTTATATTGTCACACATCAAAGTAGGCTGGAGAAACCGTAGCTTTACATTATGGGCTGCGGTCGGGACAAGGCGGGCTTTCTAATGTTTCATACAGCAACATAAGAACGCGACGTGTCAGGCTGTCAGTGATCAACGACGAGCCTGATGTGGAGCTGTGTGTAAAAGGAGAAAACAGTAGAATGACGGATGAGGCTGGAGAAAACAGGCAGCGACAGAACATGAGGCTACAGAGGCACAGAGCGGCAGGAGAAAGAGTTAACTACTGTTCGTCCAAAGAAAGTGAACAACTACAGTCAGTGGCCTGGGTGGTCTGCATGTCTTCGTTGTGTGGACCTACTTCTAATACACACATAGTTCATATGGGTGCAATTTATATTTATGTCCAAATTATGTACAAGTACCTGGGTGTTTATCTGACCAACAAACAGGACTGGACTCACAACACAGATGCACTGTACAGAAAGGGCCAGAGCATGCTCCACCTCCTGAGGAGACTCTGGTCTTTTGGAGTGAGGACTGAAGACCTCATGACTGTGTCAGGTAATGAAGAAGTCCTGAAGGGTCCTGCTCTTCTCTGGATTCAGTCAGGGTGTTTACATGAAGGCCAGGAAAACTGGATAACTAGCCTATAGTCCAATTTAAACCAGTTTTCCAAAGTGCATGTAAACCCGGGCAGACCTATTGAGGACCGATTGAAGTCTGATTTCAGACAACTCGTCTGCAGCTGGACTGTGTGCAGTTAATAAAATAAACAACATTAACAATGTTAAAGTAATTCAACAAATTACATCCTCAAACATACAGTAGTGAAGCTCACACAGCAGGACCAGTCTCTCCAGGGTAATCGGTTTACTATGTGCATGTAAACGGAGCAAAACTGGAAAAAGACAAGTAAAGTTTATGTTTTTTACCCTGTCTGATTTCTCTGATCATGTAAAGGCAGAGAGTGTGAGAGGTGGGGGACAGACACCCCCTCGCAGGACGTCCTGTCTGCTCTGGAACGCAGCTTCAGTGACAGACTGATTTATCCAGACTGTGTGAAGGAAAGATTACGAAGGTCCTACTCTTCCTCTCACAGTCACTGTACAAAATACAATGTTAACTCTGTACATGTGTTACCATGTGAATCACCTGACATGGCGTCACAATGGCAAACTGAACTTTCTGTGTGGAGTTTGCATTTCTCACCGTGTCTGGGTGGTTTCTTTCGGGCACTTTGGTTTCCTAACCAACCAATAACATGCAGGTTAGGAATGCTTGGTGGTGATTGGAGGTTGGAGGTGTTCAGGCGAATCGCCACAGCTGCTGTCAGAGTGGGGAGGGGGCCTCACTGTAAAGTGCTTTGTGACTTTGTTTGAAAAGTGCTATACAAATAAAGCTTACATTCCATTTGAATCACCTGTATTGATGTACAATAATACTATTACCATTTGAATCATCTGTAATCATGTTGACTTTGCCACTTACTGCTGACATTTTTTTAAATGCTGTAATGTCATCTGCATAATATACTCAGCAGTCACTGTTTGCAGCCATAGCATAATGAAAAAATAGACTTTTCCAATCATGAATTCCTAGCAGTACATGGCCTGACATACGGTATAACAGTAAAAGTGACGAGTTAACTGCACAAACAGTGTACTTTTCTGACCATGATGGATTTCTACAGTAATAACAGATTAACCCGATTCTTTAAATTCCATCTCATCTCCAACATAGACAAACACACCTATCATTGATCTGAAAAGCTTTTTTTTTAAACACGAGTGTGAAATTACGTTGACAAATCCAAGCAAACATCTTGAGAAACAGAAATGCGTCCCACATAAAGGACAATAGAGCAGTGAGTCATCTCGTAAACTTTCTTAATCCTGCGTTCTAGACATCTTGATTTATGAGTTTATACACCAGCCAGACTAATGAGTATTATTTTTGGAGAGATTCGGCGTTCCAATTTGTCAAAAAGTATGTGCCAGACTCTGCCTACGCAAAGTACATTTACAATCACATTTCCTCTATTAAAACACGGTGTCTCGCTATTTTTTACCTTTAAAAGAATGCTATGTTGTCATTTGATGTTTTAATAAAGCCATTCAGCATCATTAAGTTACATTTAGTTCCAACTTTTCTGTCATAAATACAATTTTTTGAGTTTTTGATGTTGGACTGCAAGACATGAAGAATTGTAATCTTAAACAAGTTGCGGTCACAATGTTTTCTGACATATGAACTAGTTAATCTGTGCTAATTTTATTGGTTGTGAAAGTTACTAAAGGTTCTGTTCTTGCTATTGTTTTGGGAACAGGACATCTCAGTCAGTTGTCAAAATTCTATAACAACCTTTAAAAAAGAGCCACATTGTCCAATTCAAAGTAAATTAAAGTTAAAAAGAGCCAATTAATAATGAAAAAATAAATAACTTTAAGACAAAAAAAAAAAAAAAATTGAATTTGCAAATGGTAGGCCTATTGGAAAAAAGTTTGAGCAAATATTCTGTCACTTCTTATGGTATATTTTGTTGCAATGGATCAATAGAGTGCAACAGTTTTGCATTTGTTTGATGCATCGTACAAAATTAGAGGTTCAACATAAAGAAATTATCAGAACTACGCAAAAGTATTTTCCTTTTTCCGTTACTTTTTGTAATTTCTCATTCTCAAACCAGACTGCAAAGAGCCACACCAGAGTCCATAAAACCCCTTCTCATTCCGGCGTCCCATTCGTAGAGCTGCCCCACTTTTTCTTGAAAAAATTCCTTGCTGTTCAGTATCTGATAAAAACAAAACCATGAAGCACCTGGAAAGGTTAACGATAAATCACATTGTGTCCCTCCATTCTAGGATGAACCAGACTCAGCTTTAACTGTAAACTGACAAATTTCCCCAAATTTAGAAAATTTAATAAGACTTGGAGTATTTTAGTTCCCTAAAACTCATTTTTACCTCAAAGACCTTCAGCTTTTGCAGAAGAATGGTCAAAACCCAAAATATGCCAAATCTAGAGTCATTCAGGTCTAAACTGTCAACACAAGCTATACCAATCCTTAAATCTACAAAAAAAAAAAAAAAAGCCGTAAATTACATTGTGTTTTCCTTTTGTTCTAACTTCTGATCAGAGCCTGTTGGTCATCAGAAGCTAAAACTACAGGGATATTTATTTATTTGTATTTATTTTTTGACAAGGACAGTGTACATTAATACACATCACTGTAAAATGCAACAGAATTAACCAAAAGGTTATTTTTCATTGTTGTCCCTGGGCAGCTGTTCAAATGGTCTCCCTAAAGAAAAACATTAATTAATGATATAGCTTTAAAAAGACTCCAGCCATTTCCTTATGGTTCAACAGTGAAAGAAACAGTTTTAGTTTGAAGTTTAGTCAGACATGTGAGGGAAAATAACCAGAATGAGAAGGGTGAAAGAGCCGTTTGTGGCTCTTGAACCGGAGGGCAAGATGACACTTTGGAGTGATGCGTATTGAACATGATGGTCACACCAGGTAAGCCTGTCAGATGTCCGAAGCTAACCAGATGGGTCTGAGCAGTACATGGATGGGCGACAAACTCATCATCGTTTCCTTAGGCTAAACACTTCACTCACATTGTCTAGTATAGATCTCCAACACAGTATCAAAAGAAAGCGTATATACCCCATGGAGGTATATACCCGTATATACCTCCATGGCTAATTATACTTCCATACAGTTCAAAAGTTGCCAGCCAACGAGTATCATGGTATTGACCGTCACCATTGGCTCAAAGCAGTGCTCGTGTTTCTTTGTAGGACTTGGCTTTGTTCACAACTACACCGCTCTAAAAGCAACTCAACTTCTCAAAGTAGAACTACATAGTATAAATCTGACCCAGGACATAAACTGATGATAGTATTAGTAGCTGAAACCCATACATTAGTTCACACATTATTATTGCAGATCATTGCCAGTGTTGGACCTAAAACCAACACGACACATTTGGCACACATTCCATTTGCTCGTGCTTTGTTGAATGAGAGAGAACCTCCGGCACGGCAACGCTCGCTTCACAATAGCCAGGTAATATCAGCAGCGCCGCAAAATTCAATTCATTCTACAATGTACTTAGCGAGAGGAGCAAGGGTGTAATCCCCCGCGATAACACGCAAGTAATTTAAAAGACACACAGAGGTGATTGGAAACCTTATCCTCATACATATGTAATGCCGGACGATGGCGCAGATAGAACTAAATCTTAGTCTCTAACACACTGCTGCTGTGAAACCGCAAATGCATCAGCGAGCAAGTAGTGTTTAGATACAGTGTGTGATTTGGGAGGTAAGTTAAGAGTAGAGTAACAAATGGAAGCACTGTTAGGTGGCCTCTTTTTAGGATTGTCTGCAGGATCAATCCCCAGGGCTCATGGCAAGAAAGGGTCCTCCAAAGATTGTCATTTTTGCTAGTGAGATTACAGGTTGTTTCTCTAAATGCATTATTATTACTTCTTCAAAATGTAGCAAATGGACTTCGGACAAAGACCATTACTAAACAAAGAGGAATGATAATTGGACAAATTATTTATTTATCAATTTGCGGCCATGCCTATTTGTCAAAGCCTGATCATGTCAGATCTCAAAAGCTAAGCAAGTTAGGGCCAGGTTAGAACTTGGATGGAGACTGATGGAACACCAGGTGTCACAGTGGGATAACAAAAGTAGTCTGTAGTTGTGTCCTTGGGCAAGACAGTTAACTCACATTGCCTCAGTGTCTGCTTATAGTGAGTGAGTGGATCCTTGATTGTAAATCACTTGAGTGCCATGATAGGGAGAAAAACGCTACATAGAGATCAAATAGAGACCATTTACAAATGCAATAGCTAGAAATGACAAAAAATATAAGCAAGAGATTGAAGTTCAGCAACTGTATTCACTCGAATTTTGTCACTATACAGTATATCACAACTTCAGTCTACAGTATAATGTGTCAAACATACCACAATGATTTTCAAAGTTTATTTTTGTCATAATTTAGACAAGTTAGCTTAAGACAAGTTAGTTAACATGTAAAAAAGTGTGTTTAAAACACATTCCATTTTATTCTCGTCTTCATGCAAGTGAAGGCAGTTTATTAATTATGTAATTAAAGGACAATGCACAGAGGTATAACACCATTTCAATTAGTGAACCTGTGTCGAGGTTCACTAATTCAGTGTTTCCTAACCTTTTTTGAGTCATGGCACACTTTTGTCCTTCAATTTTTTTCCAGAGGCACACAACCAATTAAATATGCAAAATCAAGTATTTGGAAAAAATATAATATATATATATTTATTTTGTAAAATGTGTCCATGACATTATAAAGACGAACTATGTAACTTTTCTGGTGGAGTTTTATGGATTGTTGTGCTTGGAATGTTACATTATCAATCTGAATACAGAGACAACAAGTGGTACAGGTCAGATCTATGGAGAAGCAACATTGCTGACAATACTTTTTTTTTTTTATCTATTTGAAATAAAACAACATATAAACAAATACATGTTAAATGCGTGTATGTCTTATTTTGGAACATTCCAGTCAATGTAATTAGATCTTCACATCCACAGAACTTTTTATTGGAAAAGTTACACAGAACATCATTAAATATTCTTTAAACTTGTAAATGATTGGTTTTGCTTTCATTCTTGGTGTAAAAAGTAGTTCCAAACACTCCCAAATGGTAATTATTTGAAATAAATCTATACGCTTAAAACTGACACCTGGTTTGATATTACATTTTGAAGCCTTAAGCAGATATACATTCATTAACGGGGTAATAAATAGGAATCTAAGTGTCAAATCTTTTTTTAAGATATTGATGGATCAAAGTCAAAGTCAAAGTTGTAAAAGAAATAATCCGAAGTTAACTTATGACCACTAAGACCCTAGATAATGTCTCTATGCAGCTGTATCTATAAGAATGAAAGTGCCTCTCCAAATCCCCGCTGTAATGCAGAACATCTTTACTACTGTCTGTTACGACCTTCGCGGCTTCACAGCTTGACAGCACTGAACGGAAAGTGCTCTGTTTCCACTGAACATTTTGACATCTTTAAACTGCTTTGGGCCGTACAAACTTTTATTGGTTTGAGCGTCTTGGATTTTTGCGAAGACATTGTCAATCAGGTTGAAGACACCACAACTACTCCAAGCTAAGCAAGTTTAGTCGCGCTGAAATGGAATATGATGGATCGCCTCGGTTTAGTAAATATTTTGAATGGGAACATAGATTTTTTCAGAACCCTAAGGCTTTATGAAATATCGCAAAGCAGCCATTTCCAAACCTGCACTCCGCACACTGATACTACAATATTGACAAGGTACCAAAACACATTGATTGTCTTGCAAAAAACATCAATACTTTACATTCAAAATGCAGCTGAAATACAGAGATTATATTTGTGTTTGAAAAACTCTCAGGTGTAAATTTGTTTTCAGTTATTTACAGTGTAAGATCAAACCTAATAAATACAGTATTTGATATTTACGTATAAGGAGAAATGGAAACTAAAAGTGATGCAAAACCAAGAAAATCAAATTCAGAAGAACACAAAGATCTCCCACAGGAGGACAGGTTGTGTACTTTATGTGATTTATTATCCACCGTACAATGATGTAAGACACTATTTGTATAATATGATACAATTTTGGTTGCTTGTTAGCATTTTAAAAGAAATATTTTGAATGGTGCAGGGTTAGGCCTCATAACAATGTCATGGGTTCAATTCCAAAGTGACTCAAGGCCTTTCTATGTTGAATTTGCATGTCCCCCCTGTGTCAATGTAGGTTTCCCCTGTCACTAAAAACACGTCCATTAATGCTTCTCCTCCCCCAGGACTCCCCTGTAAAGAAGATTCTGAAGCTCCTGGTTAAATAAATGTCAATCAACCAAATAATAAGCATTGGATTTTGTATATATTAATTTATTTTTTACCGCTTGTTCCCATTAGAGGTCGCTGTTGACTGGAGCCTATCTAGGTGACTTTGGGCCTTAGGCAGGGGAAACTTTTTGTTGTTGTTGTGAATGAGTAAACTTTGTGTTTTCCAATGCAGAAAAATGAGACCACTGAATACTGTCTCAGTTGAATAATAAAAAAGTTTAGTTCTAATCTGAAGTAAATTTTGCATTCTGATTTGCTGTGCTTGCGTGGCCCCCTCCAGTTTCACTTTACCATGGGTAGAAAGAGGTTTCTAAGCCATACTTGCAACCAAACTGAAAAGATGTTGATATCAACCATGTGTCGAAGGATTTAGGAGAGGAAGTTGTCAGGTTTAAAAGCTTAATTGTGTTTGCAGTGTGACACAGTGAGAACAAGCAAGCTCCAACCAGAGAGATCGTGATATGTTGGTTATGTTCTGACCCAGGAGTCGAAGCCAGGTTCTAGGAAGCCAGAGCTCTAACCACTCTGCCACCTGTAGACACTCCGTAGTGTTAAGCTACTGTGCCGTTTTGTGCCATTGGTCCCTTTGACACCCAATTCGTACTAGGCAATGTGGGTGAAGTGTCTTGCCTAATGATACAACAACAGTTTCTCTTCTTGTCGTCCCACTGCGACATTGGAGTTTTCAGAGGTCTCCCATTCAAGTACTGCCAAGCCCAACATACTTAACTTCCAAGATCAGGCTTTGACAGACTGGTATAACCACAGATATGGTAATGATTGTGTATGTTTATTATTGTGTATGACATCTTGGTTTGTGATGGCCATCTTTACTCTTTAAATTTCATTGTAGCCTATGTAGGTTGACCAACTGGGTGCATGACACTTAAGTAAAATATCCATCCATCCATCCATTCATCCATTCATAATCTATTCCAGTGTATAGATGGAGTAAATTAGGTAACATTACTAAATCTAATTCCAATTCAAAACACACAGGTATAGTATCAGATCGAGATTCTCATCCACATTTTTCGACCTTAGGCTAGCAGAAAAGCTCCCCCACATTACCGTATATATCAGATTGCAGATTAACCAGGTAGGCTGTGACAAATTAGGTTTTAAGGCAACCTCCTGAACCCGCGCTTGGCCTTAGCAATTGCACTGGCAGTCCCACGGCGCGCCTGCATCAAGTCATACTCCGCTGTAATGCCTCCTGACAAGGCTTCCGTCCGTGTACAGTCAGCTGCCAGACGGATCCAGGTCTAACGCAGAACATGTGTGCTCTGCCGGGGTAGCTACTTTTACACATGCTTTGTCCGTCACATTTCAATTGGTTTACCGTGTTTTATTTTTTCATAAGTAGTACATTAAGGGTCTCGTTTATCAATCCAGCGGCTAAATTGTAGAAAAAAAAATGCATCTGCTATGTGTAAGCATTTTGCTCTCAGTTTACCTGTCACAGACGAAATATTCTATCTTTCTGTTAAATGAGGTGATAGAGGGCGTTCTGACGCACATACATATGCAGAACAAGCTGAGGAACAAAAGCAACCGAGAGCATGACAAGGATAGGCTGCTCAGATTCGAGCTCAAGAGTAGGTTTTAGATCAGGGTGCTCAAACTATTTTTTCTTTGGGGGGCAAGATTGCTAAGTTTTTTCCTCGGCAGGCTAATATGTATTACTTTGAAGCGTCCTGAGGGCCAAGTAATTTTTTTTTTTAATTTTACATACAATAGGCGTTACCACATATGAAAGTGCCAAGAACCAGGCATTAGGAACACTTCTACAGCCCTTCTTTCATGGGATCAATTCTACCCTAACAACAAGTACCTGCTGCAGGTACAGTGCTCAAAAGAGGGCCTAGGGAACATTCTGTGATGTCAGCCGCTGGACAGTGAGCCAAAATACGGTCGAGGATGGGAAACCACTGTTTATTTCTGTTAGCTGCACTAAGGCTGCTGTGGTCATTGATATCCTATAGTCCTGTTTCAGTCTTTTATTTTCTTGCGTCATTGCTTAGCTGTGTGATAAATGCCAACTTGCGGTAGCTCATCAACTAGCTTGCTGTAGATTCATAGTTTTTTTTTTTTTCTTTCCCTCAAACCCTAGCTGTACCTTGTTAGCGTACGAACTTAGCAGTGGTTGTACTTCTGCATCCGTCCATCAGTAAACTTTAAAGCCATTATTATTTTATAAAAACTTTCCAACATGCCTGCATTATGTGTATTGCGTGTGTACAACATGCGTCAACAACGTCATGAATTATTTCGTTGCGTCACTGAAAGGTTCTCGGTCTGAGAGAAACCTACTTGCCCAGAACAGGAGCTAAGTTGGTCCATACATTGGCTTTCCTGGTTCCTGGTCCTTATGTGGGAGTATGCCAGAAAAGGGGCTAAAAAGGTTACAGGAACAACAAAAAGTTCAAACACTGCAAAAACGACTATTGTGGCCAAACTAGCTTGTTAGTGCTTAATACCTTCATAGAAGCTAAGTAGGTTGGGCCTCGGCAGTACTTGGATGGGATACCACTGGATTGGGCAACACTTTGTCTAGTCTGGATCTGGTGTGAGATTAGTAGTCAAGATCGCAGTGATCAAGACCAAGACCTTTCCGGGATCATAGAGTTACAAGACTGACACAAGACCAAGACTACTGAGGGCTAAGACCGCAACTTTTAGAGGACAAGACCAAGTCCATCGAGACCAACTCAAGACAAAACTGAGTCCAAATACGCTCCAGTCTGAGATGAAACAAAGACCTTAAAAAAGTCTCCAGTATACACTAGGTGTGAGTGTGAATGATCGGTGGTGGTGAAATGTGCAAAATGGCAGCCATGCATCAATCCAGTGTGGAATGAATGAAATGTAAGGTGTTTTGGGAAGTCTTGAAGTGTTTTAATAGTTAAATTTTTATTACTATTATTTTTTTTTTTTTTTCAAGAAGACATGGAGAGTAAATTGTCTTTTAATAACATAATTTAGGAGATTGCACCTGATTTGGTGATTAAGTTTTGATAAAAACTAAACTAAATAGTTCTGAGCAAACAAACCCGAGCACCTTTTTGCGGGCCAAAAGGGACCCTCTCTGCTTTAGAAATTGTAAAGAAGGAAAGGTCAGGTACCTGGTCATCGCAGTAGCAGCAGCGACATTGAAGTGTAGTTACATCAAACAGAGATGGTCGTAGTTTCTCCTGTGACATAAATTTGTCTAAGTAAAACTACAATGATTCCTCGAGGATGGATCTGAAAATAATATTTGCATTGGGAAAGAGCACTGAATATATAGTAGCCTACATTATTAAAGATTAAAGCTTTTGTGATCTGTGAGCCCGATCTCCCAAGAAAGCGTACATTGACCACGACATTACACAACATGTAAATTAGGTATGATTAGCACGAGTTCACAGCTGTTTCGTGTAAATATAGTACGCGTCACAGTCCCCATTCATTTCAATGGTGGTTGTTAAGACGTGTTCTTAATTATGAATATTAACAAAATACAGATTCTAATCTTAACCTGCTCCAAGCCCCAGACCTAAACTTACCAATTTTAGTAACTTTATGCCTAAAATTACTCGTTTCACCTGGTCAAAACACGCTCTTTTTGTGTCGTGGTAAAAGTACGTCATCTAGTGAGACTGTGTTGGATCTGTAGCAATGCTTTCATTGGCTTAAAGATGAAAAAAATACCTTTGTCATCTTTTGCTTTACCACGTTAGCCTTGTGTTATAAATGTAACGTAGCAACTATTTTTTTGTTTTTTAAGTGAAGATTAAGATCTGTAGCTTCCCTTTGGTGCACACACATCGTTATTCTTGTTCAAAAAAGTTTTCTGTGAGGTTATGAAAATTATTAGTGCAATCTTTAATCTAATCTTGCTGAAAAATGTATCCTAACTTATCAAACATACTTAAATGTGAACAGATTGACAAAATGTAGTAATTTTTGTCACACTTATAAGGCTAATAACCACGCTGGACAGTGTAGAAACAAAGCAGAGAATAAAACTTTCAGAGTGACAAATGGATGTTCAAGGAAAAAACATCTGCCGAATGGACAACATATGCTAACTCAAAGCGTTAGCAGCAAAAACCTTGGGGATTCCGAGCGCTTTGACTCTCTCTCTCTACTCTCTCCGCAATAGTCTCCCTCTCCTCTGTTAGGCCAAAATGAGGATTTGATGAAAACCAGCGTCAGTCAGCGTCCAGTCCGTGCCATGCGGAGCAGATGGCACAAAAGGCCCGTACGGTGCTTTTGTAACGTCAACGAGAAACCCATGTGTGGAACTTTTGGACTGCGAAGGCCGCGGAGGGCTTATGAAACGGGAGACCTGCTAATACGTGGAGTGGGGAGATTCGCACGTGCGCCGACGGACGAGGAAAGATGAGCTAGCTAGACAGTCACCTCCGCAGCTGTGGACATGTCAAAACACTTCTGCGCTACTTCAAAAGGGCCCATTGTTCGCCGTAAAAATGTAATACGAAAATCATAACCAGACGAAAGTTCTTGGGGGATTTTTTTGCACTGGATTATATTACCATGTACGTCTGAAAGGCCTATCCTACACGTTTATTGGCAAATGTTTGAGGTGTTAAATGTCTCGTGTGTTAAAATAGACTGATTGTTATATCTTATGTTCAGTGATGTACTTATTTAGGTCTGTTTTAAGGAACGACTAGGGGAACTAGGGGAAAAAATACATTTAAAGATATCAATGTCAGTCTCACAAGAAAGCGTACAAGTACCACGACACAAAAACAGCATATTATGAGCATAGTTTCATACCTTTGTTGCGTACTTAGATATAGCACAATATGAAAAGACGAAAAAATTACGCTGATATTTCACTGCGTAAAAAACACACGAGTTTTGGTTGAAGCCACATGGGACGTTTAGGTTTAGATTGAATGGGTAAGTTTAGACATCAAGTTACTAAAAGTTTAGGTCTGGGGCTTGGTCTGGGGCATTAATATTCATATAATGAATGAACACATCTTTACAACCACCATAGAAATGAACTGGGACTGCGACGCGTGGCATATTTACGCAAAAGGCCTTGAAATCGTGCTAATCATATGCAATTTACATGTCCCGAAATGCAGTGGGGTCGCAAAGTGATTTCTGGTGGTCCAATGATTATGTGAAAAATTGAACATTAAGATCTTAAATAAGGTTTGACTGCTTGAAATACAGTGATAGGGGTACATTCCTATGTTTTAGCCTACAAGATGAATTTATCTAGGTTAGAACATAAGACTAAAGACATATGTTCTAACCTAAAGTAGACTAAAGACTACTTTATCACTTTGCGGGTAGCCTATATTTTGTGTTTGGGGATCGCGAATGGCTACGGTTGTTATTGTGGGGACGTGACTGAAAAATGTTGAGAACCACTGCTGTTATGTCATGGAATAGAGGGATTTTCAATCAACATCACTTTCCGCCCTACATGGGGAAACTTCTTTGAATAAAACCTCGAAACCGGTCGAGAGCTAGTCGTTTCAATCAGGTATGAACCGGTCTGGCAGACGTCTGTCTCCTGAAGCTTGAGACAGTGTTTTTCTTGCTGTTTTTTCACTCACCTGAATGTACTGTACATTTTAAAGGTCGTAGGGTCGAATTTCATTCCCAAATATTGATTTAGCAGCATAAATTTTGTTTTTGCAGTGATAAACTCTTGTAGTTAGCTGACAATGGAGCGTTTTCGACTTGTTTCCACTGTATGTGTCTGTGAGCGGCGGCTGTTTCTACAGGTCAGGTGCGCATGTATCACCAGTGTTGATGAACAAATATCCCTCTATATGTACGCTTTCTTGTGAGAACGGGTTGCAATGTTAAACTTTTGCTGCAACTTGAAACCCTGTCCACATAAAGCCAAGCTCAGACATTTCAGAACAAACATTTGACCTAAACCACACATCATCCACACAAAGCGGGAGTTTCAAGAGACTGAACACAAACATTTCTGAAACCAGGTTCTAGAATCAAAAGATTTCAAAACTCTGATTTAACATCTCCAAAGTTTTTCTTCCTCTTTTTTTATTTTCTATGACAATATAGGACAAAACTATTGATAATATTTTATAGCATATTCCTAATGTTACATTTTGACTGCTTTCAAGATATTTTAACTTAAATAAAATTTGTAAATTTATTGAAACAAGGCAGAATCAGCTCTATCAAAACCATTTTCAACCAGACAAAAAGAAAGATTAAAATAAAATACAGATTTTTAGTCTTTTTTTTTTTTTGATTGACTTGTATATGGAACATGTGTGTGCACTTGTGTACCTATTATAAATGAACACAATAATAGATAAATATCCTGTTTTATATTAAAAAGCAATAACAATATAGTGTTATACCAATATTGTCGTCCGGCCCTTTAGTCTCAATTCGAGAGTGTACAGAACATTGTTTTTGCTAAAGTTATTTAGGGCATCAAAATATTACAATGAGTTTATTTTCTTTGAATTATTAAAAAAATAAATAAATCAGTTCTTCATATAGCTTTTTACTACATCATGACGCCATGCTTACTGTACTGTTTGCCCTGCCGCTGAACTTTCCGTCATCCGTCATCACCCCACTGGTTTCATGAACTGTAAATTTATCCATCAACTTCCTCTAGACCAGGAAGCGTTTGAAAGATGCTGTCAAAATCTTTACTTCAGAATATTCAGATCTGACATTGGTCAATACTGTGATGATGAAAGACGTGTATATTTTTCATCCAACTGATTTCAACTCATGTAAAAGAAATCTGGATAACTGAGTAATGCTTAAATGATTGATTATGTTTAAGTAAAAGGGTTGGAATGACTGTTGGAATGAGTGTATTTAATCTTGTTTTACTGTACACCTGCAATTTAATGTATTTTTTGTGGATATGACGTTTGAAATGAGCCGTATACTGTACGATGGAAATAAATGATCTGTTACCTCTGAAATTTTGGACTTTTCTCTAGAGTTCGCTTGGACCTGACTGTGACGTGTCTCCAGAGTTCACCAGGACCTGACTGTGATGTGTCTCCAGAGTTCACCAGGACCTGACTGTGATGTGTGTTGTGGAATTGTATATCCATGTAGAAAAATCTAAATCCTTAGACAGTTATCTGAGCTCAAACGGTTTATTTCAAATGCAGTCATGGTGGTCAGTACGTGTCGTGTCCCGAGTCTCAGTTTCCATGTCGTTCTTTGGTCCTTTGGTGTCACTGATCCTTAAACCCAGACCGTTATTTTTTTGTTTCTTGATTTCAATTTAATTCTTTTGTATAGCCCAAAATCCCAACAGCAGTTATGTCAGAGGACTTCACATGGTTGTTGCTTTAGCAGACAAAACATTCAGAAAATCCAAAAAATGAAACAGTATGTCAATATCAGCAAAAGCAGAAGAAAAATCTGAATTTTTAGAAAATACAGGGTATCCAGAGTATCCTCTGTCCTTAGTCCAAAACATCAAAGCTTACAGATTTTGGAGATATTTCAGAAGAAGTGAGACCAAAGGTTAGCATGCGTTACTTTTACCTGGGGTTATTATTGAATCTAACAAAGGCCTAGCAACACAATGTGTAAATTAACATTTGCATTTAGATGTTCTCAATGGACTTTTTTTAACAAACATCAAAGGGCAAACATAACATGAAGTATAATATAGCATTTAAAGATGTGTCTCCATAGTCCACCTGGACCTGACTGTGATTTGTCTCCAGAGTTCACCTGGACCTGACTATGAAGTGTCTCCACCTGGACCTGACTGTGAAGTGTCTCCACTTGGACCTGACTATGAAGTGTCTCCACTTTGACCTGACTATGAAGTGTCTCCACCTGGACCTGGCTGTGACGTGTCTCCACCAGGACCTGATTGTAACATGTCTCCACCTGGATTTAACTGTGACGTGTATCCATTTGAACCTGACTGTGATGTGTCTCCACCTGGACCTGACTGTGACGTGTCTCCACCTGGATTTAACTGTGACGTGTATCCATTTGAACCTGACTGTGATGTGTCTCCACCTGGACCTGACTGTGATGTTTTTTGTTTGTTTTTTTTACATCAGAAAAGGGCCTCCTCCTGCAAGTTTCTATGTAAAAGTTGCTCTATTAACTATGTTTTTATAGTATAACATCTGTAATACCATTAGCGATGTATGATTCAAAATATGGTTTCAACTGTGGAGTTAAAAGCTACACAGTGCACTTTTAAAGCCACTACTATGCCGACTTTACCTTACTGCTACCATTACAGAAGATTAGAAAAAATACTTCAAATTGCATTTCCCATCACTAGAATTGCACTTCTCTTTTTTGCTTGGCTTACAGAAGATTTTAGCACAGCCCCGGATACAGCCAAATGTTGTCATTAACCAATAATGGCCTTTACCTCTTGCTTTGGCCCTGAGGCTTTTATCCTTATGACAGCGTAAAACCATCCAAACAGTGTAAGCATAAATAACATAAAAATCCAACTGGAACCGAACGTAAAGCGGAAAAACCGTCAATAAACTCCAACTGTGTGCCACTTTTAAGATGAATCCTCCTTTACAGCCACTCTGCGCTAGAGAAATACCGCCATTTAATCGTTTTTATAGCATCCTGGGAGTTTTATGGCTCCATCCATTTGTTTTGCTGCTAAAAGTTTGTTTGCTTGGTTACAATGCAGCGCACATTCGCCGGAGAAGATAAAACTGTCCCGGATTCTCCTTGACATTTCAGCTACGTCTATATTTGTAACGCCCTTTGTCGACTGGTGCGGTTTGAGTCTGTTTATGTCTCTATAGTGTGCTCATGTCGGCATGCTCGCTCACTTTATTTTTTCATGTATAGAAAAAAAAGGACACTATTGCATCTAATTATCTCTATATTAAAGAGTAAGATAAGGTATGATATACTTTCTTTGTCACACAATGGGTGGATTCTAGTTAAACATACTGTTCAAGAAAAGCAAGGGAATAGAAACATGATCGTAATTTTAAGGCACAGATACATATTTCCTTCTTTATATTCAACCCGTTCTCACAATAGCGTATGATTTTTACAATTTCATACTTTTTTTTGCGTAAATATGCCACGCGGTGGTTGTAAATATGTGTTATGTTTCATGTATATTTTGCTAAACCCTAGTCTTAACCCACTCCAATACTTTCCCATTTATAGTAAGTTGAAGCTTAAATGTCTGTTAAACTTAAGCAAATGTCTCCACGTGGTTTCACCCAAATCTCATGTTTTTTTTTTTTTTAAGCTTTGAAATATCACGTTTATTTTGCACTTTTTGATATTGTGCAATATATATATACGACGTAGCATGTATATGCAAAAACTCCATTTATGTGATGTGGTATATCTACACTTTCCTATGATACTGTGTTATTACATTATGTTGAGGGCCAAATGTTTCACGCAATTACCTTACCAATATATATATATATATATATATATATTTTTTAAGAATATGTGACCGCACAGTGACCAAAATACTTTGGTGCCCCAGCCCATGTGATGATTTTTACCATGAACCTATTTGAACCTGGTTATTAATTTATTTTTTTTTCAGCATCAAAATTGGACCCCATAAAACATAGACCTAGGCTACAATTTACTTTTTTGGATCGAGATAGCATCATCATCATCATCATCATCATCATCATCATCATCATCATCATCATCATCATCATCATCATCACTTTTATAATCCCATTTTCAACTTTGAGAAATTTCACAAATCTTGGACAATATCTGCTGCTTCGCCACATAGAGACATTGTCAGACAATAAAGGGTTTTCTATTTATTTTTTTGTGTGTGTTACCAAGGTGAAAGTTATTTTGCTTTTGTGCTAAAAACACTGTTTACTGAATAGTAATTACAAGATTTCAATAAGCTAACATTAGATGTTCTGATAAGGTGTTAGAGCATGGCATTTAGCATTTACAAAATGTATTTTTGTTTTTCTCCAACTCACATTTGCAAGCTTTTCTGCCATTAAACTTGTAAATCACCGGTAAAGTGTACATACATGCATACATACATGCATACATACATACATACATACATACATACATACATACATACATGCATACATACATACATACATACAGCACATACATTGTACTGTGAATGTGTGTGCAGAACATTAATTGTAACTGTTAAAACCAGGCCAAAGCAATCCTGAAAAAAGCAGTTGATGAAAAGAAAGAACAGTTTCCCCAATGTTTTCTGACTAACGGCACACTTTTTTTAGTTAAATTTTTTCCGTGGCACACCATCTACTCAAATATGGCCAGCAGTTTTTGTACTCTATCTGCATAGACAGAATCATGTGACACAACAAAGTCAATTGGTGCAGACCAGACCAATGGAAAGACAACCTTGGTTGACAGTACCTTTTGTTGGAAAAGTTACATGATGAATCTTTAAATGATTGTTATATGTTTAACAGATTGATTTATTGTCATTGTACATAATACAACGGAACATCAAAATGTGTAGTCTGCAAATGTTTTCAATTCACACTTGTGTTTTTCAGCACACTGGTTGAAAATCCCTGTTCTAGAAGACCCACGGCATTCCAAAACAAATCCCAACACAAGCAACAAAAGAAAACAAATGTGACTTTTATAAATCTGTTTTCTGACACTAACTGAACTCTGTCACCGTATCAAATTCTATTGAAAACTAATAAATACCACCATCACTGCACCACTTGAGCGCTTCGGGGCTTTGAACTCAACACGCCATGGAACAAAAAGAACACACGTCTTAAACCAGCTTGTCCTAGTCCGTGTTTCGCATCAAACACGGAAAAAGCCGCGTGACGCATTTAAGTAAGAAGGCATGTCGGACAAAAACCTATTGTCATTGATGTGTCTTGACCAGCTGTTTCTCTGTCCCGGAGGCGCGCGGTGCCAATGCGGGTCACGGTAATCTCCAAATCTATAGTGGAAAGACATCAGAAGTGGGAGATGCTTTTAAAAGAGGGTTTGGGGAAGATCTTTGAGCGTGATCGCAGGAAATGTTGTATCCCCCCAAAGAGTTCTGCGTTAAGAAGGACGCAGAACGGAGTAAGGCCGGATACAGTGTGTGGGACTGATTTATGGAATGGGACGGTATGGTTTGGGTTTGACAGGAGATGAGTTCTGGATGGGAGCTCTCATGCTAACAGATAAACAGATGCAGAGGAGCCTGTGGGTATTTGGAGAGTTTGCAAGCAAAAGGTTTCTGTTTGGGTTTAAATCGAGTATGAAAAAAAATAATAAAGTTCTAAATACAAACCTTTGACATAGTGGTACCGCAAAAGGTTTCATGGTTCATTTCTAAAAGCAATAATAGACTGTCAAGTTTCACATGGAAGTTTTCTTTCCTGGTTATTTTGAGCATTTAAATGACCACACAAATGTGATGCTCCAAATACTCATTCTGCTCAAAGGAAAGCCAGTTTTATAGCTTCTCTAACCAGTTTAAGTGTTTTCAACTGTGTTAAACATGATTGCACAAGGCTTTTTTAATCATTCATTAGCATTCTGACACAATGAGCAAACACAGTGGACCATTAGAAGAATAGTTGCTGAAAATGGGTCTAACCATAACCCTAACCAGACAGCTAGAATACCACATGTATAGAGTGTATATCTGATTAATTTCAAGTTAGAAAAGCAGTGCTCTTCTTTCAGTGACCCCAAACGTTTGAACATATACAGGTGTGTGTATAGAGAGAGAGAGAGAGAGAGAGAGAGAGAGAGAGAGAGAGATACTATTCATTGCATCTGCATTGACAATCTATGTTGATGAGGAGCAATATCAAATTGAGATATAATAACTCATAAAGTACGTTTTGCATTGTTGCAAGAACAAATCAATAACGCACTGGCCCATATTTACCACATAAGGAAGTAGCTTCCTTAATGCATTATTTATTTTTATGTTAATAACCAATTGTGGTCTCAGCAGCTTCTTAAAAGTGGAAGCTGTGTAACATTTTTAAGAACACTTTCATGAATGAAGCTCATTGGATTTGCGAAAAAAATATTTTTAAACATATTTCAATAATTTAACAAGTGGTGATTTCTGAAGGCAACTATATCTATTGAACTTTTGCATAACAAACATGAACTCAATTAAAATAATGTTCATTTTAGCTGCCTCTCTAATAACAGTGAAATAACATTTGCATGTAGAATGTTGTGATGTCATCTGAAACCCAGCAAGATAACCATTTGACTATTGGCACAGCTCTATTTACAGACTGTTTAACTTTTTCTCTGCCTCTCTTCACCCGTTTAAAAAGCCCAAAGCCTCCTGCTTCTAGTTGCATAATGAATCTATTACATAATGAAAGCACTTTCCTCCTTCATGTCTTCATTACATCTCATCTAATACCTACTCTGACCTCCAATCCTTTTATACAAACCTTTTGATCGCATCCATACCAGCATAACTTCGACATTTTCACCAACAAAACCCAGCACATAGCGGATATACTTTAATGAGCAGAAAGCGGAACTCGACGTTGCTTTTTACACATTCCATACCATTAAATAAATCATTATACTTACATTATTGCTGTAAATCGATGGCGTTCCAAACTCAAACCTGCCCCTCGGAATAACCTCTTCGAAATGTTAATGCAAAAGCTCCGCGTAAAGACGTCAAAATGTCACCCCGCGAGCACATGCCAACACGTGAAGAAGCAAACATCAAATTTAGTCGTTTTCCCGTAATTGGCCTCCTGGTAGTAAACATTAGCGAAATGCATGCCGCGGCGCATAAATCATGTTTTGTCAACGCGGCGCTGAAGGGGGAAGAGGTTAAGGTTTACTCCAGCTAATAGGCCAATGGCGGAAAAGCACCGGGAAATAAAGGAATATAATTGTGTTTTGGGTGTAAGAGCGCCGTGCCGGTTCATTACGGCGGCGTTGGATTTGCTTGCTACTGTCGTCTTTTCCTAATGGGGATTACCTTTTTTTTTATGACTCGTCCCACATGTTGCGCCAGTTTTGCTTGTCTCAGCGAGAAAAGGAGAAGGCACAAAGGGTTGGGAAAAAGAGAATGGGAAAGCAGAGAGAGAGAGAGTGTTGTGTCGTTTGAGAAGAGATATGCTAAAAAGCTATTGTGTGAGGATCGGAGCGGCGTAAACGGTGTTCAGAGAGGATGTGAAACGCAGAGATACACGTGTCACAGCCTGGATTAGTTTGGAATACAAAAGACGGAGAGTGAAAGTGACTGGTGCAGTGTGAATGACTTACTTTTATGCGATCGTACCTCCTTGTTAAAGCCTGATCCTGTCACATTTCTATGTTCTCTATCAGTCTGTGCAGGATGGGTTTAGTTAATACTTGGATGTGTGTTTGAAATAACATTTTTAGGAGTTGTGTTGGATGACAAGTTAACATGGAAATCTCATATTTGCTATGTAAAAAATAAAGTAGCCAAGAGCCTTTTTATTTTGAATAAGTCTAAATATGTTTTACCATGGGGTGCACGGTAGCAGAGTGGTTAGAGCTCTGGCTTCCCAATAAGGAGGTTGTGGGTTCGACTCCCGACTCCCACCATGTCAACATCTCACGATCTCTCTGGGTGGAGTTTGCATGTTCTCCGCGTGTCACCGTGGGTTTTCTCCGGGTACTCCGGTTTCCTCCCACCTCCAAAAACATGTATGTTTAGGTTAATTAGGCATCACTGTAAATTTCCCTTAGTGAGTGAATGAGAGAGTGAATGGTTGTCTGTCTAACACTGTCCAGGGTGTTCCCCGCCTAAGGCCCAAAGTCACTGGGATAGGCTCCAGTCATCCGTGACCCCTAACGGGATTAAGCGGTAGAAAATGAATGAATGAATGTTTTACCATGTTCAACTATGCAAATGTTATATAGCTCAATGGTTCTTCCTTATTTTATATACTGTGTTGGGTAAGTGTGGGGTAACACATATGAAACTAATATAAGGCCATTCATTTTATTGCAGAAAAGAGCTATTAGAATCATTCACAAATCTAAATTTAGAGATCATACAAATGCACTATTTATTAAGTCAGGATTATTCAAACTGAAACGTATGATTGAATTGCAGACATTATTAGTTATGTTTAAAGCTAGAAACAAAGCTTTGCCAGAAGACTTACAAAAGCTGTTTGTCTTTACTACAGAAAATGAAAATCACAGAAGAAGATTTGATTTTAAACATCAGTTTGCACGGACGACATTAAAACAAAAGTGTTTATCAGTTACAGGTTAAATTGTGGAATTTGCAAGAAAATGAATTAAAAAGTTGTCCAAATATAGTTCAATTCAAAAGGATGTATAAAATAAAACTATTTAAAATGTACAATCTTGATAATTGACTGGAAGTGAAGTTAGAAAATATGTGTTGACATTTTTAATTTTAAACATAATAAGTAAGCACAGGTGATGGTGAGAGAAATGGAAATAATGCTTTTGTAAAAAGGGGGCAGATAAATTGACAAGAATTGTATTCTTCTTTTCTGCTCCTTTCCAATCATGATGATGTCCAAATATGTTGTGTTGTCTTAAATATGTAAAACTATTTTCTTGAATTATGATACATTGTCATGAAAGGAATAAATGAAAAATGAAAATGATGGGAGACGGCGAGAAAACCAGATGCCACAGTGAGACGAGGCAACACAGTGTCTCAAGAAAGCGGACATTTACCACGACACAAAAACAGCGTATTATGAGCATGATTTTACGTCTTTTTTGCGTACTTATGTTACATCGTAGATTTAGGGGAGTTAGTTGTTGATTGTCACAGTAACTGTATCTCAGCTTGTGAATGGTGCATTTGAAAACAAGTCTGATTAAAATGTTCATTAAATGAACCTAAATTCACTCGCTAAAACATTTTTGTAAACATTTGTTGAAGATTGTGATAAGACGAAAAAAAAAAAAAAATGTAGAGCAAAAAGTAAATTTTCAGATGTTGGGGAAAAAACTGTGTTGAAAGCTTGTGACTGTTGACATTACAAAGAGGAGGGTCGGAGTGACAAGTAGGGCTATTTTTTCGGAGCTGGGTTTAAAAATGTATAAGAAAGTTGAGGTATGAACAAAAAAGTCCAGTCGGGGTCGGTTGTCACACTTTTACAAAAGACAGATTTTCTCAAAATTACAGCATTTGAAATAAAGTTTCAACTAAAAATAAATCTAATTCTTGTCATGGAGCTTATTCTGTTCAAAAGTTATTGATCGCTAATTCACATTAAAAATATAGTTTTACATTATCATTAGAATCTTGACAAAAATGCATTTTTAAAATTTCCATTTGCCTTTTTTCTTGTAATTTAACTTCTCCTGATTCAGAAAATGTAAAACATGCCTAAATCGAAATTAAATCAAACATCAAAAAATTAAACCAAAGACAAGACACATGTGTCATCGGTGTCTCATTGACATAACATTGTGACAACCAACCTCATGGGGTGTGACAACCAACCCAGACTCGGGGTTGGTTGTCACAGGTGAACAATTAACATTTAATGATCAATAACTTTTGATCAGAATAAGACAGAGAACAGCAGCTGGATTCATTAGTTACACAAGACTTTGAGCTTTTCTCTGTTGTTAAAATGGTTCATGTGAGATTTGCTGTTTTGAGAAATTTAAATCAAAGAAAAAATGTGACTACCAACCCCACTCTCCCCTAGCAGGATATGAAAAAGCGTGAAAATGACACGAGATTTCACAATACAAAAAATACACGAGTTTTGGTTGAAGCCACGCAGGGACTTTTTTTTTTTTAGGTGTAATGGGTAAGTTTAGGCATCAAGTTACTAAGGGCCCAGACACACAGCAAGCGACAAAAATTACGTGCGTGAGGTAGCGTAACGACAGCCGTGCGTCCACGCATGGGTGGCCACACCCCAGATGCAGCAGAATACGTGCGCTTGCCCCGTGCGCGCCTGTGGTGCGTCAACACGAGCCACTCACCCTGTGTTCCTCAATGGGAAAGCTGTTCAAGTTTGTCTGTCTGTGTTTCTGCTCTTGTATCCTGTCTATAGTGAAAATAATCACATGAATAGGCTTCTATTTCCCCTCTGGACCGGCTGATCACGGCAAACGCGAGGTTTTCAATGGTAAATATGAAAACTCAAGCAGGCAGTTCTATTGAAGCAGGGCTCCGTCACACAGTCCAGATCTGTCCCAGGACGTGTGGAGCTGATGGCAAGTACACACATACAACTGTAGAAGCCTGATTTCTTTGTATTCTCTGTATTCTACGCTTCTACGCAGCTACGCCAGCGTCAAGCGACAAAAAATAGGTTGGATTCTTTCACTCCCGATTCTCGCTCGCACGACGTCACGCTCGCTACGCGCGTCAAGCGCCGGGTGTGTGGCCGGTCTCATTGACTTTGCATGTTTTCTAAACGATACGCGTGCATCGTTGGGCTATTTTTAACGCGTGTAGGGCTTGCGTAGCGCGAAATACGCTTGCAGTGTGTCCCTGGGGTAACATAGGTAAGTTAAGGTCTGTGGTCTCTAGAGCAGGTTAAGATTAGGATCAGATCATTTGTTAATATTCATAAATAAGAACACATCTTAACAACCACCATAGGAAAATTACGTGCTACTCATAAGCAATTTATATGTCCTGTAATGTCGTGGTATATATATGCTTTCTTGTGAGATTGGGCTGGATGAGGAGAGTGGTGTGTCATTGTGTTCTTGGGCAAAACAGTTTAGCCACTTAGATGAGAGGATACTTGATCAGGGATAGGCTCCGAAACCAAAAACGTTCGGGAAATAATGGAACTGAAAACATGACGCACTTTCTGTGACATTTTTCTGTTCCCTGGTTTTAAAACTCTGTGTTAATTAGCACAGTGGTTCTATAAGCGAGGAGGGTCAAAGCAAATTCTGGCAATCGTGAAATGATCTTAAGATGTAATTTTACGAATCTTATTCTGTATTTAAGCAATTGTTTACATTGAAAATAGCATGCTGTAATGAATTTTAGTCAAACACATGGATTCCCAGTTTCAAAGACTTCCTGACTCAAACCTATTGTTTAACTGAACATGTTTTGTGTCATTAATCATATTTTATGCTCACCTGGAAACACATTCATTATGATAGGAAGAGCTGGGTCACGAGGCTTTTCTGTAATTAGCTTTCTTTGTGTCGGAGGTGCACTGTCGCCATGGAAATACACAAGACTTCTACCTTTACAGATCCTCATTAAAATGACAAATGTGCCATGTAAACAATTGATTATGACTTCTTGCTTGAGCTCTGTGAGCAAGAAAAATGGATTGATATATTTAGCTGTGAAGAAAAGGCAATGCGGCAGAATAGTGTGTATAGTATTTCTGTTTTGGTCATCACCTGTGTGTTCTAAACCTGTCTCTTCTCAAAGGGTTGTTAAATATCTTTTCATTATGTACAAAACTTTATCGATCTGAATCAAGGATCTTAAATTGGAAGCCTAGGGTCCAAATGCAGCTCTTGAGATGATCTTGTGCGGATGATTACAGATTGTTGTTAGTCGCTATTTTTTAATCTCTCGGGGAGCTTGTTTGTAAAATATGCCTTTAATACTGCACATTGAAATACAATACACCGTAAAAGAATGAGTATGCAGTGTAAGCAGTATAGGCAAATGCCAACAGTACAGACTGAGGGAGGGGAGCAGCCGAGGTCCTGCAAGTGGTACGTAGTGTCTTGTACAGTACAGTTTATCCACTTTGAGATCATTCTTTGGATAGTTTCATGTTTAAACTACTGTAGCAAAGATATTTAAATTTAGAACTATATTAAGCACTAGTGTTTTACCTAAACAGACACTGACTAACGCACAACATATGGACAGCAAGCTTGGCCAGTGAGTTTTGTGTCAGAGTGATCTTGATGTGGCTGAGGTTTACAGCTGCTGAGGCTGTGCAGCACATGTCTAGCTGCTTACTTGCACTTTGATTCTTTTTATTAACTTGGCAGACATGAAATTCCTTTCCTTTACTTAAGCACATGAGCTCATGTGACTTTTTCTAAAATTTAAAATAAGAAAACAGAAACACTGACGAGTGATTCAAACCTGCAGCCATTTGCATCAACTGCTTGTTTATATGAGCCAAATGACTGGCGATATCACTGACCAGCAGATTTCCAACTTGCCACAGCAGCGATGTCAGAAAGTAAGAGTTTTTACAGTCTACCTGAGCAGCTTGACTGTGGCGTCAACACATAACTGCAAAATGAGCTTTTTTTTTTTTACATTTGTTCCCGTTAGGAGTCAAACCCACGACCTTCTTATTGGGAAGCCAAAGCATCTTACTACTCTGCTGTCATACAATGTGTAAATAGTAAATAATTCAACTTTGATCCCATACACACAGTATGACAGTGAAAAAAACTGATTCTGCAAATAAAGGCAAATGTCTTATCCTGTTCATTTTGCAATATTTGTTGATAAATGGAAATGTTACATGTGATTAGTTTAATAACTCAGAAATGCTAGATTAATTCATGGTTTCAGAATGATTAAGAAATGTACCTGTGCCACAGTGATAATATAAAACCCGACGGCAACACGGTGGCACAATAGTTAACGCTCCAGTCACATAGCAAGAAAGTTTTCCGGTTTCCCCTACTACTAAAAACATGTCCATAGTGTCTCCCCTCCCCAGGATTACAGATAGAAATTAGCTGACAAGCTAGAATTTCTGCCATAATGTAATTTTAGGTCATGCTAATAAACTACCTAATGGATGGACATAAATCTAAATATGGATACATATTTAGTATGCATATTGTGCAATGACTCAAATTTCCATTCCAATTATGATTAGAGTTCTAGTATATTCCAAGAATTATATAATTGAACATTCAAAATTATTAACAGCAACTCAGAAGTATGTTGATATGCACAGGTTTTTCTTGGCTGAAAACTATTTGATTTTGTCATTTAATTTCTTGATTTAAGGCGTCCTAATGTCTGTCTTCCCTCTAAGCAAATATTGATTTCAATTAATGAAAATAATCATGAATTTATGGATTTTTTTTCCTCCCAAAATCAATCAACCCATAATAAAAACCTAAGAACTGATTATTATATTGGCCAAAATTGCTCAAAATCCTAAAAAACAGAGACCAGTGCGGTTATAATAAGAAAAGATTTGATTTCTCCAAAAAGCGTCCTCTTCTTCACAAACGCTTGAAATTTGTCTCAGCTGGAGGAACACGTTGAGCTGAAAATCATCTCTTATTGACTCCTATTGTACATAAACGCCGTTGGTTAGTGGCAGTCTTCTTTACGACAGGTAAACTGCATCAGGGTGCTTCTGCGCGGCTCAGTGTGTGATTGCACCATTCATCTTGTTTACCGTACATCAGATTCACTGTGCCAAGTGAAAAGCCCTAAAGAGAGTAAATGTGCTCGTATAATTCAAACTCTGCTGCTTTCAAAGTCCTGGAGTGGCTCTCGTATAACTGGCTTTCAATGCGTAAGCTTGTTTAGCAGGGAATAAATCAGTAAACTTTATTTGGTTATAATTCAAATTAGTCTAAGCGTGGCTAAAAGGTTATTCTGCTTGCTTTTTGAGTGTTATTGGCTTCATTCTAGCATTCTCATCAAATATATCAGAAGTTTTTCTCAAATGTTTTCTTACTTAAAAATGTAATCCAAACCAAGATATTGAAATACATGCTGCATTCGGATGACGGGGTGTTTGAGATTGGGAGATGAGAGGTCGGTTGTTTGCATTCAGTTCTTTTTTTTTTTTTTTCTCACAAAGTTGGGATTTTGATGTATTCAGTGCTTAATTTGTAACTCAAACGTTACCGGAACAAAATGTGGGTTTTGGACCGGGGTTCAGACAAGGTCGAACCTTTACCGGAGTGCACACAATAAGTAAACATAGTGGCTTAGAAATGCTAAAATGCAACCCAACTGTCCATCCTACTCGATTTTAAATGATATAAAAGTAATTGTGTCTGTGTTACACGTTTTTTTTACACGTCACTCAGAGATTTTCATTCATTCTGACAGAAATCAGCCACCTGCCGCTAATCAGATCTACAGGAACAAGTTGCCCTCCTACACACGCTCCTCGTCCTGCAGCTCAGGGCACTGCCTTCGCATCATATCTGACTCTCCACAAGTCACAACAACAGCTTTTACACTGGAGACACAGGTCACAAACAGCCTTTACACAGCAGACACGGTTCTCATACATCAAACATGACGCTAAAATACACATTAAAGTAACACAGTAAAGTTAGTTGCACTTACGAGAAACTGCAGCCGCTACATCCGCGCTGGTTCTGACCTCTTTATCGTCCCGTACACTCCAAACACACGTGACACTCCCGCTGCTTTTAATCCATCAAAACGAGTCGCAAATAACAACAAATATTCACAAAATCCACTTAGATGCATATTTCCTGTTTTAGAAGAAGATACAAGAGCGGGGCTCGCCTACAACAAATTAAGCCCTGGATGTATTCATTCATAAAATCTTTGACGCTGCACTTTTAACCGATGATAAGAATGTTGCAGCCACAGTTGCCAGACGGGAAATGTTAAATTATTGTACTAGAGCCTAAAAACGAGTGTGTTTTGCTCTCATACACATCCAAAGTGTTTTCTATTTTAGGCCAAGGGAGTTTGTAGGAGCTTTAGGGTGTGATATGCAGTGAGTGAATCTCTAGGGTCAAAAGATAACAGCTCATGATTGATTTTCTCACACTAAACAGCCGGATGAGATCTGAGTGCTCACACTGTACGTCGACCCACGGCGCTTCAGACTCCTGTATCCAGAAACATAAAAGGTGGAGGACAAACGTGCAAACAACAAACTGTTTGCACATAGTCAAAGTGAGAGATCGTGGCACTGCTTCTACAGTTGATTTTCTTGCAATCCTACAATTGTTGATCAGAAGCTGGTCGTGAGGTGTTATTCCCTTCTTGTTACCCCATGTACACTACACGGTGCACGACACACAACTCAGTGAAACTCGGGCTGATCTCCATGATTGTCGCACAAGTGAAAAATCGTCCCAAAATGGGTCAAAAATCGCCCGCCTTTAGATGTGGCAAAATTGTTCCTGAAATAAAATGCCATTATGTTCCACTCAGTTGGGAGAATGAAATAATAAACACAGTATCCAATGAAACGTAGATATACAACGAAATGTAAAAAATGAACCATATTGGAAATATGTTACAAAAAGCCAAAATCTAAAATAACCACAAATTTTGGTTGAAACCAAATTTGGGTAAGGATTTACCTGTTAAACCCAAAGAAAATGTCAGCATGTGGCTTCAATCAAAATTTGTAGTTATATTACGTTTTGGCTCATAATATATTACGATTATACACTAAACATAACCTTAACGTTTAGTACAGTTCACAGCAAGCTTTCTCCTCTTCACACCCCAAATCAGTTAGAGTGAAATTTTAATATGTATAGTAAAACATTGATTCATTCTCTTTTTTATTCGTCTGATGTTTCCAATTTGTTTTGCCTCACCACATTGGGGGTAGATGTGCAGCTGTGAGGCACTATTGGTGCTGTTGACCAGTAACATTACAGAACAGGTTTTAAATCTGACCAGTTCCTCTTCTAAATCCTTCAACGCATGGTTAATATCAACATGTATCATTTTTTGGTTGCAATTATACATAAAATATAATAATAAAAACAGAACAGCAAAGTGAAACTTGAGAGAACCACACAAGCACAGCCAATCAGAGCACAGCATCCCTGGTGAGAACAAAAATGTGTCATTATTCAGACAGTACTCAGTGGTTTCTCTTTTTCACAAACTGCCGCATTTATCTTGTGCTTTTAGTTGAAAACACAAAACTAATACATGACTAAAAAAGTTAATTACCCCAGCTTGAAATCATGGTACATTCATATAGAATTTGACTGTGACTTGGAATCATTGATTGCACATTGTGCAGGAGTTGACATCACTGTATAAATATGATGATCCTTGTAGAGCAGTCTGAAGTCTAAGTAGGTGGGATGGGATGAGGTGAATAGTGTAGAAAAACTACAGCTTTCTTGGCTGACTTTGAAACAGTTTGACAGCTTTGAACCAATAAGACATATATATAGTTCTGAATAAATTGTCTGACCTTGTAGTTGCATGCATCAAAGCTCACATATATAGATCCCCATGTCCATCTCACTCCCCTCCTTCCCTCGTCTGCTTCGTCTCTGTTGTTTCTGTACTTCAAAGTGCAGCTGGACTTACTGGGAGCCTACAGCTCATTCATAATGAATGAAGGCCCTGTTAAATGACTGTGTCCAGTCAGAACCGCCCCTCGGCCCGCGCTAACATGGCTAATGATGTGAGCTCTCCTCCCAGGGGGCCGCACTAACACCCCATTATCTGTTTGTCTTATTTAAACACACTGCTTTAAACAGCAAAGGACAGAAGGACGCTCACTGTCATTTTTGTGAGTGAACAAAGAACCATGATCAAACTAATGGTGTAATATTCTGGTTGTAGTTACTGAGGGCTGGAGGAGCAGTCTACAAATACAATTACATGGGATGCAGATGTGACAGTAGTACAAAGAAAAAACAAAAAACAAAATTGATGTCAAATACATATCTTTCCAAATTAACACAATACAGACCATAAGCAAAGTATCCAGCTTGTTTCCATAGACATGTAATTGTTTTTTTTTTTTTGCGTTACCTGGAAAACCCACAACACACAAGATAAGTTTTGGCCCGATTTAAGCCTGATTGGTCCTGTTCAAGTTTGGGGATTGCCTGGGGTCCCACAGGTTCGGACAGGTCAGATATAGGCCAAAGAGGAGTTAAGTGAGTTCAGGTTGGTTGGTCGGGTTCAATGCTTGACTATTTTAGCTTCAAGTGACGTGAACATCAGTCCAATAGGCTTTGTGTAATGCATGCTCTATCGACATTATCTATCAGAAACTAGAAAACAATTGAAAAAGTGAGAAATAAGGCAAAAAGCATGGTGTTTTGTGAGGACATAGGTCACGTTATCGACTGGACAAAGTCAAAAACACATCTTACACAATGGTGCTCACTGACATTGTAAACTGCAACGGCAAAGAGATGTCCAGGCCAAGTTCCTGCTTCAAGTCAACTCATCCTGCATGATCCAAGCTTCACTGATGTGTTCTGGCAGTTTTCATGGTTTCTAACAGTGTGTTTGAGTGCAAGGAGGTTCATTTTACCGAAGGTTTGTGATAAGACTGATATTCATTTTATTTGCTGTAAAGCTGTAAATGAATTTTAAGTACTGATTCCTGGTGCGTAAAGCAACAGGCTCTGAGACGCACAGCCTCTCATCTAGAGAGAGCAGACTTTCTATCCTCTTTCATTCTCCGCAAGTCAGAAAAATAACTTGGAAAGCACTGTTTGTGCAATAAAGTGTTTTTTGGTAGATGAGAGGATATCCCGGTGTTGTGATGACCAGAATTGTCGAGAGTATCCGATGTTTTTTCTTTTGTTACAAATCTTCTAGGTCGAGCAGTGCATCTGTGGGTTCCATCGGTGACGTCTTAAGAGGGATTTTCGGATACTCGATCACCTCGAAAAAAAGGATTTTCCATTTCGTTGGAGATGTTTTGTTTTTTTGTTTTTTTTGGGGGTGTTCTGGCCTGACACACACTAATTGATGCATCGTAAACACTGACAGTATAATATAACCGAGTTACAGAGTACATTCTACCAATGGACAGAACATATGCACAATTTTTTGTTTATTAGTGTCATATAACTAGTCTTGGTTATCTCTGTGTAGGGAAATTTAAGCAATGCAACTTAACTAAAACATACCTTATTCACCTTTTCATCTATATTGTGTTAAATGTTTCCTTTTGCTCTTTGATGGTTGCTATTGCCAATTCCTCACAAATCTAGCTATTTGAGCCTAAAGGTGTGGTTGATTACCAAGTTCTTACGAGATTAATATAGATTTGATTTTTTCTTCACAATCATGAACTTTTTTCCGCCAACTAGCCTACTTCAGTTTGACTAAAATGCTTTCACTTCTTACTTGTCTCGCTTAGCAGCTGTCACCATAGTCCATGTCTACCAGCAGACCCAACACATTTGACCGACAACTGACAAAGACGTAAAGGTCTGGATCAGAGCGAAGTTTCAAATTCGAGGGCGGCCTTTCCAAACGCTGAGTCAACCACTCCCAGAAAACCCTACAAGTGTCACTTTTTTTAACTGAGAGTAGACACTTGTAGGTCTCACTTGATGTACAACATGTTATGATTACTTCGCATTCGTTCAAGACAGACAAGAAACATGGAGCTTCCACACAGCTTTAACCTTTTCTTACACATAAACAAGAACAAAACGGAGAACAAGATCAACAAAAGCGTGAGTGATTTTGCCGGGACATAACGTCAGCCCGGTCTCCCTGCAGCGGATTGACGGATGAAGACTGGAGCGGTGCGGCCTCGTGTCTCCGATCTATCACTCTAACGACGGCCTCTTCTGTTCTTTAGAGGACGACCTGCCTGCTGTTAGCGTTAGCCGCGCTGACGGATGAAGCCATAGGGATGAATGGAGCTGACAGGGGTCCAAGTGCTAATGCGTCCCCCCGGCAGACGACACTACAGCGGGGGGAGATTGTGAAGGACTGTGACGGCTTCTGGAAGGAAAACAGATTGTTTGTTGGCATCAAGAAGTAGAAATACCAGCTTGGTGAGTCGTGGTGTGTAGTTCTTGATGACATATGAGATAATTTCTGTGACAAATAGATGTTTTTTTCTTATAGAGGCTGCAGTGGTGTGGCTGTTGGGCTCGGATTACAGTCCAGATTATCAGTTGTGCACTGGTGCAGTTTGTAAACTTTGATGGATCCAGAAGCTGACAAAAGAAAGAAAAAAGAGTATTCCAAGCTTGTGTAGGTGATGATGAAACTAGCTAGTGAAGGAGCACGATCTCACAAGAAAGTATATATTTACCACGACATTATTTACCATGTAAATTGCGTATGATTAGCACGAGTTCAGGGCTGTTTTGCGTATGCCACGCGACGCAGTCCTGGTTAATTTCTATGGTGGTTGTTAAGACGTGTTTATTTATCTTATTTATGAATATTAACAAAAGCCTGATTCTAATCTTAACCTGCCCCAAGCTCCAATCCTAAATTTACTAATTTTAGTAACTTGATGTCTAAACTTACCCGTTACACCTTAAGAAAATGTCCCCAAGTGGCTTCAACCAAAACTTGTGGGTTTTTTTATGCGGTGAAATCTCGTGTAATTTTTACGCGTTTTCATATTGTGATATATGAACGGCGTAACATAAGTACGCTGTTTTTGTGTCGTGATAAATGTACGCTTACTTGTGAGACTGTGTTGGAGCGAAGATTTATGCTTGAAAATGGGGGACTTCAATATTGGTGCTGTAATATACAGAAAGGCTTCAAAGTTGTCCTCTGGGCATTGTTTTTCCATAGATTAAGAGGTCATTCATTTCTCATCCTCTTCTTATCCAAAAGTCAGGTTTGGAGTCCAAAATGACTTTTGGATCAAAGAAAAAAAGATACCACTGGTATTTCAATTAAAAATCATGTGCAACATTTACACGCAGTTTTTTTTCACCTGGATTCATGAATGATCCCCATAATACTTTAAAAGTGGCATCTGACACATTTTGTTGAGTAGTTTTAATGGTTAACACAAGCTTTATAAAGTTTCAAAAAGATACTTTAGAAATATAGTTTACTGTGTTGCCAGACATACGTCGAAGACATTAGATGAAGAAAAGAAAAGCTTCCTGTGAATTGCACTAAACATAGAGGCAATGGTGTATTTTTGTAGAAAAAACACCATCATTCCACTTCTGGAATGATTTAGCATCGTCTAAAGAGGTCTTTATGTCCTGGAAATTGCTTTGGCCCATAATTAAAAACAATTTAGATGTGTACGATAATTTTTTTTTAGCAAAAAAATAATAATTTTGAGGCTCTCGTACGATAATTCAACATTTCCCATCTGGCAACTCTAGTACTTTAGCAATTTTATGAGCTTTTGCAATGAATCCACTCTTGTTTACGGAGGCCTTGTGTTGTTAATATCGCCGTCTTGGTTCTTATCTCCACATTCTTGGCCGACCGTCGTCAAAACAGTAGTCTTGGCTTCTGTCTCGATAACACACATTACACGTTTAATCGCATTTTAAAATATTTACTGTCCTCCCAGATTCCAACATAATCCAACATAATAAACGCCAGATCATTTATGTATTTCACAATAAACTACGAGACTTACTTTGGCTGGATTCTGTCCTATCCTGAGATGCACCGAAGCACTATCGAATCTGACTTCTTCCGAGAAAGTAAAATTCAGTTTGCGGAGACATCCTGGGCAGATCCTCGACTCCTCTTCTCGTCTGAGCGCTGTAAAGCAGTCTTTTGTCTCTGGAAATGCCGGATTTAAACATGGCTTTAGGCTACCTTCTTATTATTCCGCGCAGACAGAAGGTGCGTTTTCGACCACAGAAAGATCTAGCAGGTATGATGAGATAACATTTGTGCTAAAGTTTGATCAGAGAATACAGTTTGACAGAACAATATCAGAGTTCACAGGCAGGGCACGGAAAGCAGAAAGTGTCTTGTCCTTAGGCACCCACTTTGTCAGATTTATAGAAGGATGGGCTTTTTTTTGTTTCTTTCTATAGAGCTTCTTGGAGAAAATTCCTAACAGGGCTGTGTATCTTACACAAATTGTGTTAGTCGACTAATGGTTTTATCTAGGGTTTATGCAGAACAGCTACAAAAAAGTGAGTTAGCTAAAGATTTGAGAGAAGGTGAACATTTAAAGGATTATTTGTTCTCTCAAGGGATGCATGAAACGGTGGCGGATCTAGAAATGTTTCTGTGGGGTGGCTAGGCAGGGGCCATGAATCTTACAAGGGTGGCACAAAAATTGGCGGGGGCGTGGAGGGCGGGGCAATACACTCTTTGGCTCTTTGTATCCTTATAGTTTATGTGGATATTTCGTTAGTAGAATCATCTACAAAAAAAACTTACATTACAAACAAAACTGCTTACATTAATGCAAGTCAAAGCATGAACTTAAACATGCTTAAAAGTGAATGTGCTGCTTACATGAAAACAAAGACACTTGGGGGTGCTCATAGGGGTGGCCAGCAGTTAGGTGGGGTGGCCTGGGACAGCAGAAAGAGGTTGATTGTCACAGCTGTAGCAGCGACACAAGCCAGCGCTGTTGTCAGCTATAACTACGTAACATGCTGTGTTCAGACCAGACAGCATTTAAGCGTCCAATTTTGCACGTTGAAGCCAATGTTATGCCCCAACACTAATTGTGGGACAAACACAATTTTAGCGCCCAGACCCGCTTCTTTGCCTTTCAGCTTTTTTGCAAAAGCTTTGTTTTGCATATAGACTGATCACATTGAGAGACAGAAAGAGGGAGAGAGAGACAGAGGCTTTCTGCCTTTATAAAACTTACCCAATAGCACAACTTTCTCCTCCAGGCAGTTCTTGTACTCCTCCATTAAACCACCGCAGAGCATTTTTAATAGATCCATGTGAGCGCATTGTTAGTCCAAATCATGTCCCATTTTGTTTGCTTTTTTGTGCTGCTAGATTTTCAGCACAACGTACGACCAAGCCTTTAAAAAAGCCCCAAAACAAGCAACCTTTTATTATAAAAGTTATTACAAGACTTCAGTAAACAGTCCTGATTTCCCCTTCATGTGAGTGGAGAATGGCATGTCACTACAACACAGGAGAACAATGTCTGATTGGCTGACGCGGGCGTTCGACGCTTGAAAGTTTAGCAGAGCCCAACTTGGCCATCGATGCCTGATGAGATGGCCACAGGTTGGAGTGCTACTTCGCAAATTCGCTGGACACCTCAAGACGCAGGTTTACATTGACTCAACATGTAAACTCCAACGCTGTCCGGTCTGAACACAGCATTACATTCAAGTGAGTGAAAATGCACAACTATTTTTTTTTACGAATAAGAAAAAAACGGCTACACTGTTTTAACATTTCTTAGATATGATCAAATTGATTAACTTACTGACGTCTGTCCAACATCAAGCAAGAAGACCTACTTTGTATTTCATGCAATATGGGCACATTTGACCAATTTAGTTAGTCCAGTTTACACTACTTCCACATCTAGTAAAATTTAAAAAGCAAGGACTACATTATGATTATTAGAACATTTTCTTTTCCAAACACACTACAGAAATGACCAGTATTGAGATCCATGAGGTCTGGACTTGGATGGATTGACAACCTCATTTCTGTCAGTCAACGTGTATGAGATCAGTAATGCACAATATTTCATCTGAAAACCTATTCTCACACTCCACACAGTGAATTTAAACCACAAATAAAAGTTGGCATTATTATCACAATCACAAAAAAAAAACTTCCGTCTATTTGCATAATAGTTGTGAAGCTCTAATGAGTTTGTGTTGTTTGGTGCGAGTGAGACACCACAGCTGGTTATTGCGATGGAAGAGGTCCTTGGAGTTGGCGTAAAGTAGGCCACATCAGACAAACTCCAAATGAAGGCGTCCTCGAGCAGAAGGTCGGCCTCATCAAAGACTGGGAGTTGGATTAGAACACCGCACTTTAGCACAAGGAGCTACTTCGGCTCTGTTCTCCTCTCAGACAATTACTTTCTTTTTCAGCCGCCTTACAACGAATCTGTGCCATCAACATCCGGAGAAAACAAGCGGAAATGAAAGATGTTTGTGTCGATAAAGTGACATAACAGTGATTCAATAATATCAATGTGATGTCAGTGTTAAAAATTGTCTTTTGTCCAGCAAATGTGACTTGTAGTAGAGGTAATTCTACAATTGTTACCTTGCAACCATAATGTATCATGGGAAAAAAATCCACATAAATGATGCAACAGTTACAATTTGAGAAATTATATTAACTTTTAACATATACATTTTGTTAACTGATTGTTTACCCTTAGCATTCCCTAAAACACAGTCTGTCTAGAATGCTTGCAGTTTCAAAGTGAAACTGTTTCAAAACCCTTTGAATCACAAAACAAATGTCTGGACACTTCGTAAAGCTGAGGTTCTATAGTTTCAGCTTCTGATGACGAAGAGGCACTAATCATACAGTAAATGAGAACAAGCTCCACAGAAAACAACAAACAAACAAAAAATAGAACATAGAGAGCATTGTAGCTGGTGTTAGGGCCTGAATGACACAGATTTAGCAAATTTTGTGTTTTAATTATCTTCAAAAACTGGAGGCAATTTAACTTAAAATAAGTTTCAGAGACCTAAAATTATTTGTATTAATTTTGTTATGACATATGTCGCTGCATCCAACAGATCAGTGTGTGGATGCAAAACCTCCAGCTAAACTCAGACAAGACTGAAGTTATCATCTTTGGCCCACAGAAACAAAGAGAACGTGTCAGCAGTCACCTTCAGTCTCTCTCTCTGAAACCTTCAAGTCAAGTTAGAAATCTGGGGTAATAATGGACTCAGACTTGAACTTGAACAGCCACATTAAGTCAATAATATCAGCAGCTTTTTACCATCTAAAAAACATTGCCAAAATCAAAAGTATAGTGTCAAAACCCGACTTGGAGAGACTTATCCATGCATTTGTCTCCAGTAGGTTAGACTATTGTAACGGCCTGCTCACCGGCCTATCCAAACAGGCTGTAAAACAGCTGCAGTACATCCAGAACGCTGCTGCTCGAGTCCTGACTAGAACCAGGAAGTACCATCACATTAGTCCTGTGCTTAGGTCTTTGCACTGGCTTCCAGTGGCTCAGAGAATAGACTTTAAACAGTTCTGCTTGTGTTTAAGTCTCTCCATGGACTAGCACCAAAGTACATCTCTGACATGTTAGTGCGTTATGAACCATCTCGCACTTTGAGGACCTCAGGGACCGGCCTCCTGCTGGTGCCCAGAGTCAGGACTAAACATGGAGAATCAGCGTTTCAGTTTTATGCAGCTAAGATCTGGAACAGTCTTCCAGATGATGTAAGACAGGCCTTGTGGACAATGTTTAAATCTAGGCTGAAACATGTCTTTTTATCTGTGCATATGACTGAAATACTTTGTCTGCACTCTTTATTTCTTTACTTCTTTTTAAAGTAAATTTTATGCTGATTATTTAATTATTGTAATTTTGATGCATTTTCCTGCCTTGTAAAGCACTGTGAATTGCTTTGTGTATGAATTGTGCTATACAAATAAATTTGCCTTGCCTTGCCTTGTAGAAGGAATCATTACTTCCTGATCAGCTATAACAGTCAGTTATTGTTTTTATTTATTTATAGCATTGTAGTTCTGAGTTATTGGGTAAGGTCTTTATTATTAAAATTGAGATTGGATTAGTTTATTTTCATAGTGGACAGTGCAATCTAGTAAAACGCATGACAAAACATAAGTAAAAAGCCAGAATTAGTCAAAAGGCTATCTGTAGTCCCCTGACCAATGTTTGAAAGGCATCTAGAAACATTAAAAAGTAGTGTTGACAGGTGTATGTGTTTACCAACCATTCCCTCAAATGCTTCGTGAAGGCATTCTAAGGAGTTTGTTGTTTTATGGTAATTAAAAATGAAAAAGTCACTGAATAATAATCATTTAGGTATTTAAATACTGACAATTACAAAAATCATAAAGAATCCAATCCAACATTTGCTGACAGTAAAAACAGTTTGCCTAAAGAAAGACATTTACTGCAGTAAACAATCCATAAGTCCACATTTCTTCAGTTTTCCCCGGTGTTGTATCTGAGCTGTTTCTGGAGGCTATAAACAGTCTATGGCATTTGTATTGAATTCTAAATGTGCATAAAGTCATGGATCACACATTATGTTGAAACTTTTCCAAGGGGCAAAGCCAAACGGTTCAGGGGTTTGCAGCTCAGAAGTGTTGCCTCAAGTCTCTCTTTCATTGAAGACTTGAACTGAATACAATTATGTCCAATAGGAGGTTTCATTGTGTAAACAGATTCTCAAAGCTTATTCCTCTCTTCTGAATCTTTTTTGTCTTCTCAGCAAATTCAAGCAGTGATGGACAATCAAAGCTGAAATAAAGAGGAGACCTACACAAACACTATACCACGACATTAGGACATGACAATTGCGTATGATTAGCACAATTTCTCAGCTTTTTTTTTATGAATAATAGCGAAATCCTGATTCTAATCCTAACCTACTCCAAGCCCCAGACTTAATTTTGCCAGATTTAGTAATTTGATGAAAATGTCCCGACGTGGCTTCAACCAAAACTTGTGTTTTTTACGCTTTTGAAATCTCATGCCACGTGAAATCATACTCATAATACTCTGTTTTTGTGTCGTGGTATATGTACGTAAGACTGTTGTTCTTTTACTCATATAGAAGCCCATATAAAAGATAACAAAGCGTAAGCACAATATAAGCGAAAACCAATTCTTGACAAGATCCACCAATTCTAAAACATGACTTTAAAACACCATGTAGATCAGAGGTTCTCAAAGGGGGTGCCGTGACGTGAGTCCAGGGGTGCCGGGGAAATTGTTGAGTCTGAAAGAATTTTTCAAATAAGGCTTTCGAATAGACCAGCAGTTGTAAACACCCAGAGCGCTCTTTGCCTCACTTAAACATTTGCGTTCCGACAGCGTTTCTTTTTCCTCTCTCCCATTCTCACTTCAGAGAGGATGTGTGTGACTGTGTCATATCAGCGCTTATAGCAGCAGATTGTGTCATTAAAGAAGCGTTTGCCACATCCAGCGATATTCTACAAACTAAAGCTTCGTATTGGTGCTTCAATTGTTCAAATCTGCCCTATATCCGTGGAGAAAGGTCCGAAACAAATAGTAAAATAAAACATACGGGATTAGAAACTGGATGCGGCGCGTAACGGCGCATCGCGGAAATCGTCAAAGTGATCTTTGGAGCTTTTGCATTTGCAAAACAGAAGTCCTGTCCTGACAAAAGTTTGTGGAACAGCAGCGTTTTCTCCGCTCTGAACACGCAGGGCAGCCTCGTCACACTGAAGCTTCTGAACGCTGGTTTACAGGGCGACCTAGATTGGGCCCCATGAGAGCTTCTGATTTAAAATTATTTTAAAACATGCTTTATACCTTTTCAGTAATAATAAAATTACATCATGCATTAGGAAAAAAGAATTTAAAATATTCAGAATACAGAATATCACATTGCATTTAATAACATTTTCCTGTGGTGTTCGGTGGAGGTTTTTATTGTGATTTCAATGAAATCTAAATTAGCTGTGCACGTTTAAAAAAAAACAAAAAAAAAAACACCCTATTTAAAGTAAAATATGTAAATTATAAGGGGTGCCTCGGCTTAGGGCAAGAACGCTTAGGGTGCCCAGTGCTGAAAAGTTTGAGAACCTCTGATGTAGATGCTCAGAGAAGTCAAATACTGTATTCAGAAACAGCAGACATTAATCTGGAAGTGATCTCTTTTTTTTTTTTTTTTGCTTTACACAGGGCTCACGCTGCCCCCAAGTTTTGTTGCTCAATGTAATCTCTTTTTCTTCTCATGACACAAAGATGAGATTCTCAGTTGTTGCTCCTAAAACCTCTTAGGAGCAATAAATGAGACTAGAGAAACATTTGAGAAATACTTGATACCATAGTGAGATCTCAGTCATATCTCAAATGGAGCTGAAACTGAGCTGTGGCCTGCCTTGATCTCATGGAGCAAAAGATGAGAAACGGGAGACATAAGCAAAATCTCAGCTTGGTCTCACAGAAGGCTCATTTTTGTCTACTCTTTCCTCTGGGGGTCTCTATAATTAACGTCCTGTCTATAATTTGACGTATTTGTATTAGCGTAATGATTTTACTCTGAAAACCACCAGATGCACTTAACCAACACTCAATTGTTTTTTGTTTGTTGTGTCTTGTTTTTTCAACTTCACCAAAAAGGGCTCTGGAGTGCTGTAGAAAAAAGTTCCTTCCAACAGAAAAGATCCGGACGACCGAAGCACAACCGCGAGGATCGCCAGACCGGATGGATTGGCGAGCCAGGTGTAAGACTCATCTTATTGTACCACAAACTTGGAAATAGTTGATTTTTATTAGAATATCTTTACCTGCATTGCTAAGATCTGCCTTGGCCCCTTTCACTTATGCTTAACACGGTGGTGCAATGGTAAGCGGTTTCCCCGTGTCTGTGTAGGTTTCCTCCGGGTGCTCCGGTTACTAGAAACATGTCATGCAAATGGAAATCAGTTGTAAAGCTAGAATCTACAAGCATATTTCATATAATTGTACGTTTATGTGGCCATAGCTGCTTGTCAAACCTGATCCTGTCATATCTCACAAGCTAAGCAAGATAAAGCCTGGTTAGTACTTGGATGGGAGACTGCTGGAACACAGGGTTCAGCTATTGAGGAGGAATTTTCGAAAACCCCAAATATGCCAAATCTAGTGTCATTTGGTGCCAGAATAGTAACACCATCCACATTGCTCTGCATTGTACCAAGGGAAATTTAGGTGGACTTTATAATGTGATATTCTTTTGTTCAAAGCTTCTCCTCACTTATTAAGAGTCACTCCGTCATCAGAGGCCAAACATCAGGGCATCAGCTTCACAAAGAGCCAAGCTATTTGTTTATACTCAAAAGGAATGACTCAAAAACAGATTCAGTTTTCAGACAAAGGATTGGTAAAAGGTTACATGCTATTATAAAGCGAGTCAAGCCTGGACATGAACCTCACACCAGAAACTCTACATATCACAAAATACACAAATAACAAAAACATATACATCACCAGAAATGATTGACCATCTCTGCACAGCCGCACAAACAATCAGAGTTAATTCGGTGGCAGAGTGTCTGGAGATTGATTCCCAACGACGTACCACGCGACCTTTCCTCTTGCCTCTGATGATAAACACATTTCACAGGTAGGAGTCTTGCCTCCCCGGAGTCCAAAAATATATCCTTTTGAGTACATAGCCTGATTACCCTCAACAACGCTGGCAATCCACATATAGCGTCCTACGGGGAAATGAGCCAAAGTCATGGAGGTAGGTTGGAGGGTTTTCCGAAATCCCACCTGGGTCATTCATTCTACGGTAGTGGCGGTGGCGATAGTGGTTGGGTAGTTCAATGTGACACTATAGGGGTAAAATGACTTTGAAACAATGGCGTGCGTTGGCTTTCTCGGGGGAAATAGAGAGCGGCTATATTAAAGTGATGGTGCGTGTGACCTCTTAATGACGTCTGCAGGGTCAAAAGATACATAAGGTAGAACAGGTAGTGAGAAAACAAGGCTATATGTTTGTTTTGTCGGTTAATGAAACAGATTGTCTTGGTTGATCATAGATTGTACGGATGACTCATAGTGTTGTAATGTCAGCAGTGAAGGGTGAGAGTGAAAAAAAATACAAGAAAATTCAACACAGTCTCCAAAGAAAATGTAAATATACAACAAATGTCAAAAACTAACAATAAGCACAACTTTACGGTTTTTTTGCTTCAATAAGTTACAAAAAGCCAAAACGGAAAATAACCACAAACTTTGGTTGAAGCCAGGGACAACAAGTTTAGGCTTCAAGTTACTAAAAAGTTTAGGACTGGAGCTTGAGACAATATTGGACAGATTGACACGAATTAAAGATGCCTCCTGATGTGAGGAACATTATTCTTTTGTCAAAGGTGCTTCTAAAAAAAAAAAAAAAAATCTGCATTCCGAATTTAGAACTATCTCATCTGGTCAGCTTACAAGGCAGTCATAAACATTGCTTGGTCTTTAGAAGGTAGTTTGAGTGTTGACATAATCAAACAAAGGTGTGGATTTTTTCAATGAGTAAAACAATTAGTTCTTCATAAAGTACATCACAAATCAGGGAATTTCTTTCCTAAAGCCATCAAGCAATGGAACAGTATGCCAGACAATTTTAAGAATATGGCTGATTTTTATAGCTTCTCATGGGCCGTCAAACCATGGATACTTGAGCACCAAACTTGCTCACATTAACAATACCAGACGGGTATTTTGCCATCAGATGTTACCCTCGTCGGTATCATCTGGTGGCTATCAGATTACCAGACCAAGATTGTAATAATTTTCTCTTAAATTTGCAATACCATCAGGTACAGAGCTGTCAGATGTTACCCTCTTGGGTATCATCTGACGGCTACATTCTTGCACTTTGTATAATTGTACTCTGCACTTTAAATACTGTACAGGTTTAAATGTTTAACTTTGCACACAGCTGTTCTTGCACTTTTACTGTTACCATTTGCACTTCTCTATTGTACTGTAGCTGACATTGCACACTGTATCCTCTGGTTTTGCTGTAAATAGCCTATGTATTTTTCATGATTTATGTTGTCTGTCTATGAAGAACTACAGATGGAAATTAGCTTGCTGCTAAATCTGATGCAGCCATCTTTTTAATGTAACTGCACATTGGGGGTATTCCATGAAAGTGGCTTAACAAGTCTAGGCTTATCCTAAAATCCTGAGCTGAAACTAGCTTCATCTCCAACTTAAGCCTCAAGTGGTTCCATGAAAGAAATAAGCCTGGGTCTGAACAACGCTAATTCAAGCTTGAAGATTATCCTGAGCTATGAGCGCGCTCCCGCTGAATGTGACGAGACCAGATCAATGGAGCGACGACTTCACTGAGAATGAGAGAGAGAAACGCTTATTTTACATGATCTGACTGAAACACGAGAGGAGCCAAAGTGCACACGGGCTACAGTTTGATTTGCATCGCAAAAGTTTTCAGTTTATAGTGGTTTATTCTGATGCGGGGAGCGAGAGGCGACCCCTCCCCTCCTGTTCACTGCTGGAGAAAGACGAGGCGGAGATCCAGAGGATTTTATCATCGTATTTGTGAGTAGTAGGCTCATCGTTTTTTAATGCAATGCACAGTTTTTCACTCCGCATGTGGAGACTAGTCCCGCTGCGTAAAGTTGTCATAAAGTTGTAGCGTAACCTGAGCGTAACTCTTCACAACCAGAACTAACCAATCAGAGCAGAGGATGTCCGTGTGTGACAGGGGGTCAGAGACGAGGGAGAGAGATGCGATGAAGCGCTTTTGCGCTCAAAAGCAGCAGCACAACTCCACCGCTTGCTCTCACACTTTAGTCCTGCTTTCATTGCTTCATCCTTAAGAGAAATAGCTGCATGTCTGTGGGAAATCTTACGTAGTTTAAGATCACGTAGGAGTGGCCTACAAGTTAATTTTCCAGTTAAATATGTGGGCCAATGTGACGTTTGCTCTTACAAACGCGTCTCTCCACAGCGAGAGCGGCTCAAAAAAGGATGAAAGAAACGGTCCAAGCGGCTCTTTGGTGCCAATGCCAAGTAAATAAAAGTGAATAAAAGTGACTTTATAAGTTGTGTTGGACAGACAGAGAGATTTCACACAGTTGTGGAAGTGTGTGGGATAAACATGAGATTTAAGACGTTTTTTGAAACAAAGCTAAAATAATCTTGACTGTTAGCCTGGTCCCGACCAGGTTTATGACTGCGGACTTGTTACTGCGGCAACTCAGCGTCACCTCTGGTTAGCCGCGTTAGTGGAACGGAAATGGAGATTTCATAAGCCTAGATTGGCCAAATAAGCCAGCTTGGCTTTAGCTCGCTTCATGGAATACCCCCATTGTCCTTTAAGTAAATAAATAACTAAATAATAAACAGTGCTTTCTGAGGCTCAGATTGAAGAATGAATAGAATCTCACTGCTCTAGCTGTTTTTGATGAAGAAACACAATTCATAACATCATTTCAAATGTTAGAAAGTCAATATTTCTTAGGTGTCCTTTCAAAAACTCAAAAACATATAAAAGACAGAACATTAACTTTTTATGCAAATGACTTCTGTCCTGCAGAAACTGGACACTTTGCCGTACAACCATTTTATCATTTATGACCTGAATTCCCTTGATAATCAGCATTTATGACCGTGATGCATGTTCATTTTCACATGACTCTCTCTATAAGCTTGAAACGTAGACATCCAAGGTTAGCCAGGCCATAAACTCCCAATTACCAGAATTTATGCTTCTTTAATCATATTCAGTATTCAGCGGAGCCCCTTACGTCAAAGTCACGTATAATCTCTTATCTATAGTGCCCGTTTTTCAGACTATGGCCAATTGATCAGGATTTGGAGAAAAAGGCATTTATGTTTTGCATGCTTTCAGATGTAAATCCACTGGCACAACTGTTGGCTTTGCTTCAGTCCAAACAAAACAAATAATGCATCAAATATACAAACACTAGCAGACTATTTCCTGTTGACTTTCCGCCCGCATAGACAAAGATTAGCAAGCCATATTTCACTAAAGCCTGGACAAAACAGCGACACATGCAAATGGTGTTTGACAAATTCGAGGTCCGAAGCGGCGTGAATATTTTATGGCGAATGGTGATGGTGAATGCAAGTCACATAAGGATACAATATAATATACGGAAGTCTATATAACTGTGATGAATAGTAAGGATTCTTATGTCCTATTCACAAGGCTTAATAATTACCTGTGTACGTCATGTAAATTGTAGTGGAGTCATTTGAGTTTCTAGTCCAATGCAAACCGTCCATCTACAGCGCTCCATTGTAATCACAAAGAAATACATATGTATTCTGTGATTAAGAGACTTATATTTTTTTTAGTAATGATTTTTTCCGTACTCGAACGCCTCATCATTTCATGACAGATGGCTTGCAACATACAAGCATTTTGTTGTTGTACCTGCCCACTTTTAGGTGATCCATGCGAGTCTATTCCGGAAGATACAAATGTCAGCACTTCTCTCCTTTTGTCCAAATAAATTGAAAACCAGATGCTGGAACTGCGGGAAAACAGACGCAGATTTCTAAAGATATGTGAGACTAATGCCAACAGTCGAAAAAGATTGTGTTTTATTAAAGACGTTTGGTAATACAATAAAAAATATCCAGGCGAAATCTCTTTAAAGGCCTTGAAACAGTCTGTCAATGTGGTTTTATGGTGTCCAAAGTGATCCTGATTTCTCCTAAAACAACTTATTCAAGTCAAAATAATGGGTTAGGGCTTTCCATTTATAGCTTACATGTATAGAAATGCCTTTTTCAATCTCATCAGATTGTTGTCGATTGAGAATAAATACACATAAAAGTCATCATTCTAATGACAGCATGTGGAGTTTTGAAAAGATAATGCATAAGTGGTACAATTCCATTCTGTGGTTTTAAGAATGTTCTGAGAGTCACTTGACTTAACTGTGTTTAAATTGACGTTGGATTGTTTCATAGATGTGACTAAGGGGACTTGTCATTGAACAGTTCGTGGTCTGATCGTGAAATTTCTGAAGATTGTGAGATAAAACCAAGTCCAAAATCATGCTCCTTCCATGTGCAAAATCTAAAACTACTTGCCAAACAATGGCCAAAAGTACCAGCTGAGCCTATGTCGGAACTACTTGGATATAAAAATAAAATTGATAATGAATCGACCACAGAAAAAAATAAAAATAAAAATAATGGGGCTGTAACAGACTTTTGGTCTCAATGCAAGATTTTCATTAGAACATATCTGAAACTTAAATCAACAGCTTGTTCTTTAACCAAATGTGACCAGAGAAGAGCGAAAGAGCAGAGCAACTCAGTGATGTCATGTTTAAAGGTAATGTTTATTAAGGACAATGTATTACATTAAGCACAAAGGCAGAGATGCTTGTACCAGATTCTACGCAGACACGGGGGAGAACATGCAAACTCCACACAGAAACCCAGGACCTTCTTGCCATGAGGCGGTGTAATGTAAGTAATGTCTGTCCTTCTGAAATAATCTCAGCTGCACAAAGGCTTTTGGTTCACTTTGGTTCAAGAACTAGCTCTACTGGATATTTTTTCCCACTTTTTTTGTACTATTACAGTATTAATATCTAATAGAGTTTATGTCTGTCGCGTTGCACTAGCTTCTCTTTGGTAGGTGAATAGCTTTGCACACTATCTGTCTTTAGAAGTAACTCAATTATTCGGATTAGTTTAGTAATTTTATGACAAATAAATGATATAAATATTTAACCAGGCTCTGCGTGTTTGATATTAGATTATGTCAATTTTTGTAAATAACAAGCCTATGTCTCCCACAGATCAACTTGTACCTTCGCCTGACGTCACCTGCTGGCGTTCAAAATTAGCTATGCATTAACATAGCAACGAAGAATAGCAGACCCATCGCCAAAAAAGGTTCATACTGCATTTTTACTGTCTTGTTTGCTCCTTCTATTTGTAAAACTCTCATAGCATTAGCACCGAATCGTAAACAGTGTGGCATTGACGAGGTGCTCCTTGGCTCGTGTCTGCGGCCGAGGTGAAGCGGAGCACATATTTAACCTGGAGGTGCTAAATGTTGGCGTCATGTCAAGTGGAAGGGAACGGGCGAAGAAAGAACCGCTGCCTGTTGAATTATTGAAAGCTGAGCGGGAACAAAAGAGCCCCCCAGATAAATGCCACCTTGACCTGTCTCCCATGAGAGGATGTTTAGAAGACCGCCTCGGCACAATAGACCAAATACAGCCGCCTCAATGGAGAGCAGTGAATGGAGCGCAGCATTAGCTTGTCGCTTTTTGTGACAGATGGGGAATTGAAAATGCAGGGTTTTCTTATTTGTGGTAAGAATTGTGCCAAATGAGAGCCAAATGAAAATGGTTAGATATATCGTATATTATTAGCTTTTATTAGCTAACAAATGACTTTTATGATGAGCAAATCAGTCTCATCACCATTTCGACATTTTATTATACGATCTTATAGTAATTTTATCGTTATATCTTTATACATTATGCAGTATTATGGAAAGGTTATTGAAATTTTCGAGAAATAAAAAAAAAAATAAAATAAAATCTCACTTTTCAAATGCCTTAACAAGTCATTTACATGTTTAATACGGTCATATTCCAAAGCTTTAGGTGTTGATAGTCATGTTGGTAACATTTTATAATAATGAACAGATACAAATGATGTGAGTTAATAAATAAAGGTGCACCGTGTAACTAGGAGGTGAAAAGTCAACAATGCAATTCACTAAAATTATGCTGCGTTCACACTTGACAGCGTATTTGCATCAAAATTTGCGCGTAAAAGCGTATTTGACGCCCAAATAGGCGTAGAAAATGCCCCAACGCGCTTCTTCGAGTTCCCACTTGTTTGCAGGCTTTGTTTTGCACTCAGACAGATCACAATGAGAGAGAGAATGAGGGACTGAGATAGAGGCTTCCCAACTCCTGCGCCGGCCTTCCCTCAAAGTTGAGCTTTCACAGAAACGTGTGTCAACATACGCCCCAGATGCCAATACGCACCACCAATACGCTCGAACGCTTGACCCGACTTTACATTGACTTAACATTGAAAATGGATGCAAAAAGCAAAGACTATGTCCGGTCTGAATGCACCATTAGAATGTTTGACCAAAAGGTTACACAGTGCACATTTAACCTGTTAAACCCTAGCCCTGTTTTTTTGTTTTTTTGTGCGAAACACCTAAAGCGTCCAAATTATACTCTGTTATGTGCACTTTAATACAAAAATGCAAGATGTGTTTTGTTTTTTTCCTGCACAACTGAGCAACTAGTCTGATAGCTTTTCTTTTGAATATTTGGCAATGAAGATACACCGACAAATAAATTCAACAAATACACATAAACAAAAGAAGAGATTGAATGGTGCATTCACAAAAGAAACTTCCTGTGATACTTTTTCTTGCAAATTTCTTCCGTTTTCAATCAAAAATCTAAAACAGACATAGCTTTTTACAAATAAATCCAAATCCAATTGTAAAATCTACAAACAGTCAATATTTAGCTAAAATAAAACATGAAACCTTGAGGATTTGACATTCAACATCAACTTACAACAATCTTTTCAATTGCCAGACAACACCAATGTTTTGATAACCTTTCCAAGACATAAATTATGCGGTGAAAACAATGAATAGTCACCTTCAAACTAGGGCCCGACCGATATATCGGTTGACCGATATATCGCCAATATACCGCCGATATTTAGGACATGTTGCACCTCATTTTAAAGCTTAAATCTTCCAGAATACAACCATTACATTTAATCACCAATCAAATTAATATTTTGCGCGGTTATTACATTTATTTGTGGAGTTGTTTTATTGTCGGACTGCACCTGAACGCAGCACCAGGCTGACGCTCTGCATCACTCCTCTACTAGTGCGCTCTGAGGCAGCGCTGGATTTAAACGCTCTCAACTCCGCTACTAACTCAAGAAAAGGAAATAACTTCATCACAGATGTTGCCCGCAACAACAGCAAGGATTTTTATTTCATCAAAGTGTCCGTATGGAGAAGAGGGATGATCCTCGTCATAAAAGAGGACACACGGTTGCTGTGAACACGAGGGAAAAGTTGGTTTTCTCACTATTTCTCGTTTGGAGTTTGGATTAAAGGAATTATTTTTGTTACGACTTTGGATCTGAGAAGAGGTTATCTGTGTGGTGAGTGTTGAAAACGTGTTTACTTTAACTTGTTGCTCACTGTAGTTAGCTAGAAGTTAGCGGTTAGCTCGTGAGGCTACAACAATAACAGCCTCAGCTCATTCTCTCTGGCGACTGTAAAGTGTTGTGTCTGTGCTGATGATTACTGGACATACATTGACATGTAAATTAGCCATGAAAAGAGGTGTTAATGGTCGGCATTTACGCATTTTAATTGCCGCGGCGTCGTGCATATTAATGAGGCTAACCACTCCTTTAGCTCGTGAATTGACTTCAGTTGTACAGGACTATCAAAAATAATGTGATACAAGAGGCAAAGTAACGCTAAATGTGACCTAAATAAACTCGAATTAAAATCAATAAAGCCAGACAGTTTTTTTTTTCACATCTGCTCCTAATAAAAAAGTAATTTTCTATTTCTTATTATATCGGCTGTCTTATCGGCTATCGGCACCCCCATCCTCCTCTATATCGGAATCGGTTACCAAAAAGCCATATCGGTCGGGCCCTACTTCAAACGGTCTTTTCTTTGATTCTGGGACAAATCTGAGCCCTAGACCTTTAAATATGCCTGTTTCTGCATTGCATCATTCAAAATATTAGAAAATTGGTGCATTTTTGCAAGGAATTCACCCAAATTCCACAGAACTCTCACGTTTAGCACCTGTTTTCCACATTCGAAATCCCAAACATAATTGAAAATAAACATTCCAAGATAAGAAAAAACTCGTCTCAAATCAATATTCCTCCAGTAGCTGCGTTTTCACATAAAACAAACCCAAACGCGGAGACACGGCGCGAATCAAATGGGCCGTTTATTCTTTTTCTATTTTTCATTCAGTGGATAAATTTCTCAAACAAAATAGTTGAACTGTTGAAGCCACAGAAGCATTTGCGATTGGCGTTCCCCGCTGGGCTGAGAAAACAAAAGCGGGATGCTGTTTGCTTTTCAAAACGCTCGAAAATCTAAAATGACCCCGGTTCTCCAGTACACAGACGTTTGTTTTTTTTTTTTTTGCCTGTCTTTTGGCTAAAATGAGATCTTTGGGCTGTGTTGGTGGTGAGCTCTGCAGGAGGCGAGAGCAGGAGGTTATACAAGGAGAATGCCGACACTGGACACACTCGATTGTTTTTTTGTGTTTTCTTGTTACATAGGCTGTTAAATGACTTTTATTCAGCCAGACAAAAGAAGAAAACCAACAGATGTGAAAGGATATTAAAGAAAAGTCTCTATTTTATATATTTGATTGCAGTTCTTGTTAAAGAAAAGATGTTTGCACCGGATTTTGGCCAAAAAACAACAGTCAAAAAAACTATTTTCTTCTCAGTCTTAGGCAAAATATTACAATACAAGTTGCAAATAAACATCTAAAGGCTTCTGCACACTGCAGGAGCTCTGGCCCGATTTTAAGCCAGAAAAACAAGTGTTTTGAGGCATTCTTTAAGGAACAGTTGTATTTTTTACATGAATAATGGATTAATACATAATTAATAAAAGATATAAAAAAATCTAAAAAGCTGAGTTGGAGACTCTACATTCAATATATTTTGTTTCCTAAAAATTGCCAATTGGTCATACTTGTGTAGGAAGTGTGCCATGAAAAATTTTCATCTTAAAAGGTATGCCACGACTAAAAAGTTGCACTGTAAACACTTTTTTTATTTTAAGGTGATTGTTTAAACTTTCTTTTGTGATTTGTTGTGCTAACAAAAAACACACACAAAAATGCTGACTCGCTTCCGGTCCACCCATGTCTGTGTGAACCCAACCAGGGTGCAGCAACAAGCAAAGGATTTCATCTTTTTGGAGCTCTACAGAGGCACAGACTGACGACATGTTCAATGCTGCCTGTAGATAAACACAGTGTACAGTGTTAGTGAAGAAACTCAGAAGATAAATTGTGATTCAGTTGAATCACAATTTATTCATAGCGAGTGAAACAGAATACGCAGTGTGTCTTCTACCACTGTACTAAAGAGGAATTTTCAGTCGACGTCACTTTCCGCTCTACTGCATATGCTTTATGCAGAAAGAGCCGCTCTCCATCTGCTTAGCTGTAGAAACTTCTTTGAATAAAACAGGATGAGAGCAGCTATTTCGATCAGGTCTGAACTGGTCTGTCAGACGTCTGTCTCCTGATGTTTGAGACAGTGTTTTTCTTGCCGTTTTTTTAACTCACCTGAAATGTAACTTTTAAGTTGAATAAAAAAATTATATATACGATATATAAATATATATATATATAATATATATATATATCGTCTGGCCACCGTGTCCCGCTTTTGGATTTCTGTAGCCATGATTGACAGATTAATTAGCCAATCAGAGACACTCATTGTCTGCCGTGTAAAAGCCAACATGGCTGCTCCCGACGAAAAAAATACATGGAAAAATATCATGTGGAACTGAAAAACCTCGCGGATTTCTGCAGAATCAATGAGCGAAGCAAAAAAAAAATTTAAGGTGAGGTGAGTGAAGTTAAATTTTGGTCTAAATGACAGACGACAATCAGCTTCTTTGTTTCATCTGCGTCACACAAAAACCCACCCATTTCATTCACAAATGTTGCTTTAGCAGCATAACTTTTTTTTTGCAGTGATAACTCTTGTAGTTAGCTGACAACAATGCTTTTTCAACGTGTCTCCTCTGTTTGTGGTTATGAACGGCGGCTGTTTCTGCATAGCAGGTGTCGCTCATGTTGATATCAATAAATCTCTCTATACAATACAATCATGTTCTTACAGACAGACACTGTATTTTCACTAGTGTCCACACTTAGTCGACCTTTGGCCCATTCCGACCACCACGCCACTTATCCCCCGCGGCCTCTTTTTTCAGGACAAACCCGCCATTTAACTTCCCGCTCTCTCCCAAAACACGTCCCCCCCGGTAAGCTTCCTGCGCATAATCGTCCCCAGCTGTAACTGCGTCCGGGGGATAAATTAGACCGCGGGGACCAACACATTTGTAATTTCGGGCTCTGAGAGTGAAAAGCCAGTAAATTGGTAGCAGGCCACCGAAATTAGCATTCTTTGGGGGCTTTAGAAGGACATTAAACATTAAATAGCTGCAAAGTCCCTGATGTATCGGAGGTCCTGGGAGAGAAAGGTGGAGATCAGAGCATTAGAGGGAGATGTTTTGGGGGCCACAGATGGTCGGGTTGCAAATAGTGGGACCTCCTGCAGAGCTCAGGCCAGGAGAATGCATGTGACCATCTATTATTGATGCTTGTTTGGGGGGAGACACACTTGCTTCATGTGCTCGGGCCGTTAGGGGATAGAGATGAAGTCCAGAAGGCAAAATGATTGAGTATAATAGTTAAGTGATGGTGTGAGTGAGCTGAAAAATGCAGCTTTTGGGGAAAATTAGGACTAATGGGTCAAAATGTATAGGACAAATATGAATTGTTCTTGTCGTGTCTCGCTCTTGTGCACTTAGGTGTAATAAAGTCGTGTTTTTCTCTCGTCACGAACTGAGTTATAGCTTTATCTTCTGGCTGCAAAGGAAAATGTACAAAGGAAATATTCAATGCTCAGAGATTTACATTCACAACAGTGTTTTGTGAGGCTCAGAGGCAAAAGAATAGTTCTACACAAACAAAACTTAAGAGGAAGCGATGTTAGAAGGTTAAGATTAATATTACAACCGCATCCACTTTCCAGGAATCCGCCTCACCCCGGGCTCACACTACATCCAGTCCAACTCCGGTGCAGCCACCGGAGTCTTTACCTAACTTGAAAAGTCCAAGAGTGGCTCACACGGCGTACAGTCCAGTCCGGTGTCTCCGGTACGGCCAATCCGGCGCTACGAATCCGTTTCGTTTGTTTCAAATTTTGGCCGGACGCCGGAGCGCACCGGAGCCCTTTTTGATGAAGTTGTGAAAACAAGACACGATAAACAGGAAACCAAGCGAGCGCGGGTGAAGTGAATCCGGTAGTTTTCAAAATAAAATCTTTACGTTACCGCTAATAATACAAAATACGGCATTTACACGATTACGTAACACATAAAATGTAAATAAACCTCCGTACTCACCCACTGTGCGGCGAAAAATCCCAACAGAAAATCAACTAACGTGAAACAAGCCCAAAACTTGGCGCGTGCTCTTTGTTTACATACATGTGCTCAGCGAAAGAGAGAGAGAGAGAAAAAAAAAGTGCTCAGCGATAGCGTAATCTCCCACGTTGAGCGTGAACCTCCGTGAGTTCGGGGTCTCGCGATGTCGGCAGCAGAGCTTGTGGCTGCAGCAGGACTGCAGACCACCGTAGCTAATGTGAGTCACCCACCGTAGCTAGACCGGTCCGGTGACTGCACTGGAGTTGGACTGGAGGCAGTGTGAGCCCGGGGTTAGTCTCTCCATCATCGTACGACCAAAATATGGATCATGATTATTTTCTCCACCTGAGTCTGGCCTGGTCAAGCTCCACAAATTAGTCAGCACCTAACAGGAAAAAGAAAGTGATCTATATTTAATTTTTTAAATAAAACAATTTTATATAAAGTTTCTTGACTTTTTGGACAGGGATGACTGTTAGCTTGACACTGACACATGAACAGGAAAACAATCAATTCAATTTGTTCATGTAACACTTATTATTGCCTATTTGAGATAGGTCAACCAATATTTTTGGGCCAATATATTTTTTAATCGGCTATCAGTCTCAATTTTGTCCCATATCTGATCAGGCAGTTGTTTGAGTTGTTCCACTTTGGGAACGTCACACTCACAGTGATCAGCTGAGTCTGAGTTGGTTTGAGGAGAAACAATAAGACTTTTTTTTTTTTTTAATTTCTCTCCAAGTCTGCGGTTTATATTATTATTATTTTTTTTTTTGTAAGGTGTATTTTTGTTCCATTACTTTGGCTGCAGCACAAGTTTTAATAAGAGCTTGTTTGTTTATCATTATGAACAATATGAATGTCTGTCATGATGCTACAAATGGATTGTTTCTTGGACTAAAATACAATCAAAGCATCGTTACATTGTGTGAAAGAGACACACATGTACTGTGGTGAATAATAGTTTAGGTTGAGGTTTTTTGTTTTTGTGATTATACTATTTCACCCAATGTTTTTAAAACTAAAATAAGAAAATGGCCCTTGAAATTTGGCCATTCATAATGGCATAGGCTGACAAAATTTGGAAATATCAGTATTGTCCAGAGAAAAACCCATATCGGTCAATCTCTAATGCCTATTACCCTCAGTAGAGGAGTAAAAAATTTAAACTGATCAAAGCTAAAAGTAGCTCTGATCAAAGTATGTGCTCCTCAGAGATGGCAAGAAAGTAAGTACTGCCAAATGGACACATTACAAACCGACTTTATGAACTTCAAAAAAAGGATTTCTAGTTTGAAAAAATGTGTTTTTAGATTGGTTAAAAAGCCTTAAAATCGGAATTTTCTGGACTTAATGGACCTAGATTATTTGACTTGCTTCTGAATTGTCTGAATAAATTTCTGCTTACGTCGAGCCAAATATTGGCTAATGCCGTAAGACATCTTTACTCACTCCAGTGGCAAATTTGATTCAAACTAAAATATTTTGTGAACTGTCACAAATGTCTTAAAACAAGTGAAACATTCTGCCAATTTTATTTTAATCACGTTAAAGCAACTAAAATTATTATAGATGTTCTGAATTCTAGCAGTTTTAGCCAAGACTATATCATCAAACTTTTGAACTTGGCAGTGTGATTGTACTTTTTACTTCAGTAAATTTACATACGTTTACTTTTGTACTTTTACTCAAGTAAAAGAGTTTTAGCTGTACTTTTACTTTTACCAGAGTTGTTTTTTACGTAAGTTATTGTACTTTTACTAGAGTAGTGTACTTCAGTACTTTTGCCATATCTGGTGCTCCTCATTTACATAATCTATAGTTAGTCTCAGTTAGTCTTTAACAAGGACTTAAAATTTCACAAACTTGTGTTTTTCGCACATCCTTTTCCTGAGACTGGAGCGGAGACAGTAGGCTCAGGGTCTGCAACAACTTTCAGAGGTGGACAGTGGTTACCTGGAATCCAGAACCCACGCTTCAGCAAACTGCAAAGAGTGGGTCTGGTCACCACGCCCTCCGCCTGCGTTTCAGATCACATCTACATCGTAAAGGGCAATCAGATTAGTTTATTTGATGACGCAGATGAAACAAAGAAGCTGATGGGTCGTCTGTCATTTAGACCAACAACTAACTTCACTCACCTCACTCTAAAATAGTTTTTGCTTCGCTCATTTCCATGTTTGTTTGTTTTTTGAAGGAAGCAGCCATGTTGGTTTTCAGACGGCAGAAGATGCGTAGCTCTGATTGGCTAATTAATCTGTCAATGACGGCTAAAGAAATTCGAAAGAGTGACACGGTGGCCAGACGATATATTTTCATAATATACCAAATTGAACCATAGACACATAAAAAAGAAGAAATTATGAGATATCCATAAGCATTTCAGTGAGATCTGGTTGGTCATACACGTACACTGTGGTCTTACAACCTGAAAATGTTCAAGAGAAATCCCTAACTTACATTGTCAAGTTATATCCAAACAAAGATGGGAGATAATTTAACACATTGGACCTGCTCCTGGCTGTCCTTGAATCAACTGACTTGATGAAGTTTAAAACTTTTGCGCATTGTTAGTTACAAATGTATTATTTTCTTGTGTTTTGCTTTAGGGTCAATAGCCAGACTCTGGTATAATTCAAGCTCTTGTTTACTAAAGTAATTATAATTGAAGTGATTTGGGTAAATAGCGTCTGGCACGCAGCCATCTTTTATTATTGGCTTGGCCCTGAAGCGAAGTTTCAACAAATATTCGGTTTAAATACAATTAAACTGCAGTAAAAAGTGAGTGCTGTTATTGAGCATAAAGTTGTGTTGTCTGTATGCTCAAATGCTTTTGTTTAGATCAAGGTTTTAGACAAAGCTGACATTTTATACTAAATATTTTCTTTATTAAAACGTTTGGTATTGGAATAGTTTTATATATCTGCAGTGTATCTTCAGATGAGGCAGAACAGGACATAAAACCAAGCAAAAATCAGCTTCAGGGGGTCTTTAACCTATTCTACGAACCTTAATCAGTCAAGCCAAAGCAGCATTCAAATAGACTTTTACAATATATAAAATACACACAGTAACAGGCAATGGAGTCGAACAAACCTCAGTTCAGTGTGGGTTTGTAGGTTTGTAGGCTAAGCAATAAATCTCACAAGAAAGAGATAATATAAGATTCTGCCCAAGAAACTTTTGAATAAAACATTCTAGGAAGAAAAGGCATCTAGATTTAGGAAAAAATGCATCTATTTTAGACTAACACATGTTCTGCAATAGTCAATTTATGTCTGTTTATTGTATGAGTTTTATATCATTGCACTTTAAGTTTGACTTGGTGTGACTGTTTCTCAGTGGGACCTTAGCCCTCTGCTGCCCCTGTGAGCTCCGCCTCTGCTCCATCTTCATCTGAGCTGAGGCTGTGAAACCTGCCATCATGCTAGACTTTTTGGACACTTACTAAATTCTGAAACATTTTCAGGACAATCAGCCACATGTTTTCAGTGGCTTCTAAAAGAATCCAACAGAATTGTGCAGAAATCTGTCGCATTTTGCAGATTTTCACAGCAAAATCTGTAATGATAACTTCTGTTGCCAAACTGGCTTAAGCTGTTTTTCCAACTTTGCCCATTCCAAGAAAATTAAGACCCTCTTTTTATTATTATTATTATTGTGACTTAGTTTAGTTTCCTTGTAAAAGTGTTTAAGATAGGACAAAATGGAAGTTGAAAATTACAGATCTAAAACAGAAGCATGTTCTGTTCATGTCTTCAAAATGTACCAAGACAATTTACACACAACTGATAAGATTGTTTACATCAGTGGTGCTCAACCTGGAGTTTGGGATTTTGCAAAAATTTTTCTGTAGGTGTCTTGATGATGTGTGAAAACTGAACACCGATATCTTATACAATGATTGACACCGTGATTCCTTTCAATGTCATCTCAGTCCAGCTACGAGCTCAGGTATTGCAAGACTGCAGAAGTTTCACAAAAAGCAGGAATAACGGTCGCCCAGTCAGCGAACAGGAACAAAGCAGTGTGTTGGCCAGAACTGACCCAAGTTGACATATTCATTTATTTGTTTATTGGACAAGAACAATGCAATCAGTATAGTTACAAAGTAAGCCTTGGAACTGATGTGATGCAGATAAAAGCAAAAGCTAATTTTCAACAATTATCCAATCTACTGTACCAGGGATCTGCAACCTTTGCCAACAAAGGAGCCACATTAGCTCAACTCTAAAACAACTTATTGTCAGAAAGAGCCATAACTGTATTTACTAATACAAAATAAATGAAAACAAAAATGTGAATTTGCACAAATTTGACAAAAAGTAGACCTGTTTGGAAACGTTTGAGAAAAAAATCTGTCACATCCTGGTACATTTTAGATAAAATATTTTGATTGACCGTTTCCTTTACCTCAAAAATAACAAAGGAATATTTCTAAAAGTTGTGGGCTGGTGTGATAAAATTGGTCACAACTGTATCATTAAAGACATTTTTGCATTTCTTGAAAGATGGTCTAATTGTTATTGGGTTTTCTTCCCTGTCTATATCATATGTTCTGTTTTATCAACAGTTATCACATTGTGAATGCTAATAACTCTAAAGGAGCACATCTGAATAAAAACAAACACAAGTATTGTCTTTTGAAATGCACACATTACGAATACAGATCTTTTTTTTCCCAACTGTTTATAATTTCTTATTCTTACATCCGACTGTGAAGATCCACACTAGAGCCCAAAAATACATTCAACACTCACCATTTCTTTCACTCACCAACTGACATACTGTTTATTTACAGGTGGGTACCGTTTTGACTCATTTTCAGCCAATGCCTAACCCTAGAAGTGAACTTTTTAAACTAAAACATGTTCTTTATTTCGATGGGTAATGAGTTCCACAACTTGCAGCTCTGGCATGAAAAGGCAGACTGTCCAAAAGAGGTTCTGCATTGTGGAGTTCTCATTTAGTTTTACTGGAAAATGAAGTCACGCTCACTTCAATCCCTCCCTATTACGCGACATCCTTGCATCAACCAATATCAAACTCTTCTCATCTTCCATCCTGTTCCTATACCTCATTCCTTTCATCGCCGCGACACCCCGCTATGAACGCAAACAACATCCTCTCAATCCCCCTCATTTCATACATTTTAATTAACCGGGAATCCTATAGAAACAAACTCAAACATCCCTGTATCTCGCTGTTGTGCATTTCAAACATAAGAACCCCCTCCCGGTCTCCTCCTGCGCCTTAGCGCTCGTCAACGTCGGCTAAAATCAAATTAACAAGCCTTTTAGTCCGTCGCACGTGGACCGCTACCTCATTACGCCTGTCCCTCGGCCAATTTCTTCCCTCAGATCTCACCTGATTCCGCGGCGTCAGCAAAAGTAGCCCCTGAGTACGTCGTAACTCAATTTCGTCTGCCGTATTTACACCTCCACTCTCCGATACAATAAAGGTTTTGTTGAGAAGCAGAGGAAATGGGACGTTTATGGCATGGCACGGGACTATTTTTGGGAGAACTATCGGGAGAGAAGTGTTCAGATGTGTTGCCAAGTGACCCGGTACAAAAGGGTAAGTTGTCACGCGGAGTTCCTGTTGGCAGCTCATGAGACGGATTTGAGAAAAAAAGATTATTTTAATGTGGGTTTGAAGTGCGAGGTTGGTCGATGTCGAAGGTTGTTTGAAAGCAGGAGGTGTAAAGTCAAATAATACTTGAAATATTGTCTGTGATGATCCAAAAGGCTCATACAATAATACAAACACCTTTGACGTGTCTTTTGGTCTCCCATGCATGGTTAGGATACCGTTATGACAAAATCTCTTGCCTCCAAGATATGTATTCTTTTTTATTAGTACATCATTTGACCTAATCTGTTTTATAATTGTTTATAATGTATTTTATTATTTATTTTAAATGACAATTATTTTACTCAGACTTGAACCTTAAAGCCACATCAAGTCAATAATATCAACAGCTTTTTACCATCTATCAAGCCAGGTGCTAAATTGCGGGTGCAAAAATGAAACAAATCATGTGTTATTTTTGAGCATTTTGCACAAACTTAAATATAGAAAGATGCACGTACTATATACTGAACAAAACAGATATGAACCACCTCAAATTCTGCATCTTTAGTGTGTGTGAGAGAGAAAAATATCATCTCTGCCATGGTTTTGCTCCCCCCTAACCTGCTTTGCACATGAGCAAATGCTTGATAAGTCTGGCCCTAAAAAAAAAAAAATCAAAGGAATAGTGTCAAAGCCTGACTTAGAGAGACTTATCCATACATTTGTCTCCAGTAGGTTAGATTATAGTAAATTGTATTCCAAACAAGCTGTAAAACACTGCAGTACATCCAGAACGCTGCTGCTCCAGTCCTGACCAGAACCAGGCAATAACATCACATCAGTCCTGTCCTTAGGTCTTTGCACTGGCTTCCAGTGGCTCAGAGAATAGACTTTAAAACAGCTCTGCTTGTGTTTAAGTCTCTCCATGGACTAGTTCCAAGTACATCTCTGACATGTTAGTGCTGCATGAACCATCTAGGACCTGACAGGCCTCCTGGTGATCAGAGTCATGTTTACATCTAGGCTTAAAAGATCTTTATCTCTGCCTATGACAGAAAAGGTTTGATCTGCACTCTTTATTTCTTTAAAAATATGTTTTATGATCATTACTTATATCTTATTAATGTTGTTTTATTTTGTATTGTCTTTTTATTCATCTTTTCTGATTTGTAAAGCACCTTGAAATGCTTTGTGTATGATTTGTGCTATACAAACAAATTTGTCTACTTTGTTATATGATTATCTAGATTTAATGGCAACATGCAATATGCAGAAACTGATGATATGCAACTGATTTCTTAAAACAAAAGCAAACCTTGTACTTTTTGTAGTTTGCCTGGAACTTGTTAACCACAATATCTATGTGCGCTTATGTCTGACCTGACACTTGGCGCACGCTCAGGTAAACAAATGTGACGTTAAAGTTTAAAGACCCAATCAGAGGCCAACTGGAAAGTTTTGTGATGCAACAAGCTGCACCTACACAGGATGTAGATGCTGAAGTTTGACCAATATAGAGAAACCACATGTTCAACATGGTGAAGAAGGCTGGACTGATTGTGATGTAAATAACTCAATTTTTGTTGTAATAGAAATATAGAAGTATTTGATTAGCTGGGTCTTCTTTAGCCACACTTCTCATCATATTTGTCCTTTAAATCAACAATCCTGCAAAACCCATTACAAACAATTTACTTCTTTCTTTAACTCATGTCTTGTACTCCATGGTTACATCAATTCAAACTTCTTTAGAGTTTTGAAGTCTGAGAATATTGCACAACTGCATTACCATTTAAATAGGCCTAAATACTATCAAATCAGCATTTCTATCTTCAGCATTTGCACGTCACGGCCCAATCTGATCTGGACTCACACATCCAATTCAATTCCATTTTCGCCAGTTTGATTTTTGAAGCCCACCAGAATCCGCTTGTGTAACTTTTTGGTCCGAGTTTACCTGCATCAGTCACAGTTCTGCCTCACTTCACACTCAATAGCCCTGATTGCAACAGAAGCCCGAAAGTCGCCTTCTTAGAATCCCCAAACTCTTAGTAAGATTTAAACTGCGTCACGGATCATTAGGCCTTTTACACGATAGATCTGTGGCCGGGGCAATCAGGTTAACAGGAGTCTCCACTGGGACGGATCAATGGTGGTCCGACAAGTTCAAACAATGGGCAAGGCCAACTTTCGCAGAAGTTGCTACCGAAACCATGTTTTTTGAGTATGTGGGATATTATTTTGGTAAGTCTTTGATGTAGCCACTATAAGTTCACATTAAGAAAGATATCAGAACTTAAAGCTTAAAGTGATAACTAGGGATGCTATTAACGTTAGCTACGTGCAGAGACTTGTTTGACTTACAGCTGAGCTCTGCATTGAACAGCTCTTATTATCTCTCTCTTATTAGCCTAAAGTCAACTCTCAAACAGACTAAATCACCTAAAATCAGATGTGACTCATGAAGAAAGAAAACATCTATAACTTCTAAATGTTGTCAGTTATAGATCTCAGCCCAGTGTGCCGTAGGCTGTTTATGATATGTAGTGGCTAAAGTGGCTAAGTGTTGCTGGCGCTTCTATGCTTGTGCAAGCATTGTGACTTGTTGCAATTGAGAAACAAATCTAGCGACTGAACAGTGCAGAATGTAAGCTTTCAAAAGAGTTATAGCATGTTCATATTGTCCAAAGTGTGGCTGTGGTGACAGAAGGAAAACTCACTGTTGTGCTAAAGCAGCTAATGCTGCCAACAGGATCTCTACGTGACAACTTAGAGCTGCTAATGCTAGCGCGCTAAATAAATAAGAATATTTCATTCTAACGCATTTTGCAGATATGTACAGCTGTCTTAACTAATAATAATCTTAGGTTGCAACTAGTAGGCTACAATGCCTTTATAAAAATGTTATCCAAGGCTTTTAAGGCTTTCTGCTTAAAGCAGGGGTTCTCAAACTTTTTAAAATAAGGGACCCCCTATCAATTCAAAAAATGTCTAAGGCCCCCCTATCGTTTTAGGATAGATCTGAAAATCAAGCCAAGTTTATCAAACTTTGAATAAAATGTTAGTTTCTTATCGTAATTTTTTCGAGGTGTACTTGTTTCTATCCAAGACATTACATATTTAGAGTGTATATATCATTAGAAATTGTAATGTTGGAGAAATTACCCATGTTTTAAAAAGATTTGGACGACCCCCTACACATGGCCCAGGACCCCCAGGGGTTCCCGGACCCCACTTTGAGATCCACTGGCTTAAAGGACTTAGCATTTTCAATGTGGTGATTTCTATTAATAACTAGAGCCAGTTCCTCTCTTTATTACAACAAAATGACTTAAAGCTAAATTATTTTAGCTGCCCTCCATCTGTTCAAAGTATTGACATGGAGAATGTCGTGATGTCCCCTGAATATAACGAATAATGAAAGTGATAATGAATAATGAACAGTTTCAGAACCTCGAACAAAATAATGCCTGGTATCGGTATCGGTGAGTACAGAAAATAAATCGGAATAGTATCGGTATCAGAAAAAGTGGTTTCGGGGCATCGGGCCTGATATATCAATCATTTGCTCATGTGCAAAATAAATAAATAAATAATAAAATACTCTGAATAGGCAATGTTCACCATACATCAACAGCCCAAACATGTAGATTTTGTGTTTTCTTCATATTAATAATCACAACATGCTAAATCTCTTACAGAAGCTTGAATTCATTAGACCATCTTGAATATTCCTTTGTGCCGGTTCCATCAGCGGCAGTTATTTTGCACCGGCACAGCTCTCACAGTGGAAAGGCTCACATAAGGCTCGCTAATGAAGTGTTAGCCTGCTCCTTCCCTGTCAGAAACCTCGTTGGTGAGGGTTTCCTATGAGCGAACCAACCGTGTCAGCAAAGCATCTTTTGTTCCAAGCCTTTTAGCCCAGTCTTACATTTCATAAGAATTCTTCAACTGAAAATACAGCCCTTTCAATCTCGTTTTTTTTTTCTCCATATCTACTTGTGTGGCGTAATATGTTTTTGAACCGGTGACAAAGACAAGCCTTTTTACAGAGAATGCGCCACCTTGAATACTCCGACAGTCTATTCACGGCGAAGTGAACAACACGAGTTTCCATTTAGCCTGGGTGAGCGCGCTTGCAAAAAATGTTTTATTTGGAGGATTTGCCCAAAATGAGAAGGGCAGCTGTTGGAAAGCTGGCAGAGGACCCAGCTGGCGGAGAAGCTTAACCATAAACCGTATATCAACGGTTGATTTGTCATCCGGCTACAACCAGACTTGGAAGTGAACTGGTAATTGAATTAGCAACGTTGTCAACTTAAACTTGAGTTATGGTTGAAATCTTTCAACCGAAATTAAAGGGAAAAATCCACAATACATAAAAATAAATCCATCAACAAGTTTATTCTGCAAAGCTCAAGATGAAAAAGGGCAAAATGTAGAGAAGTCATATACCCACACAGAACAAAAAAGTTTGACTCCAATGTATAACTGGAATTTACAAAAAAAAAAAGCAATAAGACATCATTCAAACTGAAATTGACACATTTGACAGACTATGAACAAATCAGACAATGTTGAATTACTTATAGACCCTTTTCAGACTATGTCACAGTGACGTCACAGCTCTAGCTGGAGGCAAAAAACAAACAACAACTAAAACTCATAGCTGATCCATTGTGGTTAAAATACTGTTTTGTTGTGAACTGTAACTAGGACATTTCTGTATAATGTTAGTCTGACCTTACCCAGCCGTGCAAGTTCAGTTTCAAGTTCAAATTGGTCTGTTTTATTTAGAATTCCAGCTAAAACTGTACTTTTGTCATTTTTTGTACACAAGACCTTATTTCCTTCTTTAGCAAAGCGTTTGACCAAAGCTAACAGACTCTCAGTGCTACAAGCAACCAATCTAATTGGACTCTAGCCCAACAAAATTATGTTATTAATAAAATATATACTAGTAAATGTTAGAGTCATGACCAGTTTTCGGTAAAATTGTAATACATCATATATTACTAATTATAGCGAGAAAAATAGAATTAATTTGTATTACAATATTACTGTCTCAAAAATGTAACTGAGTTACACCACTGTGAGTTACTTTGAGCTAATCACACATTTGTTTAGACATTGTCCATCCATCCACTTTATTTATAAAGCACATTTTATAAACAGGACTGTTTTCCAAAGTGCTGCACAAAGAAATAATTAAAAAATATGTACAAAAGCATAAAGAATTAACAACTGTAATACCAAAAGTAAATACAACAATAAACAAACATAAAACCATCTCACTAGATAGAAACTAAGCTAAAATAAATAAAAAAGAATAAAATAAATTAAAAAAATAAATAAATAAAAGACAACAGAGGACCACACAACTCACGCGGTGTTAAAAGCCAGAGAGTAAAAGTGGGTCTTAAGACGAGACTTAAAACACTCCACGTACAAAAACTAATCCTGCTACATTTACACTTGAATAATGAGTCATTTATGGAAATGTGATGTCACAACATAATTTCCTCATAATATTTGATTCATCTTTAAATCAACAGACAGTATTTTAGTGCTGTTTTGGTTCTGAAGTGTCAATTTCAATAGGATATAAAAGCAATTAATCTATAGGTAAGTAACCTGAGTTTCTCAGATTGAAACTAATATATTGTCAACATTGTTATTAAGTAATGAGTTAAACTACTTAGTTACTTAAAAGGGGAATATATTACAGTAACTAGTTAATTTTGAAATGAGTTACTCCCAACACTGGTTAACGAGTTACTGGAGGACAACCGGTGGTTCGTTTTACAGTCAACAACATAATGAGCTAATAAAATTTACAAAGCATTTTCCTAAATAATACCACTAGAAGAGTGAAATCTGCTGTTTAAAATGTTTGAAACTCACTGAAAAAAAATTACTTCCTCTCATCTCTCCTCATGGCTGCTGCTCTGGTGCACTGCGCCTATTGCTTCTTTTAGTTTAACACTAGCAGGCTATGTGATTCTGTTTGCATCATTTTGTCCCATAATCATCATTATCACTGTGTTAAAACCGCAAAACATCTTCGCCCTCTTGGTCTTCTTTTGTGTATTTTCGTATGTTGCATTCATTTTCTGCACACGCCACAAACACTGGAAGAAAACAACTACGCTTGTAACGTATCGTGTTTGTCTGTTTGACCACATCTAGTCACTTTCAACCAACAAACTCTAAAAATGTATTTCCTTATTGCCCTCATATTATTATTTATCTGTTACTTGCTCTTTTCACTTTTAGCCACAGCGCATTTCTAACCATCAAATGTCATGTTCTACTCGTGTTGTTTATTTCCCTGGAGTCTTATCTGACCTCCGATGCCACGTGAGACATACTTCTACATCTCATCCTCATCTACTGTACGTGTCACTCTGAATCTATCGCCACGGGCCGATGCAAACATAAATATAGCATGTTTGCAAATGGACTAGAGATATAGACTGAAGTGTGCTGGATATTCGAAGGAGTTTGTCATCACTGCTGAATCATACATCGAAGAAGCAGCGGAGAATCTTTTTTTCTGTTACCGCTGGCGAAGCTAACAAGGTAAAGTGCATTCAGCCAGTCACGTCCCCAGGGGGATTGTGGGAAAAGGAGTCCAGACGTGTGGATCTTTTTTCTCTCAAGACATTGTTTATTGGCATGCAAGTTGGATTCTTTCTATTCAGACAAAATTTGAATAATATTCCTCAAAAATTCCAATGCAATTCTCCAACTTTTTGCAGCTCTAACACAGAGACACACAATCATTCAGTCTCTTATTCAGTCACTAAGGCAATTTACAGTGTTTTTGTAACACAGGGACAACATGCAAACTCCACCAAGAGATATTGAGAGATTTGGTTTGTCCCGGAATTCGAACTCTTTATTGGGTAGCCAAAGCTCTAACCACTCTTCTACCAAATTAGTTAGTCTTGTATAGACCCATTCAGCAACATTTAACATTAATGCATACACAACCTGTTACTCCTATTCATTTTAACCCTCCTGTTATGTTACGGGTCAAATTGACCCGTTTCAAAGTTTGAAGAGATAGAAAAAATACTTTGAAGTATTTTTTCAGTATGAAATTTCTTCCTTACTTGCCTTATTTTGCATAATAAACATCTTATGAAAAAATGGTTAATCTTACATGTTGCAACCACCCCCTGCACATTTATATTGCATAGATACTGTTCGGGTCAATTTGACCCAGAAGTCAAACTGGAGATAAAATGGTGTCATAACGTCAGACTATTTCTTTCTTTGTAACTGTGAGATATTTCACCTCAATCACACACACAGTATCAGTCACAAACTCACACATACACACATGCAGGTGTTATGTCTATTGATGAGAACCGTTCATATTCTCGCGGGAAAACTCCACTCACACATGTGCAGGTGTTACGACTTTTATGAGAAACATTTATATTCTCGCGAGAAAACTCCACCCACATTCAATGGACACTCAGCAGGAAAGGGAGCAGTGAGCCTGCACTCCTCTGACGCTCCCCGGCCGAGGTGGGTTCAACACCGCGGGGTGATAGACGCTGTTTCTCCGCGGTGTTAGGGAATCCACACCCGGCCCGGAGGACAGAGCTGCCCAGGCTCACAGCTCCTCCCCCGGCTCTCTGCGGCTGGAGAGCGGGACAGGATCTGTCACAAGCCCCAGAGCTCCAGTCACACGCTGCCACGCAGAGGAAACGTATGAAGCCAAATGGAAGTGAAACAGTTCACGTTTATTTTACACAAAAGTCCTCTTGCAAGAAAGTTCATTTAAATAACTTGCCCGACTGTGTTGCTGGACTGAGATCAGAAAAAGATAAATTATAATCCCATAGTTAAAAGGTCAAAGGTGTCTGCATAATAAAAGAACCAATAATAGACCTAATAGCCTAATAAATAATAATAAAAAAAAAATTTTAATACTACTTACTACTTAAAAATGAATATAGCCTATTTATAAAATACAATACACAACAATATAGGCCTACAATATAATAAAATAACCTAGTAGTCTATACGTAATATAGTGAAACTTGATAAATGAATATTATAGGCAACTACATACTATTCTATTATGCTATATGTTGTTATATTATTAATAATGCTAATACAAATAATATGTTTATTATTTATTCTATTGTACTATATATTTAACCACATTTTATTATATTATTATGATTATCATAATTTCATTATACCATCACACGTCTGTGAGCTTGTCTTAAAAAAAAATAATAATAAAATACACACAAGGGCTGTCCCATTTCTTAGGGCTGTCCTACCCCTTAGCCCTTGTTTTTAAGGTGTAGGGGTAGGGGTAGGGCTAAGGGTAGGTGTAGGGGTACAAAAGAGAATTGGGATTGGGGGCAAAAAAAAAAAGTTTCAACATGTATTTTTTATGAACTATCCTAATTGAATCAATCATTACATGTCACAGGTAGGGAACAGCATTGCTCTAAATATTGATTGTAAGTTTGTAATTGACTTAGTATTAAAATATTAACAATGCTTGTAAGTATTTTTTTGGTTTTGCATATCATTTGAATAATTAAAAATGCATCGGGTCAAATTGACCCGGAACACCATTGATGTTCCTGAAAAATGAACATAACAGGAGGGTTAATAAGAGCTATATAAAAAAAAAACATATTTTGACCACTGACCTATGTTATTGATTGAAAACCAGTGGCTGCTCTTGTCCATTCAATTCAAAAAGCCCTTCACTTCTTGTCAGGTTAAAATGGCCGCATTTAGCCTTCACTCACAGTTTATGGCAACGACCTTTTACTTCATTCATGATATGAGTGTTTCGGGTGTTTTCAGGTGGTTTTAATGTGATTTAGCTCAAGTTACCTGAGCTGCGGCAGCGAATGTAGCTCCTGGTCACGTTCAGAATCACATCCACACCATTTTTAATCCATTCATGGTGATAATGTTCAAATGTCCAAACTTTGCAGTGTTCTGTCCACTGTTCTGTCCAAACTTTTCCTCATACATTCATCTTCTTGACCTTCCATTGCTACGACAACGAGGTTCAAAGACTTGTAATCGTAGTTTGATTAATCTTTAGCCTTTTAATCGTAGAAAAAAAACATTTAATTTGAAAATGATTTGTGAATAATAATAATTTCGTTCAAATGTGAAGGTAAATAAGCCGCAAAGTCAGTATTATTCCATTTATAAACTGATTGAAAACACAGACATACACCTTCTCACGACATTGGAATCTTACCTCCCGTTATTCTCCAAATCAGACGTCCTCATGTAATTCTAGAGAAACTTTACAGACATTTGTACAGACATTTGTACAGACATGAACGATTCGCACGGGAGTAGAAACTCAGTAGACGTCTGTAAATATTACAATTTACATGAGGTCCCGAAGTAAATATCATAATAGCCATAACTCTTAAAATGTGTTATTATTTATGACTACTATCACAATCTTAATCTCTCACTGTGAAGCGCTTTGTGACTCTGTCTGTGAAATGCACTATACAAATAAAGGTTACTTACTTAACCAACTTCAAGCCCCGGATTTAAATGAACCCATTTTTGTAACTTCAGACCTAAACTTATCCATTAAACTCAAGGAAAATGTTCCCATGTGGCTTCAAACAGAACACCTGTCTCTAGTTAGCATCTCTATTTAAAGAGAAACTAAACTCAGAATCAAACTTTTTTTTCACTGTCAAACTGTATATATAGGGTCCTTTTTGAATATTTTTGTGCAAACGCTCATTTTGCAGTTTTGCAAAAAACGCGTCTGTACTGCCGATGGACAAACGCTGTCAGGGCATTGTCAGTTCACGCCGACGTCACATCGAGTTGTCATAAGCTTATGTAGACTAAATCAAAGGTTTCATACAGTATGTTTTGCAAAGTAAATATAAAAAAAATCTTGACGCGCAAGTAAGCAACTAGACTTAGTGCTGTACAATTTCCTCAGCTGCAAACCTCACGTCAGGACTCAGACCGCTCCGACACAAAACTTGCATCATTCGCCAAGCTCGCTGTTCATATTTGGTGATGTCAATCAGTGTCTGTTCACACCCACCTGGGCGTCTCATAAAAGGGCTCCGGGGTTCTCCCACTTTTGCGAGCCTGTTTGAGGTGCAGTTGTGGGTGGAGTTAGGCCCTGACCGCCTGTTTAGCCTCACTTTAACGTGTAATAGAGACGTCGTATAAAGACATGCAAAAAGGTCTAGAAACATACACGTGATAGAATAACATCAGAGTCCCCTCATTAGATACATGTAAACTTTTAAAATTAAAAGAAAAAATCACCTCAGCATCCTCCTCAGCATTGACACTGGGTTTTAACATAGATATGTAGACTTTTGACATGTCTATAAAGGGTTTAGCCCTTTCTTGCATACGAGTCACAAAAGTGTACGCCAAATAACCCGCCTTGGTGCCCTCATAATATGCTTTATGTACTCTGACTGCATGCTGGTGGCTTCTGTTACCCCTTCCAGTTCCAGTAGTTCCAGTGAATGTCAATAGGTGGCACTGTGGTCTGCATAGACCATGCTAGGGCAGGCTTGGAGATTCCAAAATGGCTTCTCTCACCAGAAAGTGGAAAGTTACAACAAATGATGAAAATTATCTATGATATCAATGTTTTTATTACAATAAACATACTGCACACGTTGTACATTTGAGGAAGATGCAGAACATCTTAAATATTTGAGTAAAATCTAATTTAATACATTGCCTACATGAGTTTATATTTGGCAGTCACAAAAGTGCTCATCATGCACACAGGTGTACTTCAGTGCATTTTCTGTCTCTTACTAAAGTGTACAGTATGCGTTTAGAGGACTAATACCGTGCACTCTTATGTTTACTTTATGTACAAATTATTGGGTTTCCTTGCACTATCTTGACTTTTTTTTATATATTTTGCAGGTCTGCAGCCATATTTACTGTCTAATACCTGAGGGGAGATTATGGCGTACACTATTGTTACCAATATGCATTCATAGAACAAACATGAATTAGTTATTATAATTTTTTATTGTAACCTTCTGCATCATCAATATGCACATGGGTATTTAATTGTGAAAAGATCTTTCTCAGAGATAGCAAGACCTATCTTTTCCTACATGGCAAAGCTGACTTTCTTCAGATTTCACAATAAATGAGTTGTAGGCATTTGGTACCATGATTGAAGAACCCAGGTCTAGAAACCAGAGGTTTCTACTGAAAACATTAATACATTCTGTTGTGTAATTGTGTAATTGAAAATAGCTGTTTGATGCAGAAGGTTCCAATAAAAACTCATAAAAACTAAGTAACGTTTGTTCTGTAAATGCATATTGGTAACCTTAGTGTACACCCTCAGGTATGTGTAACTGCATAGTGGTTACAAAAGTGTACAATTTTTTTTTCCAAACTGTGAATTTTTTTTTTCAAAATTTGATTGTCATGTTGATTATGTTTTTAATGAGTTTATCTGACTACAATTTGATAATCCTGTCATAAGTGGAACATAGGTTATGCAATAAAGGGTTAACAACTGCCCTCTTTGTCCAAAACAACACATTTCAGCATTAAAAAGTCTTCTTAAAGGCCTGTTTTTTGGACTCATTTAGTGTCTTGCGTCAGCTGTTTTGCTTTTTTTGTGCGCGCGTGTCTTCAGAACATCGCTGAAGGAGCAGATAACCTTGCACCTGTACGTGGCTCCGGGCTCTTCTGCTCACGTGCAGCTGACAGTGATGTACAACTCTAGGAAGACCTGCTCAGCTTGATAAATACAAAAGTCCCACGTTGTCCTTGACAGACACAACAAGGAGCTTCGGGGACACACTATCCAAATGGACATAAGCTAATAAATGTTAGCTGCTGAGTCATTTGGGATTGTTTGTTAAATAACAGTCAACTCTTTCTGGTTTGCTTGTAGTACTAACCTGAATTATAATCAATGTTGTAGCAAACGAACAATAACAAAGGTCTTGTTAGTCTGACACATTTGTACTGTTTTATAATAAAAACTGATGAAAAGGCTGGTTACATAATGTGTTTTTTATTCAACATAAATTAGTCTTGATTGGGCCTTGTTTTGATAGTCTGAAGTTTTTATTAGTTTGACAGAATTTGACTAAAACGTTAAGGCACAAACATAATTGTAGCTAAATCTAATTCAAGCATTGCAAGACGTTGAAGTCATGTCCAGGTGAACTCTGGAAACACACTGGAGTCAGGTCCAGGTGGAGACACATCACAGTCAGGTCGTAGGTGAAAACAGGACTTTCATGAGCTGCTGGACAATACAGGATCACTCAAACATGTATGAATCAATACAAATATGACCGTGAGTAAACTAAAGATTCTATGACATGGTTAAAACTCAGAGAAGTTCCTTTTACATAATAGATATAAACCCTTTAAAAGTAAAAAAATAAATCACTGTGTTGGTTCTGAATACAAAAAGTGTCCAGTCTGTGGGAGCAGGTTCACAGAACAATCACTTTCTTCAGTCGCTCTGGAAACAAACATTGTGATTATTCAATATCAACTGGTCAGAGGCCAAGAGCCGGAATTTTCAGCTGTGGACTTGAAGAGCCACACCATGAATTGACCACCAGGGGGAAATTTATATTCCATTTGAATTTACAACACAATCCTAAAACTCATTGGTCCTTTATTACAAATACATTTTAATATAACAAGGTTATGATGTAATCTAGGGGGGTCTGGGGGCCTCCCCCTGGAGATTTTTTTTTTTTAATCCTATGCAGTTTCCTTTTGGATGTGATAATTCAGTCAGGTCAGGTCAGTGTCTCAACTTCTGTTTATGTCACATTCATGTAAAAGCAAAACTTGTATAGTTCACTTTGAAGATTTTTGCATGTTTTGGGCCACTGTTTTTTTGTTTGTTTGTTTTTTCATGTTTTATTTCATTGTACATTTTGGACCTTTTCTCCATGGATATAAAGCAGATTTTTATTAAAAAAAAAAAAAAAAAAAGTATAATAATTCTGAAGCTTCAGTTTTACAGAATATCTAATATACTGTATGATAGTATATTAGATATATACTATCATACAGTATATTAGATGTTAAATAGCTCTGCTTTGATGCTGCACTGACAGTTACATGCAGCTTACTGCTGTAGAGGGAGGAAGGAGAGAGAGAGCGTGTTGAGGCGCAAATATTTTTGACTGAGTCAAAGAGCCACACTCAGATTGGCCAAGAGTCACATGCGGCTCGTGATCCTCAGGTTCACCACCCCTGTTCTATATCACAGAATTATATATTCATTGAATAGTTGTTGTTGTTGCTCTGTCTTTGACTGTTGCACATAGTTTAGTTTTTCCTTCTTGAACTCTTAAGTCAACCATTATTATTCATATTTCCCTCCAAACCCTCAACCTTCTCACTCACATCACTAACACAAACACAACATAATTCTCCTTTGTCCAGAAATTGCTTAACAGCTGTAGGAGCGATGTAATCATTTCCGTTGCGTGATTGCTGTCTGCACAATCTAATAATGTTTGCAGAGGTATTGCCATGGCGATCTGCTCTGATGTCTTTAGTTCTGCCCCTCGCTGTTGTTATACCAGCTCATTTCGGGTGGAAAGATGGTAATAGTTTTGAGCCAGGATGCATTTCTTACACGTTGGATACGCCTCCGGTGAATTCGCGCCTGGACGGATAATGACATTTGGTCAAAGTCACACAAATAAACACGCCGGGCAAACAAAGGCAGATGCAATTATGATTACTGTCCGATGGAAGGAACGGAAGGAAGAAGGGGGAGGAATAACTTAGGTGCATCTACATTCATTAGCATGTAATCACCAGCTCAGACGGATGATAATGTTCAGTGAAAGGGATTAATGGCAAACAAAATGATAGTATGGCATAGAAAACCTAGTCAATGTATATTTAATGTTACCCTTATCTCCATATTCACGAAGCCGACCGGTGCGATAGGCTGTATAGGAAATGGATAAGTGAGGGATGGCTGAGCTTTCAAAGTCTGATACATGCATCTGATCATTCACAGCAAAGCGCAAAATCAAAGACCCACATACAATAAAATCATGCTCTACCTTCCATTATTTCGTGTCAATGGGGACTATGCCACTTCCGCTGTCAGATTGACCTAAACAGTTGATAACCCTGGCCCTCAACTCGAGTAGTTCACAACTTTTTTCGTCCTGAGTACCCCCTAATCATGATCCCAAACACGGAGTACCCCTATGTCATGTGTTTTTAAGGGGTAATTTATCTTTACTCATATATTTTCATTTAGAGACATTGCATTTTATTGTTTTATTAATTGCCATGCTAAAACTGGGCTGCTAGATTAGGGCTGGGGAAGTATTTTTACTCAAGGGCCATATCCAAACCCAGAATAGTGGTGGAGGGCCAGACTGCCAACATATATATAAAAAAAATATTATTGGAAACACATTTTTTGACAGAATATGAAAGACCAGTACAAATAAAAGGTTTGCTCTGCCATAACAAACTTATAACATTTCGAGATTAAGCTAAAAGTTCTCTGAAAATAAAGTTGTAGCTTGAGGAAGGATGATTTTAGAAAAAAAAAAAAACTCTTTGCAAAAACTTCATACAATAATACAATTGAAGCCATAAGGAGAAGCTATTTTATAGATTAAACTTGAAGTTTTAACAGATTAAAATGGTAATTTTACATAAAATATTTGTCAGAACTTAGACTTGGATGAGTCAAATATTTGCATAAAAACACACAATAGATGTCCTATGATCCAAATTACAATTTTAATCTTGTAAAACTTCAAGTTTAATATTGAAAAAAATAGTTTTTTATGGCTTTGACTTTTTTCTAATAACATTGTGAATTTAATCTCAAAATGTTACAAGTTTATTGTGGTAGTCCAAGTTTTTGTCGCTTAAAGGGGCACTGTGTAAGATTGAGAGGAATTTTAATTATCACATACAGTCCACAAACATTTAAATCATATTTATTCTTTACAACATGAATACTTAAGAGAGCACTGTTAACCAATCCACATCAATTGTGATACATTTATACGTATTTGAAATGTTTTATTACGGGCCGGAATATGGATCATTGACGCTAGATGGCAGCATGCTTGTATAGGCAAAATGCGTGTGAAAGGCTCCCTCTGGTGTTCAAAAGTGGAAATCACTTTGTTTGTTTTTCTTACACAGTGCCCCTTTAAACTTCATCATACATTTCTGTTTCTCAAAAACATGCAAGGGCCTGACTGAAACAGGTCGCAGGCCACATTTGGCCCCCGGGGCTGCAGTTTGCCAAGGTCTGGCCTAGATAGATTCATGTGTTTCAGTTGTGTTTTGAATGTGATGTGTATGAGGGAGATTATTTTTTTGTGTGAGGGATGTTATTCCAAATGTTGCAGCCTCTGACTGAGACGACTGACTATGTGAAGGTGCTACGTCTATAAGGATCTTCACAACCACCTCTAGTCGTCGCTCTTGTGGTTCTGCCAGTGGTAGGGTTTTGTGTAATGAATTGTATTGAATATGTTAATAAAACTAATCAATCAGTTTACACTTGAAACTTATAAAACATGAAATGATAAAACAACTGCAATACATGTGGCGTCTTTTCTTAAATCAACCAAACATACACAAAATGTAAAAAAAAAAAAAAAAAACGATCTCTAACATTCTACATTCTCCAACATTCTTCTCACCCTTCACTTTCTTTTCGTCTCCGTTGCCTCCCTCTGCTCCGGCGCACCGAGGGTCAGCGCTTGCTTCGACCTGGAGGAGTGCAAGTTTGCGGGGCGCCTGCGGGACAACGGGTAGCCTTAGCATCATTAGCATTACCGTTAGCGCACACACACACACAAACAAACACGCACACTCTCCCTCTCTCTACCCACGCAGGTTCTGTCAGGCCGACCAGATGGCTTCGTCTGACCTTCCCTCCTCTAACAGGCAATTTATCAGGGACTAAACTCGCTTTCTCATTAAGTATTTTTGAGCGCTAACAAACAAAACTAGCGTAGGCAGGAGACGAGCATCTGTCCAGTGCGTTTCGGAGACGGAATATTTGATTTGAGCCGGGCCTTACCTCGGGCAGTGCGGTGACTAAGTGCTCCACCGCGGGATCGTCTCGGAGAAGTTCAGACGATAATGAGGACGGTTAAATGCATTTTTATCTGGAGCGGTGTAAATACAAAAGAACATTATGTGGTTGTTCCGAGTCGTTTCTTTTTCTATTGTCTTTGTGTGGCGGGAGATTTACATTCTGTGGGTGGTGTTAACATGTTTATGAATGTGTGAAGATTGCAATGGCACAGGCTGAGGGACGATTTACATTGGAATTGATTTGGACATAAATGAAGATTAAGAGCACGGCTGTCAAACTCAAATGGAGCTGGGGCCATATTAAAGTATAGGTCCTTCTGTGTTTTATTCAAAAATGGCAATTGGGCTATACAAAGCTCATGTAACACAATTAGAAAATATCCAGAGTTATGTTTTATCACATTACATTACTTTGCATTATAATCATACCTACAACTTCAACATTTATTGGCAGTAATATAGTGATTAAATAGTATTTTATTAACATGTTTAAGTAGAATATATTGTATTTGGTGTTCGTTGACTCTCACAGGCCAAAGTAAACTACCTGGAGGGTCGAGTTTGGCCCCCGTGCCCCACTTTGAGAACCACTATCTTGCAATAAGAGGACTGTCAGTTACTATGGTGGCCAAATCAAGAAACAATAAAAACAGTGTGAGAAATACTGCTATATAAACTTTAGGAGCCAAATGCCGTTCTCAAACGGTGGTACATGTACCACTGGTGGTCCATGAGCTGCCTCTAGTGCAGAGGCGCCCAAACTTTTTGTCTTTGGTGGTCCACAAGTAGCAGTCCTTAGCAAGACAAAATATATTACATAGCTTTTGTTTTGCATTTAATTTTTTCCCTGTCAATGACGTCTATTTCCATCCCTGGACTTTCATTCTCTGCGCCAATAGAGGACTCTCTGATGCACGTGTTGACTCTGTCTACGGTAAAATACATGATGCATTTTCACAGATTCACCAGCAGAAGGGAAAATAGTGTGAACACTAGGAACCAGAGATCACATGACCAGGAAATACATGTGCTCTTTTTTTTCCTTACCCAGCACAATCGGCTGTGTTTACGTGATCAGCTGCTCCTAAAGCGTTGGCTCTTTTTTTTTTTCAAACAGATTACAAGCAAAACATATTGAACTAAAAACATTGTTAAGTAAGTTTAGAGCAGATATTTGATCTTTAAAATGAAGAAAAGACCATCCAACTGGACTAGGACTCTGAGGAGAACGACTCATGCAGCGAGTCTAGAAACTTCCTCTTGTGAGACGATCCAAAAGTGTCAGAGTAAGTAAAACTACTGGGTTTCTTCATGTTTGGAGGGTTCATTATAATCTATGCCCCATGAAAGAGGCTGAATCTATAGAATCTGTATCAGAAAGTAGATAAGTGCTGTGCTGCCTCCTCGTCTGTAACACAGCTTTTGTTGGATTAAAGATGAAAAAAGACACTTATCCTCATTGTTTTAATCGTGTCCACAGGGCTGGGCCATTAATCGAAAAATTGAGAAATCGAGATTGAATCAAAACGAATCGTCAATTATTTGGTGGTGGGTTTTGAATCGAAAGATCGAAAACCAATCTTTTGTCAATAAAAATGTGTAGTTGGAGCAAAAGTCAAATTTTGAGGCAGAATATTGATATACACTTAAAAAAAAACCCTGATAAATGGCACATAATAACAGTTTTTGTTTCATTTATGTTCATGAGTGGCATTTTCCATTTGGTTTTTAAAAGGTTAATAAAAAATCAAGATCAATCAATATGAGAAAAAAAAAATAATGTGGTTACATTTTTTTCCCAGATCGCCCTGCCCTATGTAAACCTCATATTTTTATCTTAAAGACATTATTGTATTGTAATTGCTCATATTCTTTCACCAAAACATAGAACAGACAAATTAACACTAAGTCAAGCATCAAGTTTGTATTAGAAAAAGGACGTTGAAATCATTAGATACTGAATGAAAACAAGTAATATCAAATGCCTTTTAAAAGAGAATGGATTCTCGTAGAAAAACAATTATTATTATACTTTTTTTATTAAAGTAGACACTTATAGGTCTCATTTGCTGTACAACATGTCATGATTCCAGTTGCACATTTTTTTTGTGGAGCTATGAATGTTGTTTCAAATTAGCAAAAAGGCCTGGCATGAAAGAGTGTCAAAGCGAGAATATTGCTGGCACTGAAAGAGTTACAATAAAGTAACTAGTGTAGTAGTTGATTACTTTCTGCAGAAGTAATCAGTACTGAGTAGCCTGCGTGTTGTTTCCTTGCACACACATGAGCAGAACAAGGCTTTCCTCCGGCAGAGCAGTGACTAAGTGCTCCTCGGGATTCTCTTTGACTCGCTCAGCCGTTAATGAGGACAGCTTTATGCATTATATTATGTAGCGCAGTGTAAATAGAGCATTAATGCGCTCTTCTAATGACAAGAGGTGTGCAGGGCGGAGATTAAGTGGCAGTCGGAGAAACCCGGCGAATGCATAATAGCAGCTTACGCCGACAATGCATCAATGAGACACCATTGTGGAAAAGGTCCCGGAAATGAACTAGTGCGGCAAATGGAAGGAGTTTATTTATGTTAACTCAGCCCGGCAGACGGTTCGTATTGTTTTTGCGGTGCCAGTCGACAGGTGTGAGGCAGAATGACACGAGTAACAACGGAAAACGCGAAGGAGATAAGATAGACTGTTTGTTTTTTAGCAAGAGAAGATTTGTTCGTGTCACAAGAAAGTTTATATATACCACAACACGTAAATAAAGTATAATGAGCAGGATTTCATGCCATTTTTGCGTTGATATATTGTGTCGTACTTCTTGCATGATATGGAAAAGTGTAAAAGACACACAAGTTTTGGTTGAAGCCACGTGGGGACACGTAGCCTAAGTTTGGTTTAGTTAAATTTGGCTTTCCTATAAATATGTTCCCTGACCAGTCAGCCCCTGTTACATTCTGTGTGAATGCAGAAGGGTCTGAAACCGGAGCCTCGGCCAACTAAAACTTCCTCGTCCAATTTTAGAACGATCCAATCAAGCACGGCTATTCTGACACGTCACACTAAAAAGTTAGAAGTTATGGTGGAATTTCCGGGTTTTCTGCGATTGGTTGACTCAGTGCTCAGAAAGCCTGCTCTCAAAATTGAAACCAGCGCTCTGATCCCAGACCCTTACGTCTTTGTATAGTGTCTTTCAAAGAGTGTAGGGACTGGTTGGTCAGTGTAATCTGCGTTGAACTCCGATCTGAGTTCTTCCACATTATCCATCTGAAACCTCCCTCACTGAATGTGTTTGAAAAAGGTGGAGCATTTAATAAAATATTTTGAGCTGATTAGGTGACTTGTCTCCTAGTGCCACCTTTAACTTATGTTTAACCAATCACAACAACAATATGTACCGGTATAAATTCAAAGTGCGCGTTGGATAGAACAAGTGTCACTTTTCTTTTAAAAATATGTGTATAACTGTATACAACAGTCAAATAAAGGATTTTGTGTTTTATTAATGGCATTTAATCAGGGAAACAACAAATTAACTCCTTAAGCAGGAGCTAATTAACTATATATATATATATATATATATATATATATATATATATATTCTTGATCCTGTTCTAGCTGCTAATCTGTGTTTTATCTGACATAATAAGTCATATTAATAGATTTTTTTTTTTACTCAAAAGTTAGTAGGTATTTTGTTTTAATAACTGTAATTTAATTTGTATTTTCATAGTAACTAAGTTACAACACTAGTTACTCGAAATTGTACTCTAGTAACTAAGACACGCTAACTAAGTTACACCCAACACTGACTACCAGCTATTAGATTTGGGGATGTTGACAGAGTATTTAAAAATGTGTGATTTAAATATAATGTATTTTTGATAAAGAAACAATACGGCTAAAATCACAAAATCCATTTAGCAAAATATGAAAACCAACCCCCTATAAATACTTCTAAAATACACCAAAATGCAGAAAATTACTGGTTAGTAACATTTTCTAGACGGACAACCCCCAAGCCCCTTTTTCAAAGCCAGCCTTTCTAAACATCCTGAGCTCTTCCACACTTGTCCTCACCAGTTATTTTTTATTTTTATTTTTTTTCCTATATTCCAGTGTTACGTCTTTATTCGCGAAAAACATAAACACCAAAATCTTCCAGCTTGATTTTAACATCCTCAGCAAGTGCATTGATATGGCTGCAGGGACGCTACACAAACAGTTGACAATGGATAGATTCTCTGCCAAAATTAAGCTGTTAAAGTCTGAAAACAGCTATTCCACAGAGCCATATTCGAGTTGCGTAGTGTTATTTGCGACGTGGAGAAGCTATTTTCTCTTCTATTTGCATCTTCCTCTTCTTTATGTTTTGGCACCGTAGCGGCATCCCCTTGTTTTACTGCTTTGCACATTTTCCCATTCCATCCTAATGTGGACAAATCACAGGGTGAGCCGCTAAAATACACCTCAGTTGTGCTCATAAGTTTGTTTTGTTCTGGGAAATAATCGCTATAATTAAAGTGCAGACACACAGGGGGCTATGCTACGTGTTTTGTGTAATACATCGAGAAATACAGGAAAGTAATGTCTTTGCTCCGACTTGAGACTATTGTAAAAACACAACAGGTTTGTATAATAGGTTTATATAATGTGTACTATTCCGTTAAAGGTTTTATTATGCAAATTTGACTTCTGTGAACTTTTAGCCTTGTTAGAATGTTACGTCATCAAAAACATCTCCGGTTGAAAATGCTCCATTCCACACCATGATGTCATTACATATAACATAAAACTCAAATAATAAAGCTTAAAGGTACAATACTCGAGTTACGCTTCTTTAAAAATTAAACAAACAGAAATAATACATTTAAAATTCACACATTTTGCTCACTTATCTTATGCATTCTTAGCCCCTGAATTGTTTACCACAATGTGTTTTCACACCTGTCAAGATCTAGACATGCCAGTATGCTGATAGCATGGAACTATTATATTATCTGGATACAGTAATGCTAGCTTGTAGTTGTTGTAAATCAGCTGCAGTGGTCGCTCTATTGATGCTGCAGCGAGAAAATCTCTCTACAGGCTAGAAAGCATTTTTGCCTAGAGCGCAATGCAAACACAAACTGCTAATGTTCAGTAGAAAAGCATATACATTTTTTTTAAGAATGGTTGGATCTTGTGGCAATTCTTACCTAGTTTCATATGAACTTTTTTTTCCGAGTTTAAAAGGTTTTAGTTTCATATTAAATGGCTTTTAAATCTTTAGCTTCAGCTAGCATCTCGCTCTGTAATTCCCGCTCTGATTGGTCAGAACAATCAGGCCTGAGCTTTCGGCTTCATTCAGATGCACTCGGCTTGAACTTATCCTGCTCATCGCCCAAAGAATCATGGGACAAACACAACTGCGCATGTTCAATAGCCTGTAGAGCACCAAGGCTAAAGCTAACAGCCAATATTGCAATAAACTGAGCTAAAGCCATTGACGCACAGTGCTCGCCATCTTTGATCACCGAGCCTTGGGTAATAGCCACAATGCTAACAAAAACAGACAAACTCAGCGGCGATGGGTGAACAAAGGACATTATTAGACAGAGAGGGCCACATTTGGCTCCCTGAGTGAGTTTGAGATCATTGAGATTTTTTTTTTTTCAAATGTAGCCTCAAGTAAACAGTATTATTTTGCAGTACACTTGGCAAACCTCAACTTGTTGCCTTGTTTTGTAAATATTTACTTTCTACAAGCTCTACTTAGCCCTACTCTACTCTACTCAGACATGCATGGAGCGTTTCCACTAGACCTGTTTTTCTGGGACCAGGTACTTTTTCAGTCCCTGCCTGGCTCTGGTTCTGCAGGCCAAGCAGGTACTAACTGTTCCAGCTGACACAAATTTACCATTACCAAAGAATTTCGATGGACATTGTTTTATTGTGGGTAGTTGCTGGATATAGTTCCAGATTATAAAATGTTTGTGCCAGATTGTCGAGTCCGGAAGAATGGAAGTGAGCTGGTTGCAATGAATTTATTTCTGTTGCTAAATTGACCAAAAACAAAATAAACTTGCATTACTACTACATTAAAAACAAGACAGAGACAATACCCAGCAAGACACAAAACACAGAATACATCGTAACAAACACCAGCAGCAAAAAAAATTAATATATTATTATATGTTTTGTCTTAAGCTTTACTAAAACCTTTTCCCTAAACTTACCTATTACCTTAACCCAGGATTCTCCTTTTTCGATAAGAGAGCTACTTTTGCAAAACAAAACTAGCATTGAGCTACTATTATTAGCAATGACATGAAACTGAAGTCAAATGGGGCACACTCAGATGCCTATATGAAGCCATTAGGCCTATCTAGACACAATGAAGCATCTAAAGCGCTTTAGCAATAGAAATAGACAGGTATTAAAGTAAAATTTGTGCAAAGACGTGTATGTGTAAAATTGTTTGGGGAGCCACTTGACAGATGGTGGCGAGCTTCTGGTAACTCCCGAGCTATAAGATCCCTTTCCTAATCCTTTTCCTAAACGTACCCTTTCCCCCTAAACTTAGAAACAGTCTCCCCTCTATTAACCATTCTAAAGAATAATCGAAACATAACCAGGCCAAGTAGTTGTTGGGACCAAAATTCTGGGCAGTTGAGCATTAAAACCAGAGAACCAAGGCATTGTACTCAGAAGGTCTTTTTATTGACAGGTAACAGGATCGTGATCACATTAAGTCTTCAACAGAGCTTTTCTGAGCATCTCTGAACGTCTCAAGAGTGTCTCTCGTTGTTACACATGCATTTATACTTCTGCAGTTCTCTGTTAAACATTAGCTCACGGCAAACAGTTCAGATGTACCTTACTCAGAGCATCTTCATGTTTTTCTGGAACACTTAACCTGAATCAATTATGGCAATTCTCACAATGCAACGTGACTAGCAAATAAGTAAAGAACAAGTTAAAGTCAGCACTTTTGTCACGTATGATAGTAGATTAAGACAGTGGTCCTCAAAAGTGGGGTCCCTGGTCTAAGACATGAAGAATAATTCTCACATAGTGCCAAGTAGAGTAGAGATAAGTTTTGTAGAGTATAGGGCCAATACGGCTTGAACTATTCCAACATGCATGAATCAATCCAAATACAACTTGGAGTAAACTAATGAAAGAACAAGGTTAAAACATGATTAAAATGAGTATGTCATTTTTAAACCTAAGTGTTTCAAACATTTTTCTTTCAAAACTAGCAAATAGACATTCTCAACCTAAGAAGCACTACACTCAGACAATTCCATCTTCAAACTGCTCCAATCCGTGAAAGAATTAGATCAGGTTTGGTCTGAGAGTGATCTACGTTTCCTGCGCTCATACAATTAGGCCGACACAAACCTCTGGATGGGAGACTGAGAGCTGCATGTGAATCGTATCTCATTACAGCCTTTTGTTTGCGGCTTTGACTCGACGACATCCGGAAAATGGATTCTGTCTGTGGCCATTGTCTGATATACATCCCTTTGTGGCGCGCTAACCGGAAAATCGTTTACATTTGTGGGAGGCGCTAACAGCTCCATTAGCAGGTGACAGATTGATGGAATATGAAAGCAATTACAAAAGGTCAATGGAGGTTTGGGGAGTCGAATGCGTTGTCGATGGTGTCGTTTTTTGGCGGCAAGTGGCAGATTTTTGTTCGGATTAGAAGGTACAGACAGTCATTGGAAAAAAGTAAATTGGCAGATATTTAATAATGTTTTACGGCTTGTTCTAGTTAGCGATGATGTGTGACTGGAGAATCTGAATCTTTGGACTTTAGGCGAGGTACACCCTGGATAGTGACTCACTCATTGCAGAGGTAACACAGAGAAGACAATCATTAAGTCTCTCATTTATTTACAAATGTTTTTACATATTTGAGACGGGATTGATTGCTCTTGTTCAAAAACATGGTAGAGTGAATGCAGTGATACTTCAAAGGCTGAATGGACCATCACAGGTTCATTTCATCATCAGGTTACTAAATCTGGTAAGTTTAGGGCTGGGGCTTGGGGTAGGTTAAGATTAGGATAAGATTTTCATAGTAGAACACATCTTTACAACCACCATAGAAATAAACTGGGACTGCGTACTCGTGGCGTATTTACGCAAAGCCGTGAAATTGTGCTAAATTATATGCAGTTTACATGTCCGGTATATGTACGCTTCCTGTGAGATCAGGTTGAATCTGGAAGATTACCTGCCGTATGTGATAGATATAAATTAAATTTGCCGCAGACGTTCTACTACACTGAGCCACATGAAAACCTTCAAAGAGTTGAAGCTTACAAATATTTAGTTTTTATTGAAGTGTTTTACTGTCCATAATGGGTGATTCTCACGAAATCTGATTTTTGACGTGTTTTACTATTACTAAAGAAATCAAACAAGGATAAAAATAACATGTTTTTAAACATCTCTCTCTTGGGTATGCTGGACAGATTATTATAATAATATAAAATAAATTAGAAGTATTTTTTTTATTTTTTATATTTCTACATTTTAGGGTCAATTTATCCTTACCGAACAGGTTTTCAATTGAAATGTGGTGGTTTCAGAAGTAAATATTTTAATTCAATGTATAAAAAGGAAAATGTTTCAATTAATGTATAGTAATATTAGTTGTGTTAATAACAGTATTGTTTGGTAAAACTATAAGCATTCATTGAAAAAAATATAAAAAAACATGGGTCCACGACAATTGTCTCATCCTCCGCAACATATTTGGAACACTGTCAGTCAACAAGAAACAATATTTTTAAGAACATTTTCCTGGGACAATATTAGCTGTGACGCTCAAGATGACTAAGCGCTAAGTAGGTCTTCTTTTGTTGCTCTGGAGAAAAGTTTAAAAACATCTCTCAAAGAAGGCACACACTTTTATTTCTCATTTCTGAAACAACTTTTTTTTATATTTTCAAAGATGTTGAGATGTTTATTTTACATGTTAGTAACTTATGGAGGTCTTCACAAAAATAGCGGGAAAAAGTTTTGCAAGCTATTATGAGGCTAACACAGTTAGCCAAAAGTTCAAGGGCTCTCATCCTCCAAGGTTGCTTTGATTGGCATTTGCTTTAAAGGTGCACTGTGTTAATTTTTGGCCCAAAATAGACTTGAATTAACCAATGTTTTTGTCATTTACATTTCTTTACTGCTTTAATAAACAAAATGTGCCTCTTTATTTTTGTACATGCTTACATGGCCACAAAATGGACTGTTTTTGGTCTGGAGGAGGCCTGCTCATGCTTGTTTCTAAGGTGGTTAGTGTCGCTGTATTTTCACATTATGACATATAATGTATTTAGACCATTCAGGATGACCAAAAAATTGGTTTTAACTTTCTAATTCTAGTGATTTGTGTACTTGACTTTTTACCTCCAGAAAGTTACACAGTGGACCTTAAGTAGGTGACACTAAATTAAATTTTGTGGTACAATTGTTTTTTGTTTTTTTTTTTTTTGGGCAGTGTTTTTATGAACTTCCAAATAATGCAAGGTTCGGATTAAATATTTTTTTCAATTAGGAGGCATAATTTGCTATATTGCTTGTAAATGATTTTTGGAGGGGGGGTGGATTGCTTGTTGTCTCATGAAATGTAAAGCTAAAGCAGCATGTAATATGTATGTCTTTTATCCGTCTTAAGAAAAAATGTTCAATGCATTTTTTTAGAATAGAATAGAAAATCTTAATGTCCACTGACGAGGAAATTTGCCTTATTATTTTTCTCTCTTAAGTATCACAAACGCAAGGAAACAACACAAGACTTAACAAAAAACAACACAAGACTTAACAAAAAAAAAAAAAATTGCAATGGAGAAAAAATTCTGCCAATTATTACAAGAAAAAAACACAGGAAAAGGCAATCCATGCAATAACTCCTGAGTCCTGAGTCCTCAATGAGTGAGGTAGAAGATAGTATACCAGCACAGTGTTTCAACATTTTGAATCAAACTACACCAGAAGAAAGACATTTACAACCAAAGGAGCCAAAAGCAACATCAACGCCCCATAATACACCACCAACAAGAAAAAGCAATAGACAACCTAAAACAGTAGCAAATTAAAACACAGGTTGAGAAAAGCAGAAGAGAACCTAAATGCAAAAAAAAAATACATTCAGATTTTGAAAAGAAAAATAAGGAAAATAGAAGCAAAAGGGGAAAAAAAGAGCCGTGATTGGTAGACCACTAGTTCACAAACCTAAACCTACTAGCAAAAGTACATCCTCACTGGCAAACGGCGACGGTTGAGCCCTAGTAAGTTATTCTGTATCGTGATGATGTGTCTACTGTGATAAATGGCAAATCTGGAGAAACATACAGAAAAAAGAGCCTTGACTGACACCTTGACAAACTACACAACGACTTTGTGATGAACACCCCGAAAAAAAATGTTTCAAGGTCACAGTCTTCCTACTAAGGCCATTTTGGATTATAAGGCCAAAGATCAAGGATAGAGAACATGTGCTTGTATGTATGTATGGCAAATGCGAACTTGTAAGCTCAAAGCATTACCATCATCATTGGATCCCCTGATCAAAGAAATATGTGACATGGCAGGAGTGGGTTACGAGATCTGTCACTGTAACCAAACTTCTAAAGATGGGACCAAGCTGATGAAGAAATTAAAATTACATTCCTTGGAAAACTGATTCACAACTATTGAAAGCTTCTAGATCTAACAATTGAACATTTTCGGCCGTTTACATCACATGTTTTCTATATTCGGCAACAGTACAAGACATTGAAATCAACGAAAGAATCTCTTGCCAAGGATTAAGTGGCAGTGCATGTGGATTATTCCGAAAATTACAGCTGCAAATATGCCAAAGAAATTAAAGACACTCATTTTGGAGGGGGCAATGAACAAGTGACGATTCACACAGAAGTCTCGGTTCTCTTATCTGAGTAGGGAGGAGGTGACCCAGTACTAAAAGACATTGAAAAAAAAAAAAACATCCAGAGGCCAAATACACTTCATTTCCGATGGTCAACATCCTAATATCAGAATAAAACATTTTATTACCTGCCTCAACAGTTCCATTTCTGCTTGGTTCCAGTGGGTCACCTGAACATACATACTGAGCTTCACATGGAAAAGGGGCTCCCGATAGTGTGGTGGGCTGAACATCAATTCGACAGTCGAGCCAGATCCACAAGAAAACGTACATTTACCACGACATTACACAATATGTAAATTACGTATGATTAGCTCGATTTCACGGCTGCCTGCGTAATTTTAGTACCGTCACAGTCCCCATTCATTTCAATGGTGGTTGTTATTTATGAATATTAATGAAATCCTGATCAAATGTAACCTGCCCAACCCCAGACCTAATCTTACCCATTTAGTAACTACCTAAACTAACCGTTTCACTTAAAAAAATCCCACGTGGCTCAACCAAAACTGTCCTATTTTGACGCTGTGAAATCTCGTGTCATTTTTACTCTTTTTCATATCGTGCTAAGTGCACAGCGTAACATAAGTACTAAAAATACTGTGAAATCGTGGTCAAAATACGCTGTTTTTGTGTCAGGGTAAAAGTACGCCATCTAGTGAGACTGTGTTGGACAGTCACACTGTACAAAATATCGGAGGAAACAATCAAGTTTGGATCTGAACTTGTCCCACCCAACCTCAAAGCTGTTCCCGGGCACTGAAACTCCACCAAGTAAGTCACTTTTCATTGTACTAAAAGAATAAATGAAAAGCATCCTTTCTAAAATACACGTTTTATGGTGTAGTGTGGGACACAATGAAATTCTTTCTTTTTAATCTTTGTAGCTATCATCCACAAAACTGGCGTAATCAGAACAAGGGAGGTTTTATGTTTTTTGGTTCAAAAGACTGCAGCTGCTATACACCATCAAGCCATATCTGGTGAAATAGCAGAAGAAATGCCTGAGAACAACGACATAAGGTTGGACAGTGGGTCCTTGTCGAATATATGCCGAGTTGTTCCCTGGAACAGTCACAAAGGTAAATATCCATGTACAGTATATTATAGTATAAATATACAAAGTATTTTTCCTCCCTGAATAATATACTTTTTTTTTTTAGGTTGCAGATGGCCAGTATGAAGTTGACACAATGACTGTGCTGAAGAAAATCGCTTCTATATTCCAAGTATAAGGTTTCCGGGAGAGAAGGTCTGGTACTTTCGTGAAAACATAACAGACATCATCCCAGAGCCTCTACCAGCTATTCGTCTGCTCGGCATTTTTGTATTTTGCCCGAGATTTGGGAGAAACATAGACCACGCCATTGAATGACATCTTAATGAGAGGGCACCTTTTATAACTCATTATGTTCTTTTTTGTTACAATGATAAAAAGATCAGTTCCATGATGGTATTTGTTTAAGGTCAAGAGTATTTTTTTAATAAGAAATTGATTTAAATGAATTAGAAATACATTGTAATTAATTATAGAAATAGATTAATACATTGGAAATATACTGTTTTATCACATTTTAAAATGTATAAGGTTTTGTGTTAAATGAAATGAAATCGTTTTGTTGATATAACTTGACTTGGGAGGGAGAGGGGGATTGAGAGGGAGAGGAAAGTGAGAGAAGAGACAGAGTGAGAGAGAGGAAAGAAAAAGAGAGAGAAGATAGAGAGAGACAAAGACAGACAGCGAGAGGGAGAAAAAGAGAGACAGAGAAACGCAAGAAGAGAGAAAGAGTGAGAGCGAGTGTAAAGGGGTAGAGGAAGAAAAAAGAAGAGAGAGAGAGAATAACAAACAAATCACGTGTGTTTAATTGAAATTCAAATTGTACTTGCATGTTAGGTTCAACTGGCTTATCTGTTGGATTATAATGTGATCATTATATATATATATAAAAAAAAAGATTTTTCAAGCATTAGGTCCTAACTTTTGAATCAACATGGCATCTCATCTCCGACAAAGCAGCCTCATTACCGCAACATATGTTATTACCATAAAATATGTAAATAAATAATTTACTTAATTTAGTTTTTTGTGCACAAATTGACAAACTAATGCTAATTTGCAGTAAGGGAAAATATAAAAAGAAAACCTTTGCAAACAAAAAAACCAAAGTTTATGCCAACAACTGTGTTTTGGTAATGAGATAAATCGATTATTAAATTAAAACAATTTAAAAAGACAGCTTTTTATTGATATAGTTTTGTTTCACCATACTTGTTACAAATCAGCTTTCAAAATATTCTAAAACATTTACACATAAGAAATATTTAGAACTAAATTTGTGTTGCGGTAATGATAAATTGTACAAGGAACAAAAGCTCAAAAAATACAAGAAAATGTGTAAAATGTTAAGAAAAATTATGTAGTCTAGTAATTGCAGTGAGAAAATTATATTTACAGATCTTTTTAAACATTTTTGGCTGGGTACCTTTTTAATGATAAATTCGCGAGAATCACCCATATGTCAGTGACATATAATGTATATTAACAGTGTACTTTTTACTTTGTAAATGCGAGAATAGCTCACTTTCTTTTTCATGTTTTTTTCATGGAGCTTGACCTGGCCGGGGAAGAAAATAGTCTTGATTCGGATTTTGGTCGTACATCAGAGGAGAGACAGAGTTGAAGCAGACCCCTGGGCAGCCGATGAGCAGGTTGTGGAACATTAACGCAGCAGCTGTGCAACTTCTCTGATGGTTGGGGTGGAGCAGTAATTGTACATACTCCTAATAAACCTTCCTTTTATGTGGAATTTTGGATGCTATATACATTTTGTGTATACCTGTGATGGTAATTAGTTGGTTTAGCTCAGTATTGCAGTGCATGTCAAAAATATAAAATGAGAATCCCCCTAGATCTTGCCCAGATCATCACTCTAGATCTGGGGTAAACAGTATACGGCTCAATGGCCAGTTCAGGCCTCCAACGAAATAATTCCAGCTTCCAAACATGACAAAATGTATTTGTTTTATATTTACTGGTGGAAGTTTGTACTTATTTAGATTTGGTTTGATTCTGTCAAATCTAGTCTATCTGGTCTTGCCCTCATTTGTTTCCTTGCATCCAAATAGTTTTGTTTTTGATTTTCCACATAAACCTAATGTAGCAGTGTTATTTTGCAATGTTCAAACACATTTAATTTTGAGGATATGTATATCGTGTGAGCCGAAACTGTGTTGGACCCTATACCTGTTGGGTATAGGGAACTTTGATTCCACCTTATAGCTTTCTGGGATGTCGTGAATCATCCTTAATAACAAATAAACAGTTAATTAGCTTAAACATGCTTCAATCCTTAAAAAGATTGTAGTAAATAGGAACAAAAAGCCTCTCATCCAACACATTTTTTTCTATTCAAGTCCTCTTATGTATACAAATGTGTTGTTTTTACTCCATGCAATCTACTATAATTTGTAGCTTTGTACTTCCCCATGAATTCCAATTGACCAACACGCTTGTTTCTGCATTCTAAACTCACAAAACTCAATAGCTCGAACCTTCAAATAAATACCTTCACTTTTCCAAACACTTGCTCCATCCAATTGCAGTTGAACAATCCCTACAATTTCGTAAATCGACATTTGTGTATTTCAAAACTTCTATTGTTAACACGCCTCACCTTCCAACGGCAACAATGAAAATCCTATCTGGGTACCAATTACTCCAAATAACAGGTTGCCATGTTGAGGTAATGGCTTGAAATGCTTATGCTTCTTGGAGCTTGTTAAATATGTGGAGAGGAAAAAAAAAAATCTCGTAGTCGTATTCTATCTTTTGTTTTCCATCCTTTTGTCTTTGTTGAATCAATAGCTCACTTTGCGGCCCGTTCCACCCACTCCTTTCTTTGAGGAAACCGATACAAAGATTGTGCAATAATGGAAAACACATCGCAGGAGAGTTGAAGGAGCAATCGCAGGCAGTAACAAAGAGGGTTTGTTGTGTCTCTGCGCTGGAATTTACATACAGAAGTCTTAATATGTTTTCCACAAAGCAGTTGTTTATTGTTCAAGAAAAAAAATGCAGGTTCATACATTACTTTAACTTCATATATTTGTGATTTTAGGCCAAAACGTAAAAATAACCATGCATTAATTAGATTGAAGCCACGTGGCAACATTTTATTTGGCTTTAATTCGTAAGTTTAGACTTCAACTTACTAAAATGGGTAAGTTTAGGGCTATAGGGCTTGGGGTAGGTTAAGAATTACCCGTTAAACCCAAAGGAAATGTCGCCACTTGGCTTTAACCTAAATTTGCTGATACTTTAGATTTTGGCTTTTCGTAACATATATACATCTATATCTATATACCAAGGCTGTGTCCCATGTACATGGGGTAGCCTAGACAGGGCACCTTTCTCTTTCCCCCCCTTCCTCCCTCTGGTCCCATGTTCTGAGTGCGTGTTTGTGTGTGTGTGACTTGTGTGTTTTGTGTATGTTTTTTTTTATATACATAAAAAAAAAAAGGCGTGAAACCGAGCTTATCATAGTTTTTGACAATTTGTTTTAAGTCTAAGGTTTATTCAGAGACTGGGCTGGAATTAGCGCAGAAAGATTTCATACAACTTGAAGCATTACAAAAACAGGAGCATGTAGAGGGTGAAAATTGAATAGCAGAATTTATGTTCCAAAAAAAAAAAAAAGTAGGTCTATTGCAAATGTAAATGAACAAATTAAGCAACAAAAAGGAATGCTGCTGCATAGAGGACCCACTGAGCATTTTCTTGGGGTGGTATCCGACCTTACATACCCCATCCAGTTGCTTGGGCAGGTGCAGGTTTGCCTGGAAAATTCAGACAGTATATAAACAATATATCGTCCATACCTCTGCATAGGTCAAGTCCACAAACGACAGAGGTGTGGACTTGCAAGTCATGACTTGAGGCTTGACTTGATAAAACGGACTAAGTCTTGGCCTTGAAGGTCAGTGATTTAAGACTTGACGTGGACTTGAAGGGCAGTGACTTGAGACTTAACTTAGACTTGAAGATTAGTGACTTGAGACTTAGCTTGGACTTGAAGGTTGATGACTTGAGACTTAACCTGGACTTGAAGATCGGTGACTTGAGACCTAACTTGGACTTGAAGATTAGTGACTTGAGGCTTAGCTTGGACTTGAAGGTCAGTGATGTTGGACTTTAGGTCAGTGACTTGAGACTTAACTTGGACTTGAAGATTAGTGACTTGAGACTTAACTTGGACTTGAAGGTTGATGACTTGAGACCTATCGTGGACTTGAAGGACAGTGACTCAAGACTTAACTTGGATTTGATGGTCAGTGACGTGAGACGTGATGATTCTCCTCAGAGAAAGTTGTGTAATTTTACATTTGCAAACCAAAATATGTCACATCTCACTTCTTTGTTGAGACCAGAAATTCATTTTAAATGGGATACTTTAGAAAAATCAGTGAAGTTGTAGAAATACAAGATATATTTGGTGGTTTGATTTAAAGACTTGAAACCAAAAGCAGAAGACCTGGGCTTGACTTGGACTTGTGGGGCTCTGACTTGGGACTTGAGTTGGACTTGAGGCGAAAGACTTTAGACTTACTTGAGACTTACAAAATAGTGATTTGGTCCCACTTTTGTCATCTGGCCACCGTGTCCCTCTTTTGATTTTCAGTGGGCGTGATTGACAGATTCATTAGCCTATCAGGGACACGCATCGACCAATGAGCTCCTTTGATTCATCTGCATGACACAAATAAACTAATCTGATTGCTCTGTACGTTGTGGAGTTAATCTGAAGTGTTCCCAACTGACCTATACATGTTTATATTTTTATAGGTTGGAGGCACAAGGTAACACAGGAAGAACATGCAAACTCCACAGAGAGATCCTTATTGAGAGGCCAGAGCCCTAACCACTTTGCTACCTTCCACCCATACTCAAAAACACAATAATTTAAAAACGACCTTTCTTTGAATCTTGCAGTTTACCCTGTTATCCAGCCAGACTTCTACTCACAAACTAAAAGATTCATTTGGATTCCTTGTAACAATAAAACATTCAAACATTCTGTCAAAAAGAGAATTTATAATTAAAGGAGAAACATGACTATAAGAGCTCCGGGGAAAGAACAGCGCAGATCAGACACAGTGCAACGACGTCTTCTGCAGCCTGATTAGTGAATTTGTTTTCTTTGCAATTGTTAAAATACTTGTATTAACAACTCAACGCTTGTGAGTGTTTGGTTGGTTTAATTAGGATTCTTACAAATATTGAAGAATAGTGTGGAATAGGATCTGAATTTTCTAAAGATGAGTTAATCCAGATTGAGAGCAGCTCTGAGTATTGTCTAAATTGTAAAAAACACAATAGCATCATCATGTTCTACAAAGTGAACACAGGCTATTCAAAAGACACCAGAAGGCATTACATTGCAAAAACAAAATAGCAAATTTGCATGACATTTTGAAAAATGTTATGGGTAGGTTTGTCTGCAGGATTTAAGCCATTTCAGCTCCTTAAATGTAATGCTTTTTAACGCCTTTGTACACTGTCTTGGAAGGCACACATGCACATTCAAAACACAAATTTAAAAACATGGTAGTGATAACGAAAATAATATTTGAATAGTTGAAATGCAAATGCAGATATGTATCTCCATTTCGCGACGAAAGAAAAAGTAGATACACGTCAAAAATGTACGATAAGCACATTTTCACGCCTTTTTTACGTCAAGATGCTACAAAAAGGTAAACGTAAAATAGGCATACATTTTGGCTGAACCAAAATTTGGTGTTACGACTGGAAATTTGCTCTAACTTTTGTTTTTGCACAGTGATAAACGTGTAGTTAGCTGACAACAGTACTGGCTCGACTTGTTTCCACAGCTAGTGTCAATGAGCAGCGGCTCCTTCTACATACAGGTGGGTGCATATCATCCGTGTTGATAAACAAACAATCCCTCTATAGGGTGTGTCTATTTCACATTAAGATGCTGTCAAAAACATCAAATAGAGACCCTATTCCCTTAGCTTCTTAAAGACAGGTATTTTAGTTGAAGCGACGTTTTCTTTGGGTTTAACAGCTACGTTTAGGTCTGAAGCTACAAAAATGTGTACGTTTAGGTCTGGGATTTGGAGCTGGTTAAGATTAGGATTTCGTTAACTGTAAATAACAACATATTTTTTTGCATTAACCAATGAAAGAATTGGGGCAACAACGCAAAAAAGATAAATGATACACAAGCAGAGTTGTTTTACATTACAATAGTCTAACCTACTGCATTTGTCTATGCATGGATAAGTCTCTCTAAGTCAGGGTTTGTCACTATACTGTGATTTTGGCAATTTTTTTTAGATGGTAAAAAGCTGCTGATGTTATTGACTTGATGTAGCTGTTAAGGGTTAGGGTCTGGGTTATCTGTACATCTGCTTCTGTACTTGCACCTTGACAATGATTTCTGGAGTCTGTTTATTCTTTATTCTGTAATATATCTGATCAGTCCAGAAAATATATTAATAAAATCAAAATTAAACTGCCTTTTTCTGCCAATAGGATGTGCAAACTTGGTCATTTTCACACATAACCATGCCTTATTTCAATTTAAAACATCACAAAAACCTTAAGCTTTTTGGGAAACTTCATCCCAAACTTATTTAAACTCAGACTTGTCTTTTTTATTCCCACCAGTCTGCTTTCAGGTGATGACATTTCGATTTCTTCTCACACAGTTCCCCGAGTCCCACTACACACTCACACTCAAGCTAATTTTATTAAAAAGATCAGACTGGCAGTGTCTTTTTTTTTTTCCTCGTTGCAGCTTTGCCAGGAGCAGTCTCACAGTGGTATTAATTGTTAACATAACCACACATTCATGTTTAATATCTACCTTCAGGCTTGGATTCATTGCACTCTCTTTTCTTATTGTTAAAACTGTGGCTGATTTCGGTATTTCAAAGAGTTGTATAGCGGCTCTCCCAGGTGCTACATATGTGTCATTAAATCATTTATACTATTGTATTCTGTGGCTGGAGTACAATAGAGTTTCTGCTGGAAAATATCACGCTGATATCAGTACCTTTTTTTTTTTTTTTTCTTTGTTACACAAGTTAAAATGTTGCTAGAAATGTACTTGTGAAATTATTTTTAACATGAATAATTAAGGGAACATACTCAAAGGGTCCCTTATTGTTCCCACTAGGGGCTCATACCCAATTTCTCCACAATAAAATAACAGCAGTGTAAAAAAAAAACTTAAAACACGTCGTGGTGAACAAGTCAGAGGCTCATAATGCATTTGGTAAGTGAGCAAAACATGTGGACTAATGTAAGAAGCTTAAAATGTATTGTTTCTGTTTGCTTAGTAGGATCTTTGACCATAGACCAGCTTATATATAGACCAGCTTCATTGTGAAGATGGTCTATATAAAACTATTAACAGGGTAGCATTGTTATACTGAACTTCTGCAACTTTATTTGCTGTACATTTGTATTTAGCATAACACTGACCCTCTGGATAAATGCAGACTCAAGTCTCTGAGCAACTTTCTCACTGATGAACACAGGACCAGTGTGGACGCAGCACTGGGCCTGTGTCTGTGTGGTTCTCTTGATGTGTGCACATGGCTGTGTTTGTGTAAACGCTACAATTTTTGGAACATGACTAAACAGGTACTGGGTAAAATTTTGAAATTTTAAAAGTTTGAATTGGTAAGAATTTGGGTGAGTTTACTCCACAAAGAGTAAAGCAGAATCCACAGATTCTGCTTTGCTCCATCTTGATCCAACAGAAGTGATGTCAGGCTAATAGCCTGCAGGATATTACTGTTATTGATTACTTATTGATCTTGGAAGCTGATGCAAAGTGTCAAGGGTTCACACTTTAAATCATCCACAGATATTAGCTTGTTCAGATTATCCATCATCATAGAGTGCAAAGACATCTTTAGAATTTGTATTCTATTACCTTTAGAAAAGGTTGTGTTGAAGTGTTCTTTAAATGTTTCTAATCACTATAGGTGCTGTTTTGTATTGTAATCTGGTAAATGACTTAAGTAGTCTTTGTTCTGATTGTGCACTGGCAATTCCATGTTAAAAAAATGTTATTAAGAAAGTAGAAAGAGTAGTGTGAGACTTTGTCAATATTCTATGACTTTGATTGTTTAAATGGTCAGACTGGGTAAACGTTACATGTACAGAGCTTTAGAGTCACATATTTTTTACACAAACACCATCAGGGAAACGTTTTAATGATACTGTATAAGAAGGTGTAAAGTGAATCAGATGAACATAAATGGCAGATTCTGAGACATATTTAGGCTTCTAAACAGATTATGCTTCTAAACTCATGAAAGGTAAATCTGTGGCACAAAAAAAGACGCAAATGTTAATTCAAGTTGTGTTTTAGACATACTATTATTTACAACTCAATTTAATGACAAAGATAAACCACAGAAGCTAAATTCAGACTTCTTTCCATTAAATTCAATGATAGCGTCACTGCCGTAATGGCGGCCGCTGTGAATTAGTCACGTGGGTGCGGGAGCTCTATTGTGATGAAACAGAAGCCCTATTTATTTTTATGTTGTTGGATGAAAGAATGTAAAGCAAAAGAAAACAAGCTGATTTCAAGAACATTACATTTTCTGTACATCTGCTCAGCTTTGATACATGAAGTCGTATTCATGAAGCTATTGCAGAATGAATTACTCGCCGCAAGTACTTTATTGTGCATTTGTCAGTAAATTATGCAACCCAACCAACAATAACGGATTATTCCAAGGGCGAAGTCACAAATATTCATGTGCTGTGTTGGCATATCGCAGAATGGGGTCTTTTTTTTGGCAGCGGCGCGTTGCTTATGATGGATTGTCAAACTTTATTGATCTGTTACGGAGACCTCTCTGAGGAGAAATGTGTTATTGATGTGCTGCTGTAGAACAATGGCTGAAGGATCGAGAGGGAAAAGGGTCAGATCCTGGAGAGGAGGCCATTCTGTTGGACGGACTTGAAGAAGTTTTGTCTCCAAGGATGTCTACCACAAATGGTTCTATTGTATGAACCTGCACTGGAAGAAATTGGTTTTGATTGAGTGTTTAGTTGGACCTATAGCCAGGGTTCAGATTGCATTGTCCTTGTTTAGCTCCTCACCTTGTTTTACCTCTGTATAACTTGTATCTCAAGGCACATCTTTAAACAAAAATATTGTATACAGTAAAAACAAAAAAGTCAAATATTTGATTTAATTTTAAAGACCCACTTTGCCAAATAGATGTGTTGAACTCTGCTTTCAGTTCTACCACATTAACCATCTGGAAATTCCCCCCTTTGAAAGCTTTCAGGAAAAGTGGGACATTTAATGAAATACTTTGAGCTGATTGGGTAACTACGGCTCAACTAACGCCAACTTTAGTTTGTGCTCAACCAATCACAGCAACGGATCGTGCTGGTGTATAGAGGGATACAACAAGTGTAACTTTTCTTTCAAAAACTTTTTGTTAAAACAGAATAATTTGCAGCAAAAACATAAACGTAAATTCAAAAACATGCACCAAAACTCAGAAACTCAAGCACATCAAAATCCAATGATGCACATTATGAAATAGAAACCTGTGCATCTTTGGGCCAAATCTGAATTTTTGTGCATGTTTTTGAATCTGCATTTGTGTTTTGCTCGTACTTAACCCCCACCCACAGCTGTGATTGGACTGTAGAACTACTACTCTAAGCCAACCTGGCTGGTGGAGGGCCAAATGGATTTCTCTTGAGCTTGTGAATTCACAAATAATGCAAGAGAAACCATCTGACTGGCCAGTTATCCACTTTGTAGCCTTTTAGCAAAGAATTTTATAAATCTGTAAAAAATTATAACTCCTACATGATTGTATATTATGTATTTTTGAAATTTTTGTATGTAAAATAACATTAGAAAAAGACTCATTTAATAGACCTGCAGCAGCCTGTCCCAGTCTCAAAGCCTCTGTACTTCCTTGTTTTCTTGTTTGTCTCTGTCACTTTGTTCTGGGAGAAGTCCTGGGCCGGTCTATATTTGCCATACTGTAAACTTCCTTAATGCATTGTTCATTTTCATGTAAATAACCATTTGAATGAATGAATGATTTTATTTATATAGCACATTTACACAGACAGATGTCTTCCAAAGTGCTTCACAGAGCGGTCCCTCCTCCCCACTCACATGTGGCAAGCTTTTTCTTTTTTTTTTTTTTTTTTTTTTTGTAGCTGGATTTTGGTAAATGGGTTGTTAAGATGGAATTTGACTTTTTATGTAGACATGTTGCTCATTATTGTCAGTTACTGTATATTATGTCAACATTTCAAGTTAATACGTTTCCCAAATGATAAACAAAAGAGGTAAAAAAAAAAATCCCATGACTACTGTGTGTCAAGGCCCTGCCGAAGGTAGTACCAGCGAGGATTAAAAAGGACTGACTCCCAACTTTGTTCTTATAAATGACTAACTTTTACAACTTGCATGCCTCCAGGCGTTTGTCCTCCTCGGCCTCATTTTGCCTTCAGAAAAAAAAAAAAGCTGTTTCATACTTGTGAATTGTAATGATATTCCAACAGGTTTTTAAAAGCACGGAACTAGTTAAAAAACAAATCTCAAATCCAAATGGAAGACCCCAAATGAACTCTGCATAAATGAAAACCGTTTGTCCCGAACTTTCCACAAACCAAAAGAAGTGACCTGATAATTGCACCTGCTCTCTCTCCTCTCTCTCTCCTCGGGCAGTAGTATGCGGCTGTTTAATTGCTGCCATTGTTTCCCTGTCTGCCTTTTCCTCCCAGGTACTGGCTATTTACAATAAACCCCAGGGCCATTCCAGGTGCGTCTGCTGCTTATCACATTTACTTATGCAACTGTCAGGGTTGGGTCAGTGGACAAGACAATTATGCTTTGTGTGAGCATTATCTGCCTGTATTGACTGTAATAGGTGGTCTTAAAGAACAATGAGTGACTTTTGGTAGATATTTTGTTTTGTTCATTTGAGAAAAGATATGTCAATTAAAAGTGGAATAAAAATAACTTTTAGCTCGTTTTGCATCGGCTGTATGAAGATTTGTAGTGTTTTGGAAGGGAAGGTAAACTTTTGTAATGACTTGTCTTTGGCTGCTTGCCTCCGTGTTACTACTTTGCTTGTAATGTTTCATAATAGAGCATTCAATGTATGTATCATACAAAAGTAAGTAAGGTCAGACACCACAAGTGAATATAAAAAAAAAAAAAAATCCAATATCCAGTAACTTTGTCCATTGAAGAGGAGTAGACCAACATTCCATAGGTCACAATCCACAACCTGATTCACTCTGTGTGAGGATGTGTGGCTCTGGCCTCATAGCATGAAAGACCTGGGTTCGACTCCCTGGCGACCCAGGGCCTTTCTTTGGGGAGTTTGCATGTTCTTCCTACACCAAAAACTTGTCTAATGTGCCTCCCCTCTCCCCTCTTCAGGGGACTACAGATGGAAATTGGCTTTAAAAGCTACAATCTGGTACAAGCATCTCTGCCGTTGTGCTTAATGTAATTGTACATGGTCCTTAATACTCATTACCTTACAAGGTAATGCAAGAGGCAAAAAAAAATACAAATAAATACAAATAAAAACATTGCAGGGTGCCCTTTTATTGTGGCCAGTTTAAGGCACACCTGTGCAATAATCAGAATCTTGATGTGACCACCTGTGAAGTAAGATGCTTTATCTCAGCAAAGGAGAAGTGCTCACTATAACAGATTTAGACAGATTTGTGAACAACATTTGAAAGAAATGGTTGTTTTACGTACATAGAAACTGTTTTAGATTTTTTAGATCATCTCATAAAAAACAGAAGCAAAAACAAAAGTCTTGCATCTATAATTTTTTTCAGTGCATTGTTTCTATACACAGGTTGCTTGCAAAAAAATAACAAAAGTTACATGGTAAACTTTTCAATAAGGGTTGTAGCCCTTTAGTACTTTAGTCGATTAATCAGGGTCTTAGTTAACCAAATATGTTTTTATTTATTGGTCGATGGGATATGTCTTTGATCAGGTCTTAAACTGATATGTCTTTTCTTTTGGGACTCATTTTGCAGATGTTTCATATTTGTCTGACCCTCAAATAATAAGCTTAAAGATCATTGGACTATCCAAATTCAAATATGTCCAAAAACTACTGACATACTAATTTTTGTCATTACTGATCAACCTTATTCCTGCAGGCTTAATGTATGTTTTTTTTTTTTTTAGAACAATGGTGGTACTCAGAAACCCTAAAGCTTTTTTTTTTTTTTTTTTTCTTTAAGAACCAGTGACCCAACAATTCTATCCTTTTGTTCAGTTTAATTGCTACAAATACAAGCACTGTTCAGGTCAACTTTTGTCAAGCATCCTTTCACCTGACTCACAAAAACCATTAGTAAAACCTTTACTTAATTCCTACCCCTATTTCTTCACATTTCTCCTTCAAATCTCGCAGCAACACGACTACTGCATTAACCTCCCGATGCCGAATCAATGGCGTGTCACTGTTCATTTTCGTCACCCACGCGCCAACCTTTCCCAGACTCGGCTGCCCTTGGTCCTAGGTCATTAATACTGCTCGGGCTAAATGCCTGTTAATTGGAGACGCTATTGACCGGCTCTGGGGAAAATGGCTCGTGTGCGATTTGATGACCCATAGAATATTGATAAGTTGGCATGAAGAAAGAGCCGCGCAATGGCTACTTAAGCGCGTTCATTTGTCACGCTGAATAATTGGAATTGGTTGGTTGAGGATGTACGGTTGTATCGAGTGGTGCTTCCAGTCTTTTTTTCTTGCTTAGAGGTCTTGTATTGCACAGTCTTGACTTCTGGGAGCTTTGAAACATGTTGGAATCTTCTTATCTCATCAACAAGGTCAGTTTTTTCAATCTCAAATTCCAAAACTCAAAATGGTCTCTTCCAACTTGTGATGTCATTGTGTATTAGCTTCGAAGTTAAATCCTATTTTAACCTCATGAAGCGCCTAAATGTTAGTTTTTGACTACAGGACAAACGACATGTACACTGCAGAGAACTACATATCCAAACTTGCTTAAAATGACTTAGAATCAAATTTTAATCTAGTTTTCAGCTGTTTTAACTGGATAGATTTATGAATATTGTCAATGGTTTCAAGACATTTAACGAGTATAAGAGAATTTGGCTTAAAATGAGACCAACAATTTGCCAATGGAGTAGGAACAGTTTTCTTAACACATTGGCAAATGTTGCAACACCGAGTCAACCCATCACAGAAACCCAGAAATGGCGCAGAAACAGCAGCACACTAAACCAGATGTTTGTTATTGTACAGTATATGTGTAGTTCTCAACGCAGTTTGTTGCTCAGATTTTAAGGATTTGATGCGTTTCTGAATGATCTAAACCTTGGCAAAAACGTATGATTATACATTCTCCCACCTTTTCTTGTACTGTCTGATGTTTAAATATGGTGTCGGGGTCATAGTGTTAAAAACAGCTTATTATTTTGAGTTGGAACACTAGCATTTTGCCCTGGCGCGCTGTCTCCTGACCACTGAGCTTGAGGTACTAATGGGTACAGCGACCACTGAGCGCAGAACCCGTTAGTTTGCACTGTTTACCCTGAAATGTAAAAAAAATTAAAGTTCTTCCATTAGGTTCCATGGAGTCAGTGGATGCTATTTGAAACAATAAAGGCTCAGATGCACCACAAGAGGCGGGACTATGTACCGACAGATAAAAATAAGCTCTTCTGATTGGAAGAGGATATTTTAAGTAATTTAAATCAGGTTTTAATCAGTTTTGATCAACTTAACTAGTCACCTCGCACCCCTTTTTGTGTGATGGTGTCGAGCCTATACCCATATGACGGGCCGCTCCTGCTTATTATAATTTGTTGCTGTGATAGGTTAGGCACAAACTAAGTTATGTTGCACTGAATGAACAACAATGACTCTATACTATCTACAGTAAATGTCTAAATCAAACCTTATAAACCATTTTCCTTGTGTTTCTGTCAGCAGTTTATAGTAAATTGAAAAGTGATTATAAAGTAGAAAAATGAGCTGGCCTTGTCACGTATCCAAGTGGTATTGGAGCTTCTGTCATTACATTACAAAAGCCTATTGTTCTACTGTTGAGGACAATCTCGCGGGTCAATAGAACGCCCACTTCGCTCACGATCAATGGTTATGCTTGCGGTTTGGCGACTTCTGAATGCTATTGCTGAGTCTCATGGACAAGTGCTCAGATTAACGCAGACTTCCTTGGAGATTTTCTTTTCATTATGTCTAGAATTGTTGGACTGTAGGTTGTTAAGGTTTGCTGTATTCATCGTTAAACCACCGAGAAGGAAAGTAATGATTTTACATTGACCATAAGATAAACAGATTGATTGCTAACCTTTGATAAAGCCCATTGGAGATTTTCAAACTGTGAATAGAGGAAGTAAACAATTAAATCTATACTTATTTCTAGCTTCATCAAACCCTTTGGCATGTAATCAATTCAGTTCATTTTTTGTGTAGCCCAAAAATCACAACAACAGTTATCTCAGCATCTACTGTGTCCAGAACTAACGTATATCAGATGCAATTAGAACTTTGAATCAGTGAAGCCAGAGTCTAGTGATAGAGGGAAATGCTTCATCTAGCAGGACAAGAACGGTAACTGTAAGAGAGAAAGGTGTAAAAGTAATGCAATAGGAGTTTCGTCGGCTGTGTAAATAGACACTGAGATACACTCATGCCCAATGAGTTATTATAATGACTAGAGAGAGGTAGCCATGGTATAGAAACAAAGGTCCAGTTCCGGCAGCCATCTTGTGTGGGGAGTTTGCTGAAGATGTCATACAAGTACCTGGACGTTGAACCTTTAGACTACTTTTTCACTTAAATACTTGATAATTGAACTTTTTTGTGTGTGTACATTTATCAATGCTTCTATTCAACCAAACTAATGTGAAAACATCTTGAAAAAACATACTTTTAATTTCAGCTATTAAATTGAGTTTTTAACACAGCAGTGAAGTTAACACTCTAATGATGAATGTTTGTTTTCATATAATGTAATGACACACAAATATAGTTTAATTTACATCAAATCCAGCCCAGTTCAATGTTTTAGATTGAATATTAAATTTGCATTTCAGATGAAAAATTACCAGACCCAGACAGTTCTCTGTATTATCGTGGAAACAGTCTAACACCGTTGTCAGCTAACTACAGAGTTTATCACTATGTGAGAAAAAAGCGATGCGGTAAATCAACATTTGTGAATGAAATTCATCTTCACGACTCATACATGTAGTTCAGGTGAGTGAAAAAAAATGGCGAGAAAAACACTGTTTCAAGCTTGAGGAGCCAAATGTTCATCAGACTGGTTCATACCTGATCAAACAGCTGCTCTCGTCTCGTTTTTTTGTTTGTTTGTTAAGTTTCCCCAGCTAACTTGATGGACGGCGTCTGCAGGGAGCTTGCACAGTAGAGCAGAAAGTGACGTCAACCGATAATCCCTCTATGCCATGACACATAAATGCCTATGAGGAGCACAATTTCACGGCTTTTTTGTGTATATTGCACCATATAAAATGCATATGAAATAACATGGTATTTCAGAGCATGAAATATACATAAGTATTGGTTGAAGCCACCTAGGGACATTTTCTTAGGTTTAAAGGATAAGTTTAGGTTTCAAGTTTCAAAAATGGGTAAATTCAGGGCTAGGACTTGGGGTCGATATACAATAAGGATTTTGCAAATACATAAATAATAATAATATACTGTATCTCTGCAACCACCATAGAAATTAACTGGGGCTACAATGTGTGTGAAGTCATGCTAATCATACGCTTTTGATATGTCCTGTTATGTCGTGGTAAAAAGGCTTTCTTAGATCAGGTTGGTACAGCACAACTTTCTTAATATATCCAGTGCACAAGCAGCAGCAGAGAAACATTTGTGGATGGCAGAGAAAAACACCAGTATGCAGGAGAATGCAGATGCTTTTCCTTCATGTGTTTGACTGTACATGATTAACTTGAGAGGTTCTTAACATGCCCAGTCCTAATAATATGACGATATCTGAGAAAAATACAATAATGCTGTATCATTGATATCTGTAATTGTTTTACCATCCCATGCAAATTATCTCTTTCCTGACCCAAATCTGCCTTTGTATTCTGCACCCAGCTTGACCTGGGCCTGCACGCACTCATAGATTTAGAGTTTTGAACATTATGACCAGCTGGGTTGCTAATCTAGCTCAATATCACAGTCCCTTGGTACTGCTTCTGCTCCTGACAGCCTTCCCCACAGGCACTGACATGTAAGGCCAAATAAAGAGGTCAAATTGCCCAATGTGGTCAATAAAATCCACCTCAGATTGTAATAGGTTTGCCCATCCATCAACCAAATTGTATTATCACTACAACATATAATGACTGCAATTTGGTTACCTCAGAATGCTCATTATTTACTCTCAATCTCACCCAAAGCCCGTCCTCCACAGTCTACATCTGACTACACAATAGGCAGAGTTGGCAGGACGTCCCGGAGATCACTGCGTGCTTTGTTTTTCTCCATCACAGCCTGATTGATCGCGACGAAAGGAAGGCGTCAAAATCTATCAATCGGAGACAAAAGAAAGTGGCCAAGTGGGAGCTGACAGCGATGCCCGAAGCGCACGGGAAGGTGAGAGAAGACGGAACGGAGGCCAAAACAATGGTCAATGGTGATTTTGACGTGATTTTCTTTGTATTGACTGCCATGTTTGCACAAAATTTACGCACAGATACTAATCAATACTAAAGGGTGCATTGCGCGAGTGGCAAAGTTTTTGAACCACATTTATAACACATCCTGAGTGAGTCCTTTAGTCAGTTTGCTCATGTCTGTAGACTCTCCAGCTCGCAATGCACACAAGTCTTAGATGAGTGGTCAGAAGTTTGGTCGAATTGTGAGACACTTCCTCCAGCCAACACAGTCTCACAAAGCATACACAAACCACGACACAAAAACAGCGTATTTCAGTACTTTTTTGCGTACTTCGTAGATATGGCACGATATGCAAAAGCGTACCCTAGTTACCCACTTTTAATCACTTTTTCTTTAATCACATGGAGGCCTAAGTAATAGAAAACAAAATAAAAAAAATGCAAGACCACATTTTAAAATGTAGCTCTGTCTTCAATCATTTTGGCCCCAGCTCCATCTGAGTTTGAGACCCTGCTTAGACTGTCTTCAGTTAGGAAAAGGAAAGGCAAAATGCAATAAGTTTAAACAGGAATAAACTTAGCCTCAAAACATGTGTTTTCTGTTTTCCTTTACAATATGCTGTTCATACTAAAATCTAAAAGATGATCAGTTCCCACAGAGCAGAGACCTTGGTTCAGTCTTTATGTGTGCTCATAGAACAGACCACTCACGGACACAGTGAACCAGTCAGATCACAGATCCACAGCCTTGTTTTATTTTACAAGCATAAAGACTGAGAAACGCACCACGTACGTACAACAACTGAAACAGCTGTAGGAGAAATAGAGTATTTTCTTTTGAAAGAAGAGCAGAGAGTTGTGTGTGACACTTGTTCTATCCCATGCAGACATTGGATACTCCATTACGATTCGTGATTGTTAATCATAAATAAGCTCACCCAATCCGCTCGATGAATTTTATTAAACGTCCCACCTGGCTCCGAAATGTGCATGTTGCCGTTTTTTTTACACTATGAAAAACATGTAATACACTTTTTTCTATACATTATATGATTAAAGGTGGGGTAGCTAACCTTTTTAGTTATAAATTAGTAAACTTGTGCTTTCCACTTAAAAGTATAGTAAGTACAGCACTTTGTGAAAAAATGAGACCTCTGAGTACAGTCTGAACTAAATAAAAAAATATTTTTAGTTCTAATCAGGAGCTGAATGCTGCTTCTGATTGGCTGAGCCGGGGTGGTCCTCTCCAGTTTCACTTTGTTGTTTGTAAAAAGAAGTTTATAAGCCATAAATGCAACCAAAATGAATGCATGTCAATATAACCATGTGTCGAAGGATTTGGTAGAGGAAATTGTCAGATTTAAAAGCTAAATTGTGTTTGTCGTGTAAAAATCAACTACCCCACCTTTAAACACAACAGAAGTTTTACACTAATAGCTGCATTTCACTCCTTATTCACCTGCAGTCTTGGCTTGAATAACCAACAGAAGTGGGGAATTACTTCTTGTGTGAATGTAGAAATCTTTGGACTTCTTTTTGGCTGCCAGCACCAAATCACGAATCCTTTCTTCATTTGATTAAAACAAAACAATGTGGAGGCGGTTAAGTGCCAAAAAAAAAAAAAAAAAAAACACCAGGGGCACTTAAAATCAAAGCAATGACATTGAACAAGTGTGGGCGGCTGACTAAGTCAATTTGGAAGCTCTCACTGTCACCCTCCTCATTCGTCAGTGTCAGTCTATTATTCAGACAGATGCTTTGGGCAACGCATTGACCCCTATTGACCCCGACAATGCGACCGCTTCAGAACCCACTCGTCAAACAGCTGAGGCTCAGAACCAAACAATCGGACCAAGAAGCGGTCGCTGAATAGACACGGGTGAAAGAGTTTTTCACATATAAGTCACGATATCAATTTTAGTGTCCGGTTATTGCCAGACAACAAATGTAGTCGATTAATTGTTTGATGGACTCAAGTCGACCAAATGTGTATTTGTCATTTGTATAGTCGACTAATTGTTTTATTTGGAATATAATGTTTATAAAAAAAAAAAAATGTAATGATATCATGGGAAATGTTGGATATCTCAGTTTTTTTTGTAGACTGCAAGTAAAAAAAAAAATTATAATTCGTTTTTTTTTTTTTTTTTTTTTTTTTAGAAATTTGAGAAAAAGTGATAAGTCAGATTCAACTTACGAAAAATGGAAAGAAGTAATGTTTTTTAAGACAATGTACAATCACATTAGCACATTGGCAGGTCGTACCAGATTCTACTTTTTTACAGCTAATTTACATCGTAATCTGGGGAGGGGAGGCACACTGGACAGGTTTTTAGTGTAGGAGGAAACCTACGCAGACACGGGAGAACATGCAAAATCCACATAGAAAGGCCCCGGGCGGCCCGGGAGTCGAACCCAGCAATTTCTTGCTATGAGGCCAAGTGATATCCATTATTTACTCAGATCAGTATAACTGAGTGGTTAGTCTGGTTTAATCCTGTTCAGCCTGATTTAATCCTGGTATAGTCTTGGTTTAGCTCTGCTTTAGTACTGTTTAGACCAGGGTCGGCAACTGCGGCTCCGGAGCCGCATGCGCTCTTTAGCCCCCTAGTGCTCCTTGGGGCCGTTCAAAAAACATGAAAGTGGAAAATGTGTGAACATAGGGATGGACGAGATTCGTGCCGCGAGATCTCGCGAGATAACTGTCAGATACTGTGCGCACACGTACTGATCTGTCTGTGAGATTTTTCCATGGTTATGAAATTAAGTTTCTATCTTTGACAGCTGTAGCAAATCTTCTCCTCCACACACAGACTTGTAGCGACTTATTCTGACAGAAAACTGTCTAAACTCTGTCTCAGTTTTTATTTCTAAAGATAGGACCAATATTGACAGAGATAATTAGTCCTAAACATTGCAAAAGTTAGCGCGAAAAATATATAATCGTCAATATACGCACGGACATCGCGGGAACAGCGCGGTGTTTTTCACACTTAAACATAGTTTAAAATAGATCCACAAAGAGATATTTTGGCCTCTGTCATGTAAAAGTAGGAAAGTCTCCTCATCTGTGTGCATCTGGTCCCTGCAGCAGCAGCGGCAGCGCTGTGAAGAAGGGTAAAGGGGGCGGAGCCTGAGCTACACACGGAGGAGTGGATCAATTTCAGTCAAAACTCATATCGTTCAAATAATAAAATCCAAGGTAATACACATAATGAAAGGTAAAGCTAAACTAAAAGAATAAAACTAACAATAATAAATAATACAAATCAAATTTTGTAATGTGCCCTGTTTAAATTCTAAATTGAAACAATTAATGCAAATTATTTAAAAATCTTGTCTCGTCTCGATCTCGTGGACTCAATCTCGTGGCTCGTCTCGTCTCGTGAAAATTCTGTCTCGTCCCATCCCTAGTGAACATATATAAATATATTTAAGAATTTATTTTTCGTAGGAGGAAAATTATGTCAAACACTCTTAAAGTTTTATATGCTGTAAAAATGTTCAGAATAAATATTTAATTTCAACATTTCTGTCAACGAAGAATTACGTCATAGCCGGGCGACACGTGTTTTTCTTCAGCGCCGTGGGTCTGCGGGAGGCTGTTGTAAACAAGCCAACGGCAGGTACGTCAGGGCATAGATCCAAAAGGAACAGAACGATAGAACACAGGATTCAACGGTTTTTGGACCGAATCATTTGCTTTCATTGCAAATGCGTAAGTTTTGTTGCAACCCGGGAGATGATAAAGCGTTGAACCCCGTTCAGACGATCGAGGACTCGCAGATCAACAACAGAAGCAGCGCTGGGGAAACTTTACCGAGGAATGAATGAAGGACTGTATTTTATGCACGAAGGCACGGAAATAACACGCGGAGTTTGGGCAAAATCAGCTGGATTTGGCGGAAAGAGACGTGTGCAACTTTGTCTCAGGTAAGCGCTTCAGTCATATCGCTCATTGAACGCCAATGAACACATGATTGAGTGATAATGTAAAGCTGATTTTTTCAGAGTTTAGTCATATTTTGATCTGCATCTTGTAGTTTTGCCTCATGTCAGCGGTCCTTGGCCTCCGTGTCAAAAAGGCTCGAGCAGGAGCGGGATTATAAACGCGCCCCGCGTCTGTTCATGGTGTCGAATTATGTAATAATTACCCGCAAAAAAGTGCCACTTGTTGTCCGGTGCGACCTATACACGTTTTTTTCTCCTAATATGTGTGTTTTGGCTTGTGCACTTACACTCCAGAGCGAGTTGTAGTACGGTAATATGGTAATTATGAAAGCTCATTTTACATTTGTATCCGACTTATTATTTTGATAACAGGTTGACAACGCTTATAACACTTACAGCATCTGTTGCATTACCTGTAAGGCTTATATAAGGCTTTAAATTTTTTGCGGCTCCAGACCGATTTAGTTTTTGTTTTTTTTGGTCCAATATGGCTCTTTGAACGTAAAAGGTTGCCGACCCTGGTTTAGACCTTTTAGTCCTGGTTATTATCAGCGGCCTGTTCATCTTTGGTTTAATCCTGGTGTAGTCCTGGTTTAGTCCTGGTTAGCTCTGATTTAGCCCTGGTTTAGTCCTTGCCTGTGATCCAGATCCAGAACCCACGTTTCAGCAAACTTAGTCCTGGTTTAATCCTGGTGTAGGTTTAGTTTCATCCTGGTTTTAGCCTTGGTTCAATCCTGGTTTCATCTTGGTGTAGTCTTGGATTTGCCCTGGTTTGGTCCTGGTTTAATCCTGGTTACTCTTCGTTTCGCCCTGGTTTAGTTCTGGTTAGTCCTGGTTAAACCCTGGTTTAATCCTGTTTTAATCCTAGTGCATTCTTGGTTTTGTCCATGTTTAGCCATGGTCAAGCCATGTTCTAGTCCTGATTTAGTCCTGGTTTAAACCAGAATAAAATCAGAACTAAACCAGGCCTGATTGACATGAGCAGTGTCTTAAATCAAAAACACTATTTGAGATTATACACACACATACTGTATATGCACTTGTTTTAAGTTGTACCAACTAGAGAACAATTGCTAAAAAATGACTTTTAGGTCGTTTCAAGTTCTAAGTAAAGAATCTTAAATAAGACAAAATTTGCCTGTCCATTGGCAGATTTTTTCACTTAGTTTGACTAAATCTCGACTTGTATTATGTATTTTTGACCTGGTTTCAGGATGGTCATCTTCTCCAGCTTTGTCTCTCAATAACTCCAACACTTGACTTAGTGACATCCCTACTTTCAGATAACCCCTCGTCCCGATCGCTCTTCTAATTAAGCCGTCATATCGTAGCAGCAGATGGTCGGGTGGGGGGAAGCGGGCTATACCGGAGGGGTGGTCCTTTTCGCGTCCCCCTCGTGCCCAAGTCTTCCAGCCCATTCCCAGCCATCCATCACGGGAGGGGGCTCTAATTAGCTTGTTATTCTGCCACGCAAACTATTCCGGGGCGTCAGGAAAAAAAAAGCCCTCCTCGGGTTTTGAATGACGGCGAGCGCATTGAGAGAGGGCAAATGTGGAGTGGGAGGGGGCAGGGTGGAAGCCAATCACCGCGCTCGGAGAATGGCATTTGAATAGCCTTTTCAGAACGGCAATTATAGTCATCCTTCTTGAGAGTTTTTTTTTTTTTTTCTGACTGGAAGATTTTTCGCTCTTGTTTCCTTCATCAATTGACAAGTTAAGGGTCGACGGAAGAAAAGGCCGTGTGAAGTAGGTCAAAGGAGTCAGTCCAAGAGAGGAGAAGTGCAAATGGTGTGGTTGTTAAAGCGAAGGTTACAAAATTCAAGTGTTGTTAGGTGGAGTTGTTGTGGCGATGGAGAGGTTAATGGTCTTGTTGGGTGAAAGTTTGAGGAAAAGGCAAACATACCCTGACTGGCCAACTAAATAAAATGAAAAATAATCTTGTATTTAAATAAAAGAACAATATTGTGGTAAAAACAAATGTGAAATCATCTCACAAATATGTGATTCATAGGGCTGTAGTACTTTAGTGAATTATTCGTTGAATGCTGTCTTAGTCAACCAAAATTTACCTCCATGAGGTAGGCCCATCAAACATCTACAAAAAAATTACCGTATTTCCAAACTATACGTTGCTCTTGAGTATACGTGGCAGAAGCCCCAAAATGCATTTTTAGAAGAAAAAAGAACGTTTATAAGCCACACGTTTTTCCATCCTGCTCTTGACTGAGCTTTTATATTACATGGAGATTACAAAGAGGCCAAGGGCCAAGGTAAAACCACAAGATGCAGATCAAAACATGATTAAACACTGCATTAGTCGGCTCTCATATTATCACTAAATCATATGCAAATACGTACATTATGTCCATTCGACATTCAACAATCACAATGTGACTCGAGTGTAGCTGTTTCTTACCTGCAGCAGTGGTAATGCCTTGCCCAAACTCCATTTCTGTCTTTCAGTGCATAAACAGCAGTCCTCCATTTATTCCGCTGAAAGTTTTCTCTCGCGCTGGTTCTGCTGTAGATCTGCGAGTGCTCCGCTGATATTACGCGTGAAACAAGTATAGTCTGAGTTAAGTTGCCTGTCAGACGATGAAAACAAGTGCGACGAAAATACCGTATGTTAATCGATTGTGCTTCGTTTGCTGCTTGGATTATGCAGGAGGAGGAGTTCTGTTCAACTTCTTCTCATTGTGCCATCCAGACAACCCATGTAACTACAAACAGACCACATTCATTTCTCCTTTTTTATCCATGAGAATCCACAAAGCTAGTGGATAAAAATCAAGGCTTTTTTATTGGAGCAATAATAAATGCACAGACATTGGATAAATGAATATCTTGGTTGAATATCTTCTGTTTAAGCCTGTCTGTGAAATTGATTTGAAATGGTAAAATGACCTGCCTGAGGTCTGTTTGGCAAAGTGATGATACCAAAGAATTATAGAAATGTGTGTTCAGTTTCTTCTCAAAAGAAAACATGGACAGTATTATGGCTGCAAAATCTGTCTGGCACATAAGGTCCTTAGCTGCTTCTAATCACAACTAGATCAATGGAAAGAAAAATCTAAAACAGAAGCTGAAAGCTTAAAAATGGCAGACATTGTGATTAGCATTGGCAGATTGGTGGCATTCACAGTCTGTCTGGAATCAGACACAGTCCAATCCAACACAAAGATGGTTCAGAATGTTATCTTGAATCATTCAATGACACGTTTTTCCAAAGCAGATCTGTATTGGATTTATTTAAAATTTGATTCTAAACAAAGCTTAGAGATTTATATTGTCTTGCCAAATTGCACTTCACTCATAGGATGAACTCATTGAGATCAGTTCAAGTTCAGTTTGGATCATCATTCAATTTAATTATGCACGGTTAAAATGTTAAAAGTCGCAATACATCAAAATACAGTACAGTTTGCACTAACCCTGGATGTGACCATGATGTTTGTTAATTGTAACATTCTCTCTGGTTGCCTCTATAAAGGAATTTTTTGTTTATGAGCTCACCCCCCTCCAGAAAGAGCCGCCGCTCATAGACACCAACCGTGGCAAACAAGTAGAAAAAGCACAGTTGTCAGCTAACGACAAGAATTTATCACTGAGCAAAAACAAAAGTTATGCTGCTAAATCAACATTTGTGAATGAAATTCGACGCTATGACCCTTAAAAGTTACATGAGGTAAACAACGGCGAGAAAAAAACTTTCTCAAGCTTCAAGAGACAGACGTCTGTCAGACCGGTTCAGACCTGATTAAAACAGATGCTTCTGTTTTAATGCATCTTTCGTCTTGTTTGGTTGTTTATTCAATAAGTTTCCCCATGTAAACAGATCGGCTCTTTTTGTATAATGCATGCTAACTATGGCGGAAAGTGACGTCGACCGAAAATCCCTCTGCATTAGACCTGGGCAAACTGCGCTCCGGGGGCCAACAGGCCTCTGACTGTTTTAATCTGGCCCCTGGAACACTTTTGAAAAAAAAAAGAAAAAATGTCAGTCTTTATATTTCTCTTATTATGGTTGATTTTGCTATAGCGTATGTGTCTTTGTTGGATGTTTTTATATTTATCATGATAAATGGCCAAAATAGTAGACTAAAAACTGTCCTACAAAAATGTTACAATAATCAATTCACCAATGACCGTCTGGCCCTTCACCACCCAATATTTGTTTTTAATATTTCATTGTAGTAGCTCTTATTCCTTCACTGAAAAGTAGAACAGATGAAATAACACTGACACGAAGTTAAAAGAACGTTATCTCTTGTACAACACACCTTAAAAAAACACCTTACAATACCAATTACCTCACGTTGCTTCATTTCACTCAGACCTTTCCCACTCTCTCTCTCTCTTTCTCTCTGCTCTTCCCCTTCTTCTCATTCTGATGTCACGCAGCAGCTTGCGCCATGCTGCTCGTCCTCCTCCCATCGTTCATTATCTCCGTCCTCTTCCCCGGGACTGAAACCCGGCCAAAACCCCCAATCTGGGCTCCCCTCTGCGCACATTTGGAAAGCGGCGTCCATGTCGGTCACCACGCCTCCCCGAAGATTTCCTGTCTCACTCGACGGCGACGAGGTCATGTCTCCGAGCTAAAAAACTTCCGTCGAGTTTGTGTGCAGGCTGCCAAACAACACCTGCTGGCCCTGAAATGACAAGTTATTTGTTGATGTAATGCACTGAGTCACGCCGCGTTATCCAAGCACTCGCTGTGGAGTTTGTGTCTGCACTTCCCAGGGATTCAAGGGAGGAGGATTGTAACATTTTGAAATAATTTGCAGATGAATATTATGTAATTTGCTTTCAAAACGTCACTGCGATCGCTTGCTTTTGATCGGTGAAACAATGCGAAGGAGGTGAAAGACAATAGCTGTTTGAATTACTGTATGCATTTTTCATTCATGTTTTCTTGGGATGTCCCGGCCAATACTGGTTATAAACAGTAATTAAAAATGAATTGGTAATTAAAACATTACTGTTATTTCAAACAGAGCCAGATTGGAAATAGTTGTATTTCTGAAGGAACACAAATGAAAAACGTTTAAAAGAAGAAAATTGGTTAAAAGTTAGATTTGGAGCCAAAAAATGTGTATCTGGAATTCACAGTTTTTTGATTTAATTTGATATTTTATATATGTATTAATTAGTGATGTGCAGGAAATCGGATATCAGCTCCCTGATATGACAGTTCAGCCAATTGTGTTTTTTTTTTTTTTTTATTGATTTATTTGAGCAACAATCAGTTCATAGAACTGAATAAAATAAATAACAGTTTATAACAGAAAGTTTAGAAACAGAAAGTGATGCTCAAAAGGAGTAGGTTGAAGTTCAGGAACTTATGTGGTCCTACCCCTCTTGCACACAAATATAAATACATACATATTTTTGCTTACGGGCATACACTCATGCTTCATTATAGAATGAGTGTATGCTACATTCATACATATTTCACACAAACAAACATTTTCGTTTATGTCGTACAAAATGAACTACTGCTCTTGAAAACTATTATTTTTCATTTATGATCGTACAAAAGAACTACTGCTTTTAGATAGCCATTTGTTTTTCTTTCTTTTCTTTCGTTCATGATCGTACAAAGAAAACAACAACACATTTTTTTTTTAATTGGACATTATGAGACTAACTTAGTGGCTTTTGTTAATCCAGAGCATCTTATAATGTTTGACATTTTATTCAGATTAAGGTTTAAGTTGTGACTTGCACTGTAAGTAACAGTTTATCACACTATATCAGTGTTGAGTGTAACTTAGTTTCTGTAACTTAGTTACTGTAATTAGATTCAATTTTTGAGTAACAGTTACTATGAAAATACAAACAAAATACTCTTAGTTACTTTTAATTAAAAAAAAAATCTACAAAAGTGACTTAGAGGCGTGGTTCAGGCCCATCTTTATGTTGATTTTCAGAATTTGTGCCTATTTAAGCAACTCATTGCTGTTTGCCTTTGTTGAATGCCAATACTAAATATAAATCACATTTTTGACTGAGATTAAAAAACGTCCGTTAGAATAATTTTTGTGAAAGTCAGTAAAATCTCGTGCTTTCTACACACATAAAAAACATTAAATTTAACACCACGTTGGTGACCTCGAAGTTTCACTGCTCCAGCTTTTGCTTAAGTTTATTAACAGTTAAACATTGTGTTTTCACAAACGTTAAGCTCACATGTAACCTAAACATATTTTAAAAAATAAATGATATATAGCATATTCTATGTTGTTTGTCCTCGTAGCTGTTGCCGTGTTTGCCCAGAAGGCGCAGGAGGTTCTGGGCATGTGCACATCGACTCCTGACTCCAATTTGACACTGACTCTGATTGGGGAATGACAGAAACAATCTCAAATAAATATAATGACACTTCAAATAAACTCAGTGACTGAAATGTAGAGGCTAACCACAGTAAAATGTTCTTAATTTCATATCATTTGAACAAACATTCTTCAAATACATTTGTTGCCATGTAAGCTGTTTTTGTGCTGCAAGAAAGCAGAGAGAATCTCATTTTTTTCCACTGACAGTCAAGATTAACACGTTTTCCAACTCTTTCACAGAAATAAAACATGACACTTAGCAATTAGCTCACGGTTGTACTCGTAACACGCCGTGATTAAAAACCGTAGCCGTCGCGCAGGTGGCAATGGCGTCAGGTGCACCGCTTGAGCCGCGTCTGTCTACATTTTCTCCTCGTCAGTCACGAGATGGCTTCTTTCCATCTCAAACACTCCTGGGGCTTTTTTATTGCTTTCACGGCTATATCGTTTCCCAATAAGGAAGGCTGGAGTAAGACAAAGAATGATTTGTGAGACAGGTAAACGGTGACCTCATGCTCCAGGACTTGTGCCAAAAACCAGCTTCAACGCTTCAGTCAAACTTTGAAAGAGTTCCACTGTGTTTCACTCGATGGCAATATACACTCAAGGAAAAAGAAAAGCAACACTCAGTTTTCGAAGTTTTGGGGGGGCAGAAAAATGTTGACAATTTAACCCTACATCCATTTCTAATCCTCAGGCCAACTCTTGCGGTGTTTACACATTTTCGAGTCCAATAACACAACAAACAATAGAGCAACGCCCAAACCAAAAGTGACAGGAATTTCATCAGACTGTCAATAGTTCACGTGACCCCCATTGGCCTTGGACAGTGGTTATTCTTCGCCTTATGGATCAGCAGTAGTGTCTGAGTTGATCCATTCTACCACCAGTGCCGTCCTCAGCTGCTGCTAAGTTTCGAGAGGATGTTCATGTCGGTGGACACGCACACTGAGCAGATCCCAGACATTGGGACCACCTCGGCAAAGTCCAACGACGACGTGCAGTTCACCATTCGACCCGAACTCGGCGATGTTGGGGGCTAAGCACTAATCCAACATATGGCCGATATGGTCAAATATCGTCAGCGCGGAGGCAATTACTGATGGTTCTGGCCGACACTGGCCTGTGGTGTGTCCCAGTGGTCTCCGCTGTGGACCTGGGGCGGGCCGGAACCTGTCATGGAGATGTGCAGGGCGGTTGGCGCGGTCTTGTGCAGCGGTTGTTACACGGGGGCCACCAGTACGAGGGCGGTCGTTGGAGGAACCAGTGGCCTGGTATCGCTTACACAAGACGGTAGAGCAGTGGACTCCCTGGGGACAGCAAGACAACACTATCCAGACTGGAGCTGCCAATAGCTCCACCCCTCTCTGGTTGAGACAATCGTTTCATCGTGAAGAAGTGTGTTTTTGGCTTCATTCTGGTGCCTTTTATAGAGAAGACTTGAGCACAGTTAACCAGTGGTAAAAGTCAACTCTGAGTTTCAAACATGAGTTTGTGTGAATAAACGACCCTGTAATGCACTCTTTATTGTTCTCACAATCAGTCAAGTCTGTCTACAGCTTACTATGGACTGAACTCATGATGTACTCGTTTTCTAAGGAATTTTCGAATATTGAAATGTTGTGTTTCTTTTTTCCTTGAGTGTAGCCTGGGTTTCTCTTTTTGTATGTAAAGAAGTGATAATTTGCAGGTTCTTGTGGTGGAGTTGATAGAAATGTAGCAGGAGAAAGTCTGGCCTGAGGTGTAAGCTGACATTGTGTCCTCGAGAGTCGCGTCTTCACTGCCCACTCCAGTCACACAAATGTCACGGACGTTTTATGCCTCGGTAAAAACACAACACCTCGCACGTCGCAAAAGTTACATAAAGAAAACTTGCAGGAGTCTTAAACAATGTTGGAGATGGTTGTGTAATCAAAAGCATATCTGAGTTATGCTATTGTGTAATGGTTGCAGAGGTTGGTAAAGTACTTAAGTTCACTACTTAAGTAAAGTACAGTTACTTGTCTGAAAAAAATATCTCTGGTAAAATTGGGACTTGAAGTTTTGAGGATTTTTATAGTGCTTAACAAGAAAAAACGTTTGGATACAAGAGAGCTATCACAGCAGGTCTGCACAGCCTTTAAATGAAAAACCCAATCTGTGGACTTATAAAGTAACGACTTGTTTTTAAGTTATAGGAACAAGAAAGTACAGATATTTCTTTTAAAATATTACAAATAAAAAGTAATCTGATTTTGTAATACTCAAGTAAAGAACAGATACTCAAAAAAACGACTTAAGTACAGCACTTGAGTAAAAATACTTCGTTACTTGTCATCTCTGAATGGTTGCAAAGTATGAGAAGTAAAAAAAAAAGTGTAGGCTATTATTAACTACCAATATGTCAGCAAATGGTGTAAGTTAAGTTCAAGTAATCTATGGTATTTTATTTCTCACTTCCACTTGTAAAAATGTGCTGGATTCTTGTGTATATGCTACGCAGTGTATATTGCACAATATGAAAAAGCATAAAACAAACACAATATTACATAGTGTAAAATGTGCCGGTGCGCTCTTTGTGCAAACAGGTCCGATACCCCTTTACTGTTTTAATCTTTATGAATGAATGAATGGTTTAATTATATAGCACATTTACACAGTCTTTCAAAGTGCTTCATACAGTAACCAACTCCTCAACTAAGTGATGTAACCAGCAAAGGCAATTCCCCTAAACTCCTGGCGACTCAACCTCCGGCCAACACCAAGTGTTCCCTAACTTGCATATTATTGGTTGGTGAGGAAACTGGAGTGCCCGGAGAAAACAACTCAGACACGGGGAGAAACATGCAAACTCCACACAGAAATGCCCGGGTCATACGGGAGTCAAAACAGTACCTTCTTGCTATGAGACGCTATACGCTCTTAGTTCATCCGAAAGCTAAGGTGTTTTTTTTAGTAAATAAGCTAAGTAATTATTAAAAGAAATTGACTGTAATACACAGATATATCCCATGTTTTTAAATGTGACTCAGAAAAGTCCTGGGTTAGACCTGGTTAAGTTCTCAGTTGGTCCTGGTCCTGCACTAGTTTGCTGCATGAGCTCTTCTTCTGTACAGTAGCCTACACCACATGACACAGACAAAGGCAATGAACCTTTTACATCTCGTGTTTTTGCTTGTCCAACTAAAATAACTGCCACATTCAGAAGCTAACTTAGGGTGCATTCACACTAGCACTGGTTTGTACGCTTTAATCGAACTCTAGTTCACTTGCACAGAAAGTCCGGTTCGTTTGGGCGGAGTGAACGCTCAAGCGAACTCTGATGCGGATCAAAAAAGTGAACTCTAGTCCGCCTAAAAACGTAGGTCTCGGTTCAGTTGAAGTGAACTCTGGTACGGTTCGAATGCAGATGTGAACGCAAGTGACCTATAGGCCGCTTCAAAAGCAGAAAGTGACTATAGCCAGAGCATTAGGTAAATACAACCAACATAAAAGCACACTTTGTTGAGCTATAAGCAAAGCCTCAGCAGAATTGTTGCTCTGTTGTCAGGCGGTGGTGTACTAGGAAATAAATAAATGGAAATCAAAATTAGGCCAACATGGATGGATCAAGCGAGTCCTCTCCTGGTCACACATCAAACAGAGCACTTATAGCCCTGTACTTCCGTTTTATTTTGAAAAAAACAAAAAGGGAACTTCCGGACTTGGGTACAGCGCCACCACATGTGAAGGAGTGGACAAGCTTTTCAAAAGGCTTAGTTCGTTTGACAAAAAGAGCAGTGTGAAAGCGAACCGCTCCAGTTGAAAATGTTAACAATGTTTCAATTTTGGTCCCCAATCGAACCGAGTCTACTGGACTATTAGGTGTAAAAACAACCTTATATTACAGTTTGCCAGCTTCAAATTAAATTGACAGTTACAAAAACCTACTGTATGTTAATCCTGCTACATCGACAATTTGACGTCAATGTCGAAATAGCTAGATGACTTAATACATATTTTCAAAGCCATTCTGAACAGATAGCACATGCAGTTTTCTCACACCACAGATCATTATAGTAAGTCTTTCTTTATTCAGACTAATTTGATGTAATCTATCATATCTTATACATTTTTCAAACTCTTGAAATCCATCTGTAAAAACACATGTATTTTTTTTTCATCTGGCCTTCTGCAAGTCGACTCATTTTCACCCTCTATATTTACCTACATATATTTTTTTTTCATGGATGGATCTAATTGTGCTGAGCCACAAGTCGCCTCTCTACACGGAGACCTGCTAAAAGCCATTTGTCTGGGTCTGCTTTTAGACTCCACCAGCCTGCTCTGAGAGGTGAGACGCTGATGAGGCAAATATATTATTAAAAACGCATTAGACGTGGCTCCAATTTGTCCACTCAACATCCCAGCGTCTGATCTAAGGTTACAATGAGAGAGGAGCGAGTGCTGTGTACGTTCGTTGAGCTAAGATTTCTGACATGCAAATTTGAAATACCCGTAATTTCCGCACTATTTAAGATGCGGTAGCTGATTTTCACACTGCAAACACAATTTAGGTTTTAAATTCCTCTCCTTAATCCTTCGACACATGGTTAATATCGACATGTATTCATTTTGGTTAATTAATTTAGGTATAAACTTCTATTTACAAACAACAAAGTGAAACTGAACAGGACCACTCAAGCACAGCCAATCAGAGCGCTGCTTTCTGCTTCTGATTAGAACTAAACCTCTTATTACTCAGTTCAGACAGTACTCAGTGTTATCATTATTTCACAAAGTTTTCAAATTTACAACTAAAAAGCCCCACAGCTGAATAGAAGTCGCACCAAAATATACATCTATGGCACATTGCCACTACTTGGCAATGTTGTATAAGCCAAAGTAGTGTCTCTAAATTATGGTAATTGAAAGGATTTTGACCAGCATTGCGATTGAGATTACAATTGCAGTTTATGTTTTATGGATAGAATTTCAGTTTTTGCTCTATATTAAACATGAGCCATGGTTTTAAAATTGAATAAATTAAATTAATAAGGTTATTCGTTTTTCAAGTCACAATATAATTGTCAGAGTAAGGAAAAAAAAAAAAAAAAAAAAAAAGTAATGCTAATTAGAATTAGGGTTGTCAAAAAATCGATTCCCCAATATTAATCAATACTAAAACCGGTATCGATACTCGTTTGAACAAGAATCAACATTTAAGCCCCGCCCCCTTCCCCCCACTCTTGCACGCTAAGCCCCGCCCCCTTATTCTCTCATTGGAGATGGAAATGATGAAACTATCAAATACTGTATACCAGTGGTTCTCAAAGTGAGGTCCGGGGACCCCTGGGGTCCCTGGTCCATGTGTAGGGGGTCCCCCAAATTTTTTTAAAACATTAGTAATTTTTTAATATAACAATTTCTTATGATATACCATCCTAACATAGAATTTTGGATTGAAAAGATAGTTAGCTTTGAATAGAAACACGTAAACCAGTATAAAAGACGATAGGAAATTAACCATTTATTCAAATTTGATATATAGCTTAACTTTAATTTCCAAATTTCAATGTGATACCAGAGCAAAAAGTGATAGGGTCCTTGGAAGATTTTTGATCCGATAAGGGGTCCCTGGTCTGAAAAAGTATGAGAACCTCTGCTGTATACAATATATAGCCTACATACTACATAAACAGCAAATGTGTCTGGTAATAGAACAAAGCCCATGCAGACTTAATGAAAATGTTCATGAATCAAGTTAATAATAAACAAAGAATACATTAAAATAGTATTATCTTAATAATTTCAAAATGAAAAATATACATACAAAATAATAATTAAAAAGTAAAAATGTTATCAAAAGAAAAAAAAAATATGATGACTGTTAGTATCTGCTCAGCGTGGTGGTAGAGTGAATAGAGCTTGTTTCTCACAGCAAGAAGGTCACAACTTAGACTCTTGACCTTTCTGTGTGGAGTTTGCATGTTCCTGCCCGTGTCTGGAAGGATTCCTCTGGGCACTCCGGTTCCCCACCAACCAATAACATGCAGGTTAGGGAACGCTTGGTGGTAGTCGGATTTTTAGGCCAATCGCCTTTGCTAAGCTGCAGGGCTGCTTCTGTCACTTTGTAAAAGCACTTTGTGATTTCTATCTGTGAAAGGTGCTATTTTCCTAAAGTTCTCCTTCTACTAATTGTGACCACTTTACAAGCAAAATGAAATTTTTGCTCACACATTGCTTAAAAATTAGGAATCAGCAATATCAGTGTTTATCCCAATGTCATCTAAATGTACGTGTCATATTAAAGATGCAACTTTTAACCCAAAAATAGACTTGAAGAAAAGCACGTTTTTATCATTTAGATTTCTTTGTTGCACTAAATAAATATCAAAAATGTAAATCTTTACTTTGAGAGGGCTTACATGGACTATTATTCGGGCTTGAGAAGAGCCTCTCCCTGTTTGTTTTTATGGAAAAGCTTTTAATTCTGCTGTATTTTTCACATTGTGGCTTAAAACATAACGATCCCCATTCAAAATGTTCTAAAACATCACTTTAACTTTCTATTTTTTGGTAAAATATGGCTAAAACATTATATATGCAGTAGTTTCACAATGACACAAAAATCGAACATTATGGCATCCCAGAAGAACAAAATTTGGGAAAATGTGTTTAATTTATAATGTTGTATTGTGCTTTAAATCCTGATTACATTTGATTTTACATAAAGTTCAAGACCTCTGTGGCGCAGGTTGTAACGGTCTTTCTTTCACCCGGGCAGTTCTCATGACTCTGTGGTTAAACGGCTCTGGTTTGATGTGGAACGGTTTGGCCGGCTCTGATGTGAACTCCAGGCTTTTAAATGTGTGCTCTTATTCTATTACTACTTCTCCCGTGCTTTTTATTCGAGCAGACGTCTGTGCCAGTATAATGCCGGCAAACCCTGAGCTCAAGTATCTACTGGTTTGTGGAAACATACTTGAGTCTTTTATATCTCCCCGCCACGTCAAGAAAGAAAGAGAATGTGGTAAAAAGGATGAAAAGTAACAGATGAACACTTTCTGTTGCTTAGTTCCCTCTCTTTTTTTAGTAAAACATTTTTTAGAAAAGACAGTGCCTACTTCCGATTTATCGTCGCCTTTTTTGCAAAATCTCTGTGAATCTTAGATGCATTATAAACCAGATTTTTTCAGTGCATGAGACTAAATTATGTTGGATCATTGTGCACAGTATTTACAATTTTGTTACAATGTTTCTATTTGACAAACAGGAAACAGAGATGAACAGTCTATCGGAGCAACAAACAAAGTTTAAACAGAACATTTCAGAGACGGACTGTGATGAGATGGAGCTGCATTGAATCAAGTTCTGCTGCAGAACTATCTATTATGAGCCCCACTAATATTGTGTACAAAGATGTGTAGTGTGTTCTGCTCGTGACTGGAGCAGGAGCGGTTTGTCAATTTACCAATCAAATAAAATTAATTGCAGAAGTGCTTTCTTGCAGAAGTTAGATATATACTGAGGTCTGGACCTCAATGCTGCGTTACAGTTATGAGTACAAATGCATTGCTACTTAACACTTAACACGCTGTGTTAAGTGTTTGCTGATCCTGGATCAGTTTTTCAGTCTTCAGTCTCTCAAGTTAGTTAAGACAAAGAAAATACTTCCAAATGCTTTTACATTTACATAGAGTTTTACAGTGACAGTGACGTATTGATCATACATTGCACAGGGGGTGAAATTATCGTACAAACACAATAATTATTTACTCAAAATAAAAGCTGTATTATTCACAGCAGCAAAGAGACACTTATTGTGAAAGTGCACGACCAAGCAACAGCCTTCCTCTGTAAACGGTTTGAGAGGAGCATCAGTGACATTTTTTGTTGGAAATAAAGCAGCAGTCATTTGATTTTAAAAATGTCATTATTTATGTTAATTATTTCTAAAATCATTGCACTCCAGTCTTGATCAGTTAATGAAAGCAAATAATTGAGTAAAATATACCTAGGAATCTGAAAAAAATCATTCATTTTCTACCACTTGTTAGTGGTCGCAGGTGACTGAAGGCTATCCCAGTGACTTTGAGCCTTAGGTGGGGGAACATCCTGGTCAATAGGCAGCTCATCGCAAGATCAGACAGACAACCATTCACTCTCTCATTCATTCACAGGGGAAATTTACAGTAATGCCAAATGAACCTAAACTTGCATGTTTTTGGAGGTGGGAAGTACCCGAAGAAAACACAGGAAGAACATGCAACTCCACCCAGATATTTTTGGATGTTGATATGGTCCGACCAGAAGCCAGAGCTCTAACCACTCTGCTACCGTGCACCCCTGAATACGAAACAAAGTCATGGAAATGGTGGACACCGTTTGGAGACGTCATGAAACAAGGTCACGGAAAACCTCAAGCCACAATTCGTATGAACCCTGTGCTGTACTTTTTTAAAATAGCAAAGATCTGCAAACTAACAATATTAAACTACATCTGCTCGTCAAAGTCGCTCTGCAACATTACCCTTCGCAAATTCAAACCTTGCTTCCTGATTACCTCTAAAACAATGCCGTCCCGACCTCAAAGTCTTCTAAAAATGGCTCAAAAAAAAAAAAAAAAAAAAGCAATGACCTAGCTCAGAGCAGGCTATTTCTGTCAGCGTCCATGAGCTTGATTCAGAATGTCACATGTAAAGAGCAGAGGGACCCAAAGCCGGCCTGCTCCTCATTAAGGCTTATTTGGCTGCGTGCTTGGGCCTATTGTCACACTGGATAACATGGCAAGCATAAACACCTTTAATCAAAGTTGGGTGTCTGCTCAGCGCTGCTCGCAAATGCAACCTGGCAGTTTGTCCGGGGTTTTTACGGTAACCAAAGCTCGCCGCGACTTTGAAAATTCCTCCGGCCGTCAGTACGCGTTGCATGATAAATACCAGAATGAGGGAAAGATTTCTGGTATTGCCTTGATGTTGCTGGAGGGTTCCTCGTTAGACTGCGGGTCGGGTTGAAAAAAGAGGGACCACCCATTGTGAGCAAATTAGCTGTGGCGCTCGCAATATCCTCCTCGGTAATGTGAAGGCTTCGGGATTGATCGCCGGACATGTTGCAGATGCATCGCGGCTCGTTTGGTAATTGGGACAGTGCAAATGAGAAAAAAAAAAAAAAAAAAAAAAAAAAGTCGGTTAATTTTGCTGTATTTGAATGGTTAACATTAAGTGAATTATCAAAAGTCCTATGTTACGCAAAATTGACTGCTGTGAGCTTCTAACACTGGGTTTACATTGTCATGGATCTATTATATTATGTGGATAGGACACTGCTAACTTGTAGCTATTGTAAAGCAGCAACTGCAGCGGGAAAATCCCTCTACAGGCTTGAAAGAATTGTTTCCTTAGAGCAAAATTCAAACACAAACTGCTCATGTTCAGCAGAAACATCATCTACAGCCTAAAGTATAGTTGATTTTGTGGCAATGCTTACCTTTTTTCACATCATAAACTTTTTTCTGGTTCAAAGTGTTTTAGTTTTTTACAAAACGACATTTTAAGCTTTAGCTTCGGCTATCACCGCTCACTTTGTAACTCTCGCGCTGATTGGTTCAAACAGTAAAACGTCCCGCTCCATAGCCTGTTTAGCACCTAGCAAAAGACTAAAGCTAACAGCCATAATGACAAACGCCAGTGAGCAAAAGCCATTGACACACAGCGCCTGCCATCTTTGATCACCGGGGCTTGTCTCCAGTTCAGATCCAAATCTTGATTCGGATCGAAGTGGCCACAGACAAAGAAAATGTAGATATACAATGTCAAAAACATCAAAATGTCAAAAATGTACAATAAGCAAGTTTTTCACAACTTTTCAAACCAGGTGCGACTTTTCGCTAAGTTTATGGATCTGAATAAACATCAGTGTCTGTCAATTGATGGTGGTCAAAGGAACAAATTAAAATCAGACCGACACAATGCCACCTGTCTCGTTATTTTTGTGGAATGAAGCCATATACGCACTCTCTGTAGTTAAAGTGTGGTCCGTGAAACTGCAGTCTCCTGTTTACAGATTTATAAACTACGTATTGGCGCAACGGCATCAGCTCGCCTCATTCATAGGCGTCAGACTGGCGGTGACGCTGGAAGAAAATAGCCCACATGAACACGATTCAAAGCTGCACTTGTCCCTCGATGCGTCCTCATTTTGCAACAGTTTCACAAGAAATCTTACATTTACCACGACACAAAAATAGCATATTAGGACCATGATTTCAGGCCTTTTATGTTACACCGTAGCTATAGAACGATATTAAAAAGCGCAAAAATGACACTAGATTTTGCAGTGTAAAAAAAACACACAAGTTTTGGTTTGAGCTACGTTCGGACAGTTTAGGCTTCAAGTTACTAAAATTGGTAAGTTTAGGGCTGGGGCTTGGGATAGGTTAAGATTTAGATAGGGAATTCGTTAATACTGTATTTTTAAAGAAGAACACATCTTAACAACCACCATAGAAATGACGACTGCGATGGGTAGGGTTGGGGTTTTATTTATGGAAAAAAGTTGTGAACTCGTGCTAATCATACACAATTTACGTGTTGTAATAATCGTGGCAAATGCACGCTTTCTTGTAAGATCAGGCTCTATTTTGAGTCGAGTCCGGTCGGGATGCACATCTCTGACTTATGGCTGTATGTAAAAGCATAGCTTCCCATTTCAATCCGTCAAAATGATGGACAGCCTTGGAAATATTCCGTCAAAACAAAATACATTCCATCATTACTGTAAATTGTCGATTAATGTAACCTCTGATTCAGAGGTTTACTAATGTACAACTAAAAAAGCAACAAAGAGCAGGACAAAGATTGACCAATAAAAGAAACAAGCTTGAAAAATATTCTTTGAACAAACTTGCATCAAATCAAGAACATTTGCCCAGCCTTAGTTCAATCCAAAATGTATTGAACAATAGCTCAGTTTATGTGTTACACTTACAGACCAAGATTGAAATATTGCTTCTGTCTTGTGTTGTTTTATATTATAGAAAAAAAGATAGATTGATGAGTTGGAGAATGAGCAGCTCCGGTGGGAAACAGGAGACAGCACCCTGCCATTATCCGGACATGGGCTTGTCCCTCCCCCGCCACGGGTGCACTGCAGGACACATAACCCTCAGTGAGGATAGAAGCTGTCCCAAACATGTCCAACCGCAGATTTACTAAAGACAGGCAGCTCTGTACAGTATAAATAGTGCGGTCAAAAAATAGTGGACGAGTGTGGGCATGACTGGGGCATCAGGGAATTGCCTTATTGAGGGATGTCTGCTGGCTTTTCTTTGTTAAAAAAGCTTAAATGGCAGAATTTTGAGAGGTTTTGGACATTTTTAGCTTGTTTTTTCCCCAAGTAAAGTTTGTAACTGCTATAGAAGCTGCATTATGTTTTGACTGTTAATCAGTCTAAACAAAAATATATTATTCATCATTTTAACCCTTGTGCCTTGTTAGAAAAAAAGTTCTTAATCCATCATTTTGTTACTAAAAATCAGTCCAAACGTCAGCTTTGATGATTGTATAGTTTTTGGGAAGAAGCAGTTTGTAGGTTTTTTCTGCCTTTCTTGAAAAAATGGTGGCAACAGAACTAGAGGGAGAAAAAAACTGCTTCTGCACAAAAATACAAAATCTCTGCCGCAAATCAAGATCCAAACAATCTAGTTTAGATTCACATTTTAGATGAAAAATGGGCCATTTAGTGTCACATTTCCACCTCCTCTGGGAATTTTGTTATTTTAGTCACAACACAATTGGAAAAAAAAAAAAAAAAGAAAAATCAAGATTCCATTATATTTTACATTTGTTAGAAAAGGTGAAGGTAAAAAGTTTTTTCCCTTCCTCTAAAGCCAAAACACAATTTTGCTGCATGCCAACGGCCAAACCTAATCTAGAAAGTGCATTGCAACAAGATAATGATTAAATCATTTGTTATTGCATAAATTGTTGAATGGTGCGTTCAGACCGGACAGTGTATTTGCGTTTTTTCATACATTTTCAATGTTAAGTCAATGCAAACCTGCATCTTGAGCATTCAAGCATATTTGCAGTGTGAATTGGTGTCTGGGCGTCTGTTGACGCCCGTCTAGGCATCTGAAAAGGCGACGGCTTGCCGAAGTGGTAGCTCAAACCTGCGGCGATGCAGGAGTTGGGAAAAATCTATCTTTGACGCATTGGAAGTCGGCGTCAGCCAATCAGAGACTACATTCCTGTGACATGTGACATGCTGCTGTTCTCCTCTCACATCAAGGGAAAGGATGACTGTTTACTGAAGTCTTTTAGTATTTTTTAACAAAAGGTCACTTGTTTGTGGCTTTTTTCAAAGGACACAGCAAAACAAACTAGGACATGATCTGGACTGACAACGCGCTCACACGAATCTACTACAAATGCACTTTGCCGTGTTTAAACCACTGATGTGTGATGTGACACTGGAGGAACTGAGGAGGACAGTGACAGCAAAAGAACACTGCCTTGAGGAGGAGAAAGTTATACGACAGGTAAGCTACATTTTATAAATGCAACAAGCCTCTATCTCTCTCTCTCTCTCTCTCCTTCTCTCTCTCAACGTGATCTGTCTACGAGCAAAACAAAGCCTGCAAACAAGCAGAAACTCATAAAATCTTGTTGGGACATTAAAAGTGTATTTTGGAGCGTTTTGGGCACCTATTGAGGCGTCAGCTTCGAAAATGTTCTGCATGAAAATACGCTTTCACGCGCAAATTTAGACACTAAAACGCTGTCCAGTGTGAACGCAGTATAGAGAATATACTTCATTTACAATACTTTGACCGTCTTTTCAACAGAGCATGTTGTCCACACCAGGGCTGGGCAATTCTTTCCCTCTGAGGGCCATATTTAAATCCAGACAAGTGACGGAGGGCCGGAATATGATCATTGGTGCAAAAACATTCTCATTATTGCAGCACATTTCTGTAATATTTAGACAATTTAATTATTTACTTCAGAGCAACACAAAATAGTTCAACATTTAGTAAAGTCAAATTTAGGACTTTTTAAGGCTATTTAATGCCACTTAAGTCAAATTTTTGTGGGCAAAAAACAAACAAAACAAAAGACTTTGCTGTAGCATGAAAATGTGTCTTAATTAAAAAAAAAAAAATACAAACAAAAACAAAAAAAAAATTGGATTATTTGATTCTAATAAAACTTTAATGACATCTTTGGATAAGCTATTAAAACAGTCTCAAACTGTACTGATATCAGACATAGATTTGCACATGTCTTCATATTTTACAGTTTATGAAAACATGTATCAGATTATGACAAATACAAGAAAAAAGAAAATTCAAGATGAATATTTTAGACATTTATGCCTTTTTTGTGTGGAATTCTAATGTTTTAAGACATTAAATGTGACAATGTTATCTCAAAAGTATGCTGAGGCCTGATAAAACAAAGCAGGTCTGGTCTACACAAATGTCATTGTTGGACATCTATTATTCTTACTCCTGTTAGAGCTGTGTAGGGGTGGGTATCTAGAACCTATCCCATTGACTTTGGGCCCGTGAACAGCCCCAGACAGTCATTCACAAGGGGAAATTTACAGTGTTCCGCTCTACACATACGTTTTTGGAGGTGGTAGGAAGCAAGAGTACACGGAGAAAACACACAGTAGCACAGGAAGAACACGCAAATAGAAACAGAGAGATTTCATTATGGTCTGACCCTGGATTCAAACCACAATCTTCTTTTTGGGAATCCAGAACTCTAACCACTATGTTACCGACAATTCCTTCCTTTCCAACTGAATAGTATTCGAAGCTTCATCTTAATCTTAACCAAGCTGCATCTCTTTTCTTTATTAAGCTTTATTCTTGAAGCAGATCAATGCCACGAGTAACCTGATTGATTAAAAGCGTATCGTCGCCGCAGTTCGTCTTTGTGAGCGCGCGCACGGAGCAAAGGGCCGTGTACACAATAAAGCAGTAGTCGCGGCAATAACAACACTTGACTAATGAAGCGGAGAACAGTCATTAGAGGCTCATTATTATCTCCACACTCAGGCCGTTCGCTCGCAGACTTTTCAATGCGATTTTCATAATGTGTCCTAATGCGCCAACCAGGGCCGTGCGGTTTGAGAGAGCAGAGGTTACGGCGATTAGCATAGAGAGAACAAGCGCAGAAATGCTTTGAGTTTAGCCCAAAGACCATCTGATTGATTGTCACGTTATTCTAATTTTGACGTAGTTTGGTGTGATAGTTCTTGTTGTGAATATGTATCATAGCTTAAGTTGCAAATTAGGAACAAATTGACAAATGAATGTTGAAGATTACAGGAAGTGTTATGAGTTTTTAACAGAATTCTCCATGTGTGTCGTCAAAATGCAAAAACAATTTATACAACTGACAATATCCTAGAACCATTAAAGTGGCACTTTCTAACTTTCTAAACTGCACAATCCAGCAGAAATGGAAAGATAAAATCATTCTTTAAAACATTCTTATAGGATACATATGTTTATCCATAATATCAAAAAACGTTTTAAAGGAACAGCTTTTCCACAAAAAAACATACAGAGGAGGCCCTTCTCTTGACCAAATAATAGCTAATTATGTGACTTTAAATAGCACATTTTTATTATTTATTTAGTGTCACAAAGACATCTAAACTAGAAAAACAAGCTTTTAAACAAGTCAATTTTAGTCAAAAAGTTACAAAGTGCACCTATAACAAAATAAAAGTCTTACAAGACTTTATCATTTGTCCAATCTTAACTATTGTGTCATTTACATGGATTACAACCCATATGTACAATGGTTGCTAGATAAATCTCATCAAAACAGACAAAACAAGCAACATGTTTAGTGAAGTGTTAAATCTAGTCATTACACTGGCATAACCAGGGATGTCTCTCTCTCACTGTGCCACCTTTTGTCCTAAAGTCATCGTCTCCCTGTTTTAATGTCAGGTGTACTTTGTGTTTCTTGCCCCAGTTACGCACACGCAGCATATAGACATAACTGTGGAGCGAACGCCGAGACGAGTCTTGCCAGCCCGCGGCCAGATACACCCGCTCGACTTTATAACTTGTATTTAAAGTAGACCAAGTCTAAAGATAGAAGCAGTATGTATATGTATGTCCCGACGTGTGGACATGTGACTGATCATAAGGACAAAGCAAAATCAAACTCAGGAAACAGCTTAGTCATCAAAACATGCATGTTTTAGATGGTATAAGTCAATGATTGAAAGTGGATTTTGAGGCCCCATGGTGTTGGTATATTGTTTCTTTTTTAATTGTTTTATTTGACCTTGAGTCTGAAATAAAGTTTGATTGATTGATTGATTGATTGATTGATTAGGGGGCCTTAAACCAGGCAGGGGGCCTCCGGCCTTTGCACCGCAGGCACCAGCTCTACAGCCGTCCTTGGACAAACTGTGGGTTTTTCTCCACCACAGCTGAAAACTGTAAAGATCATTGGGCCTGATTCATGAAAGTCTTCATAAAATCTGTGTGTAACTTCCACTTTAAGAAGCTGCTGCGAAAACTCTACGTGTGATTCATGACGGTTTGTAACGAGCCAAATTCCTTCCTAACAGCCTTTACGCCAAATTCACCAAACTCCAGCTACGAACGGTTATTTACATAAAAATGAATAATGCATATTCATTATATGGCAAATGGCCGGCCGCAGCGCGTCACCACAAGATTTCTCGGGAGAAATAGGAGGAGGGAAGTGCAGCAGCGCGTCCCCCACTTTCGCTGATAAAAACTTCTTCAGCGTCTTTTAAAAATGTCCAAACTCACATGAACACACTCAGAGGAAACAGATTCAAGTCACAGATGTATTGAAATAACGCTGGGCTTTTGCCGTTTATATCGCGTTTCACGTCGCGGTAGAACCCGCGTGCATAACTGATTTTTTTTTTGTTTCTAAAATTATTTTATATACAATAATTTGCAAAAATACATACCCTACAATCATGTGGAATTACATTTTTTAACTGAATTATATAAAAATAAAATTCTGAAACAGCTGATTTTTTGTTCTTAGGATTTGTTCTTACAGACAAACATTTTCCATTAAGAACAAATTTTGTAAATGCCAAAAATGTTGTAAGGAGCCCTTAAGAACAAATTTGTTCATAAGAATGTGTCATGAATGAGGCCCATTGTTTTTTTCTCACTTTTGCACTTGGAATAAATTATTGGAAAATAATTGTTCGATTAAGCCATATAATTTATTTGTGTCATAAAAGAATCCACGACAGAGACACTTGCTAACAATTTGGTAGTATATGCATTAAGTCGACCAAGAAGGTCAAAAGTCAACCCAGTCAACCCAACTTTTCTGCTCATTAAACTTCAACTAAGACATTAAAGACATGGTTGATTCTTGGTTTGAAATAATGTCTGAATATGAAGATATCTCAAACAATGATCGCCCAGCCCTACGCAGAGATATCAGACCCTTCGTGGACCTAAAAGTTGCTCAGTACAACTCAAAGAATTCCTGGATCTAAATGGAGAAAGCTTGGATTGAACGACTTCACATTTTTGCACCAAAGCGGAGCCTTGAAGTCTGCAATTATGATCAATACGCAGCACTCTGAAGGCTTACTGAAATCACAAATTAATTATTCACAATTATGAATAATACATGGTCATTAGCCAAAGGTCGACGTTGTTAATGCACATTGGCATTTTCCAGGTATTTTTGGACTTTAATGTGCGTTGATGGACTGACAAACTTTACCACAGACATCATGAGCGCAGTAAGAACGTTTAAGTTTACAGCGGACATTACATTTAACATACATTGATTCAGTTTACAAATGTTATTGCGATTGGAGTCACCTCTTCCAGATCTGGGTCTCATTTATGAAACAGTGCGTGAAAAAGTACGCTGCATGGGACAAAATCCAACTCTCATGTACGTAAAACAAAAAGTTCAGATTCATAAAAGCCTTTGTACGCACTCCTGCAGATCATGTTCTTGTCACTTTTTTGAACACATATTTCTGAGCTGAAGTGAACTCTACTCGTCTGACAAACATATCGGCCGTTTTAGATGTGATGACTTGGTTTAGAAAGTTAAAGGACACATATTATGTAAAATCACTTTTTTGGAGTTTTTTTATTTATTGTTTATCAATTGTATTTGTTTGTGAGACTTTTTAATTTTATATGTCAGATCTGTGATGTCATAGATCTGGCTTCTGTTTTTAGGTCTATAAATCATCCAGACTTGTTTTGAGCATTCTGCAGGATTAGCATTTCAGGCAAGACTGTTTAATTTTCTTTGGAGTCAGTAGATAACTCACACTCACAACACACACAACCCTTGTGTGACTTTACTAGACTTTTTTATTAGTTCTGGTGCATGAGATTCCAAAGTGGAGGCGCTTCAGAGCAGGTTTGAAGGAAAAAAAACAACACAAAAAATGCATATTTTCCTTTAAGGCTTGTACAAAAACTAGATATAATATTTATGTGTGATGTTATTTGCCTGACCAGCCAGTCCCAACACGTTTTGACAGACACTTTACAAACCGTGAGGGTCTGGGATCAGAGCGCCGGGTTTCAATTTCGAGGGCGACCTGAGTCAACCAATCACAGAAAACCCGGAAATTTCACCAAAACAGCGACATGCTAAGCCAGATGTTTTCGTAAGCGCGAGGATTTTTTCAGTCTGAAGCCTCTCAACATGGTTTGCTGCTCAGGTTTTAAGGAAATTATACATTCATTGTTCAAAACCGAAGCAGGAGCCGAATCAGCTACGTTCACCATCTTGAATGTTTTTAAAATGGGGCTTGCAAGCAACTTCTGAGTTTTTAGTGTCACGTGTCAGAATCGCTGTGCTTGATTGGATCATCCTAACATCGAAATTATTAACAGGGAAATTATTGACCGATGCTCCGGTTTCAGACCCTTCTGCATTCAAACAGAATGTAACAGAATGTAGGAGGGGCTGACTGGGCAGGCAATGATGTTATAGGTGCACGTGGAGGTTTGCACATATGCGTAAGCTGACGAGAGACTGGGATGTACTGTGTGTGTGTGAGAGGTGAAGATGAACAGGGGAGTGAGTGAAGCTGTAGGCTTGACGTTGTTTGAGTGTGCACATGGAGTGTGACATCCACACGGCTGCGATGATGTGTGTATATGTGTGTACGCGCGTATGCTGCGATGATGTGTGTGCGCTGGATAAACCGTGCGTGAAAGAGCAGGGAATCACTCGTGCGTGTGATCACAGGATCATAGACATAAAGCACACTTCTGAACTTTATGTCCAGTCATTCCACAGCTTCAGATTCTTTCTGAATAATAGGGCTGTAGTCGACCAAAGAAATTCTTGGTCGACTAAAGGTATGTCCCATCGACCGATTAATTGATTAAAAAGGGGACGTGGCTAAAGTTTTGAAGCTAACATTTTTTTTTGTTCTGTTTATCTGACCCAAAACGAGAATACTAAAAATCCAATGGATTTAGGTCTCCAACGGCAGATCAGATCAATGATTCGGTCCCAGATCCTCAACTAAATCACAACTTTTTGTCCCTGTTGAATATAAATCCTTATAATCCATCTAAAAACATTAGTCGACTAATCCAAATTTTGGTCGACTATAGATGCCATTGACCGATTAATCGACTAAACGACTAAAGATACAGCACTACTGAATAAATCAATGAACCAGTGAATCATGCGCTCCCATGTACGCACAGCTTCTAAATGAAAACACGTGAGCTACAAAACACTCTTTTCCCACAAAGTAGTTTTGATTATATTATTATCTTTGTTGTAAATATGAACCAAAGTCATGTTCCTAGCGTGCACTAAACACAGACCTCCTCAGACTGTCTGCACTAAACACAGATTCCTTTCTGCTTCATCTCTGAAAAGAGAACGCTGAAATCGAATGAAAACAAGACATTTCAAATACCTATAAAAAGAACTAATCTTTTCTTTGAATGAAAGTAGAAACTTGCAGGTCTCATTTGATGTACAACATGTCATGATTCCATTAGCACAAAGTTTTTTTTTTTTGTTTTGTTTTGTTTGTTTTTGTGGAGCTGTGAATATGTTTAAAATGAGCAAAAAGTCCTGACAGAGGAGGATCAAAACGAGAATAGGGCTGGCACTGAAAGAGTTAAGCACTGATTAAACAACTTTTCTGTAGTTAAACTTTAATTTTCTCCCAAAGAGTATACCACATACAGTTTAGCAATCAATCTAAAAAAGCCAACTTAATTTCTCATAGTTCAAAGCAGCTTTCAAATGAATTTGTTTTTGTTGAGCCCAAAATCACAACAACAGTCGCCTCTGAGGCTGGATAAGATTGTGACTCAGAATTAACAGTTTTTTATCCAGAAAATTGCATTAAAGGAAATTAAACAAACTTCAAAAAGTGCTACGTTTGTGACTTGCTTTTTGGGTTTGATAACAATTTGATTTGGATGAATTGTGCTGACCTAATAATCTCATTATGAATTTTTGGAACATGTACATCTATTGTGACATCTGTGCAGTGTGTTTGCCTGTGTCTGCAGAGTTTGCACATTCTCCTCCGTCTGGGTGGAGCTCGTTGTGCCTTACCTTATCTGAGCAGTTCCATCCTGGTCTTAAAACAACCTGATTTTGTTAGTTCAGATCTGGGCTCGTCCGTCTCTATTATTAGCAGCTTTAAGTCAAGTCTATAGAAAGAGGAAGCCTGTTATCAGTATGGAAAAGAAGTTCAGCTTTCCTTCAAAACATTTGGGAAATCCCTGTCAGTTACCTTCAATCTTTTACTTTGAACAGAAATAGATTTAAAATAGTGTAGAATGATTCAACTGTAATAGTAAAATGTAACTGTATGTAACACGGCTAAAACTCAGAAAAGTGGATTTTACACAGCAGGTCCACTTTAATCAATAAACACACTTTTTGAGTTTAAACCTTTGACCTCATGCTCATGAACTTAGAACATGATGTTGTAACTTTTAATTTGTAATAAAACAGATCTCAATGGTGCGAAACAGATGATTTAGAAGTGAAATTGAACCCTTTTTGTGAAATCCTCAGAAAGAAAAGTACATATAAAGTGTACATGGGCTGGTCTTGGTTTGGAAATGAAGCTAGGACTTTGGGATTTTCTTCTGATGTAAAATCAAATCAGTTTGTTATACTGAGTAAAGTAAATCAGAAGTAAACACAGTTGCTGCATTTTTGTCTGACAAAAAAAAAAAAATAAATAAAAAATAATAAAAAAAAATAAATAAATAAATAATAATAATAATAATAATAATAATAATAATAATAATAATAATAATAATAAAAGTAATAAAAGGTACAAAAAAAATACTAAATCTATATAGAAACTGCCTGGCAAACTATGGAATAGTTGATGCATGATTGTCACTTGTGCAAATTTGATGTAAATCAAATAAAACAATAAAATGTTATACTTTTAATTATATATAATTAGGCGTTTTGTGCCATTTCGGTGTCCTGTGCCCAGTTTTAGCAACAAAAATCTTTTATTTTTTAGATGAAATGGCACATTTGACACATAATGGGCACAAAAACATTTTCATTTTTTTTTTTTTTTTTTTTATTATTATTAGATTTTGACCAATAAAAAATGTGGGTATGTTTATGAAATATGTTCTATGCAACAGCTCCATAGTATTTCTATTTTGTTAGTTACTTGTGAATGGTACAAGCTCCAGTGTTCACTAGTGTTTGTGATAAGGGGGATTTAAAGCTCTTTTCATACATCAAAGTTAGCACTTTTTTAGTTGGAAATTAAAAATCTTTGCGTTTGTTACTTAAAGGTATATGGTACATGCAGCACTTTGTAAAAAATGAGAACAATGTGTACTGTCTGAAATAAACAATAAAGAATTTTAGTTCTGATCAAGAATGCAGCTCTCTGATTGGCTGAGCTTGAGTGGTCCTTTCCAGTTTCACTTTGTAGTTTGCAAAAGGAAGTTCATAAGCCAGAAATGCAACCAAAAGGAATAGATGTCGCTATTAAACATGTGTAGAATAATTTATGAGAGGAAGTTGTCCGGTTTAAAACCTAATTTTGTTTGCAGAGTGAAAATCAGCTTCCCCACCTTTAATGTGACTTTCTAATAGTTTGAAGTATATAAGAATAATGCTAATGCTAACTGTAACAAAATGGCCGCTTGCAGAAAATATAGGTATGGCTGATGGAGAAATGGGGCTTACATTGTATTTTTTATATACAGTATATATATAATTAATAGTCTACTTAAAAACACAAAGGATCCTGTTTTTGAGAAGTGACTTTTATGAAGAAAAAAGTTATGTGTTTGGATATAATGTCACAGTTTAGCTGCACTTTTTTTCACAACTTTCTTGTTGATTCTTGGGATAAACTGTATAGTCCAGATTCTGTAGCTTCAGCAGCATCTGATTTTTATTTTTTTTATAAAGAAATGTGTCAAAATGGTTTTAGCATTTGGCAGTATACTTGGCTTGCCAGAGTTTGTAGCAAGTAAAAAGTCTAAGTGATGTGTCGGTATGGATAGGGCTTAAGAGGGTGATTTTTCCTATAAAGTGGTAATTTTCTCTACAATCTTTTAACAATAACCAAGGCATTACTTTTTTTTTTTTTTTTAACGTCCTTCCATACATTCCACAGCAGCTGACGACACCAAACTCAATCTTCTCTCCTCCACCCCTGGCCCGTTCTCTCCATAACGCTCTCCTCTGACAGCAGCAGGACGTTGTGTCTCATCAGCGAATGTTTCTTCTAATTGCCCGGTGAACCCTGCGGAGCAAATTATAAAAAGTCTGACGTGTTTCGCTTACTTGCCTTTCACAGCGACAACAACAAACTGCTGCTGCTGCTGCTCCGAACACAGAAAACACCACAGACACAGAACTACAGTGTGGTGGAAGCTTAAAGTGGAACTGTGGAGCTTTTTGTGGTTGGACTTGTAGAAAATGTTAGGTTTAACTTGACATCATTGTAATTGTATTAGAGATGTTTGCATTATTTTGTTATATTCTGTTTGATCCACTTTCCCTGCTGTTTTTGAAATAACTGTTGCATCATTGGATTTAACACAGTGTAGGACAAATCCATGATATTTTATCTTAGAAGCCCTGATTTGACTCTCAAAGATACTTCACATTTTTGCATTATTCATAACCCTTTCTTGCATAACCTATGTTCCACTTATGACAGGATTATGAAATTGCAGTCAGATAAGCTCATTAGAAACATGACATGATCAGTTTTGTTTTTTTTTTTGTTTTTTTATTGTCATAGTTTTGATTAAAAAGTTGTACACTTTTGTAACCACTATGCAGTTACGAATAACTGAGTGGAGATTATGGCGTACACTAAGGTTACCAATATGCATTTACAGAACAACCGTGAATTAGTTAGTATGAATTTTATATACAGAATGTATTCATATTTTCAGTAGAAACTTCTGGTTTCTACGTTCTTTGATCATGTACCAAATACCTACAACTGATTTATTGTGAAATCTGAAGAAACAGTCAGCTTTGCCATGTAGGAAAAGATAGATCTGTTCACAATGACATACCCATGTGCATATTGTTGATGCAGAAGGTTTCATGTTTGTTCTGTAAATGCATATTGGTAACTTTAGTGTACGCCATAATCTTCCCTCAGGTAATAAACAATAAATATGGCTGCAGACCTGCAAAAAAAATACAAAAGAAAGCCCATAGTGCAAGGAAAACCAATAATTTGTACATAAAGTAAACACAAGAGTGCACGATATTAGTCCTCTAAATGCATACTGTACACTTTAGAAACAGACAGAAAATGCACTGAAGTACACCTGTGTGCATGATGAGCACTTTCGTGACTGCCAAATATAAATCCATGTTGGCAATGTATCAAATTAGATTTGACTCAAATATTTTTGATGTTCTGCATCTTACTCAAATGTACAGCGTGTGCAGTATGTTTACTGTAATAAAAAACATTGATATCATAGATAGTTTTCATCATTTGTTGGAGCTTTCCGCTTTCTGGTGGGAGACACCATTTTGGAATCTCCAAGCATGCCCTAGCATGGGCTATGCAGACTGCAGTGCCACCTATTGACAATCACTGGAACTACAAGTGGTAACAAAAGCCACCAGCATGCAGTCAGAGTACATAAAGCATTATGAGAGTACCAGGAGGGGTTATGTGGCGCACACTTTTGTGGGTGGTATGCAAGAAAGGGATAAACTCCAAACTTTATTTATTTAAAACACAATTAATTATTTACAAAACATTGAGCTGAGAAGTGCTATTGTAGACTTGTAAAAACATATGTAGATGTACTAATTTGCAGTGTGTATTGCACAAGTCTTAAAGTGTGATGTGTCTTGTTTAAGTCCTAAAAAAGTCTTAGAAAAGTGAAAAAGTTTGTGTGTACCAGGGTTGCCAGGTCCAAGGAAGAAATCTAGCCCAATGACAACACAAAACCCGCCAAAATAGATTAAAGAAAAAAATAAAAATATTGCCATTTTTTTTTCTAAAGATATTTCATTTCTTGAAACTTTTGTCGTGTTACAATTGTCACTTTATGTGTGAACCGTATTTGTGAATGATCCACTCTAGTTATTTTGCTGATGCACCATCAACAAAAATAGCCTAAGAAAACCGTAACCCGCAGAGCTGTATTTCTTCAGCAACTATGGTGTGTACATACTGTATGTTCATTTTTTTTTTTTAATTTGCCCTCCATAATCAAACCAACAGACGGACACACAATGGATTTGGATATTTTCTATATGTGATTGATTTGTGTTCAAATGTGAATAAAAACTGATAAATTAGCATGTCTCAAGCGTTATTTGATTGTTTAAAGGTGCACTGTGTAACTTTTTGGCCAAAAAATAAACTTGAATAAAAGCATGTTTTTCTAGTTTAGATGTCTTTGTGACACAAAATAAATGATAAAATTGTGTAACTTTACTCTGAGCGGGCTTGCGTGGCCCCAAAATGAACCATTATTTGACCAAGCGGAGGCCTCCTCCTGTGTATTTCTTATGGAAAAGCAGCTCATTTAGCTATATTTTCTCACATTATGACATAAAAACTTATTTATTCCCAATAAGAATGTTCTAAAGAATGATTTTATCTTCATATTTGTATTGAATTGTGATGTTGACTTTCACCTCCATAAAGTTACACAGTGCACCTTTAAAATAAAACAAAAATCATCATCTTTTAAGTTTTATTGCAAAAATGCTTTGATTGAGATTGTGGAAGAGTATTGTTATCCTAGGGTAAAAAAATCACAGTACATTTATATTTCACTTGTTTTAATTAAAGTAGCATGGTTCTACTATACATGAAGTATTCCATAATTAATTTGTGCATATCCCCAAAACAAACTTCTCAATACTATCTAAAATCAAATTCATTGTCCACTCCAAACTAAGCAAACATATTTTTCTCTCTTTATGTGCTTGACTTCATCATCCAGTTGTACATTTCTCCACAATAACACATCACTAAATCTCACTTTGACATTTAAGTACAATTACTCACAGGATTCTTTGTGCCTGGTGTTTCTGCCTTTTGTCCTCTAATATGTGTGTCTTTAAGTCCAAACGTACAGTCAGTAGATTTACTCTGGAGGAAGGAACCGGGGCTGAATGGCAGGATGTTACAGACCCTGGGAACGGTCCATGAACGCACCACCAACAGTCACGTGTTAGGTACAATAGAATGACACGTAGAGAGAGAGAGAGGGAGGGAGAAAGAGAGAGGGATAGAAGAGAGAGAAGGAGAAAGAGAGAGAGAGAGAAGGAGAGAAAAACACCACTGTACAGTCCCATGTTAGATACAATAGAATGACACGTAGAGAGAGAGAGAGGGAGGGAGAAAGAGAGAGGGATAGAAGAGAGAGAAGGAGAAAGAGAGAGAGAGAGAAGGAGAGAAAAACACCACTGTACAGTCCCATGTTAGATACAATAGAATGACACGGAGAGAGAGAGGGAGGGAGGAAAGGAGGAAGGGAGACAGAGAGAGAAAACAGAGAGAGAGGGGAGAGAGAGAGAGAGAAGGAGAGAGAGTGAGGGAGAGAGAGAGAGAGGAGAGATAGAGAAAAGGAGAAAGAGGAAGGGAGACAGAGAGAGAGAGGAGAGAGAGGGAGAGAGAGAAGGAGAGAGAGTGAGGGAGAGAAGGAGAGAGAGTGAGGGAGAGAGAGATAGAGAGAAGGAGAAAGAGAGAGAGAGAAGGAGAGAAAAACACCACTGTACAGTCCCATGTTAGATACAATAGAATGACACGGAGAGAGAGAGAGGAGAAAGAGAGAGAGAGAGAGAAAAGGAGGAAGGGAGACAGAGAGAGAGGAGAGAGAGAAGGAGAGAGAGAGTGAGGGAGAGAGAGATAGAGAGGAGAGATAGAGAAAAGGAGAAAGAGGAAGGAGACAGAGAGAGAGAGGAGAGAGGGAGAGAGAGAAGGAGAGAGAGTGAGGGAGAGAGAGAGAGAAGGAGAAAGAGACAGAGAGAAGGAGAGAAAAACACCACTGTACAGTCCCATGTTAGATACAATAGAATGACACGGAGAGAGAGAGGGAGGGAGAAAGAGAGAGAGAGAGAAAGGAGGAAGGGAAACAGAGGGAAAACAGAGAGAGAGAAGGAGAGAGAGTGAGAGAGATAGAGAGGAGAGAGAGAAAAGGAGAAAGAGGAAGGGAGACAGAGAGAGAGAGGAGAGAGAGAGAGAAGAAGAGAGAGAGTGAGAGAGAAAAGGAGAAAGAGGAAGGGAAACAGAGAAAACAGAGAGAGAGAGACAGAGAAACAGAGAGAGGGAGAGAGATAGACAGAAAAGAGAGAGAGGAGAGAGAGATAGAGAGAAGAGAGAGAAAAGGAGAAAGAGGAAGGGAGACAGAGAGAGAAAACAGAGAGAGAGAGGAGAGAGAGAGGAGAAACACCACTGTACAGTCCATGTTAGATACAATAGAATGACACATAGCGAGAGAGCGAGCAAGAAAGAGGGAGAGAGAAGGAGAGAGAGAGATAGAGAGAGAGAGGAAGAGAGAGAAGGAGAGAAAGTGAGGGGGAGAGAGAGACGAGGAGAGAGAGAGAGACAGAGAGAGAAGGAGAGAGAGGGAGAGAGACGGAGATAGAGAAAAGAAAGAGAGAGAGAAGACAGAATGAGAAAGAGAGAGAGCAAGGGAGAGATAGACAGAGAAAGAGAGAGAGAGAAGGAGAGAGAGAGAGACAGGGAGAGAGATAGGGAGACAGAGTAAGAGAGAGAGAAGGAAGAGAGTGAGGGAGAGAGAATGAGAGAGGGAGAGAGAAAGACAGGGAGAGAGATAGAGAGACAGAGTAAGAGAGAGGACGGGAGAGAGAGGAACGAGAGAGAGCAAGGGAGAGACAGACAGAGAGAGAGGAAGGTAGACAGAGAGAGAGAGAATAAGAAAGACTGAGGAGAGAAAGCCAGACAGATAGAAAGAGAGAGATAGCGAGGAGAGAGAGAGACAGAGACAGATAGAAGATAAAGAGTGACAAGGGAGACAAAGAGAGAGCAAGGAAGAGAGGAAAAATGAGACAAGAGAGAGAGAGAGAAAGGTATAGCAGAGGAGAAGAAGGTGTAAGAAAGGGATTGAGACAAAAATGACAAAAACAGAAAGAAAGAAAAAAAAGAGAAAATGAGAGATGAAAAACCAATGAAAGAGAGGAAGAAAAACAACACAAAAGGAGATGAGAAAAAGAAAGAAGGGAAGAGACAGAGGATACAGAAAGAAAGTGAGAAACACGAGAGAGACATCGAGGAAGAACAAAGGTGAAGAGAGAGAGGAAGTAAGAGAGTGAAGAAGAAAGAGAGAGGTATTGAAAGAAAGAAAGAAGCAGAGAAGGAGAAAAAGGACAGCAAAAGAGAGAGAATGAGTGAAAGAAAGAAAGGGAAAGACAGAGGGGGAGAAGGGGAAGGAGAAGAGGGAAATAGAGGGCAGAGAGAGAAGGAGAGAAAGAGAGGGGAAACTACAGTATGTTGAAAAGGAAAGATGAAAGAAGAATAGGGAAGAAGAAAGAGGAGAAAAGGGAATATAATAGAATTAGAGAAAGACAGAAGGGAGAGGGGTAGAGAGAGGAGAAAGAAAGGGTAGAGAAAGCCCTCCCGGCTGGACAGGACGGGGTAACCTCTGCTCCTCCTCCTCCTCTTCTTCTTCTCTGAGCAAAGTGAGCCTGCTTTGTCATATTTCACTTACACACATTCCTCCTGAGGCTCGCCGGTCGGTGGGAAAAGTGACCCAAGAGTGCCCCTTTGGAGGTCTGGGAGAACTTAAACCCTGCAGCGCCTCATGTTACTCTGGAATAATCATCAGTTTTCAGTTTACATTTTGAAGACTTTTTAGCATTTTAAAGCTTTCTATTTTAAGTATTGTATTTGTATGTAACATGAGACCTGTTGTGTGTTTTTTATGTTATAACGTATGACATAATAGGTCAGTAATCTATGTTTTGTTCATTGTAAAACGCAGAATTGTTCAAACAAAAAAATGATGAGAATTAATACAGGTCCATTAACATAACTGCAGAACTGATAAGCTCCAAGTCTTCACTTTAACACCAGGGCCAGATTTTACCGAGGACTGTGGCTTGTGGGCCGGATAGTTCCACAATACGTCGCCGCTTTTGACATGAGGTATATTCACAGGACTACTTGTGTATATAAAATAATAGTAACTAATGCAAATTAAACCACATAACCAAATCTGAAGCAGGACTAAACAATGTCTAAAGCGGAATGAACTGACGCTAAACGCTTACACTATTTTGAATTACATAAATGCACAAATTAAGCCTGATGTATTTTTACTTGAGCACATTTAACTGTCGTCAAGAAAAAAGTGGATTGTTTCGCAAAAAAAAAAAGAAAAATACACTAGATTCATGGCAAATATTGCTTTCAAACAGCAACAATAGATAAAATCAACAGAACTACTTATTGACTAATTAAGAAATGTAAGTTGGTTACAGAGTGTTAAATCTGTAAACAAAAGAAAATATATTAGTGTATTATGTAGAAAGTGAACTGAGGGCCGGATCAGATTTCTGGAGGGACAATTCGGCACCCGGGCCTTAAGTTGAATAGGCCCGCTTTAACATTTAACTATAACAATCAGCAGATCTTATCGGGAAGTGGTTACATTTAGAAAGAACACAACATTTAGGCAAACTTTATTGTCCCTGTATAGAAATATGTCCTCTGCCTTTGATCCATCCTTCACCGCCCAGGTTTTCCCTCAGGAGCAGTGACTCCACAGTGCAGCGCGCACAGACACATGTCCAAGTTTTGGTAAATGTTCTTTACTTATATAGTGCTTTTCCACCTTACAAGGCACTCAAAGCGCTTTGCAGTCAAGGATCCACTCACCCAGTGTAACAGAAACCGAGGTAATGTGGGTTAAGTGCAGTAGCAGCTGGTGATAACTTTGGGCAGAGGGGCAACATAACCACAACACTAACTTAATTAATTTAATCATATCCATGGCCACCAGACCACACTTATTGTAAATGAGTTATCATCTTATGTATTCTACAAAATGAGAAATAGAGCTAGTATTCAGTGTTAGTAAAAGACTTTTCTCCTCCAAACAAATCAAAAGTATCACAAATAGAAAGTGTGGGATGTACCTTTGAGCACCAGACACAAACCAAACGACACATTTAACAAACTCACAGTTATTTAGACATTACAAACATGTGTGCGGGGATGGTGGAATCCCTCATTCGTCCAGGAGTGATCCATAGTAGAAAGTCTTCAAAGTTGTCAACTGGACGGTGTTTCCGAAAATCAAGGCATTTCAACTCTCATTCGAAAGTCATTTTTAATCTGATTGATTGCCGCATTCTAATAAATACTACATACTGTATGTGGTGCATAACTGCACTTATTTACTTATAAAACCAGCACAAAACATATTTAACCCATGTTTAAGGACATTTTCAGCAAAACTGATATAACTCAAATATGAAACTATTCGAGAAACACAGCCATTAATGGCAATACATTTTAAAATTATAATTTTTAATGATTTTATTTTAAAGTGCCTTGTCCAAGGACACAACAACAGTCTACACTTGTTGTCTCACTGTACAACATGTTCTCATGGAATGCGTAAAATAGTATGCATGACAAATTGCGTGTCACAAAGACGCCCTCTGCCTGTTTTGGCGTGCAATTACACGCTCGTTTTTTCCAGCGTAGTCTGGACACGCCTAGGGGTTGACGACAAACACGAGGTTTTTTTAAGGGATTAACGGCGAAATATTGGCGTGAATACCACGCTTTTGTAAACGCTGTTTACAATAGCGTGGTAATCACACGCTTATCCATGAGAACAGGCTACACTGTAGAGGTCTCCCATCTAAGTACTAACCAGGGCCTAATTTGCTTCGCTTCTGAGATCTGACGTGATCAGGTTTTGATAAGCAGGTATGATCAGGTATTCTTTTGTTGGGCTTGGTCAGGAGGACAGTAGCTAGAGGATACTCCCTAGTGTGCATGTTTTTGATTGGTGGGGTAAACTCAAGTGCCACCCAGACCTGAGAAACATGCAAACTCCACACAGAAAGGGAATGCACGTTCGACTCCCGGGCTGTGCAGGTATTACAATTCTGTGTGGTCTACGGTTGTGCTAATGTTCACATTACTGAAGCCTTATTTAGTACCACATACTCACCCAGGCAAAAACAAACATGATCAGAAACAAAATGACTGTAAGCTTCAATCTTGGAAGTTCATTTGATCATGTAGGACATCTGCAGCACAAGATTATTTATTACATCCATCACCTCCGGATTATATGAAAGATAAGCCCGTAATATTGCATTATATTGTCTATTGCAAAGTATCTCTGTAGTCTAAATAACTATACAATAGCTTATCTTCCCAGCCCTATTAAATCCAGTCAAACACTGTTAGTCTGAACCTTTATCTTCATCTCCATTCACACTTACACATCACATCCATTTCCTCAAACTTTCCCTCCACAAACCGCCCTGTATATACGCTGAACCGCCGGTATTTTATATTCATCCTCCATCATTATTCTCTGCACTCTGACACCAATTTATTGAGATCACAAGTGAACATAATTTGTTGAGGAATAGCGAGGTAGAGCAGCGGCGCCGGTGCAGCTCGGCCCGATTGCATTAAGAAGGCACAAACGCGCAGGATCACCCCCCGAGGACCTCCGCCGCGGCACTCATACGTATACGAGCACGGTTATTTACAGGCTCAAAATCACACAGAACAATACAGCGGCTCGGAGGTGTTTTCTGTAGATCTGAAGTTACACATTCTCACCCACTTTAGTTTCGCTCAATAGTACAAAGCTCTGTCTTCAGTCAAAGTGCAGAGTGATTGTGTTTCATTAAGGGTTCTATTGTGGTTTGACGGCACTGACTTGCAGCATCATAATATTCTAATGTGGTCCTTATACAGCTTCAAAAATACCTTTATTTAAAGTAAATCTAATAATGAGTGGTGGCCCGTCACTAAGGCATACAAAAAGAGAAACAATGCTCAAGTGTGTAGCTAAAGTTGATCAAAATCTGATAAAAAATGCCATAAGTTAAGTAAGCTTTATTTGTATACAGGTTCTGCAGGTGACATGACAGCATTCTAAATGTTATTCTGAGTGTCAACGATGCATGAGAGTTAATGGAGAGAAAGGACATTTTCTACTATAAAAGCTCAATAAACAGCTAAAATAGGAAAAAGAAGACACTAGTTGATAACAAATTCAACCCAAAGTCTACTGAGCACTGGTTTGTAACTGACATGTAAAAAGAGAAAATCAAGTCAACAGTTGTAGCAAGCAGATAAACAACAAGACTTTAGCTTCTCTCACTTTTATCAGACTTTGAAATCACACACAGTTGAATTCATTACCTTTTTGTTTTTGAGTCCGTTTGTTGCAGTTAAATGTCCTAAATCATCAACTATTGTTAACAAACATGCTTGTAGCAGACAAGCCGATGACAACAAAGAAATACAATTGTTTGCTTGAAGATTTGCCACTCTTTCTAAATGTTGCTAAGCAAAATTATGTCACTGCATAACCTCTGTAGTGTAGGGTGACCAGAAGTCACTACTTACCCGGGACAGTCCCAGTTTTGAGCAGTGTCCCCGCAAACCCATCCAAAACACCTGATTTGTCCCAGTTTAAACATGTCCCTGTTTTAGACTATTTTGATTCACATCAACAAAGACAGAGAAATATTGTAATTTCCTAAACTGTAACTTCTGTGTTTATCCTTGGCCTCAAATTAGTATGTAAATAAAAGTACGTCTAAAACAAAAACAACTCCAATAAACACAAGTGACCATTTTGAGGCCTGAATTTGATTTTCTTGATTTTAGAGTCTTGATACAATAGAAATCAATACATCTGCAGCTTAAATGATGGAAGTCTTGGCTTACTTCTAGTTGATTAATGGCACGTAATGGCACTTTTTTTCCATTAAAATGGCATTGTCAGCTGCGGAAATGTCCTGGTTTCTTGTTGTGTTTGAAATGATATTGCAAAAAACAATGCATATTCTGCAAAACTCCCATAAAGTTTGAAAATCCTGTCCTCCACCATTGAAATAAATGAAATCATCACTGTCAACCCCGAGGATACGCTGTGCACGTGACTGTCGTGAGGGTCTACGTAGGTGCTGGGTCTAGTTCAATTCGTGCTCACAAATTCAAATCTCGTCAAAAAAATACTTTTGCAAACAATCATCCACAGAAACGTGAAGCTCATTGGACTAAATGGCCACGATGTTCTGTAAGTCTTGGCCGACAATCAAAGCCCGTCACTTCCAGACACGCAATTGCTCGTGACAACGCCGGTCCATCAGGCTCGTTCTGTAAGGAGCTCTTTGTTTCTTCATTCGTCGAGCCCTCCTGGTTTTCCTCAGTCGTACCAACGCGCCCACCGCCTGTCCAACCCGAGCCACCGCGCATAGCTCCAGACTCCATAAGGCTGCCGGCCCCTGCTCCTGCCTATCATTCCGAACAGGGTATAAATCCAAAAAGGTTGTGCAGTGTTTCCGCAGCGACGACAGATTTACGAGAGGGCAACCTCATAGTGAACCTGGCCTCTGCTCCAGCGTCCTGCTGGAAGAAGAAGAAGCCATCGAGCAGGCAGAGGGAGAGTCCATAAAAGGGCTGATAGGAATTCCAGAAGATGATATTTGTGTCAAGGTGTAGGACAAATTAGGAGCTGCAAAGTCTTAGTGGCCCAGATGGAACGGATTTTTTTTAGACCATACACTTTTTTTTAGTTGTAGCTGTGGCTAAAAAGTTTATCCAGTTTAACCAGCAATAGTATTCATAATAAAACATTTATTTAACACTCCTGACCCTTTCATAGGTAGTTACCAAGCCATCTGACAGTTTTTTTATCTCTCAGTAGTTAATCCAAAGTTGTAGACGCACACTTAGTTAGGCAGGTTATACCATGCAACATCTGAGAAAGAATCTTTGGTGCTCTGTCGCTGCCTGACCTGACTCTTTACTATAAAACTTTGCTTTCAGGGGGATTATGTTGAGGCTTTTATTGTGCAGGAGCCACAGGAAGTGATACTTTTAACTGGCAGAGCCTTGATATCGCAGCTAGCCGAACTTTTCCTAGTTTTGATAGACTTGTGTATTGGCTATTTTAAACATAAGAGGACAGACTTTGAGAACATGGACCATAATTTCAACACAAAGAGCCCTATCCTGTGCCTGGTCTATGTCTTGGTGTTTAGAGAGATGTTTTTGTGTGTTGGCTACTATGAACTTCAGAGTGCAGCGCCCAGGATGTGGCACAAGTGCGCTGTTTTGTCTGATCTCAGTTATTTTAGTCACACAGACCTACACATAATTCTGAATGTCCCACATCTGTGATGTCAAAGGTGGATCTCTGAGATCTTTTAGTGTAGGGTTTCCCAAACTTCCTAGACCAGGACCTCCATAATAGCCATGCAACCAACTAAATGAAATTCTGAAATAATTTCAAGATGAAAAATCATTCAAACTGCACCATATTTAAAGAGTATATTGATTCACATGCCAAAACGTCACTCAAACATTGTGCTTTCAGTAAAAAAAATAAACAAACCACAGAGTCATAACTGTAGCACTTCATTTTGAAAAGTCTTGTAACCCGTAGATTTTGCTGGCGACCCCCACTTTCAGAGACCTCTGTTTTAGTCCATGAATCATCCAGACTACTGTAGCTCCAACTCATCTAATGATATGGGAAACCATCACTGTCATGTGGCAGACATTCTATTGGTTCTGGTCCATGTGATTCCAAAGCGGAGGTGGACAGGAGCAGGTTGAAGGTCGCTAACACAATTATGTTGTATTACTAAAGTCGTTGACAATTATTGGCACAATCAATTCGTTTTTATCCAGTTGTTCCAGCTCTAGTTTGCACAGTTCCAACCAAACAGCTTGTTTAAAACCGCTTTCTACTGTATCTCTGAACATCTGCTGCGCTGATAGCAAAACCTCCCCACAATCATCCTCCATAGATCATCATTTGTTTAAACTAATGGATTCGATTATGCTTTCACTCTGCTATCCAAACATCCCTTTTGCACATCCATCCATTGTACTTTAATTGCACCTCCAAAATCCCACAGTTTTGCGTGTACTTTGAGTTGTTTTCATTGTCCACTCTTAAGGTGTCGGACATAGGGGAATATCCAGCTCATTGTGCACAGATGAGGTAATCTGGACATAATGGGGATTATAGGGAGTGTTAGAGACAGAATGAGGAAACAATAACAAACCTTCCAGAGAGTGGCGAGAAAATAATTAGCCTAATCCCCCTCCTAGCTTTTCTGACAGCGCCTCGCTCGAGAGTTGACAAGCAGGGCCACGCAATTCAACCCGTAGCCTCCTCCAGAAGTGTCGGCTGTGTGTTCCCGGAGCAGAGCACGCAGCTCATTTGGGGACCACTCCAACACCTGAACTTTGGTGATGAGAGTTTAGATTTAGAAGATTTGGTTCTTCATTATAAATTGTGGGGCAGGTTAGGCATTTCAGAAGCAGACTTTTTTTTTTTTTTTAATCTTTGGATGTGATTTTTGTGTAAATTTGTCTTCATTAGCATATCAGACAGATCCACACTGTTACCTAGGGCCCACACTACAAAAATTATAATTCTAGACTTGCTTAAAATGACTTGGAATCAGAGTTTAATCCAGATATGAGCTGTTTAAACTGGATTGATTTTTTTTTGCTTTTGTCATGTAGAATATTTCACTGATATCAAGACATGTTAACTGGTTATAAGAGAATTTGGCTTAACACAAGAACAAACATGTGCCAATAGAGTAAGCACAGTTTTATTACTTTGGCTTGAAAAAAGAAGTAATGTCTTGAAATCAGTTCGAAACACATTGAAACAAGGAAAATGATCTATTTCTTTACAATAAATCAAGGGTAAATTTGTTTAAATTAAGTTTGAATCCTGGAATCAAGCAACTTTAACTTCATTTTTTTTTTGCAGTGCAAACATAGAAGTTTGTACAAATGATTGTTTGTTTACTCTCCCAGTGTGAGCAATTCTACTATCATTAGGCAAACACTTTGATGTTACTGAAATGAATTCTATAATGAATGTGCAATAGATTATTTAAAAAAGGTCAAATACTAATTGTTTGATGAAGGGTGTTCAAAACAAGAAAAAATATATCATGAAGAATGAATTTTAAAGTCATAGGAGTATGTGAAAATAATAGCTAGAGTTTATCCTGCAGCTCATTGCACAAACCAAGTTTAAACCAGAGTAAAGACATGTACAGTGGTAATTATTATATATATGCAATTTCCTGCAATCTGGGCTGTTTAGCAAACAAATCCTATATTTCAACCACTCTTTACTATAGAACAAATGTAGTTGTTATTAGACTAAGCTGTGGATTTTGACAACTGTAGTTTACTGATTATTTGTGTCCAAATCCTGTGTCAGTGGCCTTCAGACTGCAGGCGCCGAGTTGCAGATTCTCAAACTGCAGACTGTCACTCAGGGCGTTTACATAGTAGCCAGGAAAACCGGATAACTAGCTTAGTCCGATTTAAACCAGTTTTCCAAAGTGTATGTAAACCCGGGAAGACCTGTTGAGGAGCTGTAAACCGGTTTTCGGAAAACCAATGCGGATGTGGTCTCGACCTATTGTAGTCTGATTTCAGACGTGATGTAAATAGACAGTCTGCAGCTGGACAAATGCAACTGAGCATGCTCACAACCCCGTCCATTCCACAGTCACATATTTAAGTAAATGCTTTACACAGTCCTACATGTTAAACACAGTTCTAAATGTTTATAAAAATGTCCCAGAAAGATCAATGTGTATTTTTACAGACACTATTACAAACACTTAGTAATAATAAACAATGTTTAGGTAAATCAACATAATGCAGTCTGAATCATGGACTAGTGAATCTGATACAGCAGGACATGACGCTTCAGGGTAATCAGTTTACTCTCTCACATGTAAGAGCAAAACTGGTCCAACCAGTTTGAGAGGAAAACCAAATAGAGTCCGGTTTCTTGTCTAGTCTGATTTCCCTGATCATGTAAACGCACTGACTGTGAGCTGCTGCAGCCTCACAGTGGATGCGTAGACGCCTCAAACTACATTTCTGCCTAAAACCCTTGTGCTTACTTTTTCTGGATCTACGTGTGCTGTGCTCCTTTTACTAGCATTTAGTGTATCTTTTCCCAGAACGTGCTGCGTGCTCCGCTGCTGTGGAACATACAGAGGAAACGTTTCACCAGCAGTTTCGCTCATAACTTTGTGAATACTAGATGGATTATCAAAATATAAAAACTGGCTAAAAGCATACATACCACTGATGTCATGCAGCACTTTGGACCATGAAAATAGCCAAAAAACACGCACATCCAAATTCTAAAAGCGTGCAGGACACAGAAGGCAATAGTGTAATGAAAAAGAGAGATGGTCAAATAGCCAATAATAGCTCTCATAGTCATTTATTTGCTTAACCCAGTGACGTTTCGGGCGTCCTGCCCTTCATCAGACATGAATGAGCTAAGAGTCTTATATACAACCATCAAGCCGGTCACGTGAACAGAATGTGACCCAATTGGTCAATATGAGATACAAATATACATATACATGTGTACATATTTACATTGAAAAATACACTCTTAAAAAATCATGATGCTCTACACACTTCAAGGGGTACCCCATCATAAAGTATAGCAAGATGATCTTAGTATTTTGTCAAGTGCATCTTAACTTTAAAAAGGCAAGCAAAAACATATTTGTGTGGTGGCCACCAATTTAGACAACACAATAAAGACATTTTGGAAACCATTTTTGAAGCTGGAAGGACACATTAACAAACAAACTGCAGAGGCCGTACACAATTATGAATGTATATACACCCCACTGTAGCATAGATGTCAACACATGTCTGAGGAGTCATAGGAATGGTCTTATATCGAAGTCTTCATTGAGTCCTTTTGGGCTCAATGTGTCCAAGGTATAGATCCAGAATGCTTCTCTTTTCAATAACAAAAAAGTTAATGTCCCCACCCCGTTTCGGTGCACTCACTCTTTCTATTCCCATGTATCTTAAACTGCTGACATTATGCTGTGCTTTGGTGAAGTGTGCCGAGATTCTAGTTTTGAGTGGTCTCGTTGTTTTACCGACACTTTGGACCATTCCCACACACAGTCATGAGGTGGATCTTGCCCAATTACACAATAACGACGAATTAAGATTAAACCACCAACATGGTTTTAGCAGTGCTGTACTGAGGCTTTGGACTGACTTATTTTAAAACATGCCTCCTCACACCTTCACAATACATTAAAAAAGTCCCATTATCTCTTCCATTCACTGAACAGAATCCTTCAGCTGTTTTCTGATGCAGTCCACTTACATGTGGCACCCAATTTGTCACAATTACACGTGCGGTAATTTGAGCATTCTTTCCATTGCGCTGCTTCCACTTACGCCACGGCACCTTTCTCACATCTCCGAGGCTGTTTGAGCCGTGCCGTCGAACAGTTTACGGTAAACTCCCCACATGTTTGGCTCCATCAGTATGCACCGGCACGCAGGCCTCGCTCTGTGTCTGTCTGTAACGACTAACTCTCATCAACCACAAACAGAGCTAAGTTTGTGGTCTGGTGAATTTAAAAATATACTACATTTTCTCGATAATAATGAGTCATGTTCTGTGTTAAATTAATAAATTACTAGTACAATTTACAAAGTTGAAGAATATGTCATTTAAAAAAATACATACAAACTGTGCATTAAGCATCAATTTTGCTTTTTCCAAAAAATATTATTAAAAAAAATATTCTCATGTTAAGTCACATATTTTCAGGTATCGGTGTTGTACTCATACAAAACCTCAGATTCAAAACCACCCTTTATTGTGCTGAATAGAGTTTAGATTCTGGGCCCGAGCCCAAGCCCAGCCCGAGCCCGGCCCGAAAGCCAGAGCCACATTTCTCACATGATGCAGAGCCGCACTGAACACGTGCGCTCCGCGGGATGATTGACAACCTCGTCAGAACACAGCGCAAAACCACCACATAAAGCGAGTGTTTAAGTGGCCAACTATACGGCGTGAGAAGTTTGATGCACCGCCGCGGAGCGAGGAGAGAGTCAGAAGGCTTGTGTAAGCGCGGGCTGCATTTTTTGGGCCCGATCTAAACTCTAGTCCTGAATAAGGAGCCGGAGATGCAACAGCAGCAGTTCTGTGTTGGGTGCTTATGCTAATGCTACAGCTAATGCTCAAAGCAGCTGGAAATAGCTCTGTGAAGGCTCTTCAAACAAACAAACAAACGAACAAAAAAACAACATGTCCATATTCCTTTGAGATGTTTCATTTCATTACCCTGCGGCAAGTTGGCCACTGTCCAGGGTGTTCCCCGCCTAAGGCCCAAAGTCACTGGGATAGGTTCCAGTCACCCGCACCCCTAATGGGATTAAGCGGTAGAAAATGAATGAATGAATGAATGTGTCATTTAGTTTTTTTAGAAACCGGGAATTATGATTAAATTGACTGGAAAGATGGTTCAACTTGCTAGCAACACCAACAGGCTAACATGCTAACTCGAACTTATTGTTTTTTTGTTTTGTTTTTTAGCTAGTTTGCCATTATTAAGACTGAATATTGATTATATTTTGGGTAAAATGCAGTGAGCCTATTTATCTTTACTTTCATCTTTACTTTAACTTCCTACATCAGTCACATGTTTTGCTCACTAATGAATTTGGAGCCTCTAAATTGTTCAGCGCAATGTGTTGTAGATGTAGTTAGGACACCGTGGACTCATTTCCACCTGAATAGATACTTTAATAAGATAGTATTCAGATTTTAAGTCATTTTGGTGATGACTGCTAAGTAAGGGTTCGTTTCGGAAAGAGAAATTCAAAGTTACATTGTTAACTGATTTTAAGCTGTTTGAAAAAAAGCTTTTTTTTTTTTTTTTTTTCATTTATTGTCTTATTTTAATATAATTTTATTGTAAAAGTGTACATTAAGTTAAGAATAACCTTCTCTCATTCAGGTTGTGTTCACACTTTTTTCTGGGCCTATTCTACTTCATATTTTGTCATATAGTCCAGTCCAGTGGTTCCCAAAGTGGGGATCAGAATGCCTCGAGGGTTGCAAAGCAAAATTTGGGGTCGCAATATTATTTCAGAAGGTATTTTTCTCAAATATACTCACATTGAAAACACTATGTTCTATTGAATTTAGAGTAAAAACAAAAAAAAAAACAAAAAACAAAAAAAAAAAACCTACAAAACAAACTACTACAAAGAATTAAGTTAGTATAGTTTTGAAACTTGAAAACATTATTTAAGTCATTTTGTCGTGGGGGTTGCGAGTCACTGACAGTTATTTAGAGGATCTTGTCTGAAAATTTTGGGAACCGCTGATCTAGTCAGATTCCACATCAGGAAAAAAAAAACAACAACAACTAGGCAGAAATACACCTTTGCACTATAGACAAATAATAAAATTGACAGAAATAAAAGTAATATCAGTGTCATATGTTAAAATAATAATTTTGAATAACGTAATGAATTATTCTCTTATTGCACTTCACAAAACACATGGCTTTATACTGGAAAAAGCCAAAACAGCAGTCAAAGGCAATGAAGTCTGCTGCAGTCGCCTGTGCTGACCTCGTACAGCAGATAAGATAACCCTCGTTTAAGCCGCGGTGATTTAGTGACTGACACGGACATGTTAACTGTGCTCTGGCTAACCTAAAACAGAAGTGACATCATGAGCCGAGAATTACGGCTTTGATAAAGTGGGCTGCAAAAACATGGACTGGGACTGCTGTTTTTTGTGAGTGGACAGGACATGTTTCTCTTATTTTAACTTGCTGACATTAACGTGCAAACAGCATATAAACTATTAGTGTTTTAAAAGCAGCCTGTATTTAAGCAGCGGTGTTTTTTTTTTCTATATCTAAACTGTATTGATCATTTATTTGTAGAGCACTATTCGTTAATTCTGTGTTTTTCAGAGAGCAATAAGTGACCAAGCCTTTGAACAAAGCCCCAAAAACAAGTAAAGTGGCTTCCTTTATTTTTGCCTAATAAAGTTACATATACACCTTTAAATGATCAGGCATATGCAAAGCCAAGAGCTGTTTTTAAAGTGCATATGACAGGTTAGACTACATTTTTAGTAAAACATAGTAAACATGATATGATGATGACTAAGATTTGTTCAAGAGTTGTTTCGGTGAAGTTCACAAGTGTCTTTTGTCCAGTAAATATGACATATGTAGAGGAGAATCCACAACTGTTACCTAGCAACCACATTGTAAATAGTGTAACACAGGAGTGATGATGTGATAAATTATTCTAACACTTTAACTGTGTTAAATGATTGTTTAAAGTCCAGGACACTGTGTCAGTTGTGTGAAAATTGTCTTTGCATTTTGACGACACGTGTGGAGGAACTGTTTTAGAATTCTACTTTATATAAACACGTTTTAGGTGCTGTAAAATTGTGATACATATTTACCACCACTACAATCACACCAAACTAAATCAAAATTAGAAAAAAAAAGTGATAATCTGTCGTATAGACTTTAAGTTTAGATATTAACTTTGCGAGAGTCGAGGCCTGTTTCAGACCCTCTGGGAGACTGTTCCAGATTTTTACACCATAATATGGAAATCCTCCAAACTTCTCTATTTTCAGTGCTGACTCTAGACACCAGCAGGAGGTTGGTCTCTGAGGTCCTCCGAGGCCCAAATGGTTCATAAGGGACCAACACGGTGGCAGAGCGGATAGCGCTGTCGCCTCACAGCAAGGTTTGCATGTCTCTCCCCGTGTCTGGGTGGTTTCCTCCGGGCACTCTGGTTTCCCCTCCAACCAATAACATGGTTAACATGCAATAACATGGTCGGAGGTTGAAGCGCCAGGTGTTTAGGCGAACCACCTCTGCTGAGCTTCCCAGGGCTGCTGCTGTCACTGAGTGAGGAGGGAAGGTGACTGTGTGAAGCACTTTGGAGGACATGTCTGTGCAAATGTGCTATATAAATAAATCATTCATTCATTCAACATATCGTATATAGCTTGGAGCTAGGTCATGGAGTAGTGATCCACTATTAGGCTTTAAAGTTTGCGGCAATATGTCCTTTTGAGAATAAGTTTAATCCCAACTGTGGAATTTACTTTGGCTTCATGGAGATGTGTATTGATTTGAATTGATAGAATGCTCCTCTGTACAGTATTAAATATATTCATCTCTTCGGAAAAAGCAGTGTGCAGCTTCAAGGTGGGAGAATGTAAAATTGTGTAATTTGGCCAAGTTGGACTCAGTGTTGTGTATTTTCTGCACTTGTGTTCTACCATGTGTTTACTGTGGACAGTCATGCTGGTTATGGTTATGAAGCTCATGCATTTTACTGATCCGGAACTGGATTTTATCTTTTATTGACATAAGTTGGCCACAGGTCATTTGACTGCATGTTAATAATCCCTAGTAGTGTCAAAATAGACTATATTGATTGATTAAAAATTATAATTGTGATCATTGGGCTTTTATAACTGGCATAGTATTGACAATAGCACGCCCAAAGAAGTCAGGAGCCGCCACTGATGCTTATTGTCTCTTACATTCTTAACCTAACCCACAGTTGAAAGGTCACGCATTCCCCTGCTGACCAATCAGAGCGAAACCCCACTGAGTCTCCATTATTCTTCTACATTCTTGCTCATCCCTCGAGAAAAAAAAAAAAAAAATCACTCAAGCCAACCTCGATAAATAATTTGTTTAGAGCCGAGTGCGTTTTACCTGCTGTTTTGTTGACTCTTCTTGGGGGATAAAGGCTAGTCCCCTGCAGGCGAGAGCAATTTAAAAGGACGATTAATTTATTACACACGCTGCTAAAATTGACCCCGCTCTCATTTAGAATATAATCAAGTTACAGGACGGGGGCAAAGACGGGGGAGTGGAGATGGGACTCTGGTGGAGAAGAGGAAAGTCAACGGCAAAGAAGTAATTACTGTCCGGATGAACTCACCGGCAGAAACATGGGAGCTTAAGAGAGAGAATGGTGAGACAATAAAAGCTTTTGTAATAGTATTTTAATGCAATTTACATAGGTGATTTAAATAGAGTTTGCATTTTGTATTACACAAAAGTTCTATAAAGTATTACATTTGCTTGTTTTTGGGCTGGTTTTCTAGTACCATACATTTATTTATCAAAAGTACAATGGAAGCTCTTATTTCAATATTTAAGGGTCAAACCTGAACTTGATAGAGGTCGAATCAACAAAGAAGAAGGAAGAGCAAAAAAAAAAAAAAAGAACACAAAAAGTATCATAGCATACACTAGCATAGCATAGTGTCATGTTTTGGTAAGATGAGGAGGATACACATGATTTTTAGATTAATTCTCTGGTTCTTCCACAGATGGCACCACAGTGACATATAAATAGTCTCAGTTTATATAGCGCTTTTCTACCTTTCAAGGCACTCAAAGCGCTACAATCAAGTGTACGCAGAGACTGAGACAAGGTGGGTTAAGTGTCACGACGACAATACATTGGTTCCAGTTCCTTGTGTTTAAGTCCCTCCATGGACTAGCACCAAAGTACATCTCTGACATGTTAGTGCCTAATTAACCATCTCGCACTCTGAGGAACTCAGGGACTGGCCCCCCTGCTGGTGCCCAGAGTCAGGACTAAACACGAACCAGAATCAGGACTAAACATGGACCAGAGTCAGGACTGAAGCTGGACCAGAGTCAGGACTAAACATGGACCAGAGTTAGGACTAAACATGGACCAGAGTCAGGACTAAACATGGACCAGAGTTAGGACTAAACATGGACCAGAGTCAGGACTAAACATGGAACCAGAGTTAGGACTAAACATGGACCAGAGTCAATACTAAACGTGGACCAGAGCCAGGACTAATCTGGACCAGAGTCAGGACTAAACATGGGGGAATCAGTGTTTCAGTTTTAAGCAGCTCAGATCTGGAACAGTCTTCTAGATGATGTAAGACAGGCCTCCACTGTGACAATGTTTAAATCTAGGCTAAAAACATTTCTTTTTATCTGTGCATATGACTGAAACGCTTTGTCTGCACTCTTTATTTCTTTAAAGTACATTTTATGATGATTATTTTATTTTTAATAATGTGGTTTTGTTTTTGTATTGTATGTTTGATGACTCTTTACCTGCCTTGTAAAGCACTTTGAATTGCTTTGTGTATGAATGTGCTATACAAATAATTTGCCTTGTCTTGCCTTCTCATTTTGAGAAATGGCTGCAATATTGCATGCATTCTCTGGAAATTCTTCTTTATCCAGCAAATCAGGAACCTCAATCAAAGTAAATCTAAAAGAAAGCAAAAACTTGGTAGCTACCTACCTTTCTGGTGTGGTGCATGTTAGGATGTGTGAGGGTGTGTGTGTGTATGAATGATAAAACTAGTTAGCATGCAAAAGTTTGCATGCACAGTATGTGTTTGTATTTGCTAAAAGGAAAGTTGCAGTATAGGCAGGAAGCTAGGTAGCAGACCTACTTTTTCTTGGATCTTGGGGGTGGGTGGGGGTAGTTGTGTGTGGGGGATGTTTGGGTGTGAGGTGTAGGGGGTATGTGCCTGAAATTAGGTAAAAACTTAGATAGCCAGCACAAAATAAGGTCAAAAAGTTGGCCTGAGTGTGTTAGCATGTACATACAATGGATTTCCCACGTCATTGTTGCCGATGAGATGTTTGTGAGTTCTGTGACCACATTAAATAAAGTTGAGTAATTGTAATAATAATCAATACTAGAGACCTTAAACATTATGTGCACCAAAAATCAATGTTCTATCTTTATGTTAAGATACTTTACTAACTCTTTCTTTGGGAGCGTTCTTACTGCCATCTTCTTCTCTGGGCGTAAACCGGAAGTAAACAGCTCTGGCATGTGATAGTTTACAGTAAAGTGTGAAACTGCACATATTTCTTTGAGACCCTTTATTGTTTTAATATTTGTTGGAAATATATTGATAGATCATTCAGAACATTTTTATAGCCTTAGAAATGTAGATTTTTTTTTCTCACAATTGTGACCGGTGGGATTAAATGGTTAAAATATAAAATAAGGTCTTAGAGGTTTTTGATTAAAAGATTTGTCTTTTAATCAAAAAGCTTCAGCTTTTGAGCTTTAGCTTTTAAAGAATTGTCGAAACTCAAATATTCCAATCTAGTGTCTGTCTGGCCCAAGGTGACACCAGATAATTCACAGCATTTTTACAAATGAACGAAGAGCCTTACAAAGTTCAGCCAATAGGGATAATCACAGTGCCGTCACATGTTTGTCATGTGATGCTTAGGTTGGCAAAACATTTAAAACATAACTGACACACACCGAACAAACATAAAAAACAATGATTGTATCTTGCTGTGGGACTGGGTTTGCTCACAGGATGATAAGAACAACCCCAAGAGTTTCTACTGTGTTCCTAAAAACTTATACCAGAAAGAAAGCTTTGGATTTTGGCAATTAGGTCCCGACAGAAAAAACATGGGAGCTAGTTTTGGTTCTGCCAGCCCGTATTTTGACATCACATGTTGGCTTGGCAAACATCCATATGATTTTTGTCCGCCACTTTTCTAGACGTGCCTTGTCAGCTGCATTTAGCTGTAGATTTCAGTCGATGGTTTATTTGATGTCTTTATATAATTAAAATTGACCCACAAGACAGACAAACAATGCTATATTGAAAATTTATTATTAAAAAAAAAAAAAAAGAGACTACTTGACCCCAGATGGAACATGAATTATCTATCCACTACAGGAAACATCGACTCTTCTTCAGCCGACTTCCTTATAACCACAAACATGGCTGTAAAGAACAAACCCTCCAAGCCAGTTTCTTCTGTATTTCTCTCAACGCGGGAGTCCTCATACCTCTGCCCTTAACAAGCCTTTTCCTATAACAAGGCCGATTGAGACGGAACAAGTGTCTGAGTCTCCTCCAAACCGCAGTGGCTTCGGTCCTGTGTGCGTTGGCTGTAAAAGGGACATTTAAACAAACCGGCGCCCCGTGGGATTCGCAGCTCGTAAACGCAGATGCACGACGCAGCCGGTGCTCAGACGTCTTTAGCCCGCCGCGCTGACAGACGCCCGGCAGGAAATTGGGTCTTGTTTGCGGCGGCGAGGGCTAATAAAAGTACTGACAGAAGCATTTGGAACGTTGGGGTTTAACTAGAGCCACTGTCGCTGAGGTCTTCTGTCCTGGTGAAGCGGTGGATGCAAGAGCAGCGAAGATTTAAAGAAGTGTGTTTTTAAGAGTTTTGGAGAAGATTGTTGCACAATTGCTAATGCTTATATTATTATTATTATAAATGATGTTTTTATGTATGCAGGGAGAGATTAATGAGAGTCCAGACTTTCCATTAAAAAAAAAAAAAAAAACAGATGAATGCATGTACAAAATGCATTCATATCATCATTATAAATATCTTCACATTATTTAAAGAAAGTATTTAGATTAGCTTTATTTGTCAGGGACCATATACAAAATGTATTAATTGTAACTTTACATTAGAGCTCGATAATACATGGTGATATTTATGTAATAACATAGTATAAAGTGTAATATTATGGTAATAGCAAGTACAACAAGTATCAAATGATTACCATGTAATTCATTTGTTGTTACAGTACAATACAAGGCAATATACTCAGGATTTCGTCATGTAATATTGCATTTATGCATAATCATTTGACAATATATGTGTATATACTATGTCATATCAATCAATCAAAAATATAAATGTTTTCAATGAAATTAGCAACATGGTTGTAGCAGTTGTGTATTTCTTTGACATTACATTTACATTACATTGTGGCAATAGCAACGAGCTTACTACATTAGATAAGTTTTTGAAGATAATTCTATGAAGAAAACAATATTATTAATATTGCATTTTGCATTAAAAACATTTTACAGAAATTACAGAAGTTATCCATTGAGTCATCACTGATGATTGACATAGTGACATAATTACACAACAGTCAAAAGACACTCTTTGTAAAAAGAACATGCAGCGTCTGGAATTTGCCATAAGGCACCTGAATGACTCTCAGACCATGAGAAACTAAATTCTCTGGTCTGATGAGGTCTTTGTCTGACCACTTACCACACAGACTGATTGGTGGATGCTGCAGAATGGTTTCCTTGTGAAGGTCTCCTCTCCCACAGAGACACTGGAGCTCTGACAGAGTGACCATGTTCTTGTCACCTCCCTGACTAAGGCCCTCTCCTCCGATCGCTCAGTAAGACTATGACCAGCTCTAGGAAGAGACCTGGTGGTCCAAACGTCTTCATTACAATGAAGTGTCATAGACCTTCAACTGAGAGATTTTTACTTATCTTTCCAGATCTACGTCCCAGGTCTACAGACAGTCCTTTGCCTCATGGTGGTTTTGTGCTCTGACCTGCAGCTCAATGTGGACTCATATAGACAGATGTGTTCTTACAAATCATGTCCATCACTGAATTTACGTAGGTGTCTATTAAGCTGTAGAAACATTGAAGATATCCGTGAAAAAGGATTCTCTTGTGCAATTTAGAGCTTCAGGCAAAGGCTTAAATACTTATGTAAATGTGATTTTTTTTTTTTTTTTTTTTTTTTTTAATAATTAAAAAAAATGTCCAAAAAAGTTTTCACATTTCATAATAAGGGTATTTTGAGGTCAGAGATTCATTTAATACAAATTGGAATGGGGCTGTAACAAGACAAAATGTGGAAAAAGTGAACACTGTGAAACTTTCCGGTTGCACTGTACATGTCATACAGGTCAAAAGTTTTAGGAAGTTGCCAGATTTTAAGCCTAAACCATGTTTGAGATGTGAAAATCAGTTACCCCACCTTTTATGTAACACTAGACGTTTACCAGGTGCACCAATTCTACCAACACTAACAAAACCCAAGCACTTACACTCCTGGATGAGAATGTGTCTTTTAAAAGATCATCAATTGCAAAGAACAACAATCCTCCATCTGATCTCCAACTATCTTTTTTTTAATTTCTATTTCTTACTTTATATCTCAGAAGAAACTAAGAAATTGCATCATTAACCATCAAGTCAGTCAAAGTCATCCATAAAGCATGTGTTCGCTCTCGTCTGAAGGTTGTTAGGCTGTCTGATGGGGATGCAGTCGCCGAGTAGATTTAGGGCAAATTACATTCTCTTGTTTTGTCTTAATGACCGTCTCTGCTGTCATTAAAGATAGCATTAGTCTGAGCAGATGGCGTGCCTTACTCCTGGCGCTTTTCCTCAAAAATACTGCTATTACGTTTTAATAGTAGCCTCTCAGAGTTAATTTTTGTTTTGAAAAAATGGGATGCGATCGTTAGTTTGAGAGGAACTCGTGTAATTATTAAGCAGCGGGGGCTTTCGGTTTTCCTAAAAAAAAGAACTTGACGATCTCAAACTATTCTCCAAGCTGTTGCATATGCATTACGAAACACGGGTGATACTGGCTTGTACGTGTGCACCTGAAGTCAGTTTGAATCTTTTAATTAATGTTGTAGTTGTTGTTGCTGTTTGAAGCCTACTGACACTAAAGGAGTTTGGGCCCAATTTTCAGCCTGATGTGCTTCTTTACGGTTCTGCAAGGTGTGGCAAGAGTAAGGATTTCATAAGAGATTTTTGGTTCTTTTTCTTCTTATGTCTCTTTGGAACGACCTGAAAATGCAATCATTAACTTGTAACTGTTTTTAACTACGTCTTTAGCCAATCAGAGTCTCTTTAGCTCATTCAGACACATTTGCCTCTTCACACTTTCTCTTTATCTCTCCTTCAGAAGCTTGCAACTGTCAGTTCAGCAGAGCTATTTAACAAATCTGCCTTATATCCACGGAGAAAAGGTCCAAAATGTACAATGAAATAAAAATGCGAAATAACGCCGCAATTTGCAGCACGGAAATCTTCAAATGATGTTTACAGCTGTGGCTTTTGTCTGAATGTGACATAAAACGGGAAGTTTACACACTGCCCTGACTAAAGTGTGTGCAGCAGTGTTTTCTCTGCTCTGATCACACAGGACTGTCCTGATTATGACGCTCCAAAAGCCCAGTTTTACAAGGGCGGAGCTAAGGGCATCTGTGGCTGGGGCCCTAAATCTGGCCTCTATGGAGGGACAGGCTTTTGATTTACTGACTTATGTCTTCAGAAAGAAAATTACAGGTAGTATTGTGAGTTATAAAACAGAGTTCCTCTACATGGAAACCAAAAGCGCCAAAAATGCAAAGACAATTTACACACAACAAATCATCAACATCTGTGTCATTTATGTGGGTTTTGACCCACATTTACATTGTGGTTGCTAGGTAACAATTGTGGGTTCCCTCTACATATTGTTTGCTGAGAAAAAAAAAAAAAATAATAAAAAACAATTATTCTAGGTGAAAAAAGCAGATTTTTTGATGAAATCTTAGATGCAATCATGTTCACTGTGTTTACTGAAAATATGCTCTTTAAAATGACTGCTACTAATAATATTTTGTCATTTACTTTGTTCAGTTTATTACAGAATCTCGTCTCAATCGCGCAGACCCAATCTCCTGGCTCATTTTCCTGTGCTTTTTTGAATTTGCCGGTCGGACATGTTTATTCCCGTAGCAGATTTCTCATGACGTACGGAGACAATTGTAGCTTATCACGCGTGTCACAGTCAGACAGTTGTCCGGGCCGCACGCTGTGAAACGCACCAGTTTGCATTTTTATTGTTACGTTTGAAGAACAGACTAACGGCACCTGATGGGCTGGAGGAGAGTATGCAATGTTCTATCCGCTAACAACATGTCAAGTCTGTCCACCGTCTCAACAAAACAATGTAGAGATGTAGGTTTTTGTGGAACTGTAGTGTTTGTGCCTCGAAAATCAAATCTAAATGTGTTCCTCAATACAAAGTAATCTGACAGATGAAATGAGACCTTTAGTTTTCAGTGAGAGGGACCTGAACCTGTGACCTAATGGTAACTGGGTGTAGTGTTATTAGTTTTGACATTTGAATTAAACACAGACTAAACTAAATAAACCCATTACAGTATTCAACGAAGCAAATGAATGTAAAATAAGATTACTATTTCAAAGCCGTAAATGCTAAATGAAGCTAGTTCCGGCTGCTAACTGTTAGCTTAAAATGGTGTTAAATAATCTGGTGTTTTAGGCTTTCTCTGGCAAAGTTTTGTGAGATACATTCTCAAATATCAATATAAATAAACAATGTTAACTGTAAACTTATAACAGATAATGGTTTTAAAGACAAATTTTGTAGTTGCGCTAAAAAGTACAAAGTGGGCAATGGCACGGTCCCCAACCCACCTTCCACTTTTTTGTGCTTAGTTATTGGTTTAATCTGTTTGAGTATTTTAGTCTTGGTTCCTAACTCGACTTTGGTACTTCAAATGTATAGGTATTTATTTTTATTTTTATTCCACAAAAATCCAATAGTAGCTATTTTAAATGCAATATAGAGTGGTCAAGAAATAGTTTGCGTGAGCCCCAAATTAAAAAAATGGTTGGGCTTGTCTGTAACTTGGTCCAGAAAAAAAAAAAAAAAAAAAATAGGCCCAGTAGCTGCCAATTTCTTCTGAACTACAAGGATCTTCACTAAAACACATATTTATTATTAATAATTTTGTGTGTGTGATTGGTGAACCTGCAGTCGGCAAACATAGTATGTTATGTTATAAGACTATGATAGCAATATGAAATTATAGGACTATATAGAGGGATTTTTGGTCATTGTATAAACAAAAAGGATCCCGCACACTGTCAAAGCATGCAAAGGTATTTAACTGTGCAACGTTTCGACCATGAGGTCTTCTTCAGGCAAAATGTTCTTTCTCCAGTCATTGTATAAACAAAACAAAAATCCCTCTATAGAAACTTTGTCAGGAGAGCCGGGCGATCTGCGAGATCATATTTTTTGGTCATGTCTTGTTTTTGTTTTTATATTGTCTTTTCTCCTTTGCAAAACATAGACAGCTGCCTCAGCTTCAGGTAAAAAGAAGTGTCAAGATTACTGCATAAGACCAATAATTTGAACTGCTTTTGAACAGTGTATGTTTGGGATGAATGCAGATATAAGATATAAAGTGAAAAAAGAAGACACATCTATTCTAAAATGAGTGTGCAAGATCAAAAAGTACATGCAAAGTGAAAAAATTGATCTGAACATAGCCCCTCTTCAGAATTTGGCCAAAATGTCACATTAGTGGTGAGCAAATAAATATCTTTTGGGAGCATGAGTTGTGCAGATCCATTTTTTCACTTATAATGAAGAAGATAACACAACTGCAAATGAAAATTAGCTTTCAGGCTATACTCTGATACAAGCATCTTTGCTACTGGCATTATCTAACTGTAAGCTGTCCTGTTAATAAGCTAAAATGAATGAACAAAAAAAAAAAAAAAAACAATAGTGCTTTCTGTCTTTAGCACTGTGACGTTGTTATTCATATATATCTATAATTGTCCGTTACAATGATACTTTGTATTCTGTTACAGTATTTTATTTTTTTAGCATTGATACCTACTCAACTCTAGCTCCTATTATCATGAAATAAAGCATATCTCCATGAGTAACCACAAAAGAATCATGATAAGTACATGCTAATTCACTCTAATCCCATACTATTACAGCTCTGCGCACTAACATGTTACTAAACACACTGAAAAGCCAACGATATCTCCACAAAGCAGCCTGAGAACAATTGAACGTAATCCCATCTAAACATTTGATCATGTTCGACCGCGCTGACAGACTTACGCGGGGCAGATGTTTCCAGGAACGCCGTAACAGAGGAAGAACAGAGCGGAGAGAAGTGACGGCAGGATTTAGTAAGGCATACGTTCGCGTTTTTATCGCAGTTCACAGTCTGGCGCTGGTTCAGACCGCCGCCTGAAACAACAGCGGAGGAAGCGGAGCGGGGTAATTCAGAAAAACGAGCGGGAATCGTGACGGATAACAGCTGTAAATGTGTCAGTTCAAACGCGAGGGTCTTTCCGGCTGAGTCACGCTCGGAGAAGACGGTATAAAGATGGTACGCTTTGGACGGTTGAGGGATGGAATTGTGTTGAAAACTTTTGAAAAGGCAGGTGATGTTGCAAGGTGTTCTATTGTTTACTTTTTACTTTGCAAATCATACTTTGGCCATAGGAAAGACCGGGAACAATTGTAACACGGGACAAATGCAACAGAAGCTCCCATTTGTAGCAGAAGCAAACCTGAAGCTTCAGCTCTGCACAGAACCTGCTCATTTCATTACTTCATCTAATGTTTGAGTGGAAGGACAGTTGACTATTCAGGAAACTTTTTACAGCAAAAAAAAAAAAAAAAAAAAAAAAAAAACTAAACAAAAGTAAAGTTCAAAGCAGGCACTAAACTGCTTTGCCAAAGCAGTATTGAGTTTTCTAAAATAATATTACATAGTTAAAGGAACCGTATGTAAGATTTTAATGTCACATTTCCTCAACATGACCTGTATGTGTCCAAAGATACAAGGTCAACAAGTCCAAATGCTATTATTTTTACTGAAAGTCAATGTAATTCTGATTTACTCTTAATTAAAAAAAGCAATGGACATGATGTCCTTTGTTGATGTTTACATTTATTATCCAATAAGAAAGCAGAATGAGCCTCACATGACTCTCTCGGTTGGGTTGCCAGTTTGGTTTCTTAGAACCTGAAGTTAATTTTGAACCATTGAGTTTGAACTGATGTTGCTCCAGGACACAGACACAACTGACTGTGATAGGCTCATGCACTTGTTTCCACACAGTTCTCATTAGGTTCCACCCACAGTGTGTTAAAAAGCAATATTTGGGAACAAACCATGACAAAGAGTCAGGTGTCTGGGAAAGTGACTTTCTGGCTATTATGATTTATAGCAAATCTTGTTCCTGATTGGTCAGTAGCCTCCTATCGTCAATGTATGGGCCATTTCACACTCTGGAACCCATGTTCATTTGTGATTGTAATACCTTTTTAAAACCACTAGTTGTGCATCTTAAGGTGGTTTAAAATGTGGACAACCTTCCATGCTGTCAAATGAATTACCAATGATAAAGAAAAAAATAATCATGCATCATGTTGTGGGGCAGATGTATGTTGCAAAATCCAGTGTTGTTTCAATACATCTGTGTCTTGAACATGTTTCCTCTTTGGCATAAAGGGTGTTAAGAAGGAATTTGGCTCCTAATGAACACGTCGTGACTTTGATGTAGAGTTTTCTCAGCAGCTTTTTAACATAGAAGTTACGCACAATTTTTTTAAGAACATTTTTCTTTTTTTATTCGTAAGAACATGTCAGAGAGACCCATTAACTTTAACCAATTTACAGTTTACTGATTGATACAGAAATCATTTTAACCGTTTACCATACATATCTGAATCTGCATGTCTGGTTCCATTCTAATCAAACACAGATCAAAACATAATCCAACAAATACCTTCTCCGAAAGCCCGACTCATCCTAAATCACTGCCAGATGAAAATCCACAGACCACCATCAACATTCTACATTACTTAAAAGATTATTAGCTCTCCTGATTTGCAGTATTCTAATTTTACTTTGGGAAAACTGATGCTACTGAAACATCTGGTTGGGAAGGGCCTCGGGAATGTTTGCGTTGGATATGGAATCAAGAAAAGTCGGCCATAAAACACCGAGGGCACGTCAGTCATAAGCCCTGCTCTATTACCACTAATGGCCCCTGTTTTATTGAAGCAGTAAAGATAATGACTATATAGAAGATGAAATACTTTATTCCACATGAAACCAGAAGCTATCAATGCAGCCTCATTAGCTTCCAAGAACATTTAGCTTTTTAAAATATCTTGTATGTTGCTGTTTTGGCGAGTTACAGAGCAAATTCAGTTTGCTTTGTTTGGTTTGGACGCCGAACAGATGCAGTAAATGTTTGGCTGTTGCTTCTCCATTAAAAATGCAGATGAAGTTCTGTCTATGAGTTACTGTTCTTTCAACTCTGAGCCTCAGAAAACACTGTACTGAATGTCGAGATTTGTGATGTCATAGGAACATTTCTGAAGTCTTTTCTACTTTAGATACAGACCACATTCATGGGCTCGAAAAACAGGAAACAACGTCTCACCTTCTCCATTCATCTTCAATAGAACCTTTGCAAAAACAGCCTCTGTCTTTCTGGACTAGGTGACATGCGCACATGAAAACCTAACATTTTCAGGGCAGCAACAAGATCTTGAAAGTTGAAAATTGTTCAACTTTTCCACAACAGTCAATAGGAGCGAGTTTGTTTGACTTATAAGAATAATTTGACATGAGCACTGCACAAATTCTGAATAGGAATGACGTGCTCACTAGGCTCGGTTTGCCCATATTTTTATATCACACAAAACTATTAATTGGGGTCTACTGATAACTGAAAGCTCCATTTGCCACCCAGAGTTTAGGTTATAAAAAAGCAGAGTCCATAAATAGTATTATTTTGTCATTTTGCTCAAACTTCGGGTGCTTTTTTTAATGTTTAATGTTGCACCTCTGAAATTAAAGTCATATTGGAAAACTACCTTCATCCTCTTGAATTTAACAGCCTAACAGTCAATCACATTTACGGGAGACTCTGGATATGCACTGGAGCACACCCACATGTCGAGCTGTGCACATTCACAGCAATTGATTCAACCCGATCTCACAAGAAAGCACATACTGTATATACCACAGCATAACAGAACATGTCAGTAGCGTATGAGTAGCATGATTTTTTGTTGCTTAAATAAGCCACATGTTGGAGCCCAAATAAATTTCTATGATGGTTGTAAAGATGTGTCATTATTTATGTATATTTTAGAAAATCCTGTTCCTAATCTTAACCTACCCCAAGCCCCAGCCCTAAACGTGCCCATTTTAGTAACTTGTTCAACCTTAAGAAAATGCCTCCACGTGTTTATTTATTATTTATACATTATGAAATATTGTATTTATTAAATTCTTTTTCATATTGTGCAATATATATAATGTACGATATATATGCAACAAATTAAATCATGCTCATTATAAGCTATTTGTGTTGTGGTATATAAACACTTTACTGTGGGACTTTGTTGGTTTATTGTTGCCCATCATTCTAGGGCGAAAACAAAACAAAAATAAAGTCTATTCATTCTAATGTAGAACAGTTTTCTCATTCAAGGAAAAATAATCTGTGAAATACAGACTCAAAGGATTAGAGAAGAAAAAAAGATTAGTCCAGCAGCCTGAAAATGTACAACCTGGCTTTACCAGATGGATTCTTGGAATATTTGTGATTTTCGCTAAATTGTAAGAATCTGTCTGGAGTGACCTTAACCATACTTAATGACAGCTACTGTCGGCTGGACCAGTCACAGAGCAGCATCATGGTTTGGGCAGAAGCGCACAGTTGAATGGCGGTGTGGACCAGCCTGTTCTTACAGATATTTATGTCCAATTAAGGCAGTTTCTATTTTTTGTGTGTATTTTCAGTGATGTTGCTCCAGTTAATTTCTACTATAAATGTAAAGATGTATTATTATTCGTGAATACTAACTCAATCCTAATACAACCCCTTAACCATTTTGAGCTTACCCATTTTTGTAACTTCAGACCTAAACATAGCCGTTAACCCCTTTAAAGTCCGCTGTCTCTTCGGAGGGCTGTCCCACTTTTTCTTATACATTCCTTTTGTTCAATAACTGATAAAAACAACTATGAAGCACCTTGAAATGTTAAAGTGAGGCTAAACACGCTTTCAGAGACTAACTCCGCCCACAACTGAACCCCAAACAGGCTCGCCAAAGTGGGAGATGCCCGGAGGCCTTTGAAGAGACGCCCAGTGGGTGTGAACAGACATTGATTGACAGCACCAAATATGAACAGCGGTCCAGGTCCTGACGTGAGGTTTGCAGCGGAGGGAGCTGTACAGCACAGCACCAAGTCTTAATTACTTGCACGTAAAGATTTTTTTTATATTTGCTTTGCAAAACATGCGTATGAAACCTTTGCTTTAGGTCGCTACAGAAGCGCATGAGCATATTATGTGAGTATTTTCTAAAAATGAAAATCGAAAATGAAAAACACAGACACGAGTTTCGAACCAGCGCATTGTTGAGCGCACCACTCACTCAACAAGCTGAGCCAAATGACGACTGATGTCATTACACAGCAGGTGATCTCTTTTCAAACTCTCCACAGCAGCGGTGTTAGAGGGAGGAGTTTAGATAAACTATCTGGGCGGCTCGTCTGCTGCATCAATACGCTGTGACGTCGGAGGGTACTGAAAATGCACTGACAGCGTTTGTCCATCGTGGCAGTACAGCCGCGGTTTTTGCACACATAACGCCAAAATGAACGAGTTTGCACAAAATGTCCAAAAAAGGCCTGGAAACAGTAGATAATTCAATTTTGACCCCATATACACAGTCTGACAGTGAAAAAAAGTTGATTCTGAGTTTAATTTCTCTTTAAAGATAAAATCACATTGTGTTCCTTTTAGAGTCAAATCAGTCATTCTAGGATGAATCAGATTCAGTTTCTACTGTAACTGACAATGTCTCCAAAATTTCAAACTATTTAATAGGGTATTGGCTCCGTCTACATTTTTTTTGAGTAAATTTAGGTCTAAAACTAATTTCAGCTTTTGCAGAGGAATTGTTAAAACCCAAAATATACCAAATCTAGTGTCATTCAGGTCTCATCTGTCAACACCAGCTTTACTAATCTTTCATCTACCAACAATTTTGGCAGAAATTAGATTCTGTTTTACTTTTGTTTGGAGAAAGTTCTCACTTCTGATCAGAGCCTGTTAGTCACCAGAAGCTAAAACTACAGGATACAACTTCACAAAGACTCCGGCCATTTGCTTGTGTCCAAAGGTGAAAAATTGACTTTGTGATTTGCACATTTGTGGATGGGAACGATGTTGTTCTTTTATTCAGCTAGATTCAACACAAGAAGTGCATAATAAAAAACATTTTTTTTAAAAATTTAAGTAGAAACTTTTTTTTTTAAGTTTGCAATATGTTGTTCCTGTTGCACAAAGTTTCTGTGGGATTATGAAGATCATTTAAATTGGTAAACATTGTCAGGCTACGAGAACAAGCATTGAAATAGTTAATATGCCACCTTCCAATAACCACCAATAACTCTTAAGTATACTATATTATTTAACCAAGTCCTCCACGCCATCACAAACCCAAAGTGCCCATTTTGGATTAGCAATTGATCTTTCATTAAAAATAAGAGTGCGGGGATGTTTACAGGCTTAATCTTACAGTAGCCCCGGCGAAATTTATTGAAGTGTAATTAGGCGCTGAATCAGGTCCGATGCTTCGGTTTGACATTGAAAGAGGTTAACAGCGGTGTCGGTGCCAAAAGAGTGGTATACGTTAAGTGCTGGAGCGAGCTGGAGGAAAAGGCAGGGATGCACTGGATGATACATTAGGGACTCATCAGACTAATTACATTCGCATGCTGACTGGAGGTTGAAGCGCGAACATTCCCCGGTGACCTCTACATTTTTTTAATAACTTTCCGTGTGTATGCCTGTCGAGCTGTTGCTAAATTAAATAGGCTCTCGCGCACGACGGGCTACGCTTAGTTTTGTGTTTTTGGAAGGGTTGTTGGAGCATTTGTAACATAATGCTTTATTAGGGCGCAGACAACTATCAAGTTAATGGTCGACTAAAGGCATCCGCTTTTGATTGGGCTGGACAATTGGGGAACAATAGATTGATCTTGATTTTTTATTTGATTCAACATTTTCATAAACAAAATAGACGATTAACTGTGGTCATGACAAGATTGGGATCTATTGATATTTCGATGAATTGCCCTTCTGGTGATCCATTAGTTGACTTATAATCGGTCCTTCCAGTAATAAAAGTGTCTTGGACAAGAACTGCTAAACGAAATAAGCTGTTGATCAAGCTCATGGATCTAGTAAAATATCTGTTAAGGCAGCTTGGTCTCACAAAATGCTTGTCTATTTCATACATTGCTGCCCCAGTTCATTTCTATAGTAGATGTAAAGGCATGTTATTATTCAAGAATAATCCTAATCTTGCAATATTGAATATCAAAACTAAACTCAACCATTTTTGGAACTTCAGACCTAAATTTAGCTGTTAACAAAAACAAGTGCCTACACAACGACAAGAAAATGGGAATGTAATAGACACGCATGACATTGCTGCTTAAAATCGTTATGCATTGTGGCCAGTTAATTAGTATTGCAGTAAAAAATCCCCACCAGTAGAGAAATTGATCCATCCAGCAGTGATGTTCAGTATCATGATTTTCTCATTACAATAAACAATAATTAATACAATTCGAATCTGAGTGACAGATACAGGCAAGATCATATGCTGCCTACTGCCTACTCTCTAAAGATTCTGGAAAACACAGTCCTGAGCTTAACAGGTCCTATAGGTGATGGAGAACTAGACAGCTGGACAAGAGGACTGGTTTTGGAAAAGGAGGTGGAGAAAAGACGTAATAAGGAAAATTGTGTTTTTCAAGAGGACCACCAAACTAGCTCTGTGTAACATTTGTTTTGTCCGACGAAGAATAAACTTCCCTAAACTTTGACTCTGCCGTTCTTGTTTAAGTATTTCCCTAACAGAATCCCTCCTTGATAGGGTCTTCTGAGCAAGTCCCAACAGTATGAGACCTGAACCGGGACACGTTGAAGGGACTATGTCTCTCGACTGGTCTGGGAACGCCTTCTGAATCCCCCAGAGGAGCTGGAGGAAGTACTGTATGTGTAGATAGAGAAGTCTGGGCCTCCCAGCTCAAACTGCTGCCTTTATGACCCGACTCCAGATAAAGGGGAAGAAAATGAAAAATGGATAGATGGAAAACAGCCATCTACTTTAGTACCTTGATTTACAAGTCAGTAGCAAATTGTAAAACCCTTTAAAATTAAACGTGCTTGTTTTTCAACTGTAATTGAAGATATGCATGTTGGATAACAGTGTTGCATGTGAGTTTATACACCTGTACTACCATATCCAGAGATTGTGGTGGTAAAGGGTCCATATTTTAATATATTTGGAGTATAAAAGTTACAGATTTTACTGTTGCAGCTTCTAAATTGTTTTTGAAAATGGGGACCGCCATAATCTGCTTTATTCATGGAAAACACTGGATAACCTTACAGTGGAACACTTCAGGCACATCCATAAAGACAAGCAGGTGGTGTACCCACCACAAGAAAAAAACGTTGAGGCAATTATTATGTTGTAATATAAAACTCTTGGACAAGCCACTACATTTGTTCTCTTCGGGTGGCAGCTCATTCAGTTGATAGAAACGTCTGCCAATGCTATTTTCATCCAAATAAATGTAAAGTTTCTACAAATGATCATTCTACTTCTCTGCAGCGAAGCAAAAAAGCAGGCAGAACTATTCTCGAGCCTAGCCAAACACCATTGATGATGCTATTGTTGATTGATTGTCTGAACGGCCGTCTGAAATCCGATTCTCCCACACGTTTAGGCTGCGATATTTCGACGCCACTCCAAATGAAAGACAAGCACAGCACTGTGTAGGATGCAGTTTAATGAGTTTAAAAGTACGACGGCAGCATCTGTTCCGCGCCGCCATGAGTCAGACTGACAGGTACAGCCGCAGAAATCCACCAATCCACTCGCGTTCACACAAGCTGCTTCTCCCAGATGTTCCAGACAGATGACAGTCGCTGGGCACCGCCAAACCCGTCAAGTCTGCAGCCGATAAAGCAAACAAAAGCCTGGGGAATAGAGTCCAGAGAAGCCACCTGGAAGACACAGAAGTTAGGCTTGGAACGCTAACTTCCCTTTGAAAATGGGGATAAAGGGATTTGTACTAATAAGGGCTCTGCTTTGACCACGGACCCGTTTAAGTGATCTTCCAGCATGTCCAATGAGCAGTTTTTAAGTGTAAGGCTGAACGTTCCACAGTAAAATACAAAGCAATTTTCAAGACAAATGTTACTCTTTACATAATGAAAATGTATTCAAAGTGTGTTTATATGACTCCGCTGAGCTGGAATGAATAATACATCAGCTTCTCAAAGGCTTGATTAAACAGTGCTTGAATGGGAAAGAAATACAGTAAGTCTTCAATCTAAGACCTTTTCTTATTTTTCACAAGTTGTGTTGTTTATGTTTTACACAAACATTAGCAATATGATGGGTTTTGCAAAGCACATGACTTCAGTTGGTGAGTGGATACTGCCAAGGCTATTTTGCAAAAATAAATATCATGCCCTTGGTTTGACATACTGTATGTGGTTTGCCAAAAAGTACATTTTAACATTTGCTTTTTTTAACCTGAAGTCATGGTAAAAATTGAAATTTTCAGTTTTAATATGTACTACTGTATGTATGCTATATGTATCAGTACTGTATCAGCTTAGTGTGATTTAATAGGCCATTAATAATAAAACACATTGATTACATGTTCATATTTTGCAAGATTTAAGGTTTAAAGTACGCTTTGTTGTCCCTGTAGGGAAATTTGTCCTCTGCAACTGACCCTCCTTTAATGCCTCTGGAGCTTCTCCTCAGGAGCAGTTAGCACCACAGTGCAGCACTCGAGGATACATCTCCAGCAACATGTTCTCATGGATTGATGGGGCCAAAAAGTGTGTCATGACATGATGACACTCATTTCTTGTGTGTTTTGGTTTAGAGCACACACGATGTTTTAGTTGGGTTTAGCTAAGTTTAGGTCTGAAGTTACAAAAACGAGTAAAACTTAGGTCTGAGGCTCGGAGGTGGTTAAGATTAGGATTAGACTAATGTTCATGAATAATAAACACATCTTTACATCCACCATAGGAATTAATTATGGCACCAATCATGTGAAATAGGCATGCAAACAATAGAAATTGTATTCATATGTTTCAAATTGCATGTCATACACATGTAGATCAGTGAGAACAGGCTGTCTCCAGATATTCTTGTAAGCTTGGTATAGCCATATCAAACCACTTTTTTTTTTTTTTTTTTTTTATTGCAGCCGACTACATTTTGTTATTACTTTTACATATGCAAAACGTTTATTGTGAACTACTGCAACTTTTTGGATCCAGCATATTTTTCTTAAAACGTCTGACTGAAATGGTTTCTGAACCTTTTTTTTTTTTTTTTTAATTATCTTTTAATTCAATAAAGAAAAAAAAAAAAAAAAACAATGCCCTGACTTTATTGACAGGAGAAAAAAAAAAAAAAACTGTTTGTGTTCTGCTGAGACATAAAATTTAAATATTGAAATCGTACCTGTCTGTGAATACTGAAATTAAATTGTGACAAAACAGTATCATCTCATCACTAACATACTGTATATTCTACTTTATTACTAAATACACACACACACAACCCACACAACAATTCTCTTTCAAAACCAATGATCATACTTCAAAATTCTCACAGCTTCCTTGCACTACACGCCATTCTGCACCTGTCAGATCTGAAACCAACCGGATGTCTATCTACAGCTGCATCCGAATCCTGCTTTCCAAAAATCATGATTTACATCTGCAGCAAGTAAAACTACAACCATCAAACCTTCAAGCGGGCGTCATTCCTTCGGGCAAAGATCCTACAGCCGGGGCCTTGCGTGGTTGACAAATTGCACGTCTTTGATTTTATTGCTTCTTGACCTTCAAACTGATGTGGGATAACTTTTCGTATTACGAGAGGGCATAGATTACGGGCCAATGTGTTTTCAATAGAGGCTCCCAAAAAATCCGTCCCGTGCTAGCCGTTTTTTACGACCGTTTTGAAGTGGTTGTTCGAGGGAAAGTGTGTTAAGCGAGAGGGACGGGGGGATCGACTTTCCAAAAAAAAAGGAAAAAAATCCCTAAGGGCACGTGGGGCATCCTTAAAAAATCATTTATAATATATCCTTTACTGGTAGATTGGAAGGTGGACTGGCAGTTGTAGCTTAAGGGGCTCACGCTAAACTGGAAACACTTGCTTTCCGTAATAACAGAGGGATAAAGGAGTAACTGCACACCGGGATTTTGGGAATCTAGAGGTTACCACAATAGGCGAGCACAATAAAGAAACGCCAGCAGAATTTATTGGAACGTTTTATTGAAAAGGCTATAAAAATCAGGCCAGCTTAGTGTAATGGTTGTTGCAGGCGTGATTTCAAATGTCAAGGAAATTCTCCGTGGCTGCAATTTTCCCATAGTTTGTCTCAAGTTTGGCAGATTTCTTTTTTTACATTTCTTCAGATGAAAAGTAGAATTTCTGCAGTGCTTCTTGAATTAGTACAAATGTAACTGCGCTGCTCGGATAAATAAAGCAGGTGACGCAACAGTCAAGGACACGTCGGATTTGCGTGACCCGGTTATTCATTTTATTTTTAGCAATAAAAAGCTATGTTCAGTCTACATTCTACAGGATAATTAGGTGGCTAAAACTATCTTGCTTAAATGCAATTTTTAGTTGTTTAGAAAAGGGGTTCCCAACCACTGTATTATGACAATATAGATGCACATAACCCATGAGCAGCAAAGTAAAGCAATAAGAGCTAAAATTATACACAATGGGCTAGTTTCGTGTTCCTAAAGGTGTCGTAGCTGATTTCACACTACAAACACGATTTAGGTTTTAAATCTGGCAACTTCCTCTCATAAATCCTTCAACCCATGGTTAATATCGACATGTATTCATTTTTTGTTTATGGTTATGGTTTATAAAGTTCTTTTTACAAACAACTAAGTAAAACTGGAGTGACCGCCCCGATCAGCGAATAAAGTCCCAGATGGATATAGTGAGAACTCAGATAGGAGTTCAACATACTTGTATATCCATCTGGTGTGAGCCAGGTTAATGTTAAAGACAAAAAACAATGCATTTATTCAAGTCTATTTTCAGACAGAAAGTTACACAGTGCTGATTTTTTTGTTGGTTCATTGTAGTATATGTATTTATTTTTATTTTATTTTTTTATCATTATTATTATTATTTTTTTGAAATATCCCATATGCAACACTATGAGACCTATTCTATTTTTCTTACTAATTGCGTAATTTGAACAACACAGTCTCACTAGATGGCATACTTTTATCACGACACAAAAACAGCGTATTTTGACCACGACTTCACAGCTATTTTTAGTACTTATGTTACGCCGTGCATTTAGCACGATATGAAAAAGTGAATATGAAAAAGCGTAAAAATGACAAAGATTTCACAGTGTTAAAAAAACACGAGTTTTGGTTGAAGCCACGTGGGGACGTTTTATTCAGGTGAAACGGGTAAGTTCAGGCATAAAGTTACTAAAATTGGTAAGATTAGGTCTGGGGCTTGGGGCAGGTTAAGATTAGAATCTGGATTTCATTTAAATTCATAAATAAGAACACGTCTTAACAACCACCATTGAAATGAATGGAGACTGTGATGCGTGCTATAATTACGCGATACAGCTGTGAACTCGTGCTAATCATACCTCATTTGCATATTGTGTAATGTCGTGGTAAATGTACGCTTTCTTGTGAGATCGGGCTCGTTTGAAAGCTACATTTGTGCTAAAATCTCAAATTGTGTTGATCTGATTTTAGAAAATTAAAATGAACTGTATTCTTAACACCTCCAAATAAAAGCATAAAATAAGCATTCTAAATATTCTTCTTACATATATCCAGATTCCAACGTCGTGAAGTCATCTCAAACCCAAACGAGAGCAACCCAGATCACTTTAATACTGCGGAAAAAATCCAAGCCCATATTTTGCTAAGAGAGATCGTCTCTGTTTGCAAACTACTAAACTGCCCGCGGGGGGATTATTTTGTTGATTTTGTGAAAGGAAAATCCTTTTTTATATGCACAAGTTCAAAATAAGCATCTGCTGCCACAGTAGACCACCTACTCACACGCGGAGTTGAAACGCGCTGTCTGGTGACGTTGAATAAAGCCCGCAGACTTCACATGCCCGTCGGGGGAAAAGCTGTTTAATGGCTTTAACCGGCGTGTCTGTTCTACTGTTTGCTGCTGCTCCGTGTGGGCGTTTGCACATATTATCTACGAACAGAACACATTCACTATGGAGACGGAGGACCAAACACGAGGCCCTCCCTAGTAACACGCAGGGTCAGTAAATTTGAGTGCTCACGCTGTTAGGGAAAGTAAAAAAAGACATGAAAGTTATTGAATACCTGGAACGACTTAAGTGAGACTGTGGTAAATCTGTATTGAGTTTCATAAAGTATATTTTGTGCAGGTTTTTCCCCAAGCAGGTAAATTATGACATCTAAAAAAAAAAAAAAAAAATCTGGGTTTTCTCAGAGTACTCCAGTTTCCTCCCACCTCCAAAAACATGCATGTTTAGGTTGACTGGGCATCCGTGTAAACTTCACCAAGTGAGTCAATGGTTGTCGATGTTGGCTGCTGTCCACGGTGTTACCCAACTAAGGCCCAAAATCACCTGGGATAGGCTCCAGTCACCCACGATCCCTAACAAGGACAAGCGGTAGAACATGAAAAATGAAAAAAATAAATAAACATAGACATTTCATATAAAAAAACTCTTAAAGCATGGATATAGAAAAGTTCTAAACAGTCTCAAATTGAACAAGATTATTCCTCTAGTTCTAAACTATCAAAAGAAGCACCAAAAAAAATGATGAAATTAACTTTGTTTTCCAATCAATTATAACTGTTCAAGACCTCCCATACTGCAACACCGGAGAAGCTTGATAATAATTTCGATATTTTCTGAAACTGGAGCTTCATACTGATTCTTATTTTGTGCAAATATGCCTTGTATCCATGGAGAAAAAGTCCAAAATATCCAGTGAAATATAATGTGTGTAAATAACGCAGAAAACGCACAGAAAAGTGATCTTTACAGCTTTTACTTTTGCCTGAATGTGACATAAAACAGACACTGACCTGACAAAAGCAGCAGTAGCAGTGTTTACTCTGCTCTGATCACATGTTAAAGCACGTGTTCTCCTGTCCCCAAGACAAGTTTCTCCTGCGAGAGACAATAAAGGCTTATTCGATCTTATCTTATCTTACGACAGTCCTGAGTCTGACTGATGCTCCTAAAGCCCAGTTTTACAGGGGCATAGCTAAAGGCATCTGAGGCTGGGAACCACTAAATCTAAAATAGTTTTGTTCTTTATTTAACTGCCTCATGTCTTTTATAATTATAGTAAAATTACATCACACGAAAGGATCATCATATCTAAAACTCACAAAAATACAGGAAAATGCATTGAATTTTAAAAAAACTTCTTCTGAGTGAGGAACCCTCAGACCCCCCTGAATTACATCAAAACCTTGTTAGATTGAAATATATTTGTATTTAAGGGCTTATGGGTCTAAAGGTTTGTCTGTAAATTTAAATTAAATTAAAATGGATATTTACCAGGACGAGAGCCACAAATCCGATTCAATTTTGTGCAATTTTTAGGGTGTTTCATATTTGCAAAGTTAGAATCAGATAGAATAACTGAATATGTTAAATTAATTTGTGCATGCATTTAAAGGTGCACCGTGTAACTTTCTGGAGGTGAAAATGTATCTTCATAATTCAATACAAATAGGAAGACATTTTATTTATAACGCACTTTACGTTTAAAAGAAAATCTCAAAGTGCTACAAAGGTACATAAAACATAATGTGAGAAAATATAGATTAAGGAGCTGCTTTTCCATAGAAATAAACAAGACGAGGCCCTCCTTTTTTGTCAAAAAATTTAGGCCATGCAATCCCACTCAAAATAAAATGTCATGTTTTTATTATTTATTAAATGACACAAATACACTAGAAAAAAAAAACAAACAAACAAAAAAAACCCTACAAAAACATGCTTTTACTCAAGTTTATTTTTTGGCCAAAAAGTTACACAGTGTATCTTTAAATTAGTAATAAAACTTTGCCTTTTGTTTTTTATATGGAACAGCATATGTGCACACAACATGCCAAATGGAAATAAAACAAACGGAAATCTACAGTATGGATGCCTTTAATTTCACCCACAAATCCCGGAGTATCATCGACGTTGTACAGCAGCTTTACATGAGGAGCCAGAACAAAATTAATTAGCCCTGCACGGAGTCTTGTCGGGGAAGTTTACATCTAAAATTTCCAGCTTGCTTTTAACCCGACAGAGCACAGGGAAAGAGGAGGCCTTTACATCTCCTCCGCATTAATCAGATAACAGCGTCATGTTCAGTGTTCAAAGGTTGTTGCTAAAATGTTGACGTTAGCCCGCGTTTTCCGGCAAAACTTCTCAGATCTTTTTGATAGATTGCAGCTTCACACAGAGCCACATCAGCGTTTGCGTGGCTTCACTGTTTTCCCTAATCCAACTTATATCAAAAGGCAAAATTTATTATCCTTTCTCATTCCGTGGCCGTTCCTGCTTTCTCCCAGGCTACGCCGAGGTGCAGGGGCAACACGGAGAGGATTAAGTTTCCAGGAAATTGAAAAGGTGCAACGTAAACCAGAGATGCAAGATTAAGGTGCAGGTCTGTAACGTACATTGGGAGATTTAATGAGGAGAACATGTGTGGTTAACATTAGATTGGTATAGTATATAATAGTGAAGGAGGGAGGTCTTATAAGGGGGAAAGAGAAAGTTGGGGTATTAATGTCTTAAGCATTTCTACCAGTTTGTCTCACTTTATGATGTCGTCCAGTGTTGAAGAGTTCTAGTTTCTTTACAAAGTACTTTATATACCATAGTCATTTGGTCTGTTTTTGAACTATACTTGTCTTGATTCAAGTCACAGGACTCAACTTAGACGTGAAGGTTAGTGACTCAGGAGTTGACTTTATACGACTTGATGCTTCTCAAATAAATACATGGTGTAAATTTGTCTGACCAAACAAGAACAAGTTGGCTCCTGGCAGGGTTGTTTACCTGCCTAAAGCCCAAAGTCACTGGGAAAGGCTCCAGTCATCATCAGTTTGCTCCACAGACCTCAGAGCTTGAGAGAATTTGTTGGGTATGACATCATCAGTAGTTTAGCTCAGTTAGATAAACGTGTGGTACGGGGTGCGAAGGTGTGCAGGTTTGATCATTTCATTTTTCTAGTTTTCAATATGAGGAAATACTCACTTGTTCACATTATAAGCTCATGTGCATATATAGGCTAAAGCATAGGCTTCATACATATGTCGGCAAAGTTAATATAAACAAGAAACTAGACCTGTGCACAGCCCAGTGGCGCAGCCTCAGAACTTCTCCACACGTCAGTATTGCTCCCACACAAAACTCAGTAAGTCTCTGACAGCGCGTTTAGCTTCACTTTAACAATGGATGTAAAGTCTTTCCGTTTGTGCAAGTCAAGATCTTTGCTGCCGAGTTTCAGATTAGAGAAAGCTTGAGACAGCTTCGTCTTATCAAACACGAAAATAAACTGTTACAATAGTCTAGGCCAAAGGTTCTCAAACTTTTCAGCACTGGGGCACCCCTAAGCGTTCATGCCCTAAGCTGAGGCACCCCTTACAGTATTTTACAATACGTAAATAGGGTGTTTTTTTATTTTTTTTTTAAACGTGCACAGCTTATTTAGATTTCATCGAAATAAGCAATAAAAACCTCCATCAAACACCCCAGGAAAATGTTTTTAAATTCAATGTGATATTCTGTATTTTGAAATATTTTAAATTATTTTTTTCCTAATGCATGATGTATTTTTAATAATATTAAAAAGGTATAAAGCTTGTTTTAAAATCATTTTAAATCAGAAGCTCTCATGGGGCCCCAATCTAGGTCCGTCCCTGTAAACCAGCGTTGAGTAGCTTCAGTGTGACGAGGCTGTCCTGTGTGATCAGAGCAGAGAAAACGCTGCTGTTCCACAAACTTTTATCAGGACAGGACTTCTGTTTTGCATTTGTAAATGCACCAAAGATCACTTTGACGATTTCCACGTTGTGCCGTTACGCGCCGCATCGAGTTTCTATCCTTGTATGTTTTATTTCACTATTTGTTTCAGACCTTTTCTCAGCAGATATACGGCAGATTTGAACAATTGAAGCACCAATACGAACTCCAGTTTCGTAGACTCTCGCTAGGTGTGGCCGCTTCTTTAAGACACAATCTGCTGCTATAAGCTCTGATATGACACAGCACACACAGCCTCTGTAAAGTGAGGATGGGAGAGAGGAAAAAAGAAACGTTACGCAAATGTTTTGAGTGAGACACAGAGTGCGCTCTGGGTGTTTGCAACTGCTGGTCTATTCGAAAGTCTTTATTTTAAAAATTCTATCAGACTCAACAATTTCCGCGGCACCTGGACTCCGTCATGGCACCCCATTTTAGAACCTCTGGCTAGGCGCGTGGACACAAAAGCATTGATTGAGTTAACATCATTTTGAGACACTATCTCGCTGAGTTTAGAGAGATTCCTCAACCAAAAGAAACAATTATCATCAAGTGTTTAGTGTGATGCCCGAAATACTCTAAAGTACTTGTCAAAAATTACACTACGGTTTCTAAGCATCAGTTTAACAGACTGGCCTAGAAAACCCAAATACTGATTTATCCCTGCAATACAGTCAAGAAGCTGTGTTTCTGTTTTGTCTCCATTTAGCTGCAGAGAGTTTTCACAGAGCCAATGTTTTATCTGCCCCAAGATTTCTCTCCTTCCACTCCCTTAAAGATCTGGTTGGGCACCACTGGTCTTGGGTTTCCCCCCCAAGCCCAAAGTCACTTGGATAACCTCCAGTCACCCAACTCACCAACTCAAATTGGAATAAGGGAGAATCTGCGAAAAAACAAACAAAACTAATGGAAAATCGATATTGATAAACATGTTGCTGGGGCGAAGAAGAATGACCAATCAGTCAGTCATCAATGCAAGATTTCTCAAACAAGTTAAATTCAACTTTGAGTCTACGGAATGATTTTACAAATATCCTCGCTTTAACTTGCAAAAACAGCCAATCCCCAAACATTCCAGCATCCCAATGGAGACCACTAACCTCTTTTCACTCCAACATAAAACCGTTGTGTACTCATGACTGTACACTTTCCAATCAGAGCTCCACACAGCCTCGCGCACCCTCAGGACACAGCCACCCGAGTTCCTCAGTAGCTTTGTGCGCTTCATTAAACTTAATACCGAGCCCGCGAGTTAAACATTCATTTGTTCTAAACCAAATTACTTCAACCTTTTCAAAAGCCCAGCCATCAGTGGAGTCGCGGCACGATTTTCGGTTCTTGGGGAAATCCGGTGAAAGGGATTAGCGACAATGGGAAAGAAATGAATTTGGACCCCGGAGACAAGCGTGCATGCAGATGATATGTTTGTGAGCAAGATTATCTCAGTAACTTTGAATAAATCGCAAAACACGGAGGTGGGTGAGTCGTTTTTTTTTGTTGTTGGTGTTTGCAAAGCAGGCAATAGAACAGCGTGGGTCTGTTCCTCAAGGTTTCCTACAGCGAATCAACACAGGACCTGCTCTCAAATGTGATTACCGCAATGTAATTATTGGCTAATTATACTTTACGCAGAATGAATGTGGATGAGATAATGGGTGTCATGTTTAGATGAGGTGAATAATGGTGGAGGGGCAAGAGAGAGGCAGCGCTTGGGGCTTGGAAGAAAAGGTAGATGTAGACGATGATGGAATGAAGTTTATTGGTTCCATTATTTTTGTCGTTTAATTGAAAATTGTAGTGCTTGTTGGAAGTCACTGGTCTTTAAAACCAGCTAGAACCACATTGGTCTGTGAGTCAAGTTGTATTGCCTTCAAAAACATGACATGTTCTATTTTCTCACCACTTACAAACACAAGTCAAACTCAAGCCCAGGGGCCAATGCAGCCCTCCATCATTTCACCCAAGGTCTTGTAAGGTTTACTTTAATTTTATTAGTCCCAGGAGTGGTCTAGGTGTCTTAAACTGAAGAAATGATTTGTCTGAAACTTAAAATATAAATCCTTTTACAGCTAACCTCCATTCACCGAACATACGCAGTTGTTCTTCCTCTCTTGCGGATGTGTGTTAGGTCTCGTAACAAGTGACCCACGCTGACCAATCAGAGCGGAGTTTGCTAGAGCGAGCAGAGTGTAGCCGGAGTAAAGATTAAATAGTAGCTAGTCTTAATGAAACTGAAGACTTTTGTCTGGAAAAAGGTCAAAACTAGGTGAGATCTGTCCAACCTTTTGAAGTGTGTAAGTGATCTGTGAGCTTTTTCAGACTGAAAGGGACTTTCCCGCTACAGAATCAATTGAACGGAAACTACATCGAAAGGGAGTTAGGCAATGTCCTATCCAGATTTATTTTATTTTTATGATCTCTTGCAGTGGAGTTTGCATGTTCTGCCTGTGTTACCGTGGTTTCTCTCCAGGTAGCCAAGCTACGTTTCCTCCAATTTGACAAAGGGCTACACCATATGTAATCAGTCTGCATTAGTCTGAAAATGAACTCAAGTTTCAGCAAAGCGAAAGTCGGAAAAGGGGGTGAGATGATTTCAAAATGTATTTTTACAATTATAACTTGGCATTTTATCAGGTTTGGGGGAATTGGGGTCACATAAAGCAATACACTATCAACATAAACCAAATTTCAATGGTTTTGTAACTTAAAATATTACAAAAGTCTGGGCACCAAATTCCAACCAAAACCAATGTATTGCAGCTAGAAGAATGGGTCCCCGAGTGTTGCACTGCGGGACTCATTGCGTCAATGGGTCAAATGCAGAGGACAAATTTCCCTATATGAGTAAAGTATCCTAATAACCTAATCTAATAATAATAAAAACGATCCATTGTCTCCACTGTCTTTAAGGTATATGTTTTCTTCAAACTTCCAAACATGACTACTTCCCTGAACTTTCCCGTACAACTCTACTCCTGCAATCACGGCTCAGCTCCTAACATATCATGAAACATAGTCATTAGCTCCATATTTTTGTCTTGCCATTGCCATTATCCTTGCTATAATGGTATGCGGTGTGCAATGTCAATGGAGACCTGAAGCCAGCCTCTCGTATGTGATAATAATAAGTGTGTTACGTGACTCTATAGCCTTCACTGAGCTGGAAAATCAAAGGTGAGGAAAGAAAATGTGCACATTTCTGTTGCGCTAATTACGGTCCACGGCCTGAGAAGTCCATTCCATGTTATTATGTACATTATATTTGTGCATAACCCCGTGACTAACTCCTATAATATGCTCCAATAAATATTTAGCCAGAATGTCGGGCGTAATGAAGGAACGCGAGGCGGACAGATGAGAATAGCACTACTGTATTAGCAGGAACTTTGGATTCTGCAATGACTTCACTTTACTTGTTTATGATACTATGCTAATTTATCAGCGAAAATTGTGTTGTTGACCAAATCTAATCAGCGGAAATAGTGAGCGTCGCTGCACCTGTGGACTTTGGGATGCGGGATTGCAAAGTATTGTATTTTAAATCTGACAAATACTGTATGTCTCAAAGTCCATCGTCACAAAGTTAATATCGATATGTATTCCATTTCGGTTGCAAATACAACTCATAAACTTATTTTAACAAACAACAAAGTGAAACTGAAGAGAACAGTTGAACATTGCAGTTTAATTAAAATGGATGCAATGAGCAAATTATGAAAGCTGCAACATTGTAAGTACATTTTTCATGTTTGTTGCAAGAATAATATCCATACACTGTGATGGACTCTGAAACGTTCTGCCTCTCCATGCTAGTACCGCTCCCACTGTGGAGTGTCTTAAAGGGACTATACTGGATTTGTTTTACAGCAAGATAACTTAAAAACAATTTCCCCATAGCACTGATGTCCTATTAATGTGTCTATTCAGGTCCAACTTTTTCTGTTTTTGTTTTTAGCATTGTAGCTAATTGTTGTTAGCATAGAGCAGGGGTGGGCAATTATTTTTCTCAGAGGACCAGATTCAAACCCGGACAAGTGGTGGAGGGCCAAAATGTGGCCATTGGTGTGATAAATTATCGTTATTGTAAGTACATTTTTTGTAAAATAGGCCTTTAATTTTTATTTTGATCATTTATTATGATACATATTAGGGCATCAAGCAAAAGACACATGGTCCACAGCTAAATCAATGAAATAAAAGAATTTAAAGAGTGTTCCGGGTTTGAGGGCTGCATCTGGCCCCCGCCTGCAGTTTGCCCAGGTCTGGCATAGAGAGTAACCTCGCTGCTACCATTTGTGAAAAAAGATTAAAATACATTATGATTAATAATCTGAAGCTCAGGATGCATTAGCTAAGTGAGCAAATCATGTAGACTGAAGTAGAAGCTTAAAATGAATTATTTCTGTTTGTTTACATTTTTAAGGATGCAAAAATCAGGTACAGTCCCTTTAAGTCTCATCTTAAAGGAGACCTATTTACCAAAGGTAAATTACTGATCTGCATTATGTTCTAGTTTTTTACTATATAAAACTAGAACATAATGCAGCTCAGTAATTTACCTTTGGTTTTAAAACAGCTTAAAAATAGAAACAGGTCCACTGACTTCCTGTTCAAAACTGGATTTGATTGATAAGCCCCGCCTCTTCATTTTAAAATGTAACCGTAAGAAGTAACCCTTTTAAATAACAAATTATTTTGTTGGAAAGTGGCAATGGGACAATTTTGAACCATATACTTGTCACTTTGAGTATGAATTTTTTGATTTATAACAAGTAAATACAGACAAGTGGAGGGGATAGGTGGTCTGAGCACTTGAGCTGCAGCTGAAGAACAATACAAGATTACTTCCCATGCATGAATCAATTTAAAAGAAATAATTTGAGCCACTACAATGAAATAAAGTCTTTAGAATAATTAAAAAAAAAAGGTTTACATGATTAAAACAATGAGGACAAGTGTCTAAACCAACAAAAGCAGATTTAAACTTTCTGATGCAGATGACATAGATTCTTTTATGGGCATAGATTATATTTAACCCTTCAAACATGAAGAAACACAGTAGTTTTCCTGACCACTTTTAGATCGCCCATGGAGAGAAAGTTTCTACAGTCCTAGTCCAGTATTTGTCTTGGATTGTGTTTTTGCTGACTTGTATGTTTTGCTATCATGTGCAGCACTTTGGAAACTATCTTGTTTATAAAATGTCCTCTACAAATAAAGATTGGATTGAATTGTACAACACGTGCTCTCACATACATCATCTGCTGTCCATCACCCAAACGTCAAATTTGTACGGTTAACACTTAGTTCCACGGCATCTCACGTTTCTCTTTTTCTCTACGGATACTTACAAAACGTTATCAAAATTCCAAGTGGGTCCGTTTCACTGCATTATCACCCGCGGCCACACATGTCAACGCGGCTCTGAACTCTCCACTGTTTGTCATAGTTACACGATTGGACACGGCTTAACGCAGAAATATGAAGCGCACTTTTGCCCAGACATATTGACATTAGATTTAACCGTGTTTTTTTTCTCCAGCATACAATAGCGCTATTATATTCTGCATGCCGTCATATTAAAACCAGACGGATCGATGGTCTCGTTTCAAATCTCGGCTTTAATCTGCTTTACATATAGATTGCGCTACGTTTCAATTTAATTTTGTCAATATTCCGCGGCGATGCGAGTCCGTCCGCCCGTACAGTTAATCTCGGTACGTCGATAGGTTTTTCGAATATTCATCCCTCAAAATCTGCACTGATTGTGTACAGTGTTTTCAACCTTTTCAAAAATGCTGCTAGGCATTTGGAGTATCTAAGAAAAATACTCAAAGGTGCCCTTATGTATCCAAACAGTGTATAGTAATGTGGTGTTTTGAAGGCTCCAGTGACTATATTGATGTTTTTTTTTTTTCATTGAATGAATGAATTATGTATTTATATAGCACATTTACACAGACTGATGTCTTCCAAAGTGCTTCACACAGCAGCACCATGGCAAGCAGCCATCACTGAGTGGAGAGGGCAGCTCAGCAGAAGCGATTCGCCTAAACAGGCAAGGCAAGGCAAATTTATTTGTATAGCACAATTCATACACAGAGCAATTCAAAGTGCTTTACAAGGCAGGAAAATATGCATCAAAATTACAATACAAAATTATTAAAAATATACAAATAATCAGCATAAAATTGACTTTAAAGGTTGTATGGAGGATTTTCAAAAAATATTTGTTGTCAGTCTTGGTGAAAAACAGTTGTATAGATTTGTAGCAGCCTTGTACTTTGCTAATGCTATGCTAAAAAGAATTATAAAAATAAACTGTGGACATGATGAGGCCAGTAAAACGTTGACCAATAGATAACGAGGTACCTCGTTATCTGTTGGCCTGTAACCTGTCAAGCAAACCCTCAGTGTTCCTAAGTAACTCATTGGCCCAGATAGCAGTGAAGGGGTGGCCCTGGAGGGAAACACATGTGCATTGTTTGAAAAACAGCAAACAGCTGTTGGATTTGAAAAATCCTCACACAACCTTTAAAAGAAGTAAGCGCCTCAACCTCCGACCACCACCGAGTGTTCCCTAACATGCATGTTATTTGTTGGTTAGGAAATTGGAGAGCCCAAAGAAACCACCCAGACACAGGGAGGAACATGCAAACTCCACACAGAAAGGCCTGGGCCTTTCATTGATATTATATTGCGTAAAACAAATATTAGATTTGCTCTCTCTCCCAAACATTCACTTTGTTGCCTCGGTCTTGATATTCTCTTTTTCACTGTTTCTAATGAAAGGCGACATTTTATAAATTATTCAAGGTGAGTGTTTTTGTTTTTTGTACACAAAGTAATTAAAAGTGCTTTGCAACTGCAAAAAAAAAAATAATAAAAATAACCCACAGTTTTATAAACTTGTCCAGAGCCAGGGGTTTTGCTAATTGTAGCCCAAATGGGGGCTAAATGTGATCCACCAAGCAGTATGTTTGAGAGATATCTGGCTGCAGACCGCCTTTGTACACCCACTTCTCACTTCAGGCCGGAGAAAGTTCTCCGCACACACCGAACTTCTATATTTGGCAACTCTCGCCTTTTCACAAGCTGTAAGCTTACCTGATCTAACCCCCAACCCTAATCCTAACCTTTACCTTAGCCATCTTTGAGGATAAATGTTGAAAATTATATACATTAGCTAGCTTGGCCACATGTGAGTGGTGACCATAAATGGGCTTCCAGTCTAGATGAAGACTTGATTCCGGTCTGTGGCTAGAGGTCTGAAGAGGGAGGTGAGCAGTACCTGTCTACAGCTGTGTTGCTACGTTGCTTTAACCAAAATTCATGGTTATTTTAAGTTTTTTTACACTTTTTTTTTTAAACATTTCGTTGTATACTTATATGTTTGCTTCATAGATTGTGTTGGGAAAAAGCCAATGGGACATGACTGACTGGCAGATTTTCTACTGTAAACTTCAAATTTTATACATGTACACAAACATTATGTCATTCCAAATCCAAATTTGCTGATCAAGATGGTTTCCTTGTAGCGCCTGATGCCCTTGTAGAATTTCGAAAACCCACTTGCAGACTCCACATTTTGCTTCCAAATATGCGGCAGCAGCCTTGTGTAAATCCATCTCAACATATACCTACATCATAAGCCTCCCAAAAGCAATAAGTCTTAATTCACGGAACAACCCCTGCAGCCCCTCGTAATCCTTTCGACGAATAGCTACGGTGAAGATATTCAAACTCGTCCAACAAGTTTCTTCCAGAACCAATTGGCAGCCTCTATTAGGGGCGTTCACCTACATTTAGATGATCCCACTGTTTGCATTAGTCAGCCATAGATAATCTGTATATACAATGGCGAAATTAGACTCGTATCTGCCCCGGGCCTAGAGTGCACAAAGGTTCCTCCACATGTTGCACTTCAAAGGGTTCGGAGGGGTTGAGTGGAAGCAGGTGGGTCGCGTCCGGAGAGGAGAAGGGAGGGGCGGATAGGCGAACGCTTAAAACTGGTCTGCGAAAGATCAGCTCGGAGCAAGAGAACAGAGGCTAACAGAAGGTTTATGATGTGGTAAAGAGGGCAGAAATTGTCATATTATCGCCGAGGCCGCATGTAAAAGGCAAGGTAATTAGATCCCGCCCACACGCAGCAGGGGAGGGTTGTTATTGGACGTGACTGGCTGGAAAGAATTAAGGCGGTGTTATTACGGTGGATGTAAAAAGGTCTTGTTTCTGTTCAATGCATTTTGTGGAGTTTTGTTTGATATTAGCCAGGCTTTGGGAATTATGGTTGTGTATGTAGGATTAAGCTGCTGCTGTTTTTAATCCGTTTGAATAGTTTCAGAGGTGATCACACAACTTTGGTTCATTTTTAACAATACCCTCTTCACCTGCTTTACTATTTTTAAATGATCTTTCCTCAGTTTAGCTTACTGTGGCCAAGATTTTGTTAAATGGACTCACAGTGGCAAAGACGAGCCCGATCTCACAAGAACGCGTACATTTACCACAACATTACACAATATTAAATGAGGTATGATTAGCACGAGTTTACAGCCGTCCTGCGTAATTATAGTACGCGTCACAATCTCCATTCATTTTAATGATGGTTGTTAAGACGTGTTCTTATTTATGAAATTAATGAAATCCTGATTCTAATGTTAACCTGCCCAGCCCCAGACCTAATCTTACCAATTTTAGTAACTTTATGCCTGAACTTACCCGTTTCACCTGAAGAAAACGTCCCCACGTGGCTTCAGTTAAAACTCGTGTTTTTTTGACGCTGTGAAATCTCGTGTCATTTTTACTCTTTTCCATATCGTGCTAAATGCACGGCGTAACATAAGTACTAAAAATAGCTGTGAAGTAAGTACGCCATCTAGTGAGACTGTGTTGCAAAGACGCATTGGAAGCCACCACGCTGTCTGTCCATTCAGGCCTGGTCTTCACTGTTCTTGGAAATAGCTATAGCTATCACTTTCACAATCTTTTCAAGAATTTTGTAAAAAATAATATATATTTTTTTTTGTTTATTTGGGACTTTGGACTATTGACGGGATAGCGTGGTTTTATTTTATTTTATTTCATTTTTGTTTTTTATCTTCAATTTTTTTGTTTGGGTTTATTTTTCTTTTCCTGTGTTCTAATTCCATGTTACACTGTTGTGTGTGCACATGAGACATTATTATATGTTTCAGCATCTTACTAATTGTTTATGTACACAAGTTGTTGTATTGTTCAAATCCAATCAAATCAATTTATTTTTGTATAGCCCAAAATCTAGTATTGTTGTAATGTCGACTCAACAACAGACTTGATCACAAAAAAACAAAAACAAAGACAGTTGTAATGAAAAAGCAAAAGTATGTTAAATAACTTTTTAAATGGAGCATTTGCAGTCTGTGTTGCCAGATTTGGTGACATTGAACTTAACAAGCAAATGGCACATACTTTTTGTTTGTTAAAAAATAAACAAATAATATTTGTTCTAAACCGATCTCTGAAGCTCACCCTGTAGCGAAAAGGCAAGGACTGATCACTTTGATTGTACATTCAATTTTCTTTTCTCTTATAAAAAAACAAAAAAAAAAACAGCTGCCTTAACTTCAGATAAATTGAACAGGATTAACGCACCTTTATTTTTGTCTTGAGAGAAGCGTGAAAAAGTAGTAGAAAAGGAAAGACTTTATATCGAATTTAGTTTTTTTTTTTTTTTTTTTTTTTTTAAGTGTTTTAAAATGCAAGACCATTTGAGTAAGCTAAAAACACAAGCCTGAACAAGTGGAGCAGTGCTGTGGTGCTCATCCTCTTCAGAACCTCCTAGAACATATGTGAAGCATTATGTGTTTGTTTCCATCCTTGTTGCTTGGCACCTCCACTTTGGAATTAAATGCACCTCAAGAAATAAACAAACAAGCAAGCAAACAAAATAAATAAATAAAATATAGTGTAGTTTTTACTTTGAGCAGGCTTGAATGACCACAAAATAGTCGATTATTTGGCTTGGAAAAGGGCCCGAACATGTTTTTGCAGAAAAACTGTTCATTTTGAATATTTTTTGGTTTTCATATTATGACATAAAATGTATTCATCTCTATTCAGAAAGTTTTGTTCTGACTTTCTAATTCTTCTGAACTGTGTAGATGACTTTTTTTTACCTCCAGAAAGTTACACAGTGCACCTTTAAAGCTTCATCTACTGGCTGTAAAGAAAGTTGCACAGGGGGAATAATTAATCCTGTATAAATGTTTTAAAAAAGCAATTTTTATGAATTTGTGGACTGAAAAAAAAAATAATAATAATAACCTTGTTATAATTGCTTTCTCTCATCAGTTTAATTCAGAATGATCCCTGCATGTTTGAATAATCTTGTATGTTCTGCAGCAGATGTTTGCATGCTCAGAAAAGCCTTGTCCTCACCTACCACCTATCTTCACCCACTTGTCTGTATTTAATTGTCATTCAAAGTATTCAGAATCCTTGAAAACCATGTAGAAAATGTAAATTACTTATCTACATACATTATAGTTTATTCCTACGCAATAGGTTCCATTTAAGAATCAAGCCAAGCACAAATCAAGGTATGTTTTCAATGAGGACTTTTCAGCAGTATTAGATCTATTTAACAGCCTATAAATCTTCTTAAATGTGCATAACCTTTCAACGCATGAAGCCCATTTGCAGTAAGCTGTATCTTTTAACACCGCGGCGTCTTGTTTGCCTGATCCTTCACCTCGTCTTTTTGCTACTCTGCACTCAAAAAAACCCATCGAGTAAGTAATATTATAATGATTCGCGAAAGGAGTTTGGCTTGACAAAGTGGAACATTAAGTAGAGAGGAAGCCATTGTCGCCCACACGCTTTGAGTGACAGCTGATCTCAGGACCTACAGCGCTAACTCCAGTGAAGTCATGGAAGAAAAATCGACCGTGCGGTGTGAAGAGTCAAATGAAAAGTGGCGTTATTTACACGTTCGGCTAAAGCGTGTGAGTGATGTGGAAGTTTCATGCTATTGTGTTATGGAAATTGTGTGGAAGTTGGCAGAGTTGGTTTGGAAGTTTGAACGTTGGCGATGCTGCACGTCGATTGAGGGGCCAATAAAAATGCCATGGACTTTTCAAACAAACGTCTTTCAAACGCGCGGGGGTAATCAGTCATGTGCTCCCCTTGTGACTAAAGTGAGAAGAAAATAGATTGAATAATGTCCTAAACAAAACACAGTTAAATGTAAAATTGGGGGTATTCCATGAAGCGAGCTAAAGCCAAAGCCTGGCTTATTTGGCCAATCTAGGCTTATGAAATCTCCATTTCCGTTCCACTAACGCGGCTAACCAGAGGTGACGCTGAGTTGCCGCAGTAACAAGTGCACAGACATAAACCTGGTCGGACCAGGCTAACAGTCAAGATTATTTTAGCTTTGTCTCAAAAAACGTCTAAAAACACTTAAGTCACATGTTTATTCTCACACACTTCCACAGCTGTGTGAAATCTCTCTGTTTGTCCCAACACAACTTATAAAGTCACTTTTTATTCACTTTTATTTACTTGGCATTGGCACTAAAGAGCCGCTTTCGCTGTTTCTTTTCTTTTCTTTTTTCTTTTTTGAGCCGCTCTCGCTGTGGAGAGACGCGTTTGTAAGAGCAAACGTCACATTGGCAGCACAAAGAGCCACATATTTAACTGGAAAATTAATGTGCATCTAAACTACAAAAGATTTAGCACAGACATGCAGCTATTTGTCTAAAGGATGAAGCAACGAAAGCAGGACTAAAGTGTGAGAGCCGTGGAGTTGTGCTGCTGCTTTTACGCACAGAAGCGCTTCATCGCATCTCTCTCCTCGTCTCTCCTCACACCACGGACACACATCCTCTGCTCTGATTGGTTTGTTCTGGTTGTGAAGAGTTACGCTACAACTTTGTGACAACTTTACGCAGCGGGACTAGTTCCACATGCGGAGTGGAAAACCGTGCATTGCATTAGAAAACAATGAGCCTACTCACAAATACGATGATAAATCCTCTGGATCTCCTTCGCATAAACTGCCTCGTCTTTCTCCGGCCAGCGAACAGGAGGGGAGGGGCTGCTTCTCGCTCCCCGCATCAGAATAAACCAGTATAAACTGAAAACTTTTGCGTTGCAAATCAAACTAGAGTCCGTGTGCACTTTGGCTCCTCACGTGTTTCGTTAGATCGTGAGGAAAAACACTTTTTCTCTCTCATTCTCAGTGATGTCTTTGCTCCATTGATCTGGCCTCGTCACATTCAGCGGGAGCGCGCTCATAGCCCAGATTAATCTTCAAGCTTGAATTAGCGTTGTTCAGACCCAGGCTTATTTCTTTCATGGAACCACTTGAGGCTTAAGTTGGAGATGAAGCTAGTTTCAGCTCAGGATTTTAGGATAAGCCTAGACTTGTTAAGCCACTTTCATGGAATACCCCCCTAGCAAATTTCAACTGGTAGCAAAATATTTACTTAAATAAAAGTGTAAGACTAAGTTTTATATTTTCTCTCCAGTGGTTTAGCTGAGTTTAGCCCTTGGAGGTTTAGAACATGTCATCTTGCGTTGGTCAGTTTATGTGCAGTTCTCAGTCCTGGCTTAGCCCTTGTTTGATGCTATCTTCAGTCCTGTTTTCTTGCTGATGTTCTCAGCCCTGGTTTAGTCCTGGTTTGGTGCAGTTCTCAGCCCTGGTTTAGTCCTGGTTTGGTGCAGTTCTCAGCCCTGGTTTAGTCCTGGTTTGGTGCCTCAGCCGCGGTTTGGTACCGTCCTTAGCCCTGGTTTAGCCCTTGTTTGATGGCATCTTCGGTCCTGTTTTTGCCCCGATTTGCTGGTGTTCTTCTCCCTGGTTTAGTCCTGGTTATTGCAGTTCTCAGCCCTGCTTTAGTCTTGGTTTAGTCCTGGTTTGGTGCAGTTCTCAGCCCTGGTTTAGTCCTGGTTTGTTGCAGTTCTCAGCCCTGGTTTAGCCCTGATTTGATGATGTTCTCAGCCCTGGTTTAGCCCTTGTTTGATGACATCTTCAGTCCTGTTTTCACCCCAATTTGCTGGTGTTCTTCTCCCTGGTTTAGTCCTGGTTTGATGCAGTTCTCAGCCCTGGTGTAGTCCTGGTTTGATGCAGTTCTCAGCCCTGGTGAAGTCCTGGTTTGATGCAGTTCTCAGCCCTGGTGTAGTCCTGGTTTGATGCAGTTCTCAGCCCTTGTTTAGCCCTTGTTTGATGCAGTCTTGAACCCTGGTTTAGCCCTGATTTTCTGATGTTCTCAGCCCTCATTTAGTCCTGGTTTGGTGCAGTCCTCAGCCCTGGTTTGGTACCGTCCTTAGCCCTGGTTTAGCCCTTGTTTGATGGCATCTTTGGTCCTGTTTTTGCCCCGATTTGTTGGTATTCTTCTCCCTGGTTTAGTCGTGGTTATTGCAGTTCTCAGCCCTGCTTTAGTCTTGGTTTAGTTCTGGTTTGGTGCAGTTCTCAGCCCTGGTTTAGCCCTTGTTTGATGACATCTTCGGTCCTGTTTTCACACCAATTTGCTGGTGTTCTTCTCCCTGGTTTAGTCCTGGTTTGATGCAGTTCTCAGCCCTGGTGTAGTCCTGGTTTGATGCAGTTTTCAGCCCTGGTTTAGTTCTGGTTTGGTGCAATCATCAACCCTGGTTAAGCCCTGGTTTGGTGCAGTTGTAAGCCATGGTTTAGCTCTGGTTTGGTGCAGTCCTCAGCCCTGTCTTAACTCTGCTTTGGAGCCGTCCTCAGCACCGGTTCAGCTCTGGCCTAATCTTGGTCTGGTGCAGTCCTCAACCATTGCTCAGCCCTGTTTTGGTGCATCCACAACCTTGATTTATTCCTGGTTTGGTGCAGTCCTCAGCACTGATTTAGCTCTGGTTCGGTGCAGTCTTCAACCCTGGTTTAGCCCTAGTCCTCAGTCTTGGCTTATCCCTGGTTTGGTGCTGTCTTTTGCCCTGGTTTAAACCGGTTTGGTGCAATTGTAAGCCCTAGTTTAGCTCTGGTCTGGTGTAGTTTCCAGCCTTGTTTCAGCCTTGGTCTTGTGCAGTTCTTAGCCCTCGCTCAGCCCTGTGTTGGTGCATCCACAACCTTCATTTAGTCCTGGTTTGGTGCTGTCCTCAAGCCTGGTTTAGTGGAGTCCACGGCCTTGGTTTAGCCCTGGTTTGGTGCTGTCCTCAACCCTAACTCAACCCTAGATCTAGCCCTGATTTGATGCAGTTTTCTTCCCTGATTTAGCACTAGTTTGGTCCAGTCGTCAGTCTTTTGTGCAGTTTTATGAAAATGTACATATTTGAGACATTTTGAACCAAGTTGGAAAAACAAGCATACCACAATATTTATTTGATGTACAGTAATACTTCAGTCAAAAAAAAAAAAAAAAAAAAGAACATGCAAAACTTCAAGTCTTTTTCCATTTCCATTCATTTTAACCAAACTTGTCTGCAGCGTTTTAGCAAATTTCTGTCCTAAAACATCGCACCTTGTTTTGTTTTTGATTAGAGTGAGATCTGAACTTTCGGAGGGCGTAGACTAAAAGACTTCCTGATTTTCGAGAGGCCATAGCGCTCTTGATTTTTGGAATGGCTGCTCTGTTCTTGTGTGATTAAGTGCCTCTCCAAACGCCGACTGTACAAACACGCGGTGAATACGTTTTCCAATCATTCAGAATTCACACAAGTACTTCGCCAACATTTGCAATACAATTCAGAGAGACATGTTAATTTGACTTGATTGAATTTTTAACCGGGTTTTAATGCCGCTAGCACTTCAGAAATGTCCCTGAAGTGGGATTTAGTTACGTTCACATATGTTTAGAAGATCATGCTGCGGTGTGAGTGTATGACTCTGAACAGTCGTGTGCATATGCTTGGTTTCAGGGTTATTAAATGAGCAAATGTCAATAGCTGTGCTAATAGTTCAATTTGAAATGCTCAATTTAACATGTCATCAGTAGACATCAAACAAAAGATGTGTCTTTTATACAGAAATCAAAGACAAGTTTACCTGAACAATATAGTCTTTCCTGACAGTGCAGGAAAGACTATTTTAATGTGCAAACAACACAAGTGTCTAATCCAGGGGTGTCCAAACTTTTTCAATTGAGGGCCACTTTTTGAAAAAAAAAAAAATATATATTTAGAAGGATTATCTGTTTCTGTCACTTTCTGCTGTACTGCGCATGCTCCATGCAGAGAGCTGCTGTCCATCTGGTTAGCACGGGAAACTTCTTTGAGGACAAAACGGGTTGAGAAAAGCTGTTGGGATCAGGTATGAACCGGTCTGACAGACGTCTGTCTCCTGAAGCTTGAGTTTTTCTCGCCGTTTTTTCACTTACCTGAATATAAAGTGTATGAATCGTAGAGTTGAATTTCATTCACAAAAGTTAATCTCTTGTAGTTAGCGGACAACAATGCTGGCTTAACTTGTTTCTACAGTTTGTGTCAATCAGCGGCAGTTCTTTCTGCACCTGTGTTGATAAACCAAACAATCCCTTTATAGAGCAGAGGGCCATATAATACAAATTATGCATTTACTTGTGTACTTTTGATGAGCCACAGCATTGGACATTTTAAATCTGTTGTACTTTTTGCTTTTATGTCAGTAAGTGTTTATCTTTTTCATCTGCAGTGTCTCATCTTACTGTAGAACCTGTAGTTTCACACATCAAGCCTCCTGTGTACTATGTACTGTAAATTCAATATAGTCTTTGCTGTTGTAATGCAGATATAATCCTAGTTGCAAAAAACATTACTCATTATGGCCTGTTTTGATTCTGAATACAGTTATCCAGTCAGAAAGTCTCTGCCTTAGATGTTAGGTGCCAGTTCAAATCCTAAAATACGAGTTGGCTTACACATACACGTCTTTCTCTGATCTGAATTCTACCTACCAGTCATGAATCATTCCTGCAGCTCAGTGAGGCCGGGACTCTGGAGCTTCTGAGCTGAACAAGAGACTAACCCCTGGACTCAAACTACACTCAGTCCAGCTCCTCCTGCTGTGTTAGAGTCGTCTTTTCACTGACGATAGCTCACATGAAACCTACTGCTCTTTTGGTGCGTTCCTTTTTTTTTTTTATTTGGACGGTGTATGGGTCCTCCAAAAACGATATTTACAATTTTATTAAATATAAACATTTTCTTTTCTTTAGATGCACAGTAGGAGAGTGGTTAGAGCTCTGGCTTCTCAATAACACCTCATGATCTCTCTGGGTGGAGTTTGCATGTTCTTTTTGACTAATTTCCAGTGAAAATAGTTCTATTTTTCTTTTTTTAGCAAAACAATCCACTTTGCTCTTGTTCTATTAGCAAATCCTGTTTGAAAACAGTTAAAGACAAATATGACCTAATTTAGCCATTTGCTTACTCATTATCCAAATTAATAACTCAGATTTGGTTATGTTGTTTAGCGCTGATTTCGACATTTTGGAGAGCACAAAAAAATGTCAAAAGCGATGACATAATGTGCAATATCCGACCCCGAAGCCATGGTCCTTGGTAAAATCTGGAAAAATTAAGTTGACTAGCCTTGATCTAGGGAATATTCAGAGGATCGATGCATACATTTCACCTTAACCTTGAGAAAATGTCACAACAAGGGTAAAAAATTGAATACATCCCTGTTTAAAGATTCAAAACAACACTCATAGCTCTTTAATCAAACACCAATCATGATGTAATGCGTGTTCTACCTCACACAACCTCACTTATCATTACCAGCAGGTCGTTCTTCTGATGGTCCAGGCTGTGTTTTCAGTGTGTTTACCTCAGGGGTTAAGCTTTTTCTTAATGGTTCCCTGCTTCGGTCCGGCGGATACACGCAGAGAGGGCGGGGTCACCGTGGAAGTCATTTGTCACTGCGTCTCTAACTGCTCGGCTCGCTCTGACACTAACTACCTGATAATGGCTCATCTGGACCAAAGCTGTGGACCGAATGTGCCTTTTTGTTCCTGTTCTGGTCTCACGAAAAGTAAATGAGTGTGTTTGCAACTGGGAAAATGACCAGTGGTGTAGGAGAATGTGTCCCGAGTTGGATTTGTTGATCAGTTCTGAGACGGGATAACGTAATGCAGAGGGTGTCCGCGGGATCTTAAAATACTGAAAGATGGAACATTGATTTAGCTTAAAATAAAACACTTAAAAAAACCTAATGACATTTTGGAGGTATTATTTTTTGTGAAGTAATACACAGAATGGATATGAGAATTTGTCCTTTGACAGAGCATGAAGCAGGCTTCATATGTAACTATTTTAACACGTTAAAATAATTACATATGAAGGGATTATATCAGGGGTGTCAAACTCAGATGGATTATAAAAGTTTTGTTGTCACATTTCAACAATATAAGCCTTTATTTCCAAAGGCTTAACATATTATTGACAAGGTCATCCATAAGTCCAGCTCTGTCCTGAGCTGTCCTATAGTTTAGTGCAGGAGGTGGTGGACAGAAAAGTCCTGCCTCAATTCACATCTACTATATCAGGGCTGCCAACTCTCACGCATTGGCCGTGAGACACACACATTTCAGCCTCTTCACACGCTCTCACGCCAAGTTCTCATGAAAACTTTTAAAGACCTCAACAGTGTCGGCCCTTGTATGCGGACGTTCAGCTGAATTCTGCTCAAGCTGTAAATGAGGCAGCGGCAGGTGCTTAGCACCGGGCGCATCGTGTGTGCGTGAGTCTGTGCGGGGCAGGTGGGACAGCGCGAGGACGACTGTTCTGTGCAGTGGCAGATGGATGCGGATCTATCACAGGACAAGACTTTCATGAGCAAAAATGTGAGTAAAACCAACAGGCCTAAGTCTACCACTGTGAAGGGTGGGTTAGTAAACTTTATCAATGAGTGCAATGCATTGCAAACAGTGGGCGTGACTCTGGCGCGCTGTGAGTGTTTTTTGAGTAGAATATTTCTCCTCCTCGAGTTGTGAGGGAACATCGCTGTAATTTTATGTCGACTGATAATCCCTCTTTTGGTTTGTATCAAAATTCTGCGCTACATAATAAACCAATTAGTATTATTTATTATTTGTCTAATCTTGTTATTTAGTTTTTATTCAGTAACCAAATGATAATGTGAATAAATATTGGTGAAGCATTTCATTTTCCCACAAAATCTTTTACATTATTTTACAGCGCTAGAACCTAATAATAAATGTAAATCTAATAATGTTTTATGTTTAAAGTGGAGGCCTGGATTACACCTCCTCTCCGCTGTATATAAAGAAATGTACTCTGTGAAATTGAATGACACCTATAGCGTTTATGTGTTAGTATCCACCACCTGCTTGTACACCTGCTTTTAGAGGAAAGGAGTTTTGAAATATGTCCAACTCATTTCTGGCTCTCACAAATCCTTCGACACATGGTTAATATCCACATACATTCCTTTTTGGATGCAATTATGGCTTAAGAAAATTTTTTTTACCACTCAAGCACAGCCAATCAGATTGTTCTCCCCACTATTCATGAAAAATACTAATGCTATAATTACATTCAATATATGTTTACTAGTTTACCACACAAAACTGAGGTACACTAGACATACGTTCAAGGTTCAAGTTTCTTTATTTGTCTCCCGAGGGAGACATTTTTCTTGGACCAAAAGGGCTGCTGCACACACCAAAGACACATTACCACAAAAAACACACACAAAAAAACAAAAAAAAAACCCAAGATGCAATACATCCCTCCTTACATTCTTACATCATTTTTGATTTAACAGTTTTACTGAAACCGGTACAAATGAATGCTTGTATCTGTTATTTCGACACAGTGGTACCTGTACCTCCTCCCTGAGCTCAATAGCTCATATTCAGGGTACAACACATGTGTGGGGTCTAAGAGGATGTTCCTGGTCTGTCTCCTCATGGACTGTTCATAAAGTTCCTGGGGCTCAGAGGGACAGCACTGCCCATAATTTCCCAGACGTTCGAACCAGATTCAAAATTTTACTTTTTGATTTGACAAGTAAGTTTCCAAACCAGCTGGTGATTCCATATCTGAGAACTGACTCAATGGATGCTCTATAGAAAATGAGCATGATGTTTCGACATACACCAAACAGTCGGAGTCTACGCAGGAAGTGGAGGCGCTGATGTATTCTGCTACAGACAGAGGTCACCTGTGTATGCCAGCTCAGATCTCTGTCAATGTGGACTCCCAGATATTTAAAGGAGCTCACCTGCTCTATCTCATGACCATGAATGGTCACCTGGCCATGGTCACCAGCTGATCTGGGGTCAATCACCAGTTCTACTGTCTTACATGTATTGATCTGCAGTTTGTGTGAATCACACCAGGTCACAAGCTTCTCTACAGCAGCACTATGGAGCTTCAAATTTGATGTCTTTGTCAACAAGCTCAGCAAAACAGTATAATCGGAAAATTTCAATATGTATTGACATGATTCAGAACTAACACAATCATTGGTGTAAAATGTAAACAGAAATGGAGAACTAACTGCACCCTGCGGCGCACCAGTGCTGCACATGGTTGTGTTAGACAAACAGAGTTAAACTTAACCTGTTGTGGCCTATTTGACAGAAAAGAATAGTACCACCGTATCAGAAATGGATTAGCTTTTGCGTGTACCAACTTACTAAGGAGGATGTGTGGCTGTATTAAATTAAAAGCAGAACTAAAATCGATGAAGAGAAGCCTAGCATAGGTGGCAGGATGTTCAAGGTGTTTTAGAATAAGATGCATCAGTGTTGCAATGGCATCATTTGTGCTACGCTTCTTTATGCAAACTGATATGTGTCAAGAAGTGGCTCCACCTGTGAACGCAGCTTTTCTAAAATTAGCTTTTTTAAAACATTTAAAGACATTTGAGGTTAAAGTCACTGGCCTGTAATCATTGTCCACTTGAGGGCTCACTTTTTTAGTACGTACCTTAAAAGTTCTCTCTGTACCTTGCCTTATGACTTTTTCTTCATGTATTAAGTTCAGATGTGTTGCCTCCCACTCATCTGAACTGGAACTTGTCCAAATTGTCTACACAGAGATTTAGTTTGAATGCCATACTGAGAAACACGTCAGGCAAAGCAATAACATCTGACTGGAGACAGGTAAATTCCATCACATTAGTGTGTCTTTCTGACTCACATCTGACTCAACACACGTTACAGGGTTAATAGAATGATTTCAGACTTCAAAAACACTAATATAATTAATATAATTCAATAACTAAGATACATTTATAAAGATAATTTGATAGAGAAGAGAGAGAGAACCACTTAATTATTCTGCACGTGAATAATTAGTGCTCGATCAGCAACTTTTACACACGTGTTTGGAAATTTACTTTGAGAAAGCATATTTATAGTGCACATTTTGTGGTATTTTTGCTTAGATGCATAATTTGAGTAGCAAATGTATTTACAAAATGTCTAATCTGTAGTTCAATGAATGAACACAGTATTGCTCATAGCAGTGTTCATCAATATTTTAGGGTCAGAATGTTATTTCATAAACAAGCTCATGTTTTTGTCTCACTGATGAAAGAGGCTAGTTTAGCTCTGGGTTAGTCCTGTTTCAGTCCTTATGAAATCCTGGTCTAGTCCTGGTTAAAACCAGCTGAGTGAGCACTAAATACACAATGGGAAGTAAAACAATCCTGTTTTTAAAGTTTTCAAAGTGTGTAAAAGTTAGCACATTGCGCTAATCAGCGTGCATATTTAATGAGGTGTTAGTATTTTGAAGTCTTTATCATGCCATATCTTTGTGATTCCTGGGTCTTTTTAGATTAGTTAAAAACTCAGACTCATCTCTGTCTTGCTGTCTGTACAGCAGAGCTCACTCCCCTGTATTCAAAGCACTAACAGCAACGGAACAGATCCTCTGTTTGTGGACTACTTATGACAGTGAGGATGAGAGAAAGACACAGCAGCAGCAGAGCGAGGAGCTTTCATTCATGTTTTTGGGCTGAGTCACGTGACCTGCGTTAACGCCAACAAAATTATTAACCGCAATTAAGCACGTGGTGCGATTATCCAGAAACCACAGTGGCTTTCAGGTCATTATACAAGTATTTATGGTCTTGGACAACACAGAGCATAGTAGACTGCAGCTGGTGTTGCAGGTATTGTGCAAGAATCTCACACACATATCCCAAACTGAACCAGCCTAGCAGTCATTGTACAAGAGACCAATTTGAGGGACAGTCAAATAGAATCTTTTTTATTTTTTTTATTTCTCTAATTACCCAAACACCTCTTATGTTAGTGCATAAACTTGAGCATTCAAAACACGCACTAAACCTGCCCTGCGCTGAATGTACATCTGGTAAATGCTTTTACGCGACAAAAAGTTCTACCGTTCATGTTTTTGTCCTTACAGTCACTGACAACTCACTCCATGATTCTTATCCACCGCCATGTCCTGCTATGTCTGGTCTGAGGAAGACATAAAACAAACTACTCCAACGCCAAACTACATATAAGGGATCTGGAAAAGCCCGCGCCGAACATGCAGATGGTATATGACTTTGCACAGACAGAGAAAATGACTCCCCCAGTCGCAGTATATTAATAATTTGAGTTCTGGTCTTGGTTTATTGCGTGTTGCGCCGAAACTCCCAGGCCATAAATCCGGTGTTTATTCCACAGGTGCTGCTAGACCTGAGCAGCTTTGACTTACAACCCTCCGAAAAAAAGCGCTTCAGGGAATCCGGGCTTTATGAAGTGGTTCCTCTTAACGCAGCATTATGTCTCGCATCGCCCGGAAAATAAAGTAGCTTCTAATATCCAACAGATGCACGTATAGTTTGCTATCTTAAATGCAGTTCGATCAATCCTGTGGGCAGTTTAGAGATACGTTCACTCCTAAGTCAATCGGAGCGAGGTGTAGCGAGAAAAGTAGCTTCGGTGATGGATAGCAAAAGAGTTCGCCTCAGTCTGCTGGTCTCTATAGAGATTACCGCTGGTCAGAAATGTTTCACAGTAAAACACAAGCCTCTGAAGATCCAGGAAACACACTTCTTCATACTGTACCAAATGCCCGGAGACAAACTCAGACAGTATTGCGCAATATACGTTATCTATTTTTATTTTTTTTCCAGGACTACAGTAGAGTGGATACAAGAATAGACGAGTCACGAGATAGGGTCCACAAGATCCAGAGGAGATTTAGAAATAATGTGTGTTAATATAATTCGAATTGCAATGATAACACGTAAAGATAAAAAAAAAAAAAAAGTCAGCTAAGAAAGTCTAAAGATGTTAATTTCATGTGAAATCTCATACTTTGTACACTAACTCTAGCGTCAGTGACCTCGAAGTTCCTCTGCTCTGAGTTTGTTAACACATTAAGCTCATATTTAACTTAAAATATGCACATTTAAACATAATGATAAAAATAGCATATTCTATGTTGTTTGTTTTGTAGGTGTTTATGCGCTCTGCAGAAGCTTCGGTGCATGGCTCCACCCCCTGTGTATCTCTCAGGCTCCGCTCATTTTCCTACTTTTGCTGACAAGAGTATCACAAAGAACAAGGAGCACATCTTTTACTTTAAAGCTATAGATGAAATACGCCAAAATAGGTCTGTGGGTGAGTTTTAAAGTATGTCTAAGACTTCTACAATTGTGCTGACTTCTACAATTTAGAACATTCATCTATTAGTTCCAAAGAGGCCAACATTTTTTTAACACGTTGACCGTAAAAAATGGTTTAAAAAATACATGATGGCCTCTTTGGCCTTTCCATAGCATTCACACTGACCCATGTTCACTCTCACATCTGATTATCTTTTTTATTAAGTCAACAAGCTTTATGTAAAAGAAAGAACATTTTTAGACAAAGTTGTTAAAGTCTTCAAGTAATAGACTTTCACCAAATAAATTTCTATTATTACAGTTTTTTTCCAAACTGAAGCTGCTGCTACAGTTCTCTTTTGCCTGTGATCCTAAAGCAGCTGCTCACTTGTCACAAACTGCACCCTCACATCTGGCTGGAGCCACACCTTCTATACTGACAGTGTATAGAGCTTAGAGAGGAACAACAGAGGAATAATTAAGACCATCCGCTAAGACCGGCTAGATCGGGCTGATAGTGTTTATCGTTATTTTCACGTTTTGACTTACAAATACAACAAAAAACGTAGCCCTTATTTCAAGAACAGAATATTTTTTTTTTAATAAATTGAAGTCAGTGTGTATTTTTCCTATTTCATGTAAAACTAGATTTAGTTCAAACTAATAAAAAAAGACTCAAAACCTAAAAGACTCCTCATTCCAAGCACATATTCACTTATTTTCAAATAATTTGTTACATAAATATCAAACAAATATTTCCAAATTGCAGAGTGTAGGAATCTTCATTAGATCATAATGTTGTTGTTTTGTGAAGCACTCTGAATTACTTATTGATAGGAATATAAACTGGTGCATCTACAGTATTAGAAAGTTGATAGCATCATTTATTCAACTTTTATTAGAATTTGTTCTGTTGTAGCATGTTTTACTGCACGATATACTCGATATTACATTTTGCATATCTTTGAAACAACATTCACTATATTATTATTGAAAATGTGATATATGCACACCTCTACCTCCTGGTTTTGGCTTTAATGCGTGTCACACTTTAGCCTAAACTTTTCAGGTCATTTCAATATAAATGTCTTGTAATAAGTCATGTTTAAGTTTTGACTGACTGAAGAAAAAAATAAACTAACAGTTTACAGAAGGAAAAAAAAGTTTGATGGAAAAGGTAAAATTACAGACATTTTTACAGCCATGGACACTTCACACAGGACGAGAAAAATTACAATTTACAATAGGTCCCAAGGTAAATATTAGGCTGTGCGAATGGGACAATTTATCAAGTCAAGCCACTACAAACCAAATATTTACAGCCAGGCAGCATTACTTCCATGTTTCCATATTTATTCAGCTCATAATCCACTACAGCGCGGCTCAGCGTTGACACCAGCCATTATCACATCTCCGCTCAGACATTTGGAGAGCATTTTAGTTCTTCCCCGCTGTTCCTCCCGCCTTCTGTTCCTTAATAATCACAGCTAAGTCATTCCGGAACATGTTTTTTTATGTCCCGACACCCGCTCTAATGCATATCCCTGTTGTGCGCAAGGTTGTACGGCCCAGAGGCGACGGCGCTGGAATGGCGAAATATTTTATACTCGCGGGGAATGTGAGTTACAGCGGCGGAAGCTCATTTCGCATGCTCCCGAGTCCATCGGCGATGCGGATTCGCTGTCTGGTCGGGTAAAACTCACGCACATTGGATCATAGACGTGCATTAATGTAGCCTCTTGTGGCCCCGCTGCGACTGCGAAGCATAATCTCAGAATTCATTTGTTGTTTTTTCGTTCTGAAGTGAAGCTGTGGTGTTGGGCGTGTGATGTGGTTGAGAACAGAATTTGGTTTTGTGCGGTTGGTGATGTGATGTCGTAAGGAAAACTCTGGCATATAAAAACAAAAATGTGGTTTGTAACAGTACAGCTTCTAAGGGACATCGATCTATGAATGTTTCACTGTATGGTTTTAATCTTACTTTGCTTGCATTGGATCAATTGCATGTGTTTTATGTGGGTTTTTCACAAATAAACCAGTTTTCACAAAGATACATGTAGTAACATCATGGAAACAAACAAGTGGCGGACCATCTGTCATTGTCCACTTTGTAGGGGAAAGTGGGCTGAGTTGATTTTACGTCACATGACTTTAAAGTGAGACCATGAGAATAATTCTTCAAAATACAACATGAACACATAATTCAGGATGTTGTGCATCTCTGGAAACATTTTGTTTAATCTGAAGTACAGTATTTAAGAGATACACCTTTCTGAAAAAAAGTTGTCATGAGGCACAACGTGCCCCCAGTGCGGGAGAAGTTGTGCCTATGGAGATTGTGTTGGGTTAAATTGTGCATTTATTATCAAAGGTTGTATGGAGGATTTTTCAAATCCAACAGCTTGCTGTTTTTTCAAATATGCACATGTGTTTCCCTCCCAGGGCCACGCCCTTCACTGTAACTGGACCAATGAGTTAGTTAGGAACACTGAGGTTTGCTTGACAGTTAACAGGCCAATAGATAACGAGGTACCTCGTTACTATTGGTCAATGTTTTTCTGGCCTCATCATGTCCACAGTTTATATATTTTTATAATTCTTTTATTGTTTAGCAAATCTATGTATCTATCTGTTTTTGACCAAGACTGACAATAAATATTAATATAAATAAAATTATTAACTGGACACTTACAAATAATGGTGTAAAAAGACATCGGCCTGCACATGCGTAGTTGTGCCAAAAGGTACAAAGTTGCGCGTAGAGCTTCTGTTTGCATAGTCTGCTTGCTTTTACAACTTTTCCTTATGAAACTCGGTCAGAAGCTGCATTTTCTGCTGTTACAGCCATCGCTGCATCTATAACAGATGACAGAAGAGAATGCTTTTGTTTGAAGAGGATAGCTTCAGGACCAGTTCAAATCCCTCATCTGATGTCAATCGCATTTGAAGTAAACAACTATGTCACTATGACAACTACTTCACCAGATGTAGCAACCTATGTTAATCTGAGACCTGTGGACATTACAGCATAACCCCTGTTGCAACAAGATCCAACCATTCTCTGCCCCTCACTGACCAAGCTAGAGAAACAACTTGAGCTAAGGCTGTTGTCAGTCGTAACTACAAAAGTTTATCACTGTGTGAAAACAAACTTATGCTGCTATTTCAACAATTGTGAATGAAATTCGACCCTACGACCCTTAAAGTAACATTCAGGTGAGTGAAAAAAAAAAAAAACAGTAAAAATTCAAGCAGAAGTTTCGACCGTTTATTGTCACATGTCTTTTTTTTTTATTAGAAGTTTCCCCAGCTAACCAGATGGGCAGCAACTCTTTGTGCATGGAGCATGCGCAGTAGACGGAAAGTGACATCGATCGAAAATCCCTCTATAGAAAAAATGCTCTCTAGCACAGTGGAGCTACTACTGCGACTGAATTGCAACAGCTACCATCTAACAATGCCAAATGTTGAGTGAAGTGAGTTACCAGGTTCAATGCATATCTATTCACAGCTTTATAGCTTTTGACACATTTCATTATAAAGCAGAAACATGTCTAGTATGGTAATGCAGAACTGCAGGAGACAAAGGTAGGTCAACGTGTGAGCAAAATGTCATCTAAAACGCCAATAACCCTTCCGGGACTCTTTCCTGTGCGATCTGATGAGCCCGGGGAGCGTGAAGGAGCAGATGGGCGGAGTTCACCTCATCATCATTCAGGTACAGGACACAATATAGACCGTTCCGCCGCGCTGATATTTGCACACACTGTCATTTAAAAAAGACGTGCGAAAGCTGCGGACGACACGCGCGTAGCATTCGACCCCGCGGATCTGCAGACGGATTTGGCTGATAGAAAGGCTGATCTTCATAAAGTCCCTGGCTCTACGGTGGCATTTACTCAGCGCAGACACTTGATCTTCATAATGTGCGCGCGAGATGAGGTCACGGTCTCTCCGCGACAGATGTGTGTGTGTGTTAAGAGTCAGGCTGGGGATGAACATGCAGCACGGCATTAAGGATCTGATACGAGGATGATTGTAGGGAGTCATTGTTTCTATTTTTGTTTTACATGTGAGAGTAGAAATGCTGAGAAGTAAAAGCTAGATTAGGATTAGTCTGTGCAAGGCTCTTTTTGAATAACTGCTGATATAGAATACTGGGCAGAGGAAAGGACAATGTAAACTGATGATACTTTTATCACAATATTCAATTCTGAGTATGGATGACAAGATATTTGTTATAGGTGCACAACAATGTTCAAATCCAGCACATGGTTTTGTACAGTTGTGTTTCAGAGTAAAAACAGTCTTCTTAAATAATATATAAAATATATATATATATATATATATATTATATATAATATATATATATATATATTTATATATCAGAGATGGCAAAGGTACTGATGTTTACTCTCAAGCAAAGTACAGTTACAAAAACAACTCTGATAAAAGTCAAAGTCCTGCGGAAACGCCTTTACTTGAGTAAAATAAGTAATATGTATAAGTAATAAGTAAATGTGTGTGATTTACTTAAGATGGGTAGCTGAACTGCAAATACATTTTGGTTATAATCTGACAACTTCCTTTCCTAAATCCTTCACACATGTTTAATTTTTGGTTGAATTACAGCTTATAAACTCCTTTTTACAAACAACATTTTTTTTTTTTACATTTGGCTCCTGATGAGAACTAAAATCCTTCTTTTTCAACTCAAACAGTACACATTGATTGATTGAACTAATTTTTTACCAAGGCTGCTTTTATCATGTACTTTTTTAATGGAAAACACAATGAGTAAAATGTTTGACTTCAATGACAATAATTTGACTTGAAATAAAAACTTTTTTTTTTTTAACAAGACAGAAAGCACATCGAATATATATATATATATATATTATATATATATATATATATATATATAGGATATATATTATTAATATATAATATATATATACATTACATTTATTACATTAGACATTATTTTAGAATATATATATATAAGCATTAGTGCTGCAGTAAGAAACATATGTAAATCAAACTAGTGTTTAAAAAGTATACAAACAAAGCTATAAATCATAACATCTAGGTTTGAGAACTGTGTGGAGCCTATCATCATAAACATTCATGAGTAGACGCCGAGTCAGCAGCTCTGCTCTGTTGCTACAACACAAACGGAGCGACACCATATTCCTGCGGTAGATGTGATGACGCAAATCATTGGACACATTGGCAGAAGTTGCACTTTTATGAATAAACAAGCTAAAACAAGCGATTTCAGCAAAACCGTGAACAAAACGGACTGATTTGTGTCTTATGAAGCTTATAAACTACATTGGCGTTGTTAAATTATATTTTCCCAAACTGATACATTCATAGGCAGAAAATGCTGTTCAACCTCATCAGTTGCCGATGCAACTGGACACTCCTCCACAAAGAAGTAAAGCTATATGTACAACTTTTATTTGGTGATGTTTATATATCTTTCTGCTGTTCACACATGTAAATGAGGACATTTGTGTCATTAGAGGCTTAAATAATGTCTAGATCAGAAATCTCTGTTCGCTGCCATTAGCAGTTTTATACACAATTTAACCTAGAATGAAAGAGTTAATTTTGTACACTCAACAGAAAGTTGCACGAGCTTTGATCTCTGCTAAATGTGGTCGCTAGGCTTGTATAGTTGACATTCTCTAGATCTTTCATAACTTGCATATTTTGCAGGGCTAATGCTATCGATATCGACTATTGGAAAACAAACATGATTGTACATTTTTGTCATTTTGTTGGATATCTAGTTTTCTCCGTCTGTGTTAACTTTTTCTATGTCCTGTGTTAATCCAGGCTCAAAGTCACTGAATAGGCTTAGTTCCCGTCACCAAACAACAAGTGGTAAAAAACAAAGAACACTTTTTTCTCAGTATTAAATTTTGTGTTATGACCACATTATTACTTACTCACATTAAATTCTTTTGTATGAGAGAGCTAGAAAAACCCGACCACAGATTCATGACTGTGTACGTTTACCCTCGCCGTAACACCATTCTGCCACAAAATGCACTTCCCACATAAAAGATAATCTAAAGTGACCTATGGGCCGGCGTGTGATTTCTAGCCGCGGCGTGTCAGATGCTGTTTTCTCTCAGGTGAAGGGGTCGGCTATCTAACCTTTAATTTCATCCGACATTTCTGCCGACAGACCTCCAGCCTTATCCAGGGAGGAAAAAATAACCCTTACTCTCTTTCTTTTCCCGCCGCCGTGACGGATAAGTCCACATATTAACGCTCCTCTTGTTTTTGCCTTCGCCTCTTGATCACCGCTGACATGTCGCTGGATTACTCGGCTCTCCGAGTGACAAATTTGATCACGGCGATGATTGAATCCCAGAGTGAGAGCAGGAGTTCAGGACCGATCTTGGCGGCTATTGAAAGCGGCGCCGGCTCGATAAGTGTAAGTGACAAGGTTGACGCCGTTCGGAACCTGAAGCATAATGTTATTGTCATTAATGTGTTGGTTTAGGCCAAAATGGAATCAAGAAATGGCAGGAGATGCACTTGCTGACAGCTGCGTATAATGCGCTGTGTAATGTCAACTCAGTCTGTGATATAGAAGCACAAAACAAATGGAGCGCTTCACTGGGTCAATCAAAGAATGTGGAGATTGTAAAAAATACTCAGGTGTTCATCAGAAAAAGAGGTATGGGTAAAGCAAAAGGTTCTTAATCACCTGAGGGTTTCATAGGAAAGCATGGGGAAACAAAATTTTAAAAAATGCATTTTTATGGAAGTGTCTATTGTTCCTTTAAGGTGTATGTTTGTTGTGTGTGGTGTAATCTGTACTACATCAAAGGAATATAGAAATATCTAAATTGCCATTAAGCCCAGAATATTTTGTAGCTTTCAGAGACTCAATCCAGAAAGTTTCTTAGTTTAAGTTTTCTTCTATATCAGACAAAGGCTGAAATTGTGTAAATACCTTTAAAGGTATTTCACAATTTCAGCCTTTGTCGGATATAGAAGAAAACTTAAACTATTCTACTTAAAGAAGACAAAATGAACGTTCTCAGCATAACAGAAAGTTTCTTTTTTGATAGCAAACTACTCTGTCACTCCTCTGATGTTTGGAGGGATAACGTCAATGGCCATGACTTTTACTTTGTCGTTTTTGTGCAGTAAACACTTAATATTGACACAAGGTCAAAGAAATACAATCTGCTATCTTAACTCGGGTGGTTCTGGTCAACACATTGCTTCCCATAAATCAATAATTAGTACTCTTCCCAGTTTTTGGGAACCTTCTGCATTTCTGTTATTCCTGACCTAGCAGCTTGAGTGAAAGAAATTGAAACGAAGCACAAGGTAGTATCAGCCTGGCTATGTTTGATGATGTTTATAACTGTACAAATATGACATTAGAAGAGGTTGTTACAACTGTTACCTAGGAACCATTTTCTAAACAAGGGCCCAAATCCATACAGATTACACAACAGTTATATTCAACGAATAAAAATGGCCAATAACACCTTTGTTTTGGTCATTTGTTGTGCGTTTGACTCTTGTTCAATGTCAAACTGAGCGATGTGGCATTATCTTATCAAACTATACCACTACTATACCACTTTTTTTTAGATGTCAGCAGTGTGAATTTGACTGTAGATACCAAATATCAAACCGAATATTCCTGAACAGTTACACCCCTAGTTACATGATTTACTGTCCAATGCCAACAAGTTAACCACCAGAAAAGAAAGATTGATGAAAAAATATGAAATCATACATTATTTCCAGATGTGATATACCCAATCCCATCTGCTATCCCACCTTCACATTTAAAACATATACTATATTACGCCAAGTTACCACTTTTAGTATAACAATGTAGTTTGTCATTTTACAAAAGGTAGAATATGTTTTCTTCGACTTCTACGGTAAATAACCAAAAGCCACCAATGAAAGCACACACTCATACAAAAAATATCGCCATCTTCTTAAATCTTTCCCTTCCTGTATCTCTCTAGCGATGATCCTTCTTCTCCACAGATGTGCCTGTCTGGGCCGTGTCTGATCCTCCCGGTCTGTCCCACATGTGTCCTCCACCTTTCGCGGTGCCCGGACGCCCTGAGCCCCCCTCCGCAGACAGGGCGGGACCACGGTAAGCGCCTCACCAGACTGAAGGGTTATGGGATTGGAGAGGCGGGCGTGAAGAGCGTACAGATCAGAAGCAGGCCAGGCACTTTTACTGAGGTTGTTTGTGGAGTTTTGGTGAGCACAATTATATTTCATTTTGGTGATGTCTGTAACTGTACTTTGTGGTTGAACATGACCAGCAATAATGTACGGTGCGAGTTAAATTCTATAGTGGATGTAACGATGTGTCATTATATATGAATATTATCTATGTTTTAAATGGATGATATGTAATTGCTTATGTAATGTAGAATATTTCACTGGTTCAAGACATTTTTAACTGGATAAGAGAATTGGGCTTAAAATAAGAAAAGAAAACAAAAAAGTGTATTATTTCAAGTCAAATTACTTACCAATGGGTTAAGTAAATTGTTCTTACAGTTCAAACACTTTGAAACAAGGGAATAATCTAGGTCTCTACAAAAAAAAAAAAAAAAAAAATCAAGGTTAAATTAGTCAAAATGCTTGAAATTTGGTTTAAATCTTAGAATCAAGCAACTTTAACTTGAAATTCCTTTTTAAATAAATTATTTAAAAAATAATTTGTTTATTGCATGTTTCTCATTCCCTACTGTTTTGTGTTGCAACACTGGAAATTCAACAAACAAAAAATATATATTCTGTACTGTTCACAAATCGACCAGACTTATTTTTGAGTTCAGTTCAGTTTTGAACAGTTTATTTCAGCTTGATTACTTATCCTATGTCCTTTGCACTCAGTAGATGAAGCTCTAACTCAGTTCCTAATTTAGTAAACATATGACTGTCAAATGTCTGTTTTTTTTTTTTTTTTTTTGTTTTTTTTGCAACTGTATCACAGCTGAATTTATGTTGCCAGGAGTGACATGGTCCACACATTGAAGATTAGAAGCTATGGACTAAGCAAGAGCAAATTTTTGCTATGAATCCTGGTAATTGAAAAGAAATCTACACAATATGGTGGAGCCTAAAGAACTGTGTGGAACAAGTGCATAAGCCTATCACAGACAGTTGTGTCTGTACCATGGTGCAACATCAGCTCAAACTCAAACATGTTCCTGATTAATGGTTCAAAATCAGCTTCAGGCTCTAAGAAACCAAACTGGCAACGCAAATGAGAGAGTCCGAGAGGCTCATTCTGCTTTCTGATTGATATCCTCTAGAGAACCAAAACACCAAATGGAACATTTAGAATGAACATCATGACCATTGCTTTTTAAGATAGGTCAGAATTGCAATGACTTTTAGTACATCTGGGCTGTTTACCTTGTATCTGTGACACAAACAGGCCATGTTTATGAATATGAAATCATAATCTTACATACTGTTCCTTTAATCTGCTTTGACGCATGTGATTCCAAAGTGTTTCTGCTCAACAGATTGTTTGAAGAACTGGGATAATGTATAACACATTAAACGTGTTCTTTTCTAACAGCCTTTATAAAACCTTAACTTTCACTAGACCAAAATGTTCTTTATATTCGACTACAGCCCTTTCCGTTTACCTCCATGTGGCCCAACACGACTGAGAACTATCACGCTTGTTTAGCTCGGTCTAAACTCCAAATGCCATACGGGTGCGATAACGCTCTGGCTGATAGAATAGACTTGATTGTGAACAGTATGGGTTTGATTGCACCAAGTAAACAAGTCATAGGATCCCCCGCCGGCAATTTCTGCTCTCTCATCTCCCACATGGCATTTACCACAATTACCATGTGAATAGTGCGTAATGGTGATCTATCTGAGAAATGCTGAACTGGATTGCTCTTGATTTGCAGAGGGGTCTGAGTCAATGGTGGAGGTCAGCGCGGGTGAAATGATGAGAGATGATTTCGTACAAAGGTTCCGGACCTGTTTGAATTTCATCAGCGGAAGGGCCCGGATTGGTGAGGTTCATCTTCTGGAGTGGGTACAAGCGCTCTTTGGTGAAGCGATAACGAGGAGAATGGAGCGCGGGCTCAAATGGAACACAAACGGAAACTGGAGCTCTGGTTGTATAGGAACTGACGTGACACAAGATGGACATTTGACTATTTTGCTTTAGATGTAAAGACGGTGAACATGACGTGAGAATAAGCATGATTAGCAGTAATTTTGAAATATTTGAAGACATTGTGGTGCTTTAAGGGAGGGGATTGTAACAAAGGCAAAGTTGTAACTCAGGGAAAAGATAATTCATCATTCAGTGTTTGACCACTCCCACTTTTCTCTTTTGCAGTCCAAACCACTAGTTTATGGGCACAATCATATCACAGGGTGGTAGTTAACAAAGATAGCAGCATGTAGCACCTGAATCAACCAAATCAAAGATGGCATGTTGTAGGACTGGGTATTGCTTTTGATAGAGGTCACGATATGATACATATCTTGACACTCTGGTCATGATACAAATATTCCAATGCTCTTCTCCACAATACGCATCAAGTTATATTTTACTGACCAAAATGAGAAAATGTATAAACAATTATAGAAAGCTTTGCATACCTGTAAAAAATGTTTTCAACATATTTTTGAGGACAGGACTCCTTAAAATCAACGCTAAGAATGTAACTTTGATTATGTAGAATAACAAAATGCAGAAGCATTGTATTTTCACACTGCTATAGCAACAGCTTGTCTGCACTAATGGGGGTTCTAACAATAAACAAAAAAACTGCTCTTAATGTTACATACAAGTGCCCTATGAATAAATCATTTTCCAGGTTCATATGTGTAAAATGTAACGGGTTTAGGAATCCCTTGTCAAAATATATCCCGAATCTGATACATCGAGTACAGTCCTAGCATGTTTCTGCTACACAGTCTCACTAGATGGCGTACTTTTACCACGACACAAAAACAGCGTATTTGACCACGACTTCACAGCTATTTTTAGTACTTATGTTACGCCGTGCATTTAGCACGATATGAAAAAGCGTAAAAATGACACGAGATTTCACAGCGTCAAATAGGACGAGTTTTGGTTGAAGCCACGCGGGGACGTTTTCTTCAGGTGAAACGGGTAAGTTCAGACATAAAGTTACTAAAATTGGTAAGATTAGATCTGGGGCTTGGGGCAGGTTAAGATTAGAATCAGGATTTCATTAATATTCATAAATAAGAACACGTCTTAACAACCACCATTGAAATGAATGGGGACTGTGACGCGTACTATAATTACGCAAAACAGCTGTGAAGTCGTGCTAATCATACGTAATTTGCATGTTGTGTAATGTCGTGGTAAATGTACGCTTTCGTGTGAGACCGGGCTCGTTTCTGACACTGTGAGTGACTCTAGATATTGGATACACTAGTTTGATTTGTTGCTGGGATTGGCTAAACATAAACTAAGGTAAGCGGACTCTAGTTAAATCACCCAATCAGCTCGAAGTATTTTATTAAACATCCCTCATTTTGGTTCCACATAGATTATGTGAAAGAAAATCCATCTGGTGTCAGTTAAAGGTCTTTCACACCAACAAAAACCCAGTCGCTGTCGGTCTTTGAGGCACACTGATGTAAAAGAACTTTCACACAAACACGATCCAAACAGCCACCAGAGTGAGCATGTGTGTGATGTAATGCTTAACGAAAACGATGAAATGCGAGTATTTGTCAAACTCTGAAAACAGATGGTTCCAATCTTACCTCACGGATTAAACTCAGCTTCTATTTCCCGCCACAGTCCAGCCTTCGTATTTCCTCTGACCAGTTAGTAGCCTTTCTCCTCCGTACTTTCATTCCGTTTGAACCCGTGTAAATAACAACAATCCAAGCTCGTTTAAAGATCGTTTTCCATAAACGTCATTTTCAGTTTTCCGCACTATTTTCCTGCACACTGATTCGCTGGTTCTCCTGTAGCCACACAACAATCCAACAGCTGCATATGCGGCAACTGGCGACTGCTGGCGACGCAGACTCTACAAGCAAGTCTTCAAAAACCTCCCTGTACGACCTGCTGCACGCTCCTTTGACCCCTGACAGCCGCATTCACATCAAACACACAAAGTTGCCAGTGTGATGTTGAGATTGGACTCCCATTTAGATGTGTCCCCCTCACTAGCTTCAAGTGATGGGGGAGCTTCTTATTTTGGCTAAATTTAGGCATTACTCAACGGCTAAGTTTAGGATTGCGGCTTGGGTGAGTGTTAGCAAAAGTCATTTGAAAAAAAAAACAACAACAAAAAACATATACAATATATCACTGATTTTCTAGCACTAACTTTAAACAAGGGGTGTCCAATCTTTACAGAACACTGGACAGGTTCAGATAGGCGATTTGGCTTGTTGTGAAAGACCCTTTAGGTCAGTGTTTCCCCAACCAGGATTATGTGGACCCCATTTGCCAGGGGGTCCTTGGGATGATAGCAGATTTAAAAGAAAGGTAGAAATGCAACTATTGTATTGTCAAAAGTGTTATTTGCAACACATATTACATGTTAAGGGGCAATTGTTTGACTTGAAATACATTAAAACAATAACATGCTAGGGTTACACATGAAAATATATGAGTAATGATAAAATACCCCTAAAAACACATGACATAAGGCATTGTTTTTCAATCAATGTGCCAGGGAACACGAGTGTGCCTTGAGTTGCTGCCAGGTGTGCCTTGAAAAAGCTAAACCAATCACCATTTCTGCATTTAAAGAATTATTTAAAGATGTTCTCTGTAAAAAAATGAATACTTTTGTGTTCCAAAACAGCTTTATTTAGCCATATTTCAATAAGTGGTGTGCCGCAGAAAAAAAAAAAAAAAAAAAAGCAAAAAAGTGTGCCGTGACTCTGTGTGAGATCATGATTAGGGGGTACTCAGATGAAAAGGGTTGGGAACTACTGCTTTAGGTTACCAAATTGCTATATTAGTTAGTTTGATTATGGTTGATAGGGTGGGGATGGTTGTAACTAAGTGTTAGAATCAACTACAGTAAGTGTTGTAGCCATGTTACAAAGGGAATGTAATTTCTGGTCAAACAAATAATCCAAATAATAGTTCATTTAAATTGCATAATTGTATTCAAAACTATTCAAAGTTACACAATCCTTAGAACACCGTTTAAATAATTAATCTCTATACCCTTTTACCTGTTCTACAGTATTTCTGTCCATCGGTTGGTTGGTGACTTGACACTTCACGCTCTCGAACAACACTTTCCGTCAGTCCTCACTCAGAAAAAAATAAAACCTCCATCCGAGAGCATGTCCCGGCCCGAGTTCTTTCTAGCACTCTGGAGGTGTCTGATAATGACAGCCAGTGAAGTGACAGTGAGAGGTGTGCGGCAGGATCTGTTTTTGCCTCCTGTCTTGCACCTCGGCTAATCCCAGGGCGCTCGTGTTAGCACGCGGCGCTGAGGAAATGAGCTAAGAGCTGACGGGGGATTGCGAGGTGAGGATTATCAGAGAAGACACGCGGTAAAAAGAAGTGGCGAAAAGTGTGGCACCGGGTTGTCGATCTAATGGTCTGACGGAGAGGAATAAATATAAACCGTACAGTGTTATGTAATGGGAGCGTGGGCGGGACGACGTTTACAGGACTATTGTTATCTCTTGCTTGGGCTGGTTTTCGAGCATTTTTGACGGGTAACCTTTCGTCGCCGCGTTCAGCTTAAATATCACGGGTGTAGCGATTTTTATATCTCACTCTGAACTCAAACTCCAATTAGTGTAATGGTAAATCATCTGAGTTTCTATTCTTTTGTGAATTGTCCATGTCTGTAAAATGTTTGTAAATTGTTTTTTACCTTCTGTAATTCACCAAACTCAGACCTCCTCATACAATTTCCGCGCTGTGTGAATAGTCCAGTCTTTGAAGAAAACGTAGACATACAACAAAAAACGTACAATAAGCACATTTTTACGCCTTCTTTACATCAATATGTTACGAAAAGCCAAAATGTAAAATAACCACAATATTTTCTTTGGGTTTAACGGGTAAAGCTTATCCTACCCAAAATCCCAGTCCTAAACTTACCCATTTTAGTAACATCAAGACTAAACTTACTCGTTAAACCCCCCCAAAAAAGCTTATTTTACATAAAAAAGGCATAAGGAGACTGGAGACTGAGATCTGTGAACTGTAAATGAATTAATTAAGATGACAACGATATTTATAGACAATGTAGAATCTTGTACGCTCAGACGAATATTTTGAGGCTAAAGTTTGGCTCATGTACTGATAATGTGAAGGTGACTTTATTTAAATCATATTGTACACCTTTGTACGCGGCCCACCTTATCTCTTATGTAAAGCTTTATCTGGGGCTGAAAAAGTCTGAAAATGAAATTCTTATGTCTCTCACGAATATAAGTTTTAGTGCAGTACATTATCAGTCACAAATGTGGCAACATTGGTATGACAGCTTTTTTTTTGTGTGTGTGTACTTGTATGATGTTCTTTTTTAAATGGACCCTGAGTCGGGAATAAAGATGAATTGAAATTGAATTAATAATGATTCTGTGGCCTTCAGATTCATCTGAACATTTTGAAGCTGTGATATACACCTTTGTGACAACCAGACTGGACTAACTATTTCAGATGCTGTTCCACGAGTGACTAAGGCCTCCTCCCACTTTCTAAAAATCCATTCCAACCTTCTTGGGATTAGCCTGCCCTCGTCCTTCTAGTTGTGCCTGTTTTCCTCAACACTTTCAGCCCGATCTTGCCCTTTTGTCTTAGCCGGTCTTAGCCTTGGTCTTAATTATTCCTCTGTTGGCCACTAGTGGCTCTCTCCAAGCTCTATACACTGTCAGTGTAGAAGGTGTGGCTCCAGACAGATGTGAGGGTGCAGTTTTTTTCATTGAACCTGACACATGCTCACGCCTGTGACAAGTGAGCAGCTGCTTTAGGATCACAGGCAAAAGAGAACTGTAGCAGCAGCTTCAGTTTGGAAAAAAACTGTAATAATATAAATCTATTTGGTGAAAGTCTATGTACTTGACAGACTTTAACAACTTTGTCTAAAAATGTGTCTTTTCTTTTACATAAAGCTTGTTGACTTAATGAAAAAGATAATCAGATGTGAGAGTGAACATGGGTCAGTGTGAATGCTATGGAAAGGCCAAAGAGGCCATCATGTATTTTTTAAACCATTTTTTATGTGTCAACACGTTAAAAAAATGTTGGCTTCATTTTTAGACAAAGTTGATAAAGTCTGTCAAGTAAATAGACTTTCGCCAAATAGATTTCTATTATTGCAGTTGTTTTTTTTTTCAAACTGAAGCTGCTGCTACAATTCTCTTTGCTTGTAATCCTAAAGCAGCTGCTCACTTGTCACAGGCGTGAGCATGTGTCAGGTTCAATGAAAAAAACTGCACCCTCACATCTGGCTGGAGCCACACCTTCTACACTGACAGTGTATAGAGCTTGGAGAGAGCCACTAGTGGCCAACAGAGGAATAATTAAGACCATCCGCTAAGACCGGCTAAGACAAAAGGGCAAGATCGGGCTGTTTGGCTCTGCAAACTTAAAGACCATTTTTTCTTCTTAAGTAAAAAACTAGAACATATGTAGATCAGCAATTTACATTTTGTTCAATCTAAAACCCCAAAATGATCGAAAACTGCAAAAAAAAGAAAAAGAAAAAAAGAAACAGCTCCAGTGACTTCCTGTTTATAACTGCATAAGTACTAAGCCCCGCCTCTTCACTTTAAAATGTAACTGTAACAAGCACCAGATTTTAAATAATGATTTTTTATCATAAAAAAAAATATATATTGGAGTATTATTGAAGTATAGTACTCTCAGACAGATATTTTTAAAAGATGTTCCACTCTCTCGGACAACCACCTCAGTCCACTAGAACATGGTTGGAATCCAGGCCTGTGGGCTACTATAAATGCAACAAGTGTTATCATTGTAATCATATTCGTCAAACTTAAATATTTTTGGACTGCCATACAGGCAAGGAATACACAATAAGACATTTTATCACATGCAAGACTACATTTGAGATCTGCAGGATGGTTTGTCATCTGTGTAACGTGTTCTACATTGGTAAGACCAAGAGACGTCTACAGGACAGACTGGCAGAATACAAATATGCTATTCGTACAGGCAACACTAATTATCCGATGGCCAGACACTTTTCTGAGTTGCATAACATCAACCCCTCCAGTTTACAAGCACATGGATTTGACCATATACCAGAGACAATACAAAAAGGTAATAGACTTAAAAAACTGCAACAACGGAAAACATTTCGGATTTATACATTGCAAGCCACTAAACACCCTGGATTGAATACTGTATTTTTGTAGTTTTGTGTGAACTTTTTTTCCTTTTGACGATACCACTTTTTTCCCACACCATCTCGTGGTCCATATATGTACTGCCCACTTCTCACACTAACTTGGTTAGATGGTGAAGCCTTATTGGTGGAAATCCTGTATATAATATCACATGTTGCATTTGAATTCTGTTTGTCCCCCTGATGAAGGCCAGACGGCTGAAACGCGTTGGGGCTTTATGAGGTTCGTTTTCGACATGCCAAAGTTAATAAAGGCATTTTATTTAAAGAGGGTGCCTTGGGTTTTTCTGTCAGTTGATGCAACTAATTTTTTTTGTTGGAAAGTAACTATGGGACAGTTTTGAACCACACATAGTTTGCTTTGAGTGTTAATTTTTGAATTATAACAAGTAAATACAGACAAGTGGCGGAGTGAAGAACAAAGTGGGCGGAGTGAAGAACAGGAAGTGTTTGAACACTCGAGCAAGAGCTGTAGAAGAATACAAAATTACTCACACATACAGTACATGAATCAATTTGAATAACTTTGAGTAAACTAATGATGAAGGAATGTTGTTATAACAAGGTTCAAATCATTGAATCATTAATTTTACATATAGGCCCTCTTTAAACCCTATTTCTAATCCTAATCCTGTTCACATCTACAACCTGTCCGTCATGAGAGTGAATCTCGACTTCACCGTTTTTCTAATCGAGGTTCTCTTCTTCCCACCGCATTTTTTCAAGTTTTACCTTGCTCAGAAGAAGGGTCTAATGACAACAATACATTTTTATAGTTTTCTATAAAATCAATCAAAGTATTCTACTCCACAGCCTCAAACTAAAATGTATTTATTGGCTGAAAAGTTACTTAATGGCCAGTCAGAAGTAGAACACAAATACAAAATTATCACAAGTACCATTATCCTTCTGACGCACAAAACAAACCAATCAGTGAAATTGTCTCAGCGAGAATAGGTCACGCTTTTTTTTTTATCTGTTTCCCATCTTAACTTGTTGTCTTTCGCCGCGTTTCAATCACTAATCACAAAGTGCACGGGGGACACTTTGCATTTGCTCTGTTGCTACGGGAAACCTCATTGTCATCCCATTTGTTTAGTTTCATCCGCAAAAGGTCAATGATTTCTCTGATTGAGCACTTTCCATGCAATAATTTTCTCAAGTAACTCGCGGCTCCCTCCGGCTTTTCTGCTTTCAAACGCGACGTGGAATAAATCACAGGCTGTCACGTGAAAGTAGCGCGGCGGAGAGCACAATTCAAATGCACTTTGCCGGGGAATAGTGGCGTCGCCGCAATTTGAAACTGACCTTTCATTCGTTTCCATTTTTAAACGACTTGTACAAGAGCAGCTGTCAGGAGGAAAAAGACGCAATTTCTTGTACTTACAGGATGTATGAGTTCGTCGCGGCTGCAGTAATTGTACCACTGTGCCTTCCACTGTCAAATCAAGCCTGGAGATAAGTGTGGTTTGGACGGATTTTCAGGCGGTTTTCTACCAAGGGCTTCAGTCTTTTTTTTTTTTTACAGAAATGATTCAAGCTTAGATATCAAATGTTTGGTCTTGGTTTCAGAAAATGTTGTCCTCTATGGAGCTCAACTGTCCTACTTTGAAATTTGGTGGTCTTAAGTAAAATTATTTTTGCTAAAATTCAATAACCTTATTCTGACCCGCCCACTTTTCTTGGCAGCACACTTCTGTTTAGCTGCAGTTAGCTGGTAGAATCAATGGCTGGGTTTAATTGAACTCACTGATATTTGTTTCCACTCGTACACATGGTTTCATAATCTAACATTTCAAACTCAATGTTGATACAATGTCTTTGACAAGAAATGAAAAGCTCTCATGATTATTTGTTTTGAATGAGTATTGCTACTATTTTAAACATACATTTGTTAGTTTATTTTCTTGATTTCACAAGTTCATAGAATAAATCTCTTACAGGCAGTTGGGGTCATCTAAGTTATGTTAGTGTCTAATACAACATTTAAACTCACATGTGACAAGATGTATTTCATATTCCATGTTGCAAAATGCTAGATCTAAAATAAGTTTGTGTGACAGAATTCATTTTGGAACAAACCTCCAGACTGAATTCTTGCCAGAGAACAATTAAGAAAAAAAAAGTGTAAGGTCATTTGAAACGGCGGACCAAAAGAATTTTTACGCTCAGTTCTGAGAATCTAGTTTTCTATTATTGTTAGTACACATTATGACAGTTTCCTTTTTGCAGAGGAATACAATAATTGTAAAAATAATTAAAGCCGCAAGCGGCATTCCTGGTCTCGGGCGCTAGGGGGTTGGGGGCGCAGGAGCTTGTTCGGGAGTCATGCAGGCCAGAACCGCTCTGAGTGGGACGAACTGAAAAGAATCTCGTTGTTGTGCCCGTAGGCAAGTCACTTTACCCACATTACCTATGGATCTGGTGTGAGTGTGAATGGTTGGTGGTGGTCAGAGGGCCAATGGTGCAAAATGGCAGGATCGCCTCCATCAGTCTGCCCCAGGGCAGCTGTGGCTACAATAGTAGCTTACCACCACTGAGTGGGGAGTGAATGAATAATGCATAACGTGAAATGTCTTTGGGTGTCTTGAAAAGTGTTGTATAAATTCAATGCAGAATTATTGTTACTACCTCCAGACCTCAGTGAAATTGTAATAATTAGGGCTGTGCATAATTAAGGTTAAGGTACAAGTACAAAGTGTGATTTATTCCTATTTACCCGTTTGTAAAAAAGCAAATATTGTTGAAACAAGGCAAGGGATTTGGAAAAGAAGGCATCTTACCGGTGCAGCATGAGCCACAGGTGTTCCTGAGTGAAAGGTTACTGATCGCTTTAAGTACACATTGCACGCACCAAAGCTGAAAAGACAATACATTGGATTGAATTTGACGAATGAATAAAATGCGATGCTGGCGCAGCGGTAATCTTTTTTTTTAGACAATTGTTTGTAATGGGTTTGATGCTTGTGCTGCTGGTCCACAGCTCCCAAAGCAGCAGGTGACGTCAGAGGCAGCACAGGTAAAGTGAACTCTTCTTAAGGCCTGGTGGGGATGTGGGGCCTATTGCCACATTAATTTAGAATGACTCCAACCAAGCCGGATGAGGCAGCCGATCTCTGACTATAAGTCATAATTAAAGTGCAATGGCTTCATCAAAACTATGCAGAGATTTCAAATATTTTTCTAACCAGAATTAGCACACACATCACACTTCCCTCCTCCTCGGGAAAGCCATGTTGATGCAGCGAATCCACCACTTGGAAAGTCTCAGCGTGAAGTAGCAAAGCCAGGGATCCGCTCAAATCCAACGGCCTCGAGCTACTAGCATTAGGCGCTAACACGACAATACATATTAGTTTGAAAACACAACTTTGTAAAGACTTTAAAATAATACTGGCGTTGCTTACCCAGGTGCGAGTGGTTAGCTGGACGCGATAAGAGATTTTTTTTTTTTTTTTTTTTCACGGCCAGTATCTGCAGTCGATGTGTTTCAGGCCTTTGAAGGAGAAGGATTTGAAACATGTGTCGGTGAGTCTGGGAGAGCGCCGCCAGGGACAAACTCTCGCGCACATTCCTCCAGCTCCAGGACACAAACAGACCTGCCTTTGATCCGACGTGCCAACACACTTCCACCAAACGCAGGACAAAACGCTGCAAAGTGAGAGCAAATGGAAGGCAGGCGGAGATGTGGAGCGGACCGCGGCGAGCGGGATTGAGGGGTTTGGTTTGTGCTTGGAGGGATTATCGGATTAAAGGACACATATTAGGCGAGGTTGATTTTTTGAGTGTTTAGTCTTAACCTAACATTCTTTTCTTATCAAAGACATGCTTGGAATTCTGTTGTGAGATGCTGGTTTATTCCCTCTGAGGCTCAAAAAACACAACTGCAATTGCCTCAGTTTGTGATGTAATTAGATCCGCAGGTTTTTGGGTTGAGACATTTCATGGATCAGGCCTTTATTTTAATACCCTAAAATGGCAAAAAAAAAAAAAAAAGAAAAGAACAAAGTACAATAGCTCCATAGGTTACAGTTTAAAAATCATTAAAGACATAGTTGGTGTAATCCTTCTGTTGTCCAGAACTAACCCATCAGAGAAGAAAGACTTAATGCATAATAGAACACACTTTTTAAGAATACAGTTAGCATAGATTGATAAAACAGCAAACTGTGCAATTTTGTCGTGTTCACATCCATTTTCTTCTGCTTCATCTGGAGTTGAGTAGTGGAGGCAGTTGAGGTGGGAGACTCAGTCTAACCCTTTCCACACACTTTTCCTCCAGCTATTCCAGGGGAATCTCAAGGCATTTCCAAGACATCGACAAGTCACCAAAGTGCCTGGGTCTTTCTCGAGGTTTCCCACAGGTAGAGGGACATGCCAAGAACACCTCACCAGGGGACGTCCAGGAGGCTCCTCACAGATGCCCGAGTCACTTCAGCAGTGGATCTACTCGGAGTTTGTCCCATGTGACTGGGCTCTCCAGCGCAAGCGACGCTAGGACGGAAACTGCGTTGGAACAGACTGACCGGTAAATCGAGAGATTGGCCTTTCAACTCAACTCCTGCTTTACCACAATGGTTCGATACAGCGATCACATAACTGCAGATGCAGCACTTTTCCACCTGTCAAATTCACACTTCATCCTTCCCTCACTCATGAACTAAACCCCAAGTAACTTGAACTCCTCCACTTGGGACAAAGATTCTCCACCCACCTGAAAGTGGCTGTTTTCTAGCCAAGAATCATGACATCAAATTTGGAGGAGCTGCTTTTCACCTCAGCTGCTTCACACTCGGCTGCAAACCGTCCCAGTGCGTGTTGCAGGTCCTGGTTTGATGAAGCATCAGGACAACATCATCTGTAAACAGCAGAGACAAGATACTGTGGTCTCCAGACTGGACACCCACCACACAGTACAGACTAACCAAAATACACAAGGTGAATAAAAAAAAAATGCCACACTTTTAATATATTTTTAATCCAAAAGAAAAAAAATAAAATAAAGTACCTTTTAAAGAATTCCCAAATGAACAAAATCATTATTATAAAATAAACTTCTACAAAAAGTTTTTGTGAAAAGGCCTCTCTGACCTTTAAAGACATTCTGCAAATTCCATCAGAACTCAACAAATTCTTCACTTGAACCGAAGATATTACAGTCACATTTTCCCACCTGCTGCATGTATATATTTTTAGCCGCCAAGGTTTTTTATGAGACGAAGCTTCATGCAGAGCCAACCGTTCCCGCTGCTTTGTGTGTTAGCATGCGGCGCCTTCGCAAACTTACAAAGAAGCCGTAACAAAATGTAGAAATGGAAGCAAGTCAGGTTCAAGCAGGTTAACCTCCGAATCAGCTCTGAAACTTTGCAGATGTTTATACAGTCAGTACATCTGGACGAAGAGGAAAAAATAAACCTCGTAATGACTCTTTCCGTCCGATAGATTAATTGTTGAGGGAAATTATCAGAGTATTAGCCCCACTTATCCACATGCGCCTGTAACTGAAGACAATGGAAGTCCGGTCTGCTGGACTCATTAGCGGTCTGCGTTACAAGTTTATTTGGCCAAACCAAACGTCCCACAAGTGATAATTGATAGTAATGAGGAAATAGGTTATCACTTTTTAATGCTATGGCCTTAACAGATGCTTCATTGGAAACTCAGATCTGGTCTCTGTTACCGAAGCATGAGTCTTTGCTAATTTTATGAGCGCACGGTTGAGATGTTCTGTGAGAAAATGATCAGATGGGCTCAGTTACAGCAATGGATTTAAGATTTAAGAAGTAAGTAGTGCTGTAATCTACTTAACAGAGGCTAGCATTTTAAAATACTTTTCAAATAGATTATAATTATTCAGTATCGGAGATTTTGGTGTTTTTCGAGACCAAAAAGCCATTAAATGACTTAATTTCAAACTGTTAACATGCAAAAAAAAAAAAAAAAAAAAGTGCACATTGATTTTTGCCCTGTGCTTATTCACCATCCTGGGCCATTTTCTTACTGTCAAGTTTAATCTTGCTCCATTGGTAAGTTAATCACAAAAAAGTAAAGGATGTACTAGGGTGTATTGCAAAGACTTCCGATACGTCGTGCCGATACAGAGTCCGTACGATACGTATCCTGAACACGTTGTGCAGATAAATTTCCTCATATTCACCGCAGGTCATGCAGAGGAATTGCATTTTTAACTACTCTTATTTAGACCATTTAAGCCTTTAAGCTTCAGTCCAGGTCAAAATGTAAATTATAGAATTAATATGCCGATAGTATCCCGATACCCCTTTGTACGATGGCGTATTGCCAATGAGCTTGTCACGATATTCCGTATCGATACAGGTACAGCCTAGACTGTACCTGATTTTTGCATTCTTAAAATGTAAACACAGAAACATTTCATTTTAACTTTTCTCAGTCTACTGATTTGTCACTTAGCTTCAAATTGTTCATCATGATGATTTTAATGTTTTCACAGCTGTTATCAGCGAGTGAGTACTATGCTAACAACAGTAGCCACAATTCTAAAAACATCACCATAAAAAGCTAGGCACAAACTGGATTTTATTAACATAGACAGGACATTGCAGACTAATTTCTACCTGAATAGACACATTAACAATATAAGTGTACGGGGAAATGTTTTAAGTTATGTTGTTTAAAAAAAAAAAAATCAAGTATAGTCCCTTAAGTCACTAATCATCAACTGTATGATTGTTTTTACAGTGCAAGCTCAAGTGAAAAACCAGCCGAAAAGAGCAGATAGAAACATAAACAAATAATGTCCTCGCAACGCGACTTGATCTGTGATGAAAGGTTTCTTGTGCTTCTGTAACTTAGCAAAGCAAACTAGAACATTATCATAAGTTGTTTGCTGTTTCTCGAGGCAAACATTGTAAAAAAAATTGTAAATCCTGCGGTAATGTGTCCAACATAATCCAACTTCAATGCAATGAATAAACAGGTTTAAAATGCAGATATAGTCGCATAGGTGACTATAAACTAGAAGTACTTTCTTTTTAAAACCAGCCTGACCCTCGTGTCACAGCCATGGACTTCAAATTAGTTTTTCACTCAGATTGACGCCAGGAATAAAAAGTGTAATTCAGGTACATTTTTTTTTTTGTTTATTTAAGAAAGCATGTGCAACGTGTGAGCGTTGACAGCTGCTCATATAAGTATTAGTTTCAAATGTATTTTTGTTATTATTGGCACTTAACATTCCACTATACGCAACATAGTCTCCGAAGAATATATACAAAAGATATACAACAAACATGAGAACATATGTTGAGATGTCACCACACCTTTTTACATCCATTTGTTACAAAAAAACAAAACAGAAATAAGATAATACATTTTGGTTTAATATACTTTGCCAGAACTGCTATTTAACTTTTAGCATGAGCTTGCTTTAGTTAACATACTGACAAGTGCTTCTAAACTCATTGCAGTGACGATTTATCAGGCTAACAATGCGACAGGTGAGCGTAATGTGGACTGATGTTAAAGTTAGTTTTGTTTATTTGAGATGGTTAAAATTGGTATAGTGTCTTTAACTCATCCACTACTTTACAAACAGACTTCTGAAATCCGCCCAGGCAAAGCTAAAAAACTAATACATTTTCCTCGCCTGCCCAATACATACAAATGGGAAGCTCTTATATAAAGTGTTTTCTTTTCGATTTGTGTCCCTGGCTCTGTATTCTGCGGCGTACCCTCTGCTGTTGTGCTGTTGATATAAAGCTTTTAGCCCAGTCTAGACTTTATTTCTGACAAATTCTGGGAACTTTTCTGAGTGTCATTTTGACAAGCAAGTCCTGGTGGAGCTCCACTTTCCCGAGCGTATCAGTTGTACTTCAGCAGAGTCACTGTCTGGTGTTCGGCGCTCTCCTTTTTCTTCTTTCTTTTGTGCTGTCTAGACTAAAATGCATCTCGGACCTGAAAGCAGCCAATATCTATCTTTATCTTCTCTGCAAATGCTGCTACGCTCTTTATTACCTTTTCTTCTTCTTCTTCTTCTTCTTCTTCTTCGTACTTTACATATTTAGTATATTCAGTGTGTCCTATCAGTTCAGATATTGACCTGTGTTAACATTAAGAAAATAATAATTTCGATCAAGCATGTGGTGCATTAACACTGCAATAGCATGTTGATGTGCCCAACCCTACTAAAATTATTACATCAATCATGTGTTATGTTAGTGACTAAAACTTGGACTTGCCTCTTTGACTTAGAACTTGACTTTGACTTGTCTCTCTTTGACTTGGGTTTCAACTTGGACTTGTCTCTCTTTGACTTAGAACCTGACTGGGACTTGAACTTTGACTTTGGGCTTGGACTTGTCTCTCTTTGACTGAGACTTGACTTGGACTTGTCTCTCTACTTGGATGACTTTTGGACTTGTTGGACTTGCTTGGACTTGACTTGGACTCTCTTTGACTTACTTGACTTGATTTGGAATTTGCTTTGATGTTTCTCTTTGGACTTACAACTTGACTTGAACTTGTCTTTCTTTGACTTAGAACTTGACTTGACTTGGAACTTGGGACTTGACTTGGACTTGTCTTTCTTTTACTTGGGGACTTGACTGACTTCCCCTCTTGTTACTTGGAACTTGACTGACTTGTCTTTCTTTTACTTGGGCTTGACTTGGATTGTCTCTCTTTTGACTTAGCAACTTGACTGGGATCTTTCTCTCTCTGCTAAATTTGACTTGGACTTGTCTCCTTTGACTTGGGACTTGACTTGGACTTGTCTTTCTTTTAGCTTGGACTGACTTGGACTTTCTCTCTTTTTTTGACTTGGACTTGTCTCTTCCTTAGACTTGACTTGACTTGATTGTCTTTCTGACTTAGAACTTGGGACAGCTTGTCTTTGGACTGACTTGATTGGACTTGTCTCTCTTTGACTTGATAGAACTTGACTTGACTTGTCTCTCTTTGACTTTTTACTTGACTTGTCTTTCTTTCTTGGACCTTGACTTTCTTCTTTTGACTTGGAACTTGACTTGGACTTGTTCTGACTTTGAACTTGGGACTTGACTTGGACTTGTCTCTCTTATGACTTAGAACTTGACTTGGACTTGTCTCTCTTTGACTGGACTTGACTTGGACTTGTCTCTCTTTGACTTGGGACTTGACTTGGACTTGTCTCTTTGACTTGGACTTGACTTGGACTTGGACTTCTTACTTTGGATCTCTCTTGACTTGGGACTTGACTGGAACTTTTTTCTCTTTGACTTAGAACTTTACTTGGACTTGCCTCTCTATGACTTGGACTTGTTTCTCTTTGACTTAGACCTTAACTTGGACTTGTCTCTCGTTGACTTAAGACTCAACTTGGACTTGCCTGTCTTTGACTTTACTTTGACATTTCATTGCTGCATTTTCACACACTCTACCATCATCCCATTGTTAACAGGCACTATACTCCAACATAAAAGATACCTTCATTTCCCCGCTCGTTGACAGCACTTAGCCTGATTTCCGGCGATGCTTTAGTGCGTTTCCGTGTCTGCGTGACCCGGCCGGCCCCTCTGACAGAAGTGCTGAGGTGACTGCTGATTGTGTGTGTGCGCTGATGTCATGTCGAATTACACAGTCGACGAGAGCGGAGCCGCGAGACTGACAACGTCACCAGGCAGGAGCTCGCCAGTCACTCAGAGCAGTGACAAGCAGCAGCAGCTCCGAGCACCATTGTTCTTTACAAGTGCACACAAAGAAGAAAGAAACGGAGTATATGCTGTTAAGGTAAAGAAAGCGGAAAGTCGGATTCCACCTTGTCAGGGTCTGGCTGTGTTTTCTGCGCGTCTCCTGGTGTTTAGATGGATCCAAAACACGGTCTAAAAGGTTAAATCCCCAGCTAGTTTTCTCAACATGAAACTGTCTTGAGATACTTTGAATTTGACGTTGGAATGGCATCTTGAGTAAATCTCGTCTCACTTTCAAAGAAGTCTAAAAATATGGCCAGAAGTGTCAAACTCAAATGGAGCTTGGGGCCAAATCAATTAAGTCAGAGTTGGTTGAGGTTTGCATTTTGAAATATAGATCCTTCTACGTATGTTTTTTCAAGTATGGCGTTGGGTGTAAAAGCTTAACATTTATTAAAGCAAGGACAAGTTTATTAACCTTTTATTTGTATTGGCCTTCTGTATACTGTTGAAAAAAAGTGTTTGGATAATCAGAATCCAGCCGGTTCTGGGTTTGAATATGGGCTTAAGGAAAAATAATTGCCCAGCCATGCTTTATATTATATTGTACACACAGTCATTCAAAGAAAATGTTGAAAAGTTGTTTTCAATTTGTTGCATTTCAGTGTAGGTCTGGTTTAAAATCACATCTCAGGAATATAAAGCCCTGTTTCCAAAGGCTCCGGTCAGGGCCATGCTGTTTCCACTGTGCCAAAGCGACTCCGTTCCGTTCCGCTCGCTGGGTCCAAAGTGAGTCGCTTTTGGCCCTGCTTTTACCCTGGACCCTGGAGCAGACCTTACAGCGTCCCCTTTTTATGCATATGATTGGACAAGAAAAAAACAGATGGAAAGAGCAGACAGAAACATGAATAATGTTCCTCACCTAACGCCGACTTGATCCTGTGACAAACCGTCGCATTTCCAGCGATGAAAACTTTATTTGTTGCTCTGACAGACTTAACAAAGCAAAACTAGCCTGTTAGCATCAGTTGTTTCCTGTTTGTCGAGGCAAAACACTGTAAAAAAAAAAATGTAAATCCTGTGCATAATGTGTCCAACATAATCTAGCCTCAAAGCATTGAATAAAACAGGTTTAAAATGCAGCTCAGAGTCACAGAGGCCTTGCAAAAAAGTAAAATAAATGTATAAAAAGAGTGACAATAAAGCGGACGCAGTTACTTGTTTACACCCTTGAGTAACAGCCACAGATTTCAAATTATTTACAGCTCTTTTTGTAAATCACTTAGATTGACGCCAGGAAAAAAAAAGTATGATTCGGTAGATTTTCTTATTTATTTAAGAAAGCACGTAGGCTATTATGTGTGAGTGACGTCAGCTGCTCCTGTAGCAGACAATCGGGAGCCCGGACCTGCAGTAGAAACGCTCAAAAAATCTTTTTTAAGACACAAATGAGTTTGGAGGTTTTGACTTCGCAATGTAAGTTTTCATTTTAGATAATTGTCGTCCAGATCAACATTGAGCGATGAAGCACAGATCGAGAAGTATGTGTGTGTTTATTGTACTAAGGTTAAATTTATGGTTATATGTTCACGTGTACACTTGCATGGATATAAACATTAAAAATTCATTGTGAGATGTGAGAAATGTAAATTATTGGCTTTTGCATCTAATAATATGTTTAATGTATCTAATGCATATCTGTAATGTATCTTCAATGAATCTAATGTTTATCAGTAATGTAAGATATTTATTAAGAACCTCAGGAAGAATAGCGTAAGCAAGACTGCGCTAATGGAGATCCAAAATAAACATAAACCATCATTAACATAAGTGGCCCAAACCCTAACCGATGTGGGGACCCAGGCCAATGGAAACGTGGCTTAAGCCTTTACTGTATATTTTAATAGGCTTACTATCCATTCTGGCCTATGTGGCTCCTCTCATCAGTCCTGGGCCGCAATGTGTTCTGGGACAAAGCTTTCATCTGGAGGCCACAATCAATAATTTATTATTTATTGTTAAGAAGAGATAAGTCGGTATGGATGAAGTTCATTGAACAGACATTTTCAGAGCACTCATTTTACTGTACATAGATGCTGCTTTTAAAATACAGCTAGAGTAAATTAATGATGAAACACCATTAAAACCAGCACCAAACAGTGACATTTAATCATCTATTTGGTGATTTAATAATGCAAAACGTAATTATAACTGATCTAAACTTTTTTTTTACATTGTTCTTTCACGACTTTCCCGTTTGATAAATGAAATCCTCTCGGACCAGCTGCAGTCTACAGTGACACAGACCATGCACTCCTCCATCGTGTGGGAACTCGCTCTTTACGGCGCGGGTCACAGGGGACATGACGTGGAAGCCGCTGTTGTTATTGCCATTATTCTCACACAATTCAGGAAAAAAGAGCTCTCCTTTTTCAGAAGTCCATATATCCAGAGAACAATGAAGTCGTGGAGCCGCGATGGAAATGGGAACTCGCCGCGTGTTTACCTTTTACTGGCTGCTGCTTCCTGCTTTTATGCCACCGTCTTGTTTGTCTAAGTATTGTTCGGGCACAATGCCACCATTCTACATATATATTAGAGGTTCGGATGAAGGTTTTTTTGTGCAAAGTTGGGCTCTGATTTTAAAAGACTTCAGTACAGCGATATACAAAGAGTGTTTGTGAAAGGGTTTAATATAGCTAACAAAGGGCTGCTTGGTGCCAATGTAACAGGTGGCAGGGAAACACAATGAGAGCGTTAGAAAACCGGATCGTAATGCACTTAAATCTACTGAGTCATTCGGATCATTGTTGATGTTCAGCTGAGGAATAACAACAACGACAATGTAATGTTTTAAAGTTGGGAATGTGTGTCTTTTTATTTGGCACAAGAAATTACACCATCACCATAAAGTCCAGACTCAACAGTGGTAAGCTACTGTTGTAACCTCAGCTGTCCTGGGGCAGACTGAAAGAATCATGCCTGTCAATCTGCACCACTGACCCTCCTGGCAATCACCAACCATTCCAACACAGTCTCTGAAGAAAACTCAGATGTGCAACAAAATATATATTTTTTTTTAATAACCACAACCTTTGGAGACTTTTTCTTTGGATTATTGGGTAAGTTTAGGCTTCATGTTACTTAAATGGGTACGTTTTGGGCTGGGGTAGGTCAAGATTTACTCGATAAAACCCAAAGAAAATCTTGCTTCAATCAGACTTTGTGGTTATCTTACGTTTTGGCTTTTCGTAGTGTATTGAAGTAAAAAACGTCATTGTGCTAATTGTACGTTTAGTGTTGTTTTTTTTTAAATCTTGCAGTGTTATCAGTGGTCATCCCTACTTTTCAAGGCCTAATCCTGTCAGATCTCAGAAGTTAAGCAAGTCCTGTCAGTACTTAGATGGGAGAATGTAAATGAGACATTGGGTGCAACAATGCAGTGACAGAAGTGGACTGTCACCCACATTGCCCCAGTGTGTGCATACACTGGGTGAGTAAATTTAGCACTTCTTTTTATTATGTCAAGCACCTGAGCATCTTAGAGAGAGGTGAGCTCCAGTTATAGCTGCACTACATTTAAAAATGTAAACAGTATACATGCACTGTAATGTCAAAAAAAAAAAAAAAAACACAATATTTTTTATTTAACCTTTATACTGTCTCCTTTCTGTGGGAGACCTGACCAAGAGGCACCATTGTACAGTGTAAATAGCAAAGAATCGTAAAGTATGTAACTTTTTTTCTAGAATGAGGAAAAGTCTGGAACTGTCTAGTTCCTCAATCAAATCTCACTGCTGTCTTTAAAGAGACAGATGTGGCTCTCAATCCGCAGGTTGCAGACGGTTTGAAAGGAGGGGCTGAAAGTGGAAAAGATAATGCTTATTAGAACAATAATTACACTAAGCAGAGTGGCAGAGATGCTTGCACCAGATTCTGTAGTGATGGGAGAGAGAAGGAGCTACTGGACATGTTTTTAGTGATAGGGGAAACCGGAGCACCTGGAGGAAACCTACACAGACATGAGGAGAACATGCAAACTCCACACAGAAAGGCCTCGGGTCACCTAGGAGTCAAACCCAAAACCTTCTTGATATGAGGCTGAGTTCTAACCGATGTGCCATTGCGTCACGCAGCGGCAGCAGTGCGATTGGTTTGCCAGCAGGTATTTGTGATCAGCACAGTTTTCAATGGACAGATCAACACTGATGTAACAGTCTAGAAATTATATCTGCTATTCCAGTCAGATTGTGACTATTTTGACCTGAAACTTGCACTAAAAATGCAAACAAAACAAACAAAACACCCAGAACAGTAGACAATGCTAATTAAACACTACATACACAGTGAAACAGTTAAAAAAAAGTTGTGGTTGTATCATTTTGTATCATATCCTTTACATATTGAATTTTGCAACCATGCTCTATCATTTATTCACATTCCAACAAGCGTATTACCAATGACAAACACCCTACGCCACTCAAATAGCTCACGCGTATCTACAGTTTGCGTGGAATCAAAGCGATCCGTCGAGCAGCTGGGTCTCTTTGCACTCATCACACAAACATATTAAAAGCACCGAGATGAGCCAAGAGCTAAAATAACTGAAGTGTGATTACCGTCTCTCCGGAGGCCATAGTTTATTAATGTGTCACTTCCAATAAAGCTCTTGCTATTCTGATACCGGTCGTCATGGCGACCCCAGTCACTCGCGAAACCGAGCCAAAGGTTACGAGCGACGGAGTTGCATGAAGACAGCTCCGCACACAGTAGTTTGGATGAATAAATAAGTGACACGGTGATTGTAATGTTTGTGATTCTTTCAAGTGTTGGGTCAGTTTTGCAAGGACGTCTTTGATTCCCAACTCTTTCCTGCTTTTCTGACCCACTTTTATCAGTTAACAATACTGTCTTATGAATAAAAATGTATTGTTTTGTGTCTAATAAAATGTTTAATAACACTAATCCTCCTACAGTTATTTACAGACGTATATGCAATCAAATTCAAGCTTGAGTTTTCTTTTGGAGAATTTTCAGTTGACCCTCTGAGAGCCTTTGGGACTTTCATATGTGGGTCCATAGCCGTGGGAACATATTTTGCTCAGGGGGTGCTGAACATTGAGTTACAGACTTGGTCCTAGCGGGTGCATCAATTAGCCTATAATATTATGTGTACATGTGTTCAGTGTTGGGCAAGTTACTTCAAAACAGTAATTAGTTATAGTTACTTTTCCAAAAAAGTAACTGAGTTAGTAACTGCGTTGCTGAGTAATGAAAGTAACTAGTTACCAGGAAAAGTACTTTTCCTGGTAACTTACGTAACTATTAAATTACACACCAATCCCAGAAATAGCTTTTACAATAATAATAAACAAGTCTGACCTTCCGATTATCCAAATTTACTGCAAACAACCAAACTCAACCACCAGCAGCGTTATTTTTCGCTCTTCACCTCCAGCACAGTCACAACAACACAGGCCAACCTCTGGACCAAACAGCACAAGAACCAAACACCCGTGGACAACAGAAGATAATAAACATCTGCACGCTTAAAACAGAAGATAATAAACATCTGCACGCTTAAAACAGAAGATAATAAACATCTGCACGCTTAAAACAGAAGATAATAAACATCTGCACGCTTAAAACAGAGGAGAGTCCCAGACAAATAGACAATAAAAATGCGGCAATTATGAGAGAAAAGAGACGACGACTGCTGTAGAATCACTTACTGTGGCTGTGATCTGTAGCTCCAAACACAAGACGTAAACTCCGAACACGCGAGCCGATATGTAAACTCCAAACGCACGTGGCATTCACGCCGTTGTCTGTTTTAACTTCCAAGTAATAAAACGGCAAAATAACGGTATAATGCCGTAAAATGAACTAAGAAGATTTCATTGACGTGTTTTGGAAAAGGAGCACGGAAGACTTGCGGCAAGCTCAACCAATCGACGATGTCGGGAAATTCCCTGCACCCGCCCAGCTCTGCTTCTGATTGGTTACTACTGCAGTTTTAAGCCAATCAGCGCCTCTTCTCTGTCTCTCTCTTCCCCAAACAAATAGAGAGAGAGAGATATTTAAAGTTAAAATGTGAAAATTTAGACTTTTATTAAAAAATGTAACGTTTTTTATACAAAACAAATGTAATATATATTTCTTATATTATGGTAAGATTTTTTTTTTTTTATCAATCCAGCAGGGGGTGCTGACGCACCCAGCGCACCCCCCCTTCCCACGGCCTTGTGTGGGTCCCTATGATTGATTCCCAGGTTGGGTCTAAAACCCTGGATGCTTTATTTTTTAAAGAATACTGGCAATGAGACTTTTACATTCCAGGTAGTTGCATAGCCCATAACCCATGTTCTACAAAATCTGTTTGGCTCTGTTTGAATTGAATTGTTAAAAAAAAAAAAAATCAAAACCAGCACTGAACAAGAATTGAACAGGGATTGGTATTAGACTGATCAAGTCAGATCTAAAGCAGAATTACGCCAAAACTAAAATGGGACCAAATCAGGTTTAAGGTAGGGGAGAATGGGGTTGGTTGTCACATGGGTTGGTTGTCACAGTCACTGTATCTCGGCTTGTGAGAGATACAGATAAAATGTTCATTAAATGAACCAAAATTCACTAGCTAAAATATGTTTAGGAACATTTGTTCAAGACTGTTTTAAGACTACATCAAAAAATGTATAGGAAGTTTTTATGTTGAGAAAAGATGGTCTTGAAAGCTTATAGCCATTGACAAGAGGGGAGTCAGTGTGTCAATTAGGACTATTTTTTTCTAAGCTGGATTTAAAAATGTAGAAGTAACCTGAGGCGAGAATGAAAAGAGTAAAAAAGTCCAGTCAGAGTTGGTTGCCACATATGAGAATATCTAAGCATGCAAATCCAGAGCAGGGTTGGATGTCACACTTTTACGTGAGCCAGATTTTCTCAAAAATACTGTATGTAATGTTAGCATTAGCCACAAGCCCAGTTTCAAACATGTACTATCAGCACACTTCAATATGTTACAAAAAGCCAAAACGTAAAATAACCATGAATTTTGGTTGAAGTCACATGGCGATATTTTCTTTGGGTTTACTGTGTAAATCTTAACCTACCCAAGCCCCAGCCCTAAACTTACCCATTTTAACCTGAAGCCTAAACTTACCTTTTAAATCCAAAGAAAATGTCGCCTTGTGGTTATTTTACGTTTTGCCTTTTGACATATTGGCATACAAAAGGTGTGGAAAAAGTGCTTATTGTACGTTTTCGACATTTACTTGTATACGTTTACGACTAGTAGTGTATAAAACAGCTGTAGTGGTGAGGTAACTTTTGTAACAAGGTAAAAAAAAAACATTATATTGTTGATTTTGCATACTATTTTCTCTTTGTCTAAGAGCTAACGCCATTTCCAGCCGTGTCAATCTGGAGCAACAGGTTTGTGAAAAAAGGTCCACTCCATTCAAACCATTGAGAATTTCAGAGATTTTTCTTTCTCAGAGTCTCGAAGAAAATTCAAAAGGCTGTCATATTTCTGAGCGAGTGAATGAACAGAAAGATATTCTGGAGTGAGGTCTGTGAATGGAGCCGCAGGTAGCCGCTTAGCCAGTATGTAATTTGGACTAAAAGCATCTTTAGCCTATTATGACCCAAAGTGAACGGTTTGACTTATATAGAAAAACTGTAAAGCATATCATGTTATACCATAGTCTGTGAGAATTCCAATGCAAACTGCCATTTTGGAGGGTCGGACTGTCAAAATAACACATTCTGATTATTGCAAATGAAGTTGAAGCATAAAGTTGGGGTAACTTTTTTTAGTTATGGTTAAAAGAGCAGCAATTTGTGGAAAAAATTAGACCATATCCTGTCTGAAATGATATAATATAGAAGCCAAATGCAGCTCTCTGATTGGCTGAACTTGGGTGGTCCTCTTCAGTTTCACTTTTCTATTTGTATCAAGACGTTTATAAGACATATTTGTGAGTCATGTAGATATTAACCATATGTCGGAGGATTTAAGAGAGGAAGTCGTCAGATTTAAACCTAAATAGTGTTTGAAGTGTGAAAATCTGCTACCCCAGCTAGAAAAAAACATATATGACATGACGTTAATCTTGTGCGTGTCACGGTCATAGGTCACGTTTATCAAATCTCAGATCAAAATCTTACATACAGTTCCTTTAATAATGACCCTGTGGCCCAACCTGGCCAGCCAGATCTCGTGATATTTGTGAATTCCCAAACTTGAGATAAACCATCTGGCCTTCCAACAGCCTGATTGGTTTGGGAGTCTGAACCAGCAGTGTTTCAGCCCAATCACATTGCAGCAGGGCGGGCTAAGACGGCCTGTCTGATTCAAGCTGAACAAAGATGGCGGCTCTCGTGGATGTTCGTGTTTCTGCTGCTTTTGATGCGGTTTTAGCAGAAATATTGAGTCCTTTCTTTTTGAAAGAAGAGCAGCATGTGTGACACTTGTTCTATCTCATGCGGACATTGGATACACCATTACAAGTTGTTGCTGTGATTGGCTAAGCACAAATAAGTAAGGCCGCTCACCCAATAAGCTCGAAGTATTTCACTAAACACCCCGCTTTTTTCTAAACGCTTTCAGCGAGTCAAGTTCCAGATGAATAATGTGAAAAAACTCAAATCTGAGTTCAACACAGATTCATCTGGCGTGAGCCAGGTTATCTGTGGCGTAATATACTTTCAGATTTAAACTAACGCAATTTCTGCTCTACTGAGCGCACCTGAATAGAAGCCACACCAACTAGATTTAAATGTTTGGACTGAATGCAGTTTGGATGTTTGGACTTCACTGTAAATGGATTTAAAGGTGCATTGCCGAGGTTGCCACTATAAGCGCAGACAGACTCATAAATTTTAGTTTATGAGAAATGAGTCCCGTAAAGAGCTTGTTTACAATTTTCTCTCACGCAAAAAAAACAAACAAAAAAACAAAGCTTTTCATCAAACTCTAACTTTTGAAGTTTGAAAACTGATCAGTCAGTCAAAAAGAACAAATAAAATAGCCAGCAGCTACATTTTCATACAAAAAACTCTGTCTTCTTAACTTTAAAAAACATTTAGCAGAAAAATACGATGTATCAAAAGAATCTTCTAAGTCGTAAAATACGTCATAAGAAATCTAAAGATGTGGATGTCATTCAGATCGACAGACACACATTTACACTCCCACAGCTCAAGACATTCATGATAAAACAAACCCAAAACACAATTAAGTCATGAATGAAGCAAAAGGTCGTTGTCTTAAATCACAGCGGTTCTGTTGCCATTTCTGTATAAAACTTGTTAAAATAAAGATCAATTACAGTTCTGGATTAACCCCTTGTGAACATCTGTAAAAAACTTCAAGGAGAAATTTAAAGTTAGCCGTCATCCTGTGGTAAATATGATCCCTTTGCTAATAGGACATACATTGAAACATCTAATCTTGCCTAATGATCCAAAATGTTAAAACTAAATCATGCAAAACAACTTTATTGAAAGAAACTGCTAAAAATCCTCTTGCTCTATCAAAGTATGCAGCAGAGTAAATTACAAAGTACCACTTTCTTTTGCCTTGTTCATCAGTCTAAAAAACGAAGCGCGTCATTGGTTGAGAATAGCCCTGCTCTTGCCCTAAATTAAAACTCACCACATGTTCTATTCCTGTCCTGTACCTTGGCATTAGCTCTCCTGGGACGTCCCGAACACAGGCTGGCATCTCCCACGTTATCAGCGGGACTTTTGGGGAGGTGAGCTCACGTCCTGTTTCTGCTTCCACCTCTCTTTTTCTGATAAGAGCACCCATTCCGGACCTCGGGGAGTTTGGATCGGGAGGAAAAGGCACAATGGGGCAAGTCATTTAGCTACAACAGAAAACACATCCAAATGCATCCAAAATAAGCATCCAGAACGTGTGCTGATTTCCTGTACCTGTTTTTTTGCAGTGTTATGTTCAGATGGAATGAGAACCAAATATTTGAACATATTTGGACTTGAACAATGGTGGAAACAATAACAGAAAAACAGACTCCATGTGTTTTTGAAGTGCTGATCAAGGTTTGATCTTGCATAATATGTCCAGTTGTAATTAGAATGTTTTTCATAGCATGCAGCAGTGTTTTGCAACCAGGGGTACAAGGACACTTGGGAGAACATGTGCACTTATTAGGGCGTACTTGGGAACATGTTCAGACTACAAAACATACTGAAATTTGATGGAATTTGAATTAAGATAAAGCATTTGATTTGTGATCAGTTCTACGTCTGAGTAGGATTTAGAGACTGCAATATAATGTTTTACAAAATATAAATATGTGAATTAACAAAAATAAAACAAATCAGTGTCTGTAATGCTGCATTTTTTGAGAAAGACTCTAGTTATGGCCATTAATATATTTAGAAATTATTAAATAACCACTATACATACACAAAACCAAGCTTTTCAGACCAGGACCCCCCCAAAATAACCATGTAACCAACTTGTGACCCCCACAGCAAAATAAAATAGATGTCTGTAATTATTTTAAGATGGAAAACCAATAAAATTGGGTTTAAATGCATTTATTGTAGTACTTTATTGCTTTATATGATCAAAATGCAGTCAAACATGATGCTTCCAGGTAAAAAATACTGATTAAACACCAAGTCATTGTAAATGTACATCTTTAAATCATCTGCGACCCCCAGATTTTGCTTTGCGACCCACCGATGGGACCAGACCCCCACTTTGGGAACCACTGCACTGAACAACTGCTAATTTAAAATGAACTCATACTGTGAATAGAATAGTAAAGAATAGTCTTTAATATAGTCTAGATCCTAATAAACATTTCCTCAAAAAAGTTACACAGTGAACCTTTAATGCAGTTTTTGTAATCTAAATGTTACTTATTGCCTCAGTTATTGGGCGACACGGTGGACATTGTTGGGAGTAACTAGTTACTTTTGTAACTAGTTACTGTAATATATTCCACTTTTCAGTAACTAAGTAGTGTAACTCATTACTTATTAAAAAGTTGATAATATATTACTGTTACAATCTGAGTAACTCAAGTTACTTTCCTATTAATTAATTGCTTTTATATTCTATTGAAAATGACACTTCAGGACCAAAACATCACTAAAATACTGTCTGTTGGCTTAGAGGAGAATCAATTATTATGAGTAAAATGTGTTGTGACGTCACATTTCCATAAATTAACTACTGATCAAGTATAAATGTAACAGGATTGGAGTTGTACAACGTCTTAACAACTGTGTGATTAGCTCAAAGTAACTCACAGTAGTGTAACTCATGTTACTCAGTTACACTACACTCAGTTACATTTTTGAGACAGTAATATTGTAATACAAATGTATTACATTTTTCTCCCTGAAACTATGTATTACAATTTTAAAGTAACTTACCCAACACTGACGGTGGACCAGCGGTAAGCTGAAGCAACAAGGTCCTGGTATCGACTTTCTATGTGCTGTTTGCATGTTCTCCTCATGTCTGCGTAGGTTTCCTAACCTGGCTCACACCAGATGGATGTGTTGAACTCCAATTAGAGTTTTTCCACAGTATCCATCTGGAACTTTGCTCACTGAAAGTGTTCAGGAAAAAGACGCTTAATGAATTACTTCGAGCTGATTGGGTGTGCAGCCTACCTTATTTTACTAAACCAATCATGGTAGCAAATGGTAATCATATCCAATGTCCGTGATAGAACAACAAGCATCCGACACAAGAACACCTCTTTGCTCTTCCACGGCAGCTGCCATTTAAGTTTTGATTCAGGTGCTACTCACTGTCTTCGTTGCTAACTAACCCTGTGTTTGTTTACTGAAAAGTGCCGGTTTTTATCCCAGACTTTGCTCATTCGTGGTAAAATAGTTTCTTTGTACAGCATCTCATAAAAGTGCATTATATTTGATGTGCTGGCTAATAATCCTGTCTGGCTTTGTCATCACAACAGTCTGAATCTATAAAAACATAGCGCAGCCTTCTCTACCATTAGTGTATATTATGTTATGCAATGCTAGCGTTTGGAGGTCAAAGCTGTTAGCTCTGAAGTGAGCCGGTTTGAAGCTTTCTCATGTTTTATAAAAGTGTGTTTTCTGCTTTATGGCCATTTGAGCTCACAGACAGTTTGAAGTTACTGCACATCTTTATACATTTTTGAGGTTTGAAGGCAGAAAGATGAGCTAAAGCAGTAATTGTGCGTTGTATAGCATTGATAAAAACCACACTGAGGCTTGGTGGGGATTAGTGTTTTTTTTTTGCTTTTTATTTACAGTAGAACTCAAAGTTGGCTTGTTGTTTGTACCATGGATCCTGCAAGTTAAAACACTCTAGGACAGAGTTAAGGATTCTTTTGACATGTTCAGTTTTAACGTTGAATGTCAGTGTTTTGTTTGTTTGTTTGTTTTTTACCTAATTGTCTAAGCCTTTCCAAAAATAAATAAATATCGTGAGCTTTTAAATCTTATATAAACACTTTCTATTTACATTCAGCCTGGCTAATACGCATGCTAGCATTAGGTCTCAAGTTTTCCTTTCACTTAATATTCAAAGTTATATGACCCAAAATGGCAAAGGTGTAAGGAAGGTGTAAAAAGTGTCAGTGTCTGCTACTGGCTAGTTTCTATGGCGTTTGTAGGAAAGATCTGCATCGATCAGTATCGCTTGGTTTTAATGTTGCCCGAGGCAACATTAAAATGGGCGGTTAGACCAAAACACTTTGGGTCCCGACCAGACTTGTGCTCTCTCCACTGCTATTCCACCAGAGAGACGCAACACTGATGTCTGCGAGGTGACTTGCAGCCGAGCAGCGCTATATTTATAAATGTGCAGACCCGGAGACTGCACCACACTCACGCTACAGAACGGGGCTTTAAGTCACAAAACACCACAGAAGTGTTGTTGCTGTCTGATTACTACAGGATTATGTTCTCTTAACCATGATCGCTTGAAAGACAAGCACTGGTGGTTTTTCAGATTCACATAGGCTTAAAGACACCACGAAAACGTGCTGCTACATGGTCTCTATTTTAGATAGCGCTTTTCCAAAACCTTACAAGACACTTAAAGCGCTTTACAGTCAGGGATCCACTCACCCAGTGTAACAGACACTGAGGCAATGTGAGTTAAGTGTCTTGCCCAAAGACACAACGACAATCTACTCCTGTCATCCCACTGTGGGACCTGGTGTTCTGCGGTCTCCCATCCAAGTACTAACCAGGCCCTTTCTTGCTTAGCTTCTGAGCTCTGACGGGATCAGGCTTTGACAAGCAGGTATGGCCAAGTGAGTTTGGCGTGTGTATCAGCTGAACTCTCGTGCCAACAGCAGTCGCTGCAACTTTCCCAGAAGAATGAATGAAGGACTGACTTTTACACATTGACAAATAGAAATAATACACATAAAGTTTGGCCGATAAGCTAGCTGTTTGGATCAGGCATGAATTGGTCCGACAGACATCTGTCTCCTGAAGCTTGAGAAAGTGTTTTTTCTCTGTCTAATTTCATTCACAAATGTTGATTTAGCAGCATAACATTTGTTTTCACACAATGAAGTAGTTAACTGACAACAAAGCTTTTTCCACTGTTTGTGTCTATGAGCGGAGGCTCTTTCTGCAAATCGGGTGTTAAAAAACAAAAAAAAAAACATATTTGGAAAATTCATTCTGTCTTCTTCTTAGTTTAACTTTACTTTTCTTGTAATAAGACAGTCGTAATAAGCTAGGTGCTCATTTAAGAACACAAATACAAACGATGGAGACGAGAGGCTATTGAGATCAGGAAGCGAGCACAAAGACCATCAACAGAGACGAAGGAGCTTTTTCTTTGGCTCACACATGGGACACACTTCTCCAGAGACCACCAGGCGGGGGCAGACGTGGTCAGTCTGACAAATCTGTCAAACTGGCCACGTCTGGGAAGATTCTATAAGAGAGACGTCACAACACCAGACTCACCTCTGACGAAGGCGGAAGTCCTGCCGCCGAAACTGTCAGGTAAATGAGCACCTAGCTTATTACGATGCTTAAAGAAAGTAAAGAAACAAAAAAAACCTCTACATGTTAGTATATAAGTCTTTCCAACTCAGTGACTCATGTTTCATTCACACCTCAAACTCTATAAAGAACCAGTCCTCTTATACTGCTACTTTGAATTACTTTTTAGTTACCAACCCGATGTCAACAGAAAGTGTACATTTACCACGTTACCACGACATTACACGACATGTCAATTGCATATGATTAGCACGATTACAGCTTTTTTTTTTTTTTTTTGCATAAATATCCCACCCGTCACAGTCTCAATTCAGTTATGGTTGTTGTAAAAATGTGTCCTTATTTATGAATAAAGATGAAATCGTTATCCTAATCTTAACCTACCCCAAGCCCCAGACCTAATCTTACCCAATCTAGTAACTTGATGCCTAAACGTACCCATTTCACCTGAAGAAATTGTGCTTATAATATGCTGTTTTTTGTTTCATGGTAAATGTACGCTTTCTTGTGAGACTGTGTTGGATCAGCAGCTGGTAGATGCTCCACCAGAACCTGTACAAAGCACCTTTAAACAGACACAACTGCAATATCTCCTGATCCACTCTTATCATTCAGACGCAGCGCCTTGAGTGAAACCAGATTGGATAATACCTCACATTTAATTACCTTAATAAACACGAATACAGAATTACATCGGACTCTCGTTGTCAATCACAACACAATTAAACCAACAGTATCATTTAACACTCGATCGACGAGCGCTGTGCCAAACCCCGCGCCGCGTAATTACTTTTCAACCAGTCCACGGAGCTGCTTCTCTCGTCCCGACATCCATTTTGTCAACAGGATGCACAGACGGATGACTTTTGATCACTCGACGCAATTAAGACACTCGAGAAACAAAAAAAAAAAACGCTCACGCATCCTGGCGAAGTGAAAAGCTCCTATTCAATATTCTCCTGAGATAAAGCACAGCCCTGGCGCGTTGTGAAAAAAAAAAAAAAAAAAAAAAAAAAATACATACGACGACAACATCCTGCTGACGGATCTATCTTTAACTCATGTGAGATTTACAATTACGCTTAATAAGACTGTTCGGAGCGCTGACACGATAACAAGCGCGCCGTCTCAAGCTGCCCGTGACAGATGCTCTAATAAATGTTTCGATATAAATTGATGCCGGATAAATCTCCCTGGCAAATGGAAAGCGTCGTAAACAGCTTGTTGCCTGGCTGAGAGAGCGTTTGAAAAGGAAGGAGGGGGGGGGTTATTGAAAGAAGGGAACACTCGAGGAGGACGATGTCAATCAAGGAGGACTGTCGAGTTTTGGAGAAAGGTTTTTGACGAGCGCGTTCAGAAGAGGGGCCACATGTGCGCGTCACCTGTCAGGAAGGGATTGCGTGTTAACAAGCAGGAGTGGTGATACATATTCATGGGAAGAGACACGAGAGGGTGAGTGTTTTTTTTGGTGAGAGTAGCTTGATGTGAGCGAGGGATGCAGGAGGTTTGGGTAGATGAGATTTAGCTCAAAATCTCAAGGGTTTTCCGAAGGAGCACTCATATTTTTTTTTTCTTGATTTATTCATTTTGTTCCCTTTTAAAAACTGATTATGAGGCTTTTGGAATTCTGGAAAATGTAAACCTTCTTATTCAAACATTCTGGAGAACTTGCCAATAAAAGGTCAAGGGCGACTGCTTGATTGCTTAAAGCAGATGTGTTAAACACAAAACGGTAACACTTTAAAGTACCGCCAACTAGTGAATAGGTAACTACGAGGGTACTTACTGGTACTTCTGGTGTTAGTACCAGTGGAACTTACTGGTAACTACAGTAGTGCTTGTAGTGGTACTTAGAGTCACAAGTACTGGTAACCGTTACCGGTTACCGGCAAGTTAAGTATTAATTACAGTGATAGTTACTGGTAATTACTGGTACTTTTGTGGTACTCTTGGAGTGATTATTAGGATTATGGTGGCATCATTTGTACTAATTAGTGGTACTTATACGGGTACCTCTAGTGATACTTAATTGTGTACTTGGTGGTTCTATTTGTGATGCTACACAAACAAGGTAAAGACTGTTATGAAACAAGTTTATTATTGCAAATATTGTGTATAACACAGATTATGAACACATGGGCAATCTAATACAAAGAGACACCTCTTTATTATGCTCACAGCCACAACAGATATGAAACACGTTAACAATTTACAAAATGTTTATCGACAAAAAATATTTACATACTACAGCTGGTTAAGCTTTAAACAGTACTTACTAGTAAATAATGTATGGAGCACTCGCTAAATTACAGTAAAAGTTGGTAGTAATTAAAAAAAAAAAAAAACACTGACAGCTGGTCTTCTTGTACAGTTTAATACAGTGGTACTTCACTGGTAGTTACTGCATTAATTAACTGTTAATTAACACTGACAGCAGGTCGTATTTTAAAGTGGACAATGTGGTACTTCAAACCTTATAAGTCTTTCACGACTTATTTGCCTGGGATCCAGAACACACTCTTCAGCAAATTGTGAAGAGTGGGTCTGGTCACCACGCCCTCCTTAGTTTATTTGCGTGATGCAGATGAAACAAAGAAGCTGATTGGTCGTCTGTCATTTAGCCCAAAACCGTTTTTTGCTTCGCTCATTGATTCTGCAGAAATTTGCAATGTTTTTCAGTTCCACGTGATATTTTTTCAATGTATTTTTGTTGTCTAAAGCAGCCATGTTTGTTTTCACCCAGCCGACCATGTGTGTCTCTGATTATCTAATTAATCTGTCAATCACAGCTACAGAAATTTGAAGGAGGGACACAGCATCCAGTTTTCGATAGATTTTCCAGGTTTATAAGGTTTACGTTACTTGTATATTATCATCAGGATTAAACTGCGTGTAATGAAATGATTTGTCTGAAACTTAAAGAGTAAGTAAATTTTTAAACAATTGCAAATATATATAAATTATTTGTCACTTAAATAAGTACACCAAAATCAAAAACAGAGACTATTTTTTGTAGTAAGAGCTTGATACCTAGAGTGACCAGACATCCCTAAAAATTCGGGACAGTCCCGAAAATGACGCGCACAGTTGACTTCGCCTCACAGTAGACTTTCTCAACAGAAACTAAAGTCAGATACTTTTGTCATGACACATGTTTGCGTTAACCTGGCCAGCCAGACGGTTTATCTCGCAATATTTGTGAATTCACAAACACAAGATAAACCATCTGGCCTTCCAGCTGCCCGATTGGTTTGGGAGTCTGAACCAGCGGTGTTAAGACGGCTGTTAGCGCCTCGGCGCCACCGCCGAGTCACATTCAAGCTAAACAAAGATGGCGGCTCTCGTGGATGTACATGTTTCTGCTGCTTTTGATGGGTTTTAGCGGAAATACGGAGTAATTTTTTTTTGAAAGAAGAGCCGTTTGTGTGACGCGTACTTGTAGGGTAGGCCCCACACTCAATCAGCTTGAAGTATTTCACTAAACACCCCGCCTTTTCTCGAACGCTTTCAGCGAGTCAAGTCCCAGATGGATATAGTGAGAACTCAGATAAGAGTTCAACACAGATCCATCTGGCCTGAGTCAGGTTAGTTTTGCGTGGTTTCTAAAATAACTTAACAGAAATGTGTTTTGGAGCAGTTTTTCCTGATTGAATCTGCAGGTCTATTAGTTCAACAGGTGTTTTCGGTCATTATTCAGCCAATATGAGACCGATTGACACAAATTAAAGACTCTTCAATGCTTCCTGATGCATTTCTTATTCTTTTGTCAAAAGTGATTCTAAGGTTTCTGCGCTATGTGCTGCAAATGATGCAGGCATCTAGACTTTGTCACACGCACAGAGCTGAGTGCGCTCCTCTCCCTCACCTCCGCATTCAGACCCCCCCACCCCCTCTCAGCGTTCAAGATTTTGAATTATCTCCCCTGGTCACCCTATTGACACCCCAGGTTTAAAGAAACAGTTGACTAGTCAAAGGATAAACAACTCAGATGTCTTAAGAAAAAGCTTTTTTAATCTTGTGTCTGTACAACACAGTGAGTGAATAAATGATTTCATTTATACAGCACACTTACGCAGACAGTTGTCTTTCAAAGTGCTTCACACAGTGACCCCCTCACTCAGTGATGGCAGCTCAGCAGAAGCAATTCTGTGACATGTTCAGCAACCTGTTCTAAATGTCTCTGTGCATTAACCCTCTGTCCTGAGGTGCATTGTCCATTATCTTTTTAAATGCACCGAAACATTAAATTCTGTTGAGTTGTTGTCTTTCTCCTCAAGTAACACAAGTTCTTTGCGTTTCATCAACTCATAACCTCTACATTGGTATGTGTTGTGGATTTTGAGAGATTTATGTAATGCTAGCCCTCACCTTATAAACATCACATTCCCTCCATGTCTCCTTCACTTCTGCCATAGGAACTCCACACAGGGAACATCATCAATCATGGATAAGAATAAAAAAAAAAAAACTCCTCTCTGGGCACTTGACCTTTCCCAGACAGTGTTTCGTTCTGGGGGATTTCTTCCTACTGTGATATCTTAATAAAAGATAAAGAGATTTTCTCCATGGACGAATCTCTTCTTGGAGCTTATTACAAACAGAAAGAATATGGTGAGAAGCAAGAAGAGCACCCTAAGGATTGTGGACATTAGAGGATTCTCCCAGGAGGATCGCATAACGGACACCATGTGCTACTTATTCGTTCTGTATGCCTTTATCTGCTTTTGTTAGTGAAAACAGAGATCTACAGAGAGAGGACACTCAATTAAACATGTTTCTCTATAAGTCTGCTCTTTCGCTTTTGTTTTTTTTACATAATTTCCTTCTATTTTGTCAATTTTTCAGCCAATGCAACAATTATGAACCAATAGCACGTTACATTTCGACACAGAACCAATTAGTGATCAGCAGCCTCATACAGCTGGAAAGTGTCTTCATATCAATGATTCAAGGGTTAGAACTGGTTTTGCTTGAATTTAGTTTGCTGCTATTAAAACACAAGGAATGTCTATTTAACCCTTTAGTTTTTTTTAGTATAGTTTAGTTTTTTTATTTTTTTTTTTATTTGAAATACAATTCTGTAAACATAAAGGCCCTCTAATAAAAAAAAATAATAATAAATTCTCAAGCTCCTGAATTGCTATAGATAAAAAATGAAATATCAACCTTTTATTTACAGTCAAATCAATCATTCTGGGTTAGATTTTACTGTAAACTTACAAATACAAAAATACATTTCCATAATTAATAGGACTTTTAAATGAACTCTTAAAGCTAACTTAAAGTTAATACATGTCTCTAAAATTAGAGATTAATTAATTATGATCTGTAATTAATTAATCTATTTTAATGTATTTTAATCTTACCTAAAATTGCTGAGAAAAACACTCAACTTATGTGTTTTATTTTATTCAATTTACTGAATTACATTATCGTTGCAGATGGAAATATTAATATATTGCATATACTTAGGAAGTCTTTTGTTGCCAAGTTGTCAAGTTGAACAACCCTTATGTCACTTTGCAACTCGCAGATGGAAACACGAAGTTAAAGATTTCAAAATAGATTAATGCGATTAAAAATGAACTCGATTAATATGTCTGTAATTAATTAATCTCAATTAATGCACTAATTTGACACCCTTCCTAAAACTACTATTTTTTTTTTTTTTTAATTATTATTATTTTTTTTTTTTATGACAATATCTTCAGCTTTTGAAAAGGAACTGTCAAAACCCAAAATATACCAAATCTAGTGTCATTCTGTCCAAGGCTAGTGACACCAGCTACAGGCTACTGATTCTTATTTTCACCTAAAACATTTTAGGCAGACTTTAAACTTATGTTCTTTGTGCAAAGCTTCTTCTCACTTAAAACTAGAGTCAGTCAGACATCAGAGGCTAAAACTACACAGCCTCAGCTTCACAAAGAGTCCAGCCAATTGTTTGTGGTCCAAAGGGTTCAGAAACAGTTTCCATCTGAATTTAAGGGAGTACTTTGCAGCGGTATGTCAGTAAATAAGTTAATTATTTATTTAGTTGCACATTGCCCTCATCAGCCAGTTTCTTTCCACTTGATGGAATTTTTGATGGACAATGCAGTCAGTCCACTCATGGAAAGGCGAGCATTTTTTAAAGGCCACTGTGTAACTTTAGAACAAATTTCAACTTGGATTAAAAAAAAAAAAAACACAAACAAAAAAAAACCACAACAACAAAAAAATAGGAATTTGTAATTTAGATGTCTTTGTTGCACAAAAGAAAAAAATTAAAAAAATTCTAAAATTAAAAAATATATATTTTATTGAATTATTATTATTATTATTATTGAAAGTTACATTTAATCACTTGACAGTGTATGCTTACCATGTGGGGGCTGGACCGCGACCAAACAAGCGCTATATTGGCCGACTGACCGGGCACTGCTTATCGTCTGAGAGGGTACGTTAGCTGTTAGCTGTCACCCTAGCTATTTTTACTCTATTAGCCTAACCTAAACTTAATTTGCATGTGACCAAAGCCAGCAGGAATGCCGTGGAAATATTGTCACCTTGCCTTTTGTTTCCTTGCTACTTGTAAATTGTCCATGTCTGAGGACAACGTGACCTGGAGGGCAGACTGGACACGTGCCCTGTAGCTGTGTGGCAACAAGTGACAATAATGTTTAAAGAGACAATGTATGAGTGTAGACTTACACATTATAACTACTGAAACGTGATCTAACGCTAATGCACACAATAAATATTAAGTAATGCCTCTTATTTGAAGAAACCTGTGACCCTTCTTTTAGTTTATTTTTCCTGACTGGTCCAGGGTGGTGTTGTTAGTTTTCAGTTTATTTAATTGGAAGTAGTTTTCTGTAGGAAATCATTTTGGAACACCCGGGATGCCACACCATGATAAGGGGTTAACTCATGAACCAAAACTAACCAGTCACATTTGTATGTCTTGCTTTGCTTTGTTAATTCTTGCTTTGTTAATCCAGATTTTTTGTGTAAGTTTAAATCACATTTCTGAGTCAAAGTTACCTATTCAAGTTTAACTCATATAAAGTTTTTTTCTCAAGTCGTACTTTCAGCTTCTTCTTGGCCGTTCCCTTGTCTCTGACCTGGACGTAACCTCCTGCCGCCTCTTCGCCCCCCGCCCTCCCTTCCCTGTCTGGGATGTCCCGCAGAGGAGTGACCCTCCGCAGCCTTTATCCCACAGAGAGCCTGAGCTGGAGAGGCGAGCAGACTCTTCCTTTTCCTCAGTCCTACAAACAGAAGCCCGGGTCCCCCACAGAACAGTCCCAGTGGGTCGTGTGGAGCCTGCTGGGCCGTGGTGCTCCGTGTGACCCGCGCACACACCTTGTCTCAGGGAGTGGGTTTGAAGATTCAGACACTGTTGTTTTTTGGAAGATCGACTAAGAGAAAAAACTTGAAATTTTATACGGTTTACTTAAGTATTATGCTTAAAGCTGGCCACACACTACACAACTGCTTATTTTATCATGTTATTTTCAGTCGAGATTAGTTGAAGTTCGTTGCAGTTGTGTCACTCGTGTGTGTGGGGGTGTCTGCGACGGACTCATGTTCCAATCGTGTAGTCTGGAGCAGAAAAGAAAGGACTAGATGCCAGTTGCAGGTTTTTAAACATGTTTGAATTAGAATCCCGGTGCTGTTTTATCATTTATGACAGGGATTCCCAAACTTTTCAGCCCGGGACCCCCAAAATAACCGTGCAATCAACTCGCAACCCCCGCAGGAAAAAAAATCTACTTTTGTAATAATTTTAAGTTATAAAACCATTTGAAATAGGTTTAATTGTGTTTTTGATGTGTTGCTTATATAACCCCAATTCCACAAAAATCTGATTAAATGCCAAGTCATAATTGTAATAATGCATTTTGAAATCATCTGCGACCCCCAGATTTTGCTTCGCGACCCCCTGGGGGGTCCCGACCTCCACTTTGGGAACCACTGATTTATGATACACTGAACACAGCTCAACGTAGTTAGCTGCTTCCTTACACTACAGTTTGAGAAAATGCTAAAGTCTGTGACAATTAGACTAGATTTATGGTTTGTGTTCTGAAAAAAATCTAAACATGTGGAAAAGTCTGCCGTATTTTGACACAGAAATTTGTTGATGAGACGTTTTAATTCATCTGCTTTTTCTCCTCGTAACTGGTACAATATGTGTCCTACTGGTGTGAAATGAAGATTGGCTAAGAACTTATGAGTGGTAGAACATGTTTCCAGAGTGTTTGATTTTGCGCTGTGTGTTAAGATTCATCAGGCACATGCGTCTGACCAGACTTTTCTCTCACAGCTCGGCTTGGTGCCTCCCAGAGCATGTGATGCCCTACGTGCTCTGGTTATGTGCGTATTGGGGTGGCGGTACTGGTTTTCACCTCTGATGACCACAACAACATCACACTCACCCTCCTCTCTCTCCTCCTCAACAACACAAGGTTTCGTCTGATAAAGTTCATAAAAGTAATGCATCCACAGAAAATCCTCATTGGAAAAATATCCAACTTCGTCACCTCTGTCGCCATTTCTAGTGTCTTTTTGAGAGAGCTAGCTGCCTAGCGCTGTTTGTGCCAAAGTTATTTCAGCATAACGCAAAACAAAACAAAACAAAACGCAAAACAAAACACCTTTTACATTTCTGTCTTGTTGTAATAATAATCAGAAACCAATAGATAATATAGGTTCCGCATTGTAATTAGTCACATCTGTAAATTCATGCAGTGTGCGGCCAAGTTTAAGCAACACAATCTCGTACGTATACTATACAACGAAATCTCAAAAATGAAAGATAGGCACAAATTCACGCAAAACAAAAATGCGTTAAAAATGTCATGGTTATATTTTTACGTTTTGGCTTTTGTAACATATTGACGTGAAATTGTGCTTATCACACATTTTTGACAATTTCTACATTTTCTTCAGAGCCTGGGCTGGTTTAAAGGCCTTTTTGATTTTAACTAACAGTCAGGAACAGGTTTTTATACATAGATATATATATCTTATAGATCCAAGTCTTTCCCTTCACTTTGATCCAGCTGGTCTCAGAAATGTTTCCTTTGCATTTGATCCATTCTTCAGTGGCCCTGGAGCATCTTCTCAGGAGCAGTGAGCATCTTAATGCAGCGCTCAGGGACTCATTGCCAGGTCTTCTTGACTGTCTTGGTCCAGGGCTTCTGTTGGGATCGAGAGGTTCAATTTAAGGCTTTTTAATACCTTTTTAAGATCACAAAAATAAACAAATTAAGACCTATATGCTGCTTCTTTTCCACAGCAATCAAGCATTTTATTTCATCAACCAAATAGAAGCAGAAGAAACACACCAATTGTGTTATATTATTAAGAATAGTCTTGAGAGTTTTCAGATAAAGCTGCAGCAATGTGAGATTGTTTGGGAAATCTGAAGAAACTGTGCCATTAAATAAATTAAATGTGCAAACTCAAGACTTTTTAGACCCTGCAGAAACTCGGTTGGTCAACAGTAGCATGTTTTTTTTTTTTTGTTTTTTTTTTGGTTGGCTTGCCTAGTGGAAATCTACCCAGACAAACACACAGAAAGTCTCACAAGAAGGCGTACATTTACCACGACACAAAAACATTTATTTAGTTTATTTCATTCATTATAGCAAACATAAAAAACAATGTTTAGACTTTGTTAACATAAAGTCTTTGAATAAAAGGAGCAGAAAGAAGTTAAAAACGTATAATACCTGCCCCTTTTTTCAAGAAATCTTTACAGTTCCGACTATTTAAAGTGACACTCAGCTACTTACAGCTTTGTTACGTGACAGAAATACAGTATACAGTTTGATACAGATAATATAAACAATTCATATTATATTAGTTATTTTATTTTTGCAACAGAGAGTACTTCACCTTATATTTAAATGATTGAAAACTTTTTGAAGTTTAATTTTTTTCATCTAGACTGTTCCATAAACCAACACCTTTAATGGAAATACATGTTTCTTTATCATCACCATGTAACCTTTTCTACCAACACAGTCTCACTAGATGACATACTTTTACCACAACACAAAAACGCGTATTTTGACCACGAGTTCACAGCTATTTTTAGTACTTATGTTACGCCGTGCATTTAGCACGATATGAAAAAGTAAAAATGACACGAGATTTCACAGCTTTAAAAAAACACGAGTTTTAATTGAAGCCACGTGGGGACGTTTTCTTCAGGTGAAACGGTAAGTTCAGGCATAAAGTTACTAAAATGGGTAAGATTAGGTCTGGGGCTTGGAATCAGGATTTCATTATTATTCATAAATAAGAACACGTCTTAACAACCACCATTGAAATGAATGGGGCTGTGACGCGTACTATAATTACACAGGACGGCGTGAACTCGTGCTAATCAAACCTCAATTACATATTGTGTAATGTCGTGGTAAATGTACGCTTTCTTGTGAGATCGGCTCTTTCTACAAAGGTGCACTATGACAACTTTTTTCAAGCTCAAAGACCTGTGGTATAACAAAAAACGTTCTCTTTTTTTCTTCATAATAAAATGAATTCAGTTCCCTCTTCTGTAAATCAACATATCTCGCTATTGCCATTCACTTGACAGATTTTAAGACGCTTTCATGCCTCCACCTGTTATTGAACCCTTGGATACTAACACGATCAAATTCTTTTCCCACCAAAAGTGTCAGCCTATTTGTTTTGGAAAGTCACCCTGTTCCTCGGATACAATGAACCAGAACACCTGCTGAAGTTCAACAAGTATAATCTATATCCACTTTGACTGATACAAACCCGCTCCCCACTGCTTGGGAAAGGACATTTAGCTGTCCAAAGATCTACGCTTTAGACTTGTTTGCGCGGAGAAGGGAATTACACGAACAAAGAAGGGCTAAAGTGATGTATAGCGGACGTTTAATGAAACAGTATGAAGCCTTAAACCGCAATAAAACGGGATTCTGTGGCATATTTCTCCCGCTACACTTGAATGTCACTATCCCAAAGCTAAATCTCTGCGTCTAATCTGATAAAAGGCTGCTAGATATTGCACCGATGCTTCACAAAGAGAGCGCGGGAGGTGAGAAAAGGCCGATGGGAAAATTCAAGTGAAATACGGTTTTGAATGTAAGCTAGCACTATGAGGTCAGTGGGAAAGAGCGGAGAGGATAAGGCTAACTGTTCTAAGCCTCATTTAGGTGACACAATGATCTTCAAGGCAGGGGTTTTCCAACAACAGATAGAAACATGTTTTTGTTTTGTTTTTTGCAGATTTTACTTATTTTTTGGTTTCACTAAAATGTTTTTGCAAAATAACATGTTTGGGTTGTTTCGATGATAGTGGCCTTGGCAAAAGTTTCGATATGGAATTTTTTGAATATCGGCAAGCACTCAAACTAAATCTTCTGATCCAGTATTGTGTTGTTCTGAATAGCAGATTGTCTTGGTTTATTATAATATTAATAATTCAATGTATATAGCATTTGTCATGACACTTAACATTTTGCATTATTCATTCACTCCACACTCATACGTTACTATTGTAGCCACAGCTGTCCTGGGGCAGACTGATGGAAACGAGGCTGCCATTTGTAGCAGCGTCTGGCTGGAGACGTCTTTCGTCCCGTTCACCTTTTCCTACAGGCCAGAAGAAGCTCTTCGTACTGACCAGACGTCCATAAGTTCTCATGAATTGTGTATCTACACAATTCATGAGAACTTGTTGCTGTTATTGTGCTGCAGTTGGCTCCAGTGAGGGCCATAATTTGGGTCGAGGACTGCACTGTGTCTTGGCAAACCCCATTAGAATCCTCCGGCTCAGTGCAGGTGTATTTTTTGGGGTCTACCACTTGACTTTGTTGTTTCTATAATGCTCAGGATCTTTAAACACATTTTTTGAACATTTAGAATGAGTGTCTGACCCCGTCCAGCCTCAGCAGCAGAGAGTCGCTGTGAGAGGCTTTGCTTATGCAGCTCGATGATCCGGCCATGTTCAAGAAGTGAAAACTTCTTTGCTTTAACCATCAGGACATAACTGTCTGAAAGCCTGACAGAAAAGTAGAATTTTGAGCAGATTTTGGCTTTTATAGCCTTTGGTCTTAAGATTTCGATCAGCTGAAAAACAGCATTTTTCAGTTTATTATTATTTTCTTTAAAATGACAAGTTCCACATTTTTGTTGTCACACTCCCCCTTCTTGCTGTTGCATATTGTAACTCTACTTAAAACCTCATTAGGATCCAAATGTGCAAAATGTGAATTTTAGCAAATTTTCAAATGGCTTAGTTTTGTCAGGACTGTATCATGAGATAATCCATCTGGCCGGCCAGGACTAGCGGTCATGCCAGTTGTAGAGCTGTCCGAAAATCAGCAGGTGAAACAGTAGTGCACTCCAGATTTCCCACAATGCATCTAGAAAAGTACTGAGCATTGCACGAGACTGGGCAACGAAGAGCACAATGAATGTGAAAGTGAATAAACAAACAAATGGAAAGTAAAAACACAATCCAAACATTTGCTACTAACAACCACTGTCTGTAATAGTTGCTAACTTATTTTTTTTTCTGTTAAAGTCAAATAAAAATGTATGTGGTAATGAGGTCCAACTACACAAAACAGCAAGAATCCAAATCAGTCTGCCTATCTAAAAAAAAAAACATACTGAGTCTTTCCCTCACTAGCATAACTATTAGACTCAGAATCAAATACCTAACCATCTCTAAAGGTACCATCCCAGGGAGCTGATCTCACCACCTGCAGCCTGCGCTAAGTCTCTCCTCTGTGGGCTAAAGAGCAGTGACTGTGGGGGGGTTCGAGAGCGAGGGGCCGTGGATTAGATCTGCAGTCAAGTGGTGGGAAAACAGTCGCAGGAATGCCACAAAAAAGGTTTCCCAAGAACTGTAAGAACGGTCCGCTGTAGCCAAGACAACTAAACACGATATTTGTGGATAAAGATAAGACGCTGAATAATTAGTGCGATGGGACTGGTGCGATGAGTGAGGAGGAGATGGAGGGTGAGAGACAAGTGGAGATCTGGTAGAAACAGAAACATCTTGAGAACAAAATCCAGAGAAAATGTTACTTAAATTGCTTTCTTGACTTATTTTGTAGACCTGGTTAAACTTTTGGGTTCTGGTACTAAAGCTCTTGTCTTGGTTTTTCTTGGAAAGCTATGTTTTTTTCCTTGGCCAGTACTTGGTGTAAAACGTTTGAAAACCATTGTTCGATAACATTAACCCTCTGATGCATAAATTATGAGAGCCTTGGTCAAGTGTTTTTCTTCTTCTCAGGACATGAAAAAAAAGTGTACTACATGCGCCTGAACACTCAACATAAAAGATTGTAATTAATGTAAAAATGAATAAATTTCTAGAACTTCTGTTCTTTTGTAAATATGCAAATCCTTGTTTGTTTTTATGTTTGACAAATATTTTTGGGAATAAAACTGTCCACAGAATAGTCGAGAAAGGTCCGTAAATTCCAGTATTGAGAGTATTGACAACAGTGATGACTAGTCTTCTGGAGAAGAACAGAGACACAGGAGCTGAGGAATCAGTATTTCTTCTCCTGTCACTGCCAGGTTGTTTTTCTCTTTCTGGAGAACATATAGTTGGTGTTGTGCCTAAATCATCAATGAGATCTGCTGGTAACATGTGTCTAAATGTGGAGGCAAGAAATCCCACAGATTTCTGCAGTTTCCAGCTTCCTAGTAACAGAGGTAAACATCAAAAGTCATTGTTTTGAACTTTCCTCATATTTTCTCAGGCTGGAGTATATGGTCAGGTGCTTTGTGACCCTCTTTCACAGCTTCCGGATTATGCTGACTATAAAGTCATTATTATTACCTGTAATAATAATATAATGGTTGATGCATGATGTCCACTTCAGTGGACACATCATTAATTGTCATTTTCTACATATTGAACATTAAAAACTCCTATTACAAACAGGTAATATCCTTCCTAGATACTTGCTGTACATGATCATATTTTTTGTTCCTGTGGGCTCTTCAAGTATGGAAGGATTGGGAGGAAATGTCAGCAGTGGTTGGCAGAGGTGACTGAGAGCAGCCATCTTGGACTGGGAGGTGCTTTACCTGCAGTTACACTGACTGACCACTGACTTGACCTCAATAGACTATGGCAGCAGAGAGCACTTAGAGGCTGATATGCAGTTTCACCATAGAACCCAATCACTAAAGAGATATACACTTTTTAGTAACTATCCACTGTAGTGACCGCGATGCATCAGAGGATTAAAATACCTAACCTATCATCAGAGGTCAGTGGACTCTGAAGAATCATTCCATAATGTCATGTGAGCACTCAGAAAGCTAAAGTTAATAAAAAAAACTATCACGCCTGGCTATGATTCGTTCATTTCAAAGAATTGTTCAAAAGTTCAACTCTTTTATGTGTTTTGTCTATCTTTTGAACCTACCTCAATCCATCCTAAATATATTGAAAGTGCCTATTGTAGTACACCAGAGAACAAACTCTCTTTCTCTTCCTCTCTTTTATAATGACTTATGTTCATGGAGAAATTTGCTTATAAAGGACATTAGCTAACTTAGACGTGTCCTAATGTTACTGCCACATGTGAGACCACAGTGAGACTTTCATGACCCAACCTCAACCTGCCACGGTAGTAACCGTGATTCAGATTTGTGAGTCAAAAGATTATTGCTACTACACTTTCTTAGCACAGCGCACACATGGCAACTATACAGCACGCAGAGGACGGTATCTGAGGCGATATACAAGAACGGAGTCCTATGTGTTGAGTGTGCATCCACATTTGACTGACAAAAGTGTATTTTCATTGTCTCCTCCACAATAATGGAAAAAAAGAAATGAAGCGTTCACAACCATGATTCATTCTCATCATTCACACTGAGGAGTTAGTTAGTTAGGTTAGTAGATAGTAGTAGCTAAAAGTAACACACATAAGATAAGATAGGGATAATATATGATTTATCTTGCAACACACAGTTTAAGAACAGCAGAGAAAAATAGAACATGCAATCAAAGAAGATAAAAAATTAATAAAATAGACTTCGTTAGCAACAAGAAAATATATCTATATAAAGCTATAATAGTTTAAAAACTTGTAACATGTTTGTTATTACTCAGTGCAGATTATGACAGTATAAATAGATAAGTTGCATCAGTAGGCTATTTAGTATTATAGTGTTATGTACAATACTAGGACACTAGTACTAGGACACTAAATATAGAAGTATCAATTTATATATAGGCTACGACTGGAAGATATGTGTATCAAATTGCACTTTTGTTTGTCTTTAAACTTGAAGGTCAGTGACTTTGGACTAGATTTGGACTATGTTTCTTCCTTTTGATTTGGACTAGTTTGACTTGTCCTCCTTGATTTGGACTAGATTTGGACTTGTCTCTCCTTGATTTGGACTAGATTTGGACTTTCTCTCCTTATTTGGACTGTCTTCTTCATTGGGACTAGATTTGGACTTGTCTCTCCTTATTTGGACTTGTCTCTCCTTGATTTGGGACTAGATTTGGACTTGTCTCTCCTTGATTTGGGACTAGATTTGGACTTGTCTCTCCTTGATTTGGGACTAGATTTGGACTTGTCTCTCCATAGATTTGGACTTGTCTCTCCTTAATTTGGGACTAGATTTGGACTTGTCTCTCCTTGATTTGGGACTAGATTTGGACTTGTCTCTCCTTGATTTGGGACTAGATTTGGACTTGTCTCTCCTTGATTTTGGACTAGATTTGGACTTGTCTCTCCTTGATTTGGGACTAGATTTGGACTTGTCTCTCCTATGATTTGGACTTGTCTCTCCTTGATTTGGACTAGATTTGGACTTGTCTCTCCTTGATTTGGGACTAGATTTGGACTTGTCTCTCCTTGATTTGGGACTAGATTTGGACTTGTCTCTCCTTGATTTGGACTAGATTTGGATCTCTCCTTATGGACTTTGGATTGTCTCTCCTATAATTTGGACTGTCTCTCCTTAGATTTGGACTTGTCTTCCTTGATTTGGACTAGATTTGGACTTTCTCTCCTTGATTTGGGATAGATTTTGGACTTGTCTCTCCTTGATTTGGGACTAGATTTGGACTTGTCCTTCCTAATTGGGACGGTTCTTATGGAAATTTGACGGTCTCTCCTTATTGGGATAGATATCCTCCGATTTGAAGATGGCTTTCTCTAGAACGGAAAATAGTGACGGATGATAACCGTGAAAAAAACCACGGTATCACGTATACCACCGGTATTTTAAATATTGCTGGAATTTCTTTTTATTTTTTTCCAAAAACACATTATTAATGAAAAAATATATATATTTCTAAGAACTTTCATATTACAATAAATAGCTTTGCTATTCATAACAACAAACATTGCACTTGGACATGTATTTAGAAAATCTGTACTTTACAGCACAAAACTTTGCACAAGCTCATGTGAGATACATTAAACTAAGATCTTCATAGACTGAACCAGGACTAAACCAGGACTAAACCAGGACTAAACCAGGACTGAACCAGGACTGAACCAGGACTAAACCAGGACTAAACCAGGTCTAAACCAGACTGAACCAGGACTGAACCAGGACTAAACCAGGACTAAACTAGGACTAAACCAGGACTAAACTAGGACTGAACCAGGACTAAACCAGGACTAAACTAGGACTAAACCAGGACTAATAGGACTGAACCAGGAATAAACCAGGACTAAACTAGACTAACCAGGACTAAACTAGGACTGAATCAGGACTAAACCCAGACTGAACCATGATTGAACCAGGACTGAAGATCCCGCTTCTCCAATACTTTCTACCCGTGACGCCTGAACTGCCACGAGGAAAGTGTGTGTCATAGGTTTTTGCTACCGTCACCGTAGTCAACACGAAGCTGGCAGACTGTAGTTCGGCTCTGAAGGAGGCGCACGGTGAAGAGATCGCTGCCCGCATCTGCAGCACGCATAGGCGCTGTGTTTAGACCGCATACACGTGATGTAAAAGTTTATTGCGTTTGTATGTGTCATGAGAAGGCTGTGGCGTAGGTTACTGTACAGAAGAAGAGCTTAGTGCAGCAAACTGGTGCAGGACGACGAGGACCAACGAGAACTCAACCAGGTTCAACAGGACTAAAGACAGGATATTTTTGTGTTTTACAGTCACTAGCCTTTATATTTATTTAGTCTATTACCTTAAGCGTATGAACACTTAGCTTTCTGAAAAACTAAAGACGAAAACAGCAACGTAGTCGAACCTGTCTGCGCAAAAAGCGCACTGGCACAGCGGTGACTGAGCTTGAAGCACAATGCACTGTGTCCAAAACACAGCCTCACATTTACCACGCAAAACTACTACAACGAATTCACGTCTGAAGCTAAGCACAAGCAGGCGGACACTTACCTCACGGAGAATGGCCATCTCCCGCTTTGACACCTGTCCTCCCTGAAGAAATAATCCACAAAACGAACGCTGTCCATCGTGTGTCTTTGCAGAGCCGTGTCCACTCGCATTGTCCGATCCAAAAACGTGCTTTTGCTAAAGCGCTCTACCAAACAGAATCCTCCCGTTGTAAACATGCGCGGGCATGTCTTGGCCAGGCCCGTTGTCAGTGTACAGCTCCAGTAGTAGGAATTAATCCACCAATCAGGAAGCAGGATTCCAGCAGAATATGCAAAAATGAATGAAGTCACTTGCCGAAACGGGCGTTCTTGTTGTTGTGCTGTAATCTGAGGCGCGTCATGCGTAGCGTCGTGTAGTGAACGGAAGAAGGAGCACGGGGAAGCGGCACTAGCACACGGATTTATTTAAAGCACTAATACCGTCAAACTGTTAATTCTCACGGTAGTGATACCGTGACCTTTGAACACCGTGGTATACCGTGAAACCGGTTACCGTCCCATCCCTAGTCTCTCCATAATTTGGACTTGTCTCTCCTTAATTTGGACTAGATTTGGACGTGTCTCTCCATAATTTGGACTTGTCTCTCCTTGGTTTGGGACTTGATTTGGACTTGTCTCTCCTTAATTTGGGACTCGTTTGGACTTGTCTCTCTCTGACTTGGACTTGACTTGGACTTGTCTCTCCCTGAGTTAATTTGGCCTTGTTACTCTTTGACTTGACTTGACCTCGTCTCTCTTTGATTTGGGACTAGATTTGGTCTTATCTCTCTATGATTTAGGGCTTGACTTGGACTTGCCTCTCTTTGACTTAGCTTTGTTTCTCTTTGATTTGTGACTTGGCCTTGCAGCTAAGAATTGCAGTTTCAATTGATTCCGATGCATCTTTACTCCCACGTCTTTCGTTTGCTCTGATTTCCATAAAAACAACCTTGTCACCCAAAAACACCAACATCCGATCTACGTAAACTTGTCACAAACCCTTATAAAGAACCTCAAGCGTCAGTGCATTTCACCATAAAGACATTTCGTATTTCCGTCGCAACCTTGGTCTGTTTCTTTTGAATCAGCATCGAAGGAAAAAGCCATCCGTCAGTTCCAAAGAGGCAGCTCGAGCATCCGGGTGAGTTATGTATCGCATCATTTCCACGGAAGCACGACGGATTAGTTTGGAATGCCGCACTCTCTCTCTCTCTCTCTTTCTCTTTTTCTCCGGTAGCCGACTTGACATCTTAAAATATGGTTAGCCTCTCCTCTGCTTGACTCAGCAAAGTGAAAAAAAGGTTTGTTGATGCAGGATTAGAATAAAGAGGATGTCGTGTAGCTAATCGAGTTACCATTGGTTTCGCCAGGACAATTGCATTATATATTTGTAAATGCAGAACTAAAGGTTGTATTTATATTAATTGGGTCTTGAAAACTGCAAATCATCAAAAAATATATTGTCTTGAACAGGAAAAGGTCAGCGATTGTAGTCAAGCAGGAATACTGCAAAGTCGACAATAAAGGAAAAACAAAGATGTATGTTGGGAAGGCTTATGGGAAGGCTTGTGTGGTTGTAATGCTTTATGGGAAAGGATTACAATAGAAACTGAGAATCTATCGATAAAGAGAATATAATTGACAATGTTTGTTAAACCTCTTCTCATTCCGGCCTTTTTTCCCCTCACACGTCTGGCTAAAATCTGTAAAAAATCAAACTAAAACTGTTTTTGGACACAAGCAAATGGCTGTATCTCTGTTTTGTTTTTTTTTTTTTTGGTAAATATAAGTATTGGTAAAGCTGGAGTTGACAGCTTAGACCTGAATGACACTAGATTTGGCATATTTTGGGTTTGACAATTCCTCTGCAGAAGCTAAAGGTAAATGAGCCTAAATGAGTTTTAGGACCTAAAATTACTCAAAAAAATTTAGGCGGAGCAAATACAAAAGTCCAAACTTTTTTATTTATTTTTTTTTTTTTTGGGGAACATTTTGTATCTGTCAGTTTACAGTAGAAACTGAGTCTGATTCATTCCAGAGGCTGATTTGACTCTAAATAGAAAGGGCCCAATGACATTTTTGTCTTTAAAGTTTCCAGCTGCTTCATTGTTCTTATATGATTTTTTTTCACTTTGAAGGGCTGTCCCACTTTATCTTGAAAAAGTCCTTTTTGTTTAACATCATATAAAGACAAACACCAGTGCATTTTAAAGATAAAAATCACATTGTGTCCCTCCTATTTAGAGTCAAATCAGCCTCTGGGATCAATCTGACTCAGTTGACAAATACAAAATTTTCCCCAAAATGTCAAAAATTTAAAAGTATTGGCTCCGTCTTTTGAGTCATTTTAGGTCCTTAAAACAAATTTTTACCTCAGTTACCTTCAGCTTTTGCAGAGGAATGGTTAAAAAACAAAATATGCCAAATCTAGAGTCAATCAGGTCTAAACAGCAGCTTTACCAATCCTTATATCTACCAACATTTTTTTTTTTTTTTAGGCGGAAATTAGATTCTGTTTTTCTTTGTGTGAAGAAAGTTCTCACTTCTGATCAGAGTCTGTTTGTCATCAGAAGCTAAAACTCCAAAGCTCCAAATAGATCAGAAAAAGCTCTAGTTTGAGATTTATCAATTTTAGTCAGACGAGTGAGGGAAAAAAGGCCGAAATGAGAAGTGTTTAATGGTGGTACTAGTAGGTACGTAGGTAGATGGGTGAATAAATAGAAATTGTGACTTGAAAACCAAGCGAGCAGGTGCATCTCTCCACAGGGCTGACCTTCAACCTGCCCCCACATGCTCCATTGAGACATCTCTGCTACTACATTACAACAAAAAAAGTCAGGCTCTTCAACTGTAATTCACTCAGGTAAAACAAAACAGAATGAGCTACATCTTAAGCCTCACGTCGCTTCTTGAAAGAGACGTAAAAGCTTTTGACGTGTCCCAAATCCATCCCCGTTTCTTTTCCCTTTTGAGACACCTTTTCGTGGGGCTTTAGCTGCAAACAAACAAGATAAACGCTAATCTCCCGTCGCCGTGGCAGTAACACCGAACCTGAAGGCATCGTAGCGTCCCCCTTTTAAGAATCCTCCGGACGCCCCGCCGCGACGTTATTGCCTCCGCGTCCCTCCACGGCCGACGCTTTCATCGCGGGGGCTTTTGTTTAGCGGCTGACGGATACTCTCATTGACTTTCTCGGACAAAAGCAGGGTCGCGTCTCTACGGGGACAAGTTCGCCGTCTTTATTTACCGTTAAAATATTGGAACGTTCGAGCCGGGGGGATTAACAAAATAAGGTTTTAAAGTCGCGGCTGTGAAGTTGAACTCGTCTCCCGCCGGGCTTAACGCAGCCAAACGTAATATTTTATTTGAGAGAATAGGAGCGAGCGACAAAGGAACAACACCTGCATGGACGATTATAAATTAACAGGGGAAAGAAAAAGGGCCGTTGCCATGACAATGCACTTTCGGTGGCCCACTGTACCAGCTGAGATACTGTCCTTAATTAACCGAGCCTCAATGGAGGAGCTAAATTGGTGGCTATTACGGACATTTGTTTCAGAACGAGGATGAGGACAAGGGGAACGGAAAAACACAGAGAAAACAAAAAAAGGTGGAGAAACAGAATCATTTGCAAAAAGATTCAGAAGAAAATGTGTGATAAAGTTGTATTTTTATTGACTTTATGTAAAGATAAATTAACAGATGTTATTTTGAGCGAGTTTGGTGTGTAAATATTGATCATAGTTTTACAGCAGTTATATTGAAAATTATGAAAATACCAACGAGTTAAATGAACTGAAATCTTTGTGTTGATATAAGGTTTTCAATCTAGCCCTTTAGAATAGAGAGAGAAATAGAGAGAGAGGGAGAGAGAGTGAGAGAGCGGGTAGAGAGAGAGAAAGTTATAGAGAGGAGAGAAGTGTGTGTGAGAGAGAGAAGAGATAAAGTCAGAGATAAAGTAAGAGGGAGAAGAGGAAAGAAAGTCAGAGGGAGAGAGAGAGAAACAGGAGAGAAAGTCAGAGAGAGGAGAGAAAGTATGAGAGAGAGAGAGAGAGAAGAGAGAAAAGAGATAAAGTGGGAGAAGGAAGGAGAGAGAGCGAGAGAGATTAGAGAAAAAGAAGAAAAGAAGTCAGAGGGAGAGGGGGAGACAGAGAGAAAGAGGAGAGAAGGTCTGAGAGAGAGAAGAGAAAGGAGAGAGAAGAAGAAAGAAAGTCAGAGGGAGAGAGGGGAGAAAGAGATAAATTCTGAGAGAGAAGAGAAAGTCAGAGAGAAAGAGGAGATAAAGTAAGAGAGAGGGAGGAAAGAAAGTCAGAGAGAGAGAAAGAGAAGATGATGTCCAGGAGAGAGAGAGGAGAGAAAGTCAGTGTGTGAGAGAGAGAGAGACAGAGAGAGAGAGAGAGAGAGAGAGAGAGACAGTTATAGAGAGGAGAGAAAATCTGTGTGAGAGAGAGAAGAGCTAAAGTGAGAGATAAAGTCAGAGGGAGAAGGAGGAAAGAAAGTCAGAGGGGGAGAAAAAGAGGAGAGAAAATCAGAGAGAGAGGGAGAGAAGAGAATGTTAGAGAGAGGAGAGAAAGTCTGTGTGTGAGAGAGAGAAAGAGAAGAGAAAAGAAGAAAGGAAGTCAGAGGGAGAGAGGGGAGAAAGAGATACATTCTGAGAGAAGAGATAAAGTCAGAGAGAGAGAAAGAGAAGAGGATGTCCAAGAGAGAGGGAGAGAGATAGGAGAGAAAGTCAGTGTGAGAAAGAGAAGAGGTAAATCAAAGTAAGATGAAGAGAGAAAGAGATGAGAGAAAAGGAGGAGAGAAAGAAGAAAGGAAGTCAGAGGGGAAGAGGGGAGAAAGAGAGAAACAGGAGTGATAATCCGAGAGAGTGGGAGAGAGAGAAAAGATAAAGTGAGAAAGAGGGATGGAGAGAGAGGAGAGAAGGAGAAGATAAAGTCAGAGAGAGAAAGAGAAAATGATGTCCGAGAGAGAGAGAAGAGGTAAATCAGATATAAAGTAAGATGAAGAGAGAGGGAGAGAGAAAGAGATGAGAGAAAAGGGGAGAGAAAGAAGAAAGAAAGTCAGAGGGAAAGAGGGGAGAAAGAGAGAAACAGGAGAGATAATACAAGAGAGAGGGAGAGAGAGAAAGAGATGAGAGAAAAGGAGGAGAGAAGAAGAAAAAGTCAGAGGGAGAGAGGGGGGAAAGAGAGAAACAGGATAGATAATCAGAGAGAGAGAGGGAGAGAGAGAAAAGATAAAGTGAGAAAGTGGGATGAGAGAGAGGAGAGAGGAAGAAGAGGTAAATCAGATATAAAGTAAGATGAAGAGAGAGGGGGGGGAGAGAGAGAGAGGGAGAGAGAAAGAGATGAGAGAAAAGGGGAGAGAAAGAAGAAAGAAAGTCAGAGGGAGAGAGAGGAGAAAGAGAGAAACAGGAGAGATAATCAGAGAGAGAGGGAGAGAAAGAAGAGATAAAGTCAGAGAGAAAGAGGAGAGAAAGTACGAGAGAGGGGAAAGAGAGGAAAGAAAATTAGAGAGAGAAAGAGAAAGAAGAAAGAAGAAAGAAAGAGAAAGAAAGAGACCGCTGGTAAAAGCGTTAATATTTGTAATGAAAAATATCATGTTTAAACTGTATTTCTGTTAGTTGCTGTGTTGCTATTATAGTTTCATATTTGAATTACGTCCATTACTGTGCATAAGCGACCCAGTATGTACGCTTTTGTCCACTTCTTTTCTTCAAACCAAGACTACATTCGACAGTCCATCTCTCTCCACACACAACAAGACTACTAAAAAACCTCGTGTTACTTGTTAAATCTTCCCTCCGCCGCTTTTGTGTTTCTAGTGCCACTCCTGCCTGTCCCCCCACCGACAAACACTCTCCACCGCTGCTTTACCACAGCCTCAGTCACCGCACGGCAGATATACAAGCTCCGAATCACTCTGTCCTCCACCAGTCTTTGGCCAAAAAAAGTAATGCAGTTTGGCCTTGGAACAAATGGTTTCGCCAAGATAGAAAACCTCCCCTTCTCTGCCGTTTATTTTTACGGTTTGCCCTTGATACGCACTGAAGCAGACCTGGACAAACTCTGGGGCGTTTTTTGTGAAGTGTTACTCTTGATTTTGTTTGACTTAACATGTGTCTGCACTTGTTTTGTTTTTTTGTTTTTTTGTCTGTCTATCAGAAAAAAAATATATATAAAGGAAATACTATCTATGCGTAGTACCATTGCCAAAAGGATAAAAAAATGACATCTATTAATACCAAAATTTGTCTTTATGTAAACAATTAATGTAAGCAAAATCTTGACACTTTCTTAAACTTACACAGTTCATGATGCACTAGGTGTCTCAAGGAATGCTCCACAACCAAATATGACTTAGTTGTGTAAGCTAACCATTCGTTTCATGAAATATGAACTGTTCAAATAACAAAACCAAATGCAATTTTTGGAGATATAATACTATATATTATGTATAATTTTAAATGAAAAACTCAATGGGTTAATGGGTTAATGCTCACTGACAATTAAAGTGAAGCTAAACTCAAAAACAACTTATTTGGTTGTAAAGCTGTGTATCTTGAGTTAAACTATTCCAAGACATTTTTTTTTCTTGTAAATTTTAGTGCAAATTGAGCAATGGAACTAACCTCATATTACTAAGGCCAAACAACATTGCAATGTGTAGTTTTCATTCGTTCCCCACAAGGGATGGATGTAGATTTATATGGATTTCTTAGGCGCCACAAATAGGCAATATTTGGCCTCGTGCAGGTAAGTTTTGAACTGGGGCTTGGGGCAAGTTAAGATTTACCAGTTATACTCGAAGAAAATGTGACTTCAACCAAAATTTGTGGTCTTTTATGTTTTGGTTTTGAGTAACATATTGACATAAAAAAGGTGCCGATCCAGGGAATTTTGCTGGATCTGGTATCGGTTCTATAATATCGATTTAGCCGATACCATTGTTGTGCCTTTAATTGGGCACAATGAGAGTAATTTTACCAGCTGCTGTTCATCTAAAACATCTCAAGATGATTGACATTTTATTCATATTAAGTTAAGTTGTGACTTGCACTATACATAATCGTCACATAACATTATATGACCAAATGTCTTATGTTTTTGATAAGGAAAATAAGTTTTTCAGGCCTAACACTGGTATCGGTTGATATCGAGTATTGGCAGATACTTAAAGCCAAAAATATCGGAATCGGTATCGGAACAGAAAAAGCTGGATAGGTGCATCCCTAATATCTATGTTTTCTTCGTAAACAGGGTTGTTTTTTTCACCGAGGCTTACTTACTTCGCATCATGTGTGCTTGGTATTGGGGGGAAAAAAAATCTATATGTAAAACTATTGTAGCAGTTAGTGATTTTTGAAAGCAGTTAAAATTATTTTTTGGACAACAATAAAGTAAGGTTTCAAAAAAAAAAAAAAACAAAAAAAAAAAAAAAAAAAAAAAAAAAAAAAAAAAAAAACGAAACACTGAATATTGGTAAACTTTTACTTTAGCATAAAATAATAAAAAATTATTTATAGGGAAGTAATATACAGCATAGTCTGTAAAATAATAACATTTTGAGTGCAAATACCTAAGATTGATTAATACCATTCCTGATATCAATATATCGCCAACAATAACAAAACAATTTTCTCAAGTTTGTGGCCAGCTTTGTAACTCAAACCTACTGAATGACCGGATAGACTTACTGCAACAAGTACATACTACATTTTTCAATGCATTTTGCTTTAGATTAAGTTCAATAGAATAAATATTGCCTTATAAATCTCCCTATAGATTGAAACAAAAAACATTAACTTTAGAATATACTATCACCCTAATATTTGCAAATCTAACCTAATCTGACGTCCCTGGTGGTAACTTTAACACAGACAAAAGCCTATCCCACACCAAAAAACCTTAAAAATGTAAATGGGACCTTTAAACTATCGCCCGTCTTTAGTCGAAATGCAAATGTTCTATCCCAGCGAGATGAAATCAATCCATTTCTCACCGTACCCAAAAGACGAACCATTTTACCCTTCTTTCTCTACAAAGCACCTGCCCCAGAGCCATGAGAGAAACATCACAGATCCGCCGAACATGCCCCTCGTTATTATTCAGACCCCCAACTCTCAGGTGAACCCAGACTTTGCCAACTTTTGGAACTGACTCTGCTAATTAACCCTGGTGCCGCTGTCAAAGGCTTGAATACATTACAGATTGGAATAAAACACCGGAACGCTTGGGATCGGGTCATTAGTTCGCATTGATTGGGCTAACGAACCAGCCGCAGGTGCTTAAAGTGTTGAGACTGTATGAAGAAGGTCAGGAGAAAATACGTCTTGGGCCTGATTGGATTACTGGTTTAATTAAAATCAAGTGTATTGAGTAACGGTTTAGTCGCACCTCTAATGGAGTTCACGTTTTTTAAAAGGCTGCGGTCGTTATTGTACATAAGTGTCTTGTTAAGCTTCGTTATGTGCAAAATAGCTTTCTGCAGTTGAATCTGGAACTTTTCAAGCTGAAATGGTCAAAAAATTCTAGATGTGAGGATTGATTGGAATGATTGAGTGCAGAATGTGGCACTCACAAGGTTTTCCGCTGATGGAAAATGGAATTATTGCTGTTGTAAATTATATTCTCATCTCAAAAGCTTCATATTTGGACAAAATATCCCCTTCAAGGTCAGTTTGTGAGCTAAACTAACTCATCAGTTGTAACTCTCATACCACTCACATTTCTGCTCATGCGTTTCACCGTCTATCTTTACAGCACTGCAAATGCTAATGTTAGCAACCAACTATATATCTAGACCTGCTTAAAATGACTTGGAATCAGAATTGAATCCAGTTTTAAGCTGTTTTAACTGGATACGATTTAATCGCTTGTGTAATGCAGACTATTTCACTGGTTTCAAGACATTTTAAATGGTTATATAAGGAATTTGGCTTAAAATAATATAATTTTAAAAAATGCCAATGGGGTAAGAAAAGGTTTCTTAACCCTTGGCAAAAAATTTGGTTTGAAATAAGAAGCAATGTCTTAAAATCAGTTCGAAACCACTAGGTTAAATTGGTCAAAATTCTTGAAATTAAGTTGAAATCCTAGATCAAGCAACTTTACCTTGTTGTTTGACGCGCATCAACAACAACAAACTGCTGTAGGTTAGACAACACAGCGTGAGCAGGTAGTATTCTGTGGCTTTACCTGTCTCCTCCTGCTCTTCTCTCCTCGACTCTATCTCATTCATCTTGTAAAATTGCGTTCCTAAATTGCGCTTGCAGATTGAGCGTGTAGTTAAAGTTTATATCAACAGACAGGGCTTTGGAATTGACTTCCACTGCCTCAAAGATCGACTGGTTGATTGCGATCGACGGGCTGTGCACCATTGTTTTAAACGCTTTTACAGCTTCCTAAAACACCATAAAAAGTTTGTGGATGTTTTGTTTTTTAAGCCAAAATACACTCGTCTGGTATTAACGAATAAAGAAGCACTGAAACTGTCTTGTAGCATTTTTCAATCTTGTTTCACTCACTTTGAATCTTCTATCGGCTCAGCAGACTGTGCTGCACTACCCCTAAAGCAGGGCTATTCAAATTAATTTTCCAAAGGGTCAGATTTGACCAAGGACTATGGCTTCTGGGCCGGATATTTGCAAAATACGTCGCTGCTTTTGACATGAGGTTGCACCAATTCTTACAGGACAGATTTTTTTTATAATGAATAACTAATGCTAAATGTCCAAAGCAGCATTAAACCACATCTAAAGCAGGACTAAACAATGTCTAAAGCGGAATTAAATGAAACCAAATGCTTACACCATCTTAAATGACATAATGAGTAATTAAACGCTTAAATTAAATCTGATTTCTCTTCATCTGAGCACATTTTAACCATCTTCAAACAAGATTTGTCGTTAGAACAAGACCAAAGTAGTCTCTTAGGGGACTGTATTAATAAAATTGGGAGCAAAAAACTAACTTTTCTGTTTATATTCACAATAAGTTCTGTTCATGTTGCATTTGAAGATGTCTTAAGCCAAATGATGAGTACTTTAAAGTTTATAGACGTCCTGAGTAAATATTATCCGTGCAAATTGAGCTTTGAACACATTTTTGTATTTCTTAATATGTCAAAAGGATTCCTTACATCTCCAGGCAATAAGCAATTCAAAGTTAACTTAAAAGCGTGTGTATGACTACAAAACCCTCCCAGACAAGCTTTACCGCCAGAACTTGAAACAACACCTAAATCTGTGTGCAAAGCGTACATATCTTCAGCTAAACCTACCTTCTCAACCTCTCTCTCCACGCTCTGTCTCTTCCCCGGAGCTTCATATCTCCCAAGACCTTTCGTTTCTTTCGTTCTCTTTCTATAGTTATGCAAATACCTTCTGCGTTTTCCCCCCAAAGGCACGAACCAGCCGCTAGCATCAGACTGAGGAGAGCTCCCAGAGGTTCAGAAAAAACTTCACGGAGCTGTTAGCATGGGTAACCGTTGCGTCAGACGTGTGGGTATCCAGGGTCACGCTAGCAGCTTTACAGTTGGAGAAGGATTAGAGAAGAAGAAGAAGATAAGACGTGTTTGCTCCAAGATTGGCAGGTTACGTCAGCTCGGGTGTAAGCGTATACGAGATTCGATGGATTTTCAAGCAGCGAATGCAATGCCAGCCACCTGTGTATTACTCAACACTTAGTCAATAATGTTTCGCTTTGTAAACAAGCATGGTTGAGTCTTCGGGGAGAAATGGAAGATAAACGGTGAAAGGCATGGGCAGAAGTGTGAGTGGGTTATGAGAGCTACAACCGATGAGTTAGTTCAGCTCGCAAAATGACCGTGAATGGGATATGTTTGCAAATTCTGATCATTATGAAGCTTTTGAGATGAGAATATAATTTACAACGGCAGAAATTCATCTTTCATCAGCATAGTCAAGGCATAGTTAACCATTTAAGCGGTTAAATTAGGAATTCTGCACCAAATCAGTCCCAAGCTCTAACACAGGGCTATTCAAATGACGGCCCGGGTGCCAAATGTGGCCCACTATGCAGTAGGTTTTGGTCCAGCGTGACGAAATAATGCAAGGACCATATTGCGTAATAGTCAGTGTAGTATATATGCATTGACCAGATTCCGTATGCTATTTTGGACTCAGTCACCTTTGACCTGGATTTAGTAATCTGATCCTGGACTGCTATTGCCACGCCATCGCGACTGGCTGTGTCATGCTAGAATCGCCATCTGCTAGAATTTTGGCTGCCAATTACACGCTCTTTTTCTGGCGTGGTCTGGACACGCCTGTAGTGGTTGCGACAAACACTGAGGTTTTTCATGGGTTTCTCAATTTTAAGTCTGAGTTTCACAATGTGTAAATTTAGCTCTTTGGCTTGGAGTTGGTTAAGGTTAATTAGATTTGTTAGTTTTGCATGAATAATAACACGTCTTACATTCACATTGAAATGACGGGACAGAAACGTGTCAAATACACACGCACAAAATAGAAACTGCGTTCATAGGAACGCTGTTTACAATAGCGTGGTATTCACACGCTTATCCATGAGAACAGGTTGGGTTTAGTCTCGGCTCAGATTTTGTGGTCTAGTCTTGTCCAAGATGTGGTTTACATCTAATGTATCCAAAAGTAAACTAGGTTTAATCTTGGTTTGGACATCGGTCTAGTCCAGTGCTGCTCTGATCTCAAGTCTGGTTGTTTACTGACACTGGGTTTGTTTTGGCTTAGTTCTGCTGTAATTTTGTTTTTGTTTAATTTGTATTAATTATACAATAGAAAAAGTATACTCCTAGTCAATAGTATCTCTGTGAGTTGCTTGTGGATATTTGATGTAAAACATATTTGTAGTTCAGTTTATAGCCCGGTCCTCAGATCAAAGCACTCCAACAAATTTGGCCCATAGGTAAATTTAATTGAATAGCCCTGCTCTAACATCTCCATACTAAAAAATGTCCCATTTCTGATCAAATTCAGCTTGAAAAGTTCTAAAGCCTAAATTTACTTGTTAAACCAACCAAAAAATGTCCAACCCCCCCAAAAATACCAAAAAGTCTTTAACCTAATGTATGGTCATTTAAGGCATTTTTGAGTGTTTTAATAAACATCATAGGGAAAAAATAATAATAAAATACTCCCAGGTCTTTATATGAACTGTTAAGTCAAATAGCAATACATGTCCATCTTTTATAAATGTTCTCCAAAAGTAAAGTGGCCTTGATTGGACCCTTGGGGTGCACCAATAATGAAGGCTTTGCACCTTTTAATCATCAAATCAACCAAATCAAAATTGTAATTGTCTCACACTGGGCAGGCTGTATTATGTAAATTGACAATTAATTAGCCACATGTTTTAAGAGGATTATTCATCTGAAAATGTGTTTTTGTTAATGAACTAAAGTTGATTCAGCCATGTGGCCAAAGCCTTTGTGTCAATTATTATGATTATACATTTGATTTTTTTGTTTAATTATTTTTTTCTTTTGACTTTGTTGTCCCATCAATCCACATCAGTAAAAAGCAATAGCCTTTCTTTTGTGGAAGTGAGTATCATGAAGAACCTGTCTTTTCAAACACTCAGTGAACAACAACTTTGAGAGTGCTTTCACACTTATGCAGGGGAATCAACAGGGGAGATGAAGAGGTTGGTCCTGGGTCTCAGGGTCTTTTAGCCAGGCTAGCACCAGGAATTTCAGTGTTTGTTGCTGCTTGAGAAACAATCGACCAATAGGCAAACAGAAATTAAGCGGTGATGTTAAATTCAAGCATCTGTATGTAGTTCTGCAAGTTTGCCGCTCAAGTACTAGTTGTCGGAAATTTAGATTCAAAATTCACCTGTGATGGAGTCGCTCTAGCCCAACAAATACACGGCAGTGATTGGTTAATATGAAAAAGGACCCGCCTATCATAGAACAGACAAGCTCCCATTGTTGAGATGGAGTGAAATGAAACCGACTGATACATCACGCTAGGTCTTCGGGCCCTGAATGGTACTTTTGCATAATAGATTTATATTGTGCGGGGGCCTTTTCAACCAATTCTGACCCCGGGCCCCAAACAGGCCTGCGTATGTTGGTTTGACCCTTGCCATATTTTGTCTCACACTCTTAGTACCTCCTAATTGTTGGCTAAATGTTTTAAAGATACAATTCTGCCAGTATGACTTTGTATTTGGACTGTTTCATTAACTTACCTTCATTAACTTTAGAACATTTTGGTCATAAAAAGCAATGAACTAGTGAAATAAATACATTTATCCCAATATTAATGGTTTTCCAACTTAAACTTATACTAACATCTATTTAATGTTGCTGTGGGAGTTGCAGGTTGATTGCATGGATATTTGGAAAACCCCTGTCCAAATGGAATATTGTAATTTTTTCATGAAATGTATTCACAAAAACTTGCAACTATAAATTCAGAATATATTCCTTTTCATCTCATTATAAGGTCTGAAAGTGCTCACATATCCTCACGGCCCATTGTGCTGTGGACATGAACGAGGAGCACTGCAGAACCTAAAAATGAAGCAAACAGAAGAGGCAGTTTACACCTCGAGTTTTCACAAATCTCTTGTGTTTTGATGTGAAATTGACTTCTCTTCCCAAAGGACCTCTTAACTTTCCAAGGACATGTGCTCATTCCAGCAGAAACTCAATTTTTGGTTGTAATTCGGCCTAACTCTTTTTGTAAAGCACTTTTATTTTCTTCATTCAATCCCATTCACTCTGTTGTTCACTGAATACAACCGCAGAGGTGGGTTTTTCAGACACAAGAGGCAATTTTTGGCTCATTAATCCTGGATAAACAGATTTTTTTTTTCTTCAGATAGTGCAGCTTCTGTGCTGTGATTGTAAGGCAGCACAAGTGACCCATGGTCGCAATATTCACAACACTTTCAGGCCTCAAACATTTATATTTAAATGTGTTAAAAGAGAGTTCACTTTATTTCATCCACGTGAATGGCATGATGACGTTACACTACAAAAACTATAAAAAAATCTCCACTTGCTTAAAATGACTTGGAATCAGAATTTGAATCCAGATTTGAGCTGTTTCACTGGATAAGATTGAATTGCTTGTGTAATGTAGAATATGTCACTGGTTTCAAGACATTTTTAGATGGTTTTAAGGGATTTTGGCTTAAAATAAGAACAAAAAATTGTCAAAAAGCTTCCTTAACCCTTTGGCAAATAAGAAGAATGTCTTGAAATTAGTTAAAAAAGTTTGAAACAAGGAAAATAGTCCATGTCTCTCAATACATCAAGGTTAGTTAAAAGCTTTAAATTAGGTTCAAATCCAGAATCAGCAACTTTAACTTGTTTTGAAATTTAGTGCCAGTCCTATTTCACTTTGATCGCCAGACCTTTTTGCAAATTGTAAACAATATTTCTCAACTTTCTTTGAGTTTAATGGATACGTTCAGGCTTCAAGTTACTAAAATAGGTACGTTTAGGGCGGGGTTGGGGTAGGGGTTTTTGAAGACTTGCTCGTAGAGTCTGTATTGCCAGCGGTCGTCATATGCAGCTGTTTGATGGCCCGTGGCTACAGGAGAACCAGCGAATCAGTACAGAAAACCTAAAATGACGATTACGGAAAACCGTATTTAGCTGAGCATGGATTGTTGTTATTTACTCAGGTTCAAACAGGACTTTAGTACGAAGGAGAAAGGCTATATTTGGTTCGAGGAAAATTAAGACGGAGAAGTTACCAGTGAGCGTAATCCATAAATTAAGATTAGAAACATTTGTTCTGCATCAGAGTTTGACAACTACGTGCGTGCAACTTGTGTTTCGTCATTTTCTTCAAGCATTAGGCTAATGTGATTTGGCTGTCAGGATGTCAGGGCTCACTCAGACCTAACAGCAGAGCCTCTGTGAGTGGAGACTATAGTTCCAAAGTTCAGAACATCTTCTGGACAGTCCAGTTTCTCCTCTGTTGGATCCAGACTGGGAATTCTCTTTCCACAGAGCTAAAACTACAGACAGATCCACACGTCTTTAACAGACGTCTGAAGCTGCTGTACACATGAACATGTTTAATCAAAGTACAGTTTTAATCTTTATTTTACTGTTTTATTTTTGTATTTGTGCTTAAAAGCCTCTGTGGACAGGTGTTAAAAATTAGCACTTGTGCTGTAACACTTTAAACAATGCATCTGGTCCGTCCAATGCAGCTGTTATATATTAAATGAATAAATAAATGAAAATGCACATAATGACATATGCTAAAAGTGTTTAGCGACTGTGACTGCCTGGATCATGTGTGTGCTTCTTTTACATCGGTGTGCCTCGAAGAGACTTGAACAGATGCTGCGTTGTTCCTCTGTACCAACAGCAATGAGTGTTGTGTTGGTGAAAATGTAACCCAAAATTTGTAGTTATTTTATGTTTTGACTTTGCGTAAAACGGCATGAAAACAACTTGGCTTTTATCTACATTTCTTTTAAAAATAAAGAATTAAGAAAAAACGTAAAGGTCTACGGATGGGCCCTTAACCACTCAAAACAAGCCAGTATCATCGACAATAGCCAACACCATGAACAGCGTCCACTTCTCAGCCACACTACAGGTCTCAAAGGTGACACGCTTCATCTTAATTTCATTCCATTTTGCACTTATTTATTTCCACTTGGCTCTCGACTGGGTGACAGGTTCGACAGGTGACAGTGTTTGTGTGAATGCAGCAGGACTAATCTCGCAACATGTCACTGAGGTAATTTCATTTTTTCTCCAAAACCATCCCGAGATTGTCATTTGGCAATCACACTGTGTCAGGTTTTCGGCACCTCCTGAGGATTGCATCGTTTTGACGCGGGATAACAATATTCAGAGGAAATGCAAAAATGGATCAGCAAACGGCAAGAGCCAAGTTTAGTGTAGATGTGTTATGGAAATGGAAAGGTTATGGAAAGGTGGTTGGTTCAGTTTAAAAAAGTTAAGATTTTTGAATTGATTGACAAAGGGGCATAATGTAACTTTTCTGGTAAAGTTAGTGTTTGCGAAGTGGGTTTTCACATGGGCACATCTCAATGGCGGGCCGTTATTTCTTGCCTAGTCCTTCAGTGGTTACCTTTTAAATATATTCACTTGTCAATAACCAGCTGATGGCTATTAAACTATTCTATTACGCAGGCACGCCATAAAGAGCAAAGCATCATTACTTCTATAGCCAGAATAAACGCATTTACACACACATCCACAAATATTTACTCACCAATACTCTGAATTACTTGTACACCAGAAATGTAAAATCGAAGACATCTCCGGGGCACAGGCGATGCGTCCAGTGGCCTTGTAGATTTGCTATATCAGCTCCTCTCTCGCGCAGCTATGTTTCCCTCCGCACTTGCTGTTTAGCTGTAAATCCACTCTGGGTCGCCAAAAGTTTTGGAAAGCACCTTGTAAGTGTCCCGCAGAACAAATTCCTTTCCCACTTGTGACAGGCGCTCGGAGAGCTGCTGGGTTCGGAGTGCCCGGTCTTTCTTAACAATGTCCAGCTTTTCTTGAAAAGTCCGTCTTGAAAAAGACTTTACCAATAAATTTGCAACCAAATTTCTTCTCTCCTTTAGCCACTGTGACAAACTGCTATCAAAACAACATTAAGCACAGACAGCCAATCAAATGGCCGTAGTTAGTCTGACGTTGCCCCTCGCCTTCGAGAAGGCCTTGGCGTCGTCGACGTAAAATCTTATTGGTTGAAGCAACAGTTTGATACGTGCTTATTTTAAGATACGGTGCCTTCAAAACTGATTGTGAAGGCCTCGGGCAGATTTCACTGACCCTGACAACAACTGACGGCTGAAATATGATTGGTTTAAACAATATATTTTGAAACACACGCCTGAAAGCTGCGAAACGATGGGAAATGCTACGAAGAAGCTGATAAATAATAACTGAATTATTATAAAACATGCATGCACTAAATATGATTTGTATCAGTTTGTTATTTAGATATTTTTTAGGCCAGCAGAGAAGGCTTTGCAGGCCCTGACGGTCCGCCACTGGCACATCTAGTTTCCTCTGTTTAAGGACCGTGATGACCAGCTCAGTCTCTCAATCATCGCAGCGCTACACGGCCCTCACCAGTGAAGAATAGAATAGAATTTATTTGTCATTGGCAGGTAAAAAACAATGAAATACAGTTAGCCGTTCCATGGTAAGGCAGTGCAATTACAGTAGATTACATACGTGGAGTGATTGCTTTAACATCTTGTAGATAAAAGCTGTTTTTCAGTTTCTTGGTCCTTGTCTTCAAACTGGCCAGGTCTGTGAGACTGACTTCACTGATCTCAATGGACAAAACCCAAGATAAACACTGACAATTTGAAATTATTTGATCACATTGGCTGGATGGATTTATGTTATAGAAACGTGTCTATGTGATGCATTTGTGCAAAGCTGAGCACATACTTTCTAACCTGATGAGATTACAGTTGCACATGACCTCCATTACACTGTGTGATTGGTTTGAACTTCTCCTGGGAATCATTTCAATCAGGTCAGATTACTGCCCACAAGTCAATGTTCTCCCCTCTCGCCACTGTCCTAGCACTTCATATTAGTAATTATTTATCTTCCGGAGTGCTTTGATATGAGATGAACAGGCAGAACTATTATATAATGTATGGATTTATTGGAGAATGGAACTATCAAAGGTCACACGATGTAAGCATCATCATCCATCAACTTTCTGTTATTGAAAAGTGCCACTCAGCTCCTCTAAATCCGAGGCCATGGTTCTGGATTGGAAAAAGGTGGCTTGCCCTCTCCAGGTGGGTGGAGAGTCCTTGCCTCAAGTGGAGGAGTTGAAGTACCTCAGGGTTTTGTTCATGAGTGAGGGAAGGATGGTGTGAGATCGACGGGGGCTCAGTGCAGCTTCTGTGATGAGGTCACTGTATCGAACCGTTGTGGTGAAGAAGGAGCTGAGTCGAAGAATAGCTGAGTCGAAAGGCAAAGCTCTTGATTTATCACTCAATCTACATTCCAACTCTCACCTTTAGTCATGAGCTTTGGGTATGACTGAAAGGACAAGACTGCGTATACAAGTAGTCGAAATGAGTTTCCTCTGCAGGGTGGCGGTGACAGTAAGAACCACAGGGAAGACCCAGGACACGCTGGATGGCTATATCTCTCGACTGGCCTGGGAACGCCTTCAGGATTCCCCCAGAACAGTTGGAGAAAGTGTGTGTGTGGATAAGAAAGTTTGGGCCCTGCTCAGACCTGCTACCTCTGCAATCCGACTCCGGATGAAGCGGATGAAAATGGATGGATGGATGAAAAGTGTCTCCTATTTATTTTTATTTCACAGTTTGGGCAAATAAATATCAGTTTTTGTTCTAAATTCTGCACCAGAAATATATTATCAGACTTATTTGTTTTGTCTTGCAAGACAAAACAAGTTAATTATGGTTCATGGTGATTGAAATAAAAAATCACCATCCATAATATATCTATTTTAGCAAACTGGTTGATAATAAAGTACAATAAAATGCACCACATTGTGTCTGAAACTTTCTATTTGATATTTTCAGTTCACCTGATCTGATCCACACACACACACAAAAAATACTTTCTTCACTCATACTTCTGGTCTTGAAATGTGATGTGTTCATAAAATGGTAATGGTCAAATCCTGATAAAACAACATGTCTATCTTGTCTCTAAAAACAGCCATGATCCATATTTTGGTCGGATGGCGAAGAGAAGGAGCCGAAGCGGATTTCTGTGCAGCGGATGCATGAGATAAGAAACTGTTGGCATTCGCAAAAGCTCTGCGCAGCTACCCCGACGTCCAGAGCAGAGGTGTGTCTAGTGGGATCAGCCATGTGAATGTTGAAAATGGCACTTTTACAACTCTATCCTCGTTACAACCTTCCTCGGTCTCTCCTTCTCAAGACTAAAAAGGTTAGTAACCACCGTTCTATGTGTTGCATAACGAGTCTGCATGCGTCACCATTGAATAAACACACTGTATTGAACTGCGCGACGGAAAGGTCAGATCTTCACCGCGAGCAGACCTAAGTTCGCTTTGAGCTCACTCCTCGCCTTGTTACGCATCCCATTCTTATCCCACAAACATTCCTCCGTGACAGCTGACCTTATCCGGAGCCCCTGAAATACAGCGCCGGAGCATTTTGATCGAAGGCAAATTCATTTATGAGCTGCACAGTAATATGTTGAGTTAATTCCCGGTTAAATGTCAGGTGAAAAGCTAGTCGCGCGGCTTTTTCGGTACACTCTGTTGCTACGCGGCGTGCTAAACAATAGATTTAACCCGACGACGTGGTTTCCAGTAATAAAACGGCATCTTGATTAGCCTGATTTGCAGAATGTGAAATGTCAGGCGTCGCGTTAATTATGTTGGAAATCTCATTTGGGTTTCATGACTTAATGCAAAACTAATAATAAAATGATTGAGTCATTTGGTTGGCGCAGGCTCTGGCAAAGCAATTCTCTGACCTCAAAGTGATAAAGATTATAGACTTACATTTAAACGGGGATAAATACTAGTTCACTCACCTAAAGGTCGGCAGTTCGAACCCTTCACCAGTCGTTATATACTGTTGCATGCTTTGTTTTTTGCACTACAAAATGACTTTTTCTTTGGGCCCTAAACCTTTGCGCTCATGACATAAGCCTACATTGAGACTGGTGACTATTAGGGCTGCGACAACATGATTTTGTTGCGAAACAATATGATATTGTCATTCAGGGGTGTAGCACCAAATTCTGACCCCAGGTACATTTTTTGTCTGTGGGCCGATTTGGCATAATCTGTTTAATATTTTATTCCACTCACATTTTTTTTCTGTTTGTTTAGGTTTTATTTCCTTTTAGAATTATCATATACAGCCTATTGATTTAATTTATACATTCCACACATTATTAGTGTTGCTATTAGGGTTTTGCAGGCTTCAGCAGATCAAAATGTATTATCTGTAACACTAACTTTCAAGATTTTTACTGTAATAACTGACTATGTATGTGTTTTTTTGGGTCAAAACTGTTGGGTTGGAACCAAAATGTTTTAAAACCACTGTTTTACATTTTAGCTAACTTGTTTTAAGTCAACTTGCCAAAACACACTCCGAAAATGTTGGTATGTGTACTGACAATATTCGAGTGAATATGCACATTTATTGAACCGATCATTTTGTGTCAAACCCTGGTTTTTGTTCTATAAAATCTGCAATATTATAATTTCTAGCTGTTAAACTTGTACATAATTCCTATTTGTTCAGCAGTTGTTTTTTTTTTAAATCAAAGTTAATTTGTTGATATCAGAAATAACTGCATTTAGAGCAGGGGTGTCCAAACTTTTTTCAGAGTTCGCCGCATTTTGAAACTTGTATGGAGTAGAGGGCCATATATTTCACGCCAGTGAAGTGAATCGTTCCAAATATTGCATTTGACCTATTTTAATGAACCACCACACTTTTAATAGAGCCTTAATCATTCATTATATGGTTCAAATGAACTGAAATGTTTGTTTTTTCAACTATGATAGAAGAATTGCTCAAATTTGACATTAAAAACTATACTTTTTGTTATTTGGGCCAATCTAGCAATAAGTCTGAGGGCCAAAGAAAATTAGTCCAAGGGCCGCATTTGGCCCCCGCGCCGCAGTTTGGACATGCCTGATTTAGAGGAACAATTTATCTCACAAGCAAAAATGACCCTTTCCTGCTCTGGGCCCTGGGGAAACTAGCACCATTTAACCCCCCAGTCTGACACCCCTGTTGTCATTGTCATTACAAACTACTATTCACAGGCTCATCCTACGCTATTTATGTGCCATGGTATCGCTTTCTTGTGATAGTGTTGCTCTGCCTTGTGCATCTGAACTGTAACACTGAACAACTGTCCGTTTGCTGTTGGGAAGAAAACTATAGCTGGAAAAATTTCAGTTGAAATAAAAAAATACTTTATAAATAGACTTTTGGTTTAGAAGTACATATTGTGTCTAATATGTGTTTAGTGTGTGAACTGAAAATGCGCTAGAAACAAAAGAAAATCATATTTTTTGTCTATTTTGTTTTGTCATGCTGTATTTTATTTTTAAAGGGTGTAAAAAGCTTGCATCCTTGTATGACTGTTAAAAAGAACAAGCACAACTAACTAATAACTTAAAATAAAAATGTAAAAATAAATAAAACATACACATTTTTAGGAGGGATACTTGACTAGCCCCCAGAAAAAATAAAACCAACAAACTAGATGATATATAAAAAAAATATATTGTATGGCCACCATGTTCCTCTTTCAAATTTCAGTGGTTTGACAGGTGATTGACAGATTAGTTAGCCAATCAAGGACACACATCATCTGCCGTGTGAAAACCAATATGACTGCTTACGGCAAAAAAAAAAAAAAAAAATACATGAAAAAAAAAAAAAAACATTTGAACTGAAAACATCACAGATTTCTGGAGAATCAATGAGCAAAAAAAAAAAAAAAAAGTTTTAACCCTTATATTATGTTATGGGTCAATTTGACCCGTTTCAATTTTTGCCTTGACCAAAGTACTGGTTATCCATTATTTTTCTTTCTAAAATTTTGTGACTTTTTCTCATCCTGGGTCATAAACTCGTGTGTAAAATCTTGACTCACTGATGTGTAGTATAATGTCTGTGTATGGTTTGTATACAAATATGATGTTGCGGGTCATTTTGACCCGGACATTTTAATGTGGGCAAATACCTGTTCAGGTCTAAAACAAACATCTGTTAGATGATCTCTTCTTTGATAAACTTTGTTTAGATTGCCCTGAGACCCAAGTTCAAGTAGAGACAAGTCTTTCTTGCCCTTGTCACTCACAGTCTCTGTCCTTTTCGGCAGTACATGCAAAACAAGGGGCATGGTGACCAGACCCACTCTTCGCAGTTTGTTGAAGTGTGGGTTCTGGATCCCAGCCAAACAAACCTCACCAAAAAAAAAACAAAAAACTCATCCTCAACAGTCAAACATTTGTCACAGAACAGATCCTCACCACCTAAATGTAGCTTTTTTGCGTGTCCTGATCTGAAAAGTTAGCCCTTCCTAATGGATTTGCACATGAGCAAATGATTCACGATTTGAATTCTTTTTATCCTTTTCTTTGTAATGAACGGCACTGCACAAACGCATCTCCCTAAATCACTCTAAATCTCCACTGTACTGTCTTCACTGCTCAAAACACTGCCAGATGTGACACGCTTCACTATCACATTTTCCCGGCTTGTTCTAAAAATATTCTGTAGCTCTTGGACAAGTACGATAAAGAAATCTCACTCCAGAACCCGAATTATTAAACAAGACAATGAGGAAAGTCGATCCTCTGCATGAGCCTCTCTTTATCACAACCCTGCACTTTAAACCTACGCCTTCTCACTGTTTCCATCGGTCGTCAGACGTTCAACCGCGACCGCAAGAATCAAGAGGAACACGGCATTTCTTTTTTTTTTTCAAATTTCAAACGGAGCGAGTGTAACTGATGCTTACCAAACAACGCACGCCGGGGCTCGTGAACCAGGGGATAGTTTCCAGATGAGAGGCAGCGCTTGCGTTTTATCATCTTCTGTTGTCAGCAAATTTGCTCGGGCTTTGATGGCGGTGGCTTCCCTGTCCGTTTTGATTCTGGAGCCTGGTTAACAAGGCGCGCTGGGCAAACAGAGATCTAAGCCCGCGCTGATGTGAACAGATGGGATCGCATTGTTCCGATGAGATGGGTCAGTTCTGGTGTAGGTACAACGGATTCTGGATGTCAAAGGGTAGGGGGTTTGGCGTGCGATCAACGCGTTCTCATCACAAGGTGTAATGAGGTTCTCAAGATCAACCAGTTTGATTTTTAGCAATTTATCGGAATCATACATGAAGTTGCTTATGAATTGACTCGCGTTCTAAGTGTGAGGAAAAGACTAAACTCCAATTCCTATAAAATGAAAATCAACAATAGTTTTCTTCTGATAAAATCCCACGAAAGTAATACATTTGTGTAAAACCCACAAGGAAAATATGTCTAAAGCTTTTTCAATTCTTAGTTAGTTAGTATCCTTTATTGTCTTCATAAGGAGAAAATCACATTGGACAATCAATCAAGGGACACATAGAAACACAAAGACAAGACATACAACCATCTACAATTCTGTTCTTACCTTTAATATCTATTTGGGAAAGCTAGCTGCTGTCTGTGTGCCTGAATCACAATGTTTAACCGTTCAGTGTGTTTACATGGAGGCCAGGAAAACCGCATAACTAGCTTAGCCCGATTTAAACCAGTTCTCCAAAGCACACAAATCTGGAAAGACCTATTGAGAAGCTGTAAACCAGTTTTTCAAACGTCATACAATGAAATCACTGAATGAAAAGACAATAGATTCTACTTTGGGCCGCTGTGCCTTTAAAGGCTTGTCAACTACGGCCCAGCACTGTGGAGTTTAGCCTACAAGCTAACTACAATGTGATGATGTTGTAACTTTCCAACATGGCTAAAAATATACTATACTCAATTATTATCGGAAGTAAATAATGCAACAAAGATATAGATTCAGGAGTTGGGCCACGCCAACCTTCTCACCAGCAAACCTCACCTACTCACCTACTCAGCCACTCCTCCAATTACCCAGAAACCTATACTTAACAGTTTAAACAACATGCCTTGTCTCAGCTCTCTTGACCCTTCCACACCACATCTCATCTGTCCTCCTGCCGAAGAACATCTCCATCTACAGGTGGATGGTCCTAAACCGGCTGAATGGATTTCCGAGACAGAGCCCTCATCCACAGTCTCTCGATCCAGCTATCATTCCATCTATTCATTAATCATCAATAAATATCTTAATCTGGTGGTTCCTTGTAAAGTGAAACTAACAAAATGATTGGTTGTTCATAACTGTCTCAAAATATGTTTTGGCTTTTTTAACATACAGTATCAACGTAAAAAAGGTATGAAAAGGGTACTTATTGTGCATTTATGACTTTCGTTGTATAACTGCAGACATGGTTGGTAATTTCCGCACTTAAGAAACTTTTTTTTTTTTTTTTACAAGCTTTAAACTCTGTTACCTATGCCAGCGTTGCACAACCAGGGGTACGGGGACCTTTATCAGGGAGTACTTGGAATAAGTTCAGCCTTAAAAAAATGTATTGTTTGAATTTAAGAATGGTACATTTGGACAATTTTGAATCTTTTTCAAGACTTCAGGAATAAGAATCCATGAAGCAAGAAAACAGTAGTAAGTTACATTAATCTCAATTATTACCTCAAAAGTTTGAGATGGGGTACTGGTTTAGTTAGCACCAAAATGTCAACTGCCTATAGACAAGGATAAAGCTAAACTATAGATTATTATAGACTTACTCCAATTAAGTGCAGCCTATGAATGTAATTTGCTATAAGTATTTATGTATTATTATGTATGTATTAGTGCTAACCCGAACATTACGACATTATGATGCTGACCAACACTGCAATGTTAACATATCTGTTCTAAATCTTCATCAATCTCAAGCTTCTTACTTATGGAACAGTTTAGTCTAGCATAGTTTGTTTTAAGCTTAGACTCTTGTATTATCTTTACCTGATTTCCATATATTTCTGGAAAGACTCAGCTTCTCCAAAAAGCGGGCCTGCACAGTTTGCCGTTTGAACATTTGTCATCCGTACAACCACAACTCTACAGCTGGGTACACTGTGGATTTTCTGCCCCACCGAAGAGAGACAACAAAAACAAACCAGGCCTAAGAGGAAGCAAATGTGGCCATCAAAGCGTGGCATGGGACACACACATGAATTATGCACCGACACACGGCCCCGGCCCGCACTCTGCTCCCAGTCAACTCCCCGCAAATCAGGCCCAAAATAAGCAAGGCACACACATGAATGAGGTATTAAAAGAAAATGATCTGTCGTTGGTTGGGGGAAAAGAGAAGAAACCTGATCTTTGCTGTGGTTAATTGGCTTGTTTGTCGGTTTTCTACAAACGTGTACACATTATTTCACTGGGATTACAGAAGTTTAGCTGAATAGAAAAATATGAATGAATTTGTAGCTATTTATGTAAACATGCTACTGTAGTTTTTCATCATTTCATGTTATCATAAGGAAATAAAGCATTTTGTGTGTGGAAAATTGCCAAACTTGCACATAAAGGGGTCAAAAAAATTAGACAAAGCCAAGTTTAGACGTACTGGGACGACACTGAACATTCTATTTACTTTTTCTGAAAGATTGAATTGTCTGAATTGAGACTGAAAATGTACCTAAAAATTGTACTTAAAATATTTTCACGAGATGCACATGTTTATTATTTTGCAAAGTTAATTTAAACAAAATTTGTTATACTGCTTGTTTATTATTCAAGTAAAGATGAAATCTGTAAAGTGTTTAGTCAGATCTTAAATACACCTGCTTGTCAGTGTCTGATCTCAGAAGTTAAGCAGGTTGGGCCTGGGCAGTCCTTAAATGGGAGACCTCTGGAGAAGAAATTGTTATTGTGTCTTAAAAAACATAACAAAACAAAAAAACACTTCACCCACATTGCCTAGAATGGATCTGGTTGGGATGGGCAGATGTTACCTCATGGTGTGTAAAACACTGTGCCGACACTGTAACACACTGGGTTGGTATGTTTATGAGTTCTTTCTGGTGGTTTAACAAAATTACTGCAACCTTAGCCTCTTACAAAAGAAACTCCCACACAGCCCGAACCTTTCTGTGTGGAGTTTGCATGTTCCTCCCTGAGTCTGGGTGGTTTACTGACACGTAATACAGTGTGACACCATATGGTATTGTAACTCCGTTGGTCACATGACCTTTCTTAAAGTGATGAAACCTCCGTGAGGCCTTGCTGTCAGTGCATGGCAAATGTATCGGTTCCTCAGCTCATTTAGCCCAACAGTAGTGAATGGTTGGTGGTGGTCAGAGGGGCAGATGGAGCTAACTGGCAGCCTAGTTTCTAATAGTCTACCCCAGGGGCAGCTGTGGCAACAATAGAAGCTGTGTGAAGTGATTTAATTTGCTTAAATGAAACAAATAGTTCCACAAGAGAGCTCTTTATGAAGTGGTTTGCTCTGCCAAGAAAACTGAGACCTGCCCTCGCTGCAAACTTTTTACAAGTTCGACTTGTTCAGATCATAAATGATCCCTCTCACCCTGGAAGGGACAAGTTTGTCCACCAGGTTGGAGATATCACTCTATTCAGTGCAGGTCTGCATGCCATGCTAAGAGCTTCTTCCCTGAACACTGCACTTTAAAAAAAAGCATCTTTAATGTTTGACTGCCGCTCTTTTAACTCTGTTTATTTTAATTTGACTTTGACTTTTGTATTGATTTATGATTTCACTGTGTTGTTGCGATGCATTATGAGCACTGAGTCTTTTCCAATGTGTTTTTTTTTTTTTAACTAGAAATGGCTAGAAAATAACCTTGGGCCTCATTCATGACACGTTCTTATGAACAAATTTGTTCATAAGAACGTGTCGTGCTCCATACGAACATTTTTGGCATTCACAAAATTTGTTCTTAACGGAAAATGTTCGTCTGTAAGAACAAATCCTACGAACACTGAGGAGCACTCGTAAGAACAAAAAATCTGCTGTTTCAGATTTTATTTCTTATATAATTCAGTCAAAAATTGTAATTCCTACATGATTGTAGGTTATGTATTTTTGCAAATTATTGTATATAAAATAGTTTTAGAAACAAAAAAATCAGTTATGCAAAAATTGACTGCAGCAGCCTGTCCCAGTCTCAGAGCCTCTGTGTTCTAACCCCAGGACCCAGGACCTGTGTGCCCCTCCCCAGGACCAGAGCCACTGTGCACTGACTGTGCACCTCCGCTACAGCCACTTTTTAGTCCAATAACAGCATCAATATTTTGACTGTAACTGAAACACCATATGCACAGACACAGCAACGCCTAAGACTAAACCGCCTGAAGATGGCACACATTTGGAAGTCGAAAACAGTGTTCTTTCAAACCAATTCACAATCTCACCATCCATACGCATAAAAACCCACACTAGAACAAACCTCCGCCCACTCACTCTTGTTTTTATTTATGCATTTGAAGTCAACCGCATCTTCTCGTCCAATCCTCGAGCAGATTTTTTTGGAGATGTAAATGGGAGTCATTTGTAAATACGACTAACATCTGGCTGGATTCCCTGGGAGAGGTTGCGATGTCTCGAGGCCATGCCAGTCATAGCTAAGATGTTATGAATAAAGATAGCGTGCACAACAGGCGCTTCCTCTCCACGCTCAGGCTAATTAAGATGGAGCCACCGCCAAAAAAAAAAACATGCAAATTCAGAAGGATGATTGAAGCAAGATGAAGAGTTTACTTTTGGAAATTATTGCTACATTCTGTCTGAGTTGGTTTCCTCCTGGTGCTCCAGATTCTCCAATCACTAAAAGTTTTTTGGTTTTTTTTAAGTTTAGAGTGAAAATTAATTCTGATCTATCAAAGAATGGTTGATTGACTTTAGATATCAGGGTTCTAATTTTATTTTTATCTTTCTTGTGTGATCTTCAAATTTAGAGAGTCCATTTGGTTAAATGTGATTGTGGTCTGGATCAATTGCATTGCAGTTTGGGCACTTGCCAACCAAAATAAACATGGTGGCACTGATGAATTTGGGGCCATCAGAGAAATAAAGATGGGGGAAGGCCACTGTGTGTGTTTAATTCATTGATTTATTTAATTCTGTGGTCAATACTGTTATCAAATATTTGGTCGCCTGCTATGGTCAATGGCCATATTTTCTGATTCCAATAATTCCATTTAATCTCTATAACGTGGATCACAAGATAACTCATTTACAAATTTTTTCTCTTTCATGGCTTACAGAAACAGTCAATCCACACTGAACATGTACCAACTGCACAGAATGCATATATCAATTCTAGCATGAGCTAAGTGAACTTACTTATACCTGAAAGTGTCAAGTTATAGTGACACAGGGTCAATAGCTGAAGACAAACTTTCCCACAAGTCTGTAAAATCATTTATTCGTCCAGGTGTGAACCATGAAAGAAAAGACTTCTAAGATTGTCACCTGGCTTTGACGACTGTCATCGAGAAGTTCGAGACATTTCGACTTTCGTCCAAAAGTCGTTTTTAGTTTGATGGAAGCAACATGAGCTTAGCTCTGCCACACTCACTTCACATCAGACTGAAAATGACTTTTGGATGAAAGTTGAAACATCTCGTCTTCTAAAACCTTGTCAGAATTCAAACTTTTGAAGCATTAGACTGTGATGTCTTACCTTACCTCTTACTCTGGCCAAAATCTTGGAACCCACTGTTGTAGATCAGTGGTTCCCAACCGGTTTTGTTCCTTATCCCTTAAATTTTCACTCAAGTACACCCACATTTCAGGTAAAAGAGAATTTGGAGAAAAAAATATCTTATGGACTAGTTTAAGGGCTTCTGTAGGGTCTTAAAAAGTAAAAAAAAAAACAAGTTTGGCCTTAAAAAAGTTTTAAATTTGTCATTTCCCAAAATATTTCACTCTGCTGCAGCGTTCCCTTTTTGTTAAAGTGTTATAGTTCTCATAATTGCAGCAAAATCTAAAATGCAGTCTTAAGAAACCAGTCAAATTCCTCAAAAACTCCTCTAAGTTGGACATGTTTAGAGCTTTGGTGGGACAGACTTGACACATGACATAATTTATAGAATTAATTATGTTTGTGGTCTAAATATAAAGTCTTAATTTAAAAGAATTAGTTGTTGACAGTTTGTTTTGTTCTTGCAAGTTACAAGTTTGCATTGATTTAGAAGTTTCTTGCAAGGCCAATGTGGGATGCAAGACAGAAGCCCAAATGTCACGACAGTGCAACCAAAAACGGGACAGGTGGTCATCCTAAAGGAGGTGTTAATTTACTAGTTTTGTAGTCTTTAAAAATCCTAAATTTGACTTTTTTTTAACCCTTTTTAAACCCATAGTTTTGCTATTTGGATTTGGATTTTTGTGTAGCCATATTTTCTGTTATATTGTAGATTATGTGTTTTATGTTTTCTTGTTTCGGCCATTTTTATGACTCAAATTCACAAATATAATCTTGATGGTGCTTGAAAAGGCACACATCATATGTACTGCATTTGTAATTGGAATAAAAGGAATTACGTTAAAGGAACAGAGTGACTAAAATGGCTGAATTGAGTTGCACTTTTTCCCCCATTATTGAAGCTGCGCCCACACGATTATCAAATAGCACAGTTTGACGTTGAAAAGACATAAAACAAATTATAAATGAATATATATGGGAAACTGGAGAGCGACTATGGCTGAGTATGATTCAATATGGTGATGGTCCATGACTGAAAAAGAATCTCCCTTTCAAAGAGCAGAAAGAACACTGCGGATGAGTTACGTCTCTCCTTCCATCCTTCTCTTTATGAAATGTTTATTCACATGGGCGGCTCATCACGTCGAGGGATTCACAGCCTGATGTGAGAATGTGAAGCCGGCTGGAGGAGTTTGAAATCTAGATAGTCAATGTTCTGAATTAATATTTTAGTAGATGTGTCAAAAAGTGCAGGTCACAGATATGAGGACAGTTCGCAATCATTATTTGCAGTTGCAGGACAAAGTTCACTGGAATTTGTTTCAGCAGAGACTGATTGTTCGTCACTGGATATGTTTCATCAGTGTTGCCCACGAGTCCAAGTCAAGTCTCAAGTTCTCTACAATTGCACATATCTCTAATATATTATTTTATCTCTTTATTTAATTTTTTTTTTTTTTTACACAGATGCTGGTCAAACTATGCCTGTCTCAACACAACCATCAAAACAAATGTGACCATATTCAGCTTTCACAGGAGAATATGCTCACTTTTTTTTGTTCATTATTATTGATCGCTGACGTCTTCGTAAAGCCGGATGTCCAGCTGTGGTAGTTGTTAGCAGCCTTGTGATAGTGATTGTGAAAGTTGGTTGCTTTGGTATTGCAGGTAGACAAACTTTTTTTCTCGTTGCTTTTGACAGTCCAAAAAGTACGCTCCCTAACACATGACAACACATGCACAGCGCTGCAGAACACAAGCAGCCAATCGGAGTGCGAAAGAGGCGGGACATGTGTCAGACGGCAGACGGAGCCGAGGAGAATTAAACTGAAAGTGCTTCAATATTTATGTGTGAAAGACTTGTGAACATCTGAAGTCTCAAACCAAGAGTCTGAGTCAAGTCCGAGTCAAGTCCAAGTCAAGTCCGAGTCTCTTAGGCACCGGTGTCAAACTCAAATGGTGCTAGGGCCAAATTGATCAGAGTCAGAGTTGGTCGAGGGCCACATTTTAAAATATAGTCCCTCTGTGTTAAATTCAAATATGGCAATAGGGCTGTAAAAAGCTATAACACATATACTGTATATCCAGACCTATACTATGTCATATTACATCGTGTTACATTACTTAGATTGCACAGAATTTCTTTGCAAGAAAACATTGGGCAGATTTTATGCTTTTTGCTGCATTCCAATGCATATTACATATAAAAGTAACATCTCAGAAATATAAGGGCCACTATCAATAATAATCTGAAATCATGCTCAGGGCCACATGATATCTTCTTGAGGGTCGAATTTGGCCCCCGGCCTGAGTTTTTGACACCCCTGCTCTAAGGCCACAAGTCTGAGTCAAGTCTGAGTCTCTAAAGCCATGAGTCCAAGTCAAGTCCGAGTCAAGTTTGAGTCTCCAGGGCCACGAGTCCAAGTCAAGTTTGAGTCGCTGAGGCCAAGACTCCAAATAAAGAGTCCCTTAAAACAGGGACTTAGATCAGTCAGGCTGGAGTTTAAATCCCCATCTCTGTTAGTCACTCAGTGTCAGTGGCGGCTCCTGACTAATTTCTTTGGGGGTGCTATGGTCAATACATTGCCAGCTATCAAAGCCTATGCCCACAATGATATTGTCTAATCAATCAATAGAATATCATTTTCCACCACTAGATGGCATTCACTTGAAATAAAATGGCATGTGGCCAACTTATGTCAATAACACTATATAATCAAGATTCAGACCAGTAAAATGCATAAGCACGCTTTATGATAATACTAATTTAAAAAAAAAATCTGTCTGTTAATATTTAAGTCAATAAAACCAGCCTGAGAGCCACAATAAACATGGACATGGATGGCATGATTGAAAAAAGTACAGAAAATACACAAGTCTGAGTCCAACTTGGCAAAAATACACAATTATACATTCTCCCACCTTTTGTTGTAACGTGTCTGATGCTTAAATTTGGCCTCAGGGGTTGTAGTTGTTAAAAACAGCTCGTTTGGTGCCGAATAGTCTGACTTGGATCACTACCCGCACTTTCTTGACTCTGTTTGACTGACAGATGAACGTGCCTTGCGTCGTCACGTACGTCTGCGTGACGACGCACAGCGTAGGTGCAAGCACCCGCGAATCCCATTAGTTTGCATTGTGAGGCTGAAACTTATAAATAAAACGCTCTTAGGTTCAATGGAAGCAGCGGGTGCGATTTTAAGTCAGGCTGAGATCGCACTAAAAGAGACGGGACTATGCACCGGCAGGAGAAAATAAGCTTCTTGGACAAGGATGTTTAATGGCATTAGCAGGTTTTAATCAGTTTTGATCAACTTTAACTACACACCTCGCTTATTTTTTGCTCTTTTTGTTAGCGGTGCGTCGCATTGCATCTATCGTCCTAGTGACGAGCCGTCCTGCTCAGTGTGTTTACATAAACAGGGGAATCAGACTGGACTAAAAAAAAAAAAGTGTTTGTTTTTTTGGTCAGACCAGTTTTGCTCTTGTAAACCGATTATCCTGGACATGTTGCATCAGGTTTGCTCCTGCATGATACTTTAAACAATTACCAAACAAACAACTCTTAAATCTCCTCCTTTCTCTAACAAATCTCTATCAAAAATCTAAATTCCTCCTGACGTCAAAGCCGTTTCAGAACATGTGCTTTCCAAAATGTTGGGCTTGAGAGTTTTCCTCGACGTACAGATGTGGTATATATCAACACAAGTCATGTAGAACCAAGAAAATAAGGAGGAAAGACGCATTCCTACTTTGCAACGAGCTGAACTTTTCCGCAACCTAAATAAAAACGCAAGATTTTGTTTTGATTAGAGACTTGTTTATCCAATGAGAAGCCGCAGATGCCAGGCTAGAACTCCGTGGCGTCTTGACTAATCAGTACAGTGAATGCTTATATACGCTATGTCGTTTTGACTTGGTGCATTTTTGGCCTATTCGCAAATTATAAACATTTGTTCAACTCCAAAGTGGCATTTTTCTCCAGTTGGGTGATTTGATTGCTTACATAAGAACTGTAAGCAGTCACAATTTGTCAGGCGAGAGATATAAGTTACAAAGACGTTTCACTTTTTTAAAGAAAGCATGAAGATTTTTGAGGACGCTGATCATCTCTGGGGACAGTCTGGCGTAAACTACACAAAGAGTAATGGAAATGTGTAGGGATGGGCATCGAGAACCGGTTCTATTTTTAGCAATCCATTGGAATTATACGTCTTCGCTCTTTAGGATTTAAATGTCGTGTGAACTTCGACCCCACGCCACACTCTTTACTGTATGTTTCATTACAACACTGTCTTTGAGTTATAGGTGTGTTTCATTCCCACTTCACAAAGCCTAGTGTTATAAACCAGATGAAACCTGTTTCTGCCTGTACTCTGATATTAAGCATGAAATGTTATTATGTAAAATATATTTTAAAAAAAACGTCTCATTCCGGTGTCCCTTCGAAGGGGCTGTCCTACTTGTCTTGACCCCAAATATGCCAAATCTAGAGTCACTTGGGTCTCAGCTGTCAATATACCAATCCTTATATCTAACAACACAACACAACAAAAGAGGAGGAAATTAGATTGTGTTTTTCTTTTGCTTGGAGAAGTTTTCACATCTGATCAGAGCCTGACTTCAGAAGCTAAAACTACAGGGACACAGCTTTAAAAAGACTCCAGCCATTTGCTCATGCTCCAAAGGGTTCAGAAACAGTTTTAGTTTGAGTTTTTAGTCAGACGTGTGAGGAAAAGGCCAGAATGGAGAAAACATAGTCCACATCTTTGCTTAAATGTATTCAATTTATTTTTCAATCCAGTGCATGACCACATTATGTTAGGAATCGATAAGACAATCGACAATATTGTATTGATAAAATCTTAAATACCCATCTCTAGAAATGTGCCAATGATAATAGAGCTTTGGTGAGGATTTCATGAGTTCACCTGGCTGTGGCTGTTTGGAATAAGACAAAGCACGGCCATTTAGAAACTGCAGAAGCAGGTTCGACTTCACGGCCCTGGTCTATCTGTGTGGAGTTTGCATGTCCTCCCTGTGTCTGGATGGTTTCCTCTGGTCAGAGGTTGAGACGCCAGTTTAGGGGAATTGCCTCTGCTGAGCTGCACCAGGGCAGCTTGCCATCTCTGTGTGGGGAGGGGGAGTCTGAGTAGGAGTTCCGAGTTCCAGTGGGAATTTACAAGTCAGAAACACAATTGCAAAGACTGACATAAACTTCAAAATCGTCCCATGTTATTATCTTGTAATGTTGTATTGCTTTTTGTATTTTTTTTTTTTTTTGTATCTTTTGTATTGCTGGACTTCAGGTGGTTCCTAGAGTCTCTAAAAGCACAATAGGAGGCAGAGCATTTAGCTATCAAGCTCCCTGGTTATGGAATCAGCTCCTGCTCATGTCAAAGAAGCTGACACAGTCTCTACATTTAAGATTAGGCTCAAAACGTTCCTCTTCGGATTAGCTTATGGTCAGGTCAGTTAGGAACAGACTCTAAACCCACAGTTCTAGTCAGGCTGCCCTAAGAACAAATATACTGGGAAAGTATGGCAACTTGAGCACTATCCTCTCACTTCTGCTTTTGTAAAGAATAATAAATTACAGTTCATCTCTAGTCTGTTTCTTTGCTATTCACTCGTTGTCCCCTGTCCCACTCCCCTCTCGGGAGTGTAACTGTTTCAGATGCTGCTGTTCCTGTGACGTGGGCCGGACCACTGATGCCTGGACCTCCGCCCCACCTCCCCTCTCCAGGATTGGCCCTGTCCTGGTCCTGCTAGACGAGTCGTTTCCCTCTGCTTATGGACTCTGGCTCTAGAAACATAAACCTCTATAACTTTAGTCTTAGTTACATCTACAGCCTGTCCGTCCATGGGAGTGGAACCCTTCTTCACTGTGGTTCTCCTCCAGGTTTATCTTTTTCATTAGGGTTTTTTTGAGTTTTTCCTTGCCGAGAAGGAGGATCTAAGAACAGGGGATGCTCTGGACAATCATTCATCTGCTCTACTAATAATCTGCTTTGACATGCTTGATCAAATGTTTCATTGAATATGTATTGTTTTATTTTGATTTCCCTTTGCTAAAATTAATAATCTTGGGAAGTCCTCAGAGACGACTGGGCTATACAAAAATAAATTGATTTGATGATTTGATTTTTGTATAGAAATGTTTGTTCTGCACAAACGTGAATGGAGAAAGGACTGTTCTGTGCATCAGGATGTTCTAGTGTCTTTTAGGTTCTCACACCAAGCACAAAATCCAAAAAATCCAATTAGATTTCAGTTCAGGCAATTTGTTCAGAGCTACTCATCATTTCAAATATATGCAATGACTTTTTGTTTTGAAGTCACGTAAATGTAGTCAGTGGATTTGAATCAGCTAAAAACCTTGCTATTATTCATAAACCACCCATCTACTATAAAGTTTAATGGCTGATATTGCTGTCATCATCTCAAGTATCTCTTACAAATGCAAATATTCACCACTAAACAACATCTTTCTATCTAAGCATAGGCACTACCTCCAAAACCAAATGAAGCTGTCCTCTTAAAGTCTGCACCTTCACGCCGAGGCTAACCCTTTGACCCACATACCAACCCTTCAAAACACAGCAGAGCCCGCTGGACCTCTGCCTCCCTGGGCCTGCAAACCTGAAGCAGCTGCGGCTCCATCTGGGAACCATCACTTTCCCCAGAGAAGGAAAACAGGCCCGGTGGATGGTGGTGGTCAGTATTATCACCAAAACTACCCCGCCTCGCATCCAAATATACAGTCAGGCTATAGGTCAGGGAGAACTCAAGGGAAATAAGACTGACTCAAAAAGGAGTCACCACAGCAACTATACAGTACAAAAAACGAATACAGTGCAGAAACAATCTACTTTATTCCTTAAAAACTGAAGTTTAAAAAGACGAGTAGAAGTTGGAATAAAATATTTAAAATATCTGTTTGTTTTTGATAAGGGATGGCAACAGTGAAACTCACTACAAAGTAGACTTGAAAACACTGAGACACTCAAAAGGATGAAAGTCTTTATTATTACATTGCAAAAAATAAATAAATAACGCAACACGTTTGACCTTATCAGAGGAAACTATTGCCCTGATGAGTCTACACTGAAGAGCACCAAAAGACTAATATTTTTACTTTATTTAATCCAAATAATACTCTACCTTTACAAATTCTAATGAAAATGTGTTCTCTAAGGATCCCGTTGTTTTTTTTTTTTGTTTTTTTTTGTAAAATCTGTGCATTACAGAAAGACGCCAAGTCTCTCTGCTGCTCCTGTGACCTTTGAACTGACTTTAACATTCATTCATTCATTTCTACCGCTTAATCTCATTACTAGTGGCAGTGACTGGAGCCTATCCCAGTGACTTTGGCCTTAGGCGGGGCTACACCCTAGATAGTGGCCAACTTGGTTAGACAGACAACCATTCACTCTCTCATTCATTCACAGAGAAAATACAATGATGCCCAATTAACCTAAACATGCATGTTTTTGGAGTGGAGGAAACGGAGTACCTGGAGAAAACCACGATACATGGTAGAAAATGCAATTGTCCCCCAAAAGGATTGTGAGATGTTGATGAGGTCTGACTGGAGTTGAACCCACACTCTCTTATTGGGAAACCTTAGCTCTAAACACTCTGCTACTGTGCACCCTGATGACTTTAACAATAGAGTTAAAACTGTTTATGTTTTTACAGAATTTAACAACTCTCTGTCACGCACAGCTCGTTTTTGTTTCAATTTAGCCTTAAATCAGGTCTATTCACTCCTTGTTTGTACTTGTTTAGTAATTATTTGCTGAAAGTGGTGCTGATTGGTATCCTGAAATTTCTTATTTCTGATCTGTCCTGTTTTCTAGTTTAGCGCAGTTTTGAAGTTTTGTGAGCGCTCACTGTCCAGGGTATTCCCCTGCCTAAGGCCCAAAGTCACTAGGATATCCTCCAGTCACCTTGACCCTGAACAGGAACAAGCCGTAGAAAATAAATGAATAAAACAAGTTAGACTAAATATGAAACAAGCCAGATATAAGTCAAATAACCCAAACCTTTTCATTCGCACATCTCTATCACCCACATTTTTAAAGTCCAGACTCTTCTCACACATTTTGCAGTGTATGAAAGCAGATAGAGACTTAAAAGAAGAAAAAAAAAAGAAGGTTTAATTTTCACAGTCATAAATCATGCGTTCCCGGCAGGATATGAATAATAGCACATAAGTGGCCGCTTCAGCAATCGGCGTCAAAAGTAAAGAGAGACACGTGGGCCGCTTTGACGAGAATTTGACCGGAACATAAACGGTTTGAAGGTGCAGATGTGGACGCAACGGGATACTCATTTGGGACCGCCGATTTCTCCTCACGGCGCTGATTTTTGAAAAGAAGTCTCGGAGGAAATGAGACCTGCTAATGTGGGAAAGTGAGAGAGTTAGAGTTTCCAAAAATGCGATGGGGAGTGTGGGTTTGAATTGTTGATTTTTGCCGACATGTCAGGTCTTCAGGGATCGTGATAATTGTGGTAATTGTAGTTTTCTAAGTGGATTTCTGACAGTATGTGTTAAGGATGGTCTAGATAGCATTTCTATAGACGTGCATGATAAAGTTTTTCTTTCATGGATTTTTCACACTTATGTAGGATGGACATTATTTTTTTGGCCAATTTGAATCTAGCAAATATATATTAGTTATATAATATTAGTAAATAGTAAGGACAGACCATGATGTTGGTGTAATAATTTCCATTATACAAATACATTTCAGTAAAACATGTACTATTATACTACATGTATATAAAGTGTTGGGCAGATTACTTTGAAAATGTATTCCATTACAGAAGACTGAATACACGGTCTGAAAAGTATTTTGTAACATATTCTGTACTTGGCTAAATGTAGGTACTGGATCTGAATACTTGGAATGCTTTGTGTTGAAATGTAAATTAGGTGTTGAACTTAACCTCAAGTTACAAAGTTTCTGAGTTTCCTCTTAGTAACTAATGCTAGTTATCACATAAACAAGCGTTATGATGACTTCTACACACAGCCAGAGCCGGCCCTGGGCATAGGCAAACTAGGCAGTTGCTTAGGGCTCTATTTGCACCAAATTACATCCATAAAAAAATACATAAAAACATAAACGGAAATTATTTTTCTCATAAGCTATTACACAATCTTTATTTCATGTCAACGGGACACATATTCATTGAGTTACGACCACAAATACATGATGAACTCATACGTCTCCATACTTAATCACACAAACTGAAAAAGTGTTGTTTCAGTCACACTAACCGGAACCGAGAGGAGGAGTTACTTCATTTGCTCATCATGGGTTTTGTCCAACAACAGTTCATTCTTTGTGATCTCCGTGAGCTTCCAGAGCATGTTCCAGTGTCACAAATCCTTTTCTAACAGTCTGATGCACTTGTTGTGAATCCATCAATCAGCCTGTTCTCATGGATAAGCGTGTCAATATCACGCTATTGTAAACAGCGTGTCACATGAACGCTACTTCTATTTTATGCGTGTGTATTTGATGCGCTTCTGTCCTCATTCATTTCAGTGGTAAATGTTAACAGGTGTTATTATTCATGAACACAATTCTAATCCTAATCTTAACCAACTCCAAGCCTAAGATCTAAACTTACCCATTTTTGTAACTTCAGACTTACATTTTGCCGTTAATCCTTGAAAAACCTCGTGTTTGTCGTCAACCACTAGGCGTGTCCAGACGACGCCAGAAAAAACAAGCGTGTAATTGCACGTGGTCGTGACACGCAATATGTCATGGCGTGCTATTTTACGCATTCCATGAGAACACGTTGCATCAATAGATACAAATGAAGAGATCCTTTCTGGAGGTAACTTTCTGGAGGTGAAAAATCATCTACGCAATTCAGTTAGAACGTTAGAACTGCTGTATATTTGGTACTTTCTGAATGGAGATGAGTAAATTTTTGCCATAATTTGAAAACAATCAGCTAAAAAAAAAAACACTTTTCTGCAGAAACAGACATGTTCAGGCCCTCCTCCAAGCCAAATAATAAACTATTATGTGGCCGTGCAAGCCTGCTCAAAGTAAAAATGCAGATTTTTATCAATTATTTAGTGTAACTAAGGCATCTAAATGACAAACGTGCATTTATTTAAGTTTATTTTTGGCCAAAAAGTTGCACAGTGCACCTTTAATAAAGCCCCCAAAATAGCCATCAAACCTAAAACCTAAATTCCTGTGTCCTTGCCTTGCATTCACCACAAGCTCCTATAACGAACCTAGTTAATAACTAACACTAACTGGTTATAATTAGTGTTACAATGGCATCGGAACTACATACAAAAATAAGCACAACTTTGACAAAACCATTGATGAAGATGCACTGTTATAAGATTAAATGCAGATTGATTTTTCATAGTATGTCCCCTTTAAAGCTCTTGCATATTTACTGCGCAGGTAATGAGCCGTCCTAATGCCCGCAGCCCCACATCAGGCTGAACATGTGGATGGAAGAATGCTGCTCGCCCGAGAGCCGGTGGCTGACCTCACTTAATGCCTTTGTAGCTAAATGGGATCAAATAGCCGTGGCCGCGCTCTGAAATCGTGTTAAAAGCCTGAAATGTGATAAGTGGAGAGTGTTGGAGCAGCAGATTAGCGTCCGGCCTCTGCTCCAGACACTACGCCAGCACATAAACAGCTCCATAGGCCTGAATATACATGCTTATTATGAAAGCATGTGCTGACCGCTGAGGAGAAGGCACAGGTCCAATGAGAAAGGTCGGAGAACGCTCATGGTGGATTCGTGATCAATAGGGTGAAACGATTCATTATTTTTTGAGCTGCAACATTCACTGATTATTTGCTTAGAACGCATAGAAGAGGAAGACTTAGATCATCTATTAGCGTTACGTAATATTGTGCAAAGGTTTTGGTTAGATTTCCATGCATGGTTGTAAGCCAGGGGTTCATTTACCTTGAATAATATATAATATGGTGCGTACTGGAGCCTATCCCAGTGCCACAGCTGTTTGTCAAAGCCTGATACCGTCAGATCTCAGAAGCTAAGCAAGTTAGGGTCTGGTAAGTTTTTGGATGGGAGACCGCTGGAACACCAGGTGCCACAGTGTGATGACAGGAGTAGATTGTCATGTCCTTGGGCAAGATACTTAACCCACATTGCCATAGTGTCTACGTACACTGGGTAAATGAATACTAGATTGTAAAGCGCTTTGAATGTCTGGAAAGGTAGAAAAGTGCTATACAAATAGACCATTTACCATTTACCTTTGGGTCTTAGGCAGGAGAACACCCTGGACAGTGACCAACTCATCACAGGGTTAGACAGACAACCATTCACTCTCTCATTCACTCACTAAGGCAAATTTACAGTGATGCCCAATTAACCTAAAAATGCATGTTTTTTTAGAACATGCAAACTCCACCCAGAGATATTGTGAGAGGTTGATATGGTTCGATATCAGCATCAACAAAAGGAAAAATACAAAACATAGGAATGTGGGCAGGGATAGGTGGTGGGTAAAAACAGTTCCAAAACAGTTTTGGAATTGTGCATCCTTGTTAAAAATGTAAATCCTTAGAGATGTTATCTGACCCAAAATATTTAGTTTAATGAGGAAATGTGTTTTTCTATTTTTCACCAAAACTCAGAATTCTGAGTTTAAAATTCAAAGTTATGAGATTCAATCTTCAAGTTCTGAGTTCAACATTTGAAATTCTGAGTTTCAATCTAGATTTTTTTTTTTTTTCTTCTGGCGGAATTGGGCTTCCATATTTTTCATGTTTTTGTTGTTTTTATTTATTCATTTTTGTAGGTGTTTTTTTTTTTTTTTTGCTTCTTTCTTGTCCATCATTGCTTAAATAGGGGACCTAAGTGAGTCATGGAAGGGCCAGGCCCCGCTCTGAAAACAGGACCTTACCTGGTTCACTTTGGACCATCAAGCTATCCCTCCAGTAACGCTTTGTACAGTGGAAAACAGCAAAGGATCAAACCATTCTGCCCCAAACTCTGCCAGAAGTGGGCAATTTTTACTCGACTGCCAAATTCAAACCCAGAAGAGTGGTGGAGGGCCGAACTGACAACATTGATATAAAACATTCCATTAGTGCAGACACATTTCTTCAACAGATTATAAAGACCAGTACAAAAAGGTTGCTTTAACATAATTAGCTTGTATAGTTTCAAGATTAGGCGAAAATATAAAAATAAAGTCAAAATTTAAGAAAGTTATGATTTTACTAGGGGGGAAAAGTCATATTTTTTCTGAGATTAAAGTTGAAACCTTAAAAAGAAGCTATTTTATAGATTAAACTTGAAGTTTTAGAAGATTAAAATAGTAATTTTACACTAAATATTCTCAGGACTTGGAATTGATTTGACTCAAATGTTTGAACAAAAACACACAATAGATTTTTTTTACTTATAACAATGGAACATGTTCCAAATGACAACTTTATTCTCATTAAAGTTCAACATTAATATTGAAAAATTGCTTTTAAAGGGACCTATTGTGTCAAATTCACTTTTCTAAGTTTTTAACCTTGTTATAATGACCTCTCTTCATCATTAGTTTACTCAAAGTTAATTTGAATTGATTCATGCATGTTGGAGTAATCTTGTATTGTTTCAGAAATCCCTGTTCTCACCTACCACCTATCCCCTCCCACTTGCCTGTATTTACTTGTTATAATTCAAAAGATTAATCATCACAGTGAAGCTTATATGGTTCAATACTGTCCATATCACTTTCCAACAATAAAAATAGTTTTTAAAAATCTGTTGCTTTTTACAGTTACATTTTAAAATGAAGGCGGGGCTTATCAGTTCTGCAGTTTTGAACAGGAAGTCAGTAGAGCTGTTCCTATTTTTAAGTTGTTTTAGATCAACTTTGTGTTTTACAATGAACAAAACGTAAATTACTGATCAGCACATGTTCTAGTTTCCTACAAATATATATTAAAAAAACAACAAAACAATAGGACCCCTTTAATGGCTTTCACTTTGTTCTCATAGCATTGTGAATTTAATCTTGAAATGTTACAAGTTTATTGTCGTAGTTTTTATCTCTTAAACTTCGTCATACATTTCTGTTTCTCAAAAACATCCCAGATTGAAACAGTTCGCGGGCCGGTTTGGCCCCCGGGCTGCAGTTTGCCCAGGTCTGGCCTAAGCATGCTATAATTACCTTCAACAAGCACCAATCAAGCCATTCTTTACCTCTACATTGTCTTACCATAACTCGTCTAACTTCAGCTTGAACTCTCTGCTCCTTTTTTCTCTCTCTCTTTCGCTCAGACGCAGATCCCTCACCCAACGATAACAAACTGTGTCAGCGAGCCCAGATCCATCTTCCACACCGGGCTGCTTGTTTTGCGTTTCCTCCAAATTCTCTTCACGCGCAATTTCCAGCCGACACCATTTGGGGCGAGGAACTTCAGACGTACGGCATCGCGTCTTCTCCTCCATCCTCTTTATCTGTCAATGTCTCCGAGGGCTCCGCAGCTGAATATTCCATCCAGCGGTAATGGTCTGCGTAGACAGAACACATAGTGCATGCATTACTGTCTTTTATGTCCTCTAGATGAGAAAAGATGCCTCGAATGTCTAATTCTTGGCTTTTTGCGAATCCGGAATGGCTATGAAGAGGTCAATTGAACTCTAAAATGAAATGGTTGAGGTGTTGTATGGCTTTTATTGTTAATGATTCAACGAAAATGGGAAGGAGCATGGTTGAGGAAAGGCGGAGATGGTTTGGATGCGTGCGGAAGAAGAAAAGTATAAAAGTATGGGTGGTAAATGATGGTGGTGTAGTTCAAACTTGTAGGAAATTGGTTTAGGGGAAGGCCGAACATCAAAACTACATCTAACCAACGCTAAGCCAACAAGTTTTCTGGCTTCACTTTTACAGTACAAAAAGGTCTGTGTACTTTTCTCACGAAGGGATAACCTGACCTGATCTGTGCTGTGATTGGTTGTGTCATTCCTGTTTGAGTCAGCGCCAAATTTGAGTCGAAATTCTATGGCAGCACAAGAGGACAAACAACATTTGCTCTATTTATCATAGATTTTTTTTTTTTTTTTTATGTTAACATGTTAATCTTGAGTTAAGTCTACAGTTACTTCATGGAAGTATTCACAGTGCTTCACTTTTTGTCATGTTACAGTACCATCCCAAGTTGTAATAAAGAAATCTCTTACCTCAAACCTCTACACACAATAGCCCATTATGACAATGTGAAAAAAAAAATGTTTTTTTTTTTTTTTTTTTTTAAATGTATTTATTAAAATGAGAAAACTAAAGAAATAACCTTTACATAAGTATTCACAGCTTTTGCCTTGAAGCTCAAAATTGAGTTCAGGAGCATCCTTTTTCCACTGATAATGCTTCAGATGTTTCTACTGCTTAATAGACGACCTACGATAAATTCAGTTGATTGGACATGATTAAAAGGCACACACCTGTCTGTATAAGGACCAACAGTTGAGCTGCAGGTCAGAGCACAAACACTAAACATGAGGTCAAAGGAACTGTCTGTAGACCTGTGAGACAGGATTGTCTTGAGCAGACCTGGGCAAACTTTGGCCGGGGGGGCGAATGCGGCTCGCAAACTCTTTCAATCAGGCCCCTGACATATTTTTTGAGAAACAGAAATCATGACGAAGTTTAAGAGACAAAAACTTGGGCTACAACAATAAACTTAACACTTAACATTCTGAGATTAAGTTCACAGTTATGAGAATAAGTCAAAGCCATAAAAGCTTTTTTTCAATATTAAACTTAAAGTTTTAGAGATTAAAATTGCAATTTGGATCATGGAACATTGTTTTTTTTTTTCTTGTAAAATTACCATAATAACCTTGTAACATTTCGAGATTAACTCTTAATTTTATGAAAAAAAAAAAAAAAATTGAAGCTTAAGAAAGTTATGATTTACTATTTAATAGCAAAAAAAGTACATTTGAGAAGTTGAGCCAAAAAAAAAAAAAATAAATAAAAAAAAATATATAGATTAAACTTGACACGTCAGTGTCATTTTACACAAAAAAAAAAAAAGATGATTTTAAATGTGTTTGCAATAATAGAACTCATTAGCGTTCACTGTCCGACCCTCCACCACTGTTCTGTTCTGGGCTTGAATCTGGCCCTTGAGTCAAAGTAATTGTCCAGCCCTGGGCTTGAGGCACAAATCTGGGAAAAGAAACAGAAACAATTCTGCTGCTATGAAGGTCCCATGAGCTCAGTGGCCTCCATTATTTGTAAATGAAGACTTTTGGAACCACCAGGATCTTCCTAGAGCTGGCTGTCCGTGTAAACTGAGCGATCAGGGGAGAAGGGCCTTAGTCAGGGAGGTGACCAAGAACCTGAGGGTCACTCTATCAGAGCTCCAGTGTTCCTCTGTGGAGAGAGGACAGCCTTCCAGAAGGACAACCATCTCTGCAGCAATCCACCATCAGATGTGTGGTAGAGTGGCCGACGACCCGGGACTTGTTTTGGTGTAAAAGATCCTTTATAGTGAAGTGCATTAGGAGCAAGCCCAATACATACTGCAGCTTTGCACAGTCTGTGTTAAAGTCAATCTTATCCTTCTCTGACTTTCTGTAATAAGTTAGTTTAAATGTTCAGAATCAGATTGTGATACCAAAGGTTGAACTTCTTCTCACTTTTAAGTTATTTATTCATGTATTCAATGTTTTTTGTGTTTTTGTTGTTTTTTTACACACTTATTGAATTACATTTTATTTATTTATTTTTTCAATGCAAGCAAACATATGTAGCGTGTGTCCTTTAGTAGAAAATCACAACACATTTGTTATTAATGCTCTGTCTCGTGTCTGCATCCATGCTTGTACTCTCTTTGTGCATTCATATTCAAACAACACATTAATAAGCTTAAAAATGCAACTTCCCTGAACAGATGACAAAGACACACTGTGAAGCTGCTTACTACTGCGATTTACAACTTTAAACGACAACGCTGCCTCTGCTGAGAAGATATGAGTCAATTAGCCATCTACAGATAAGTGTGGCTAAATAATTAAAATGATTTAATTGACACAAACTCAGGAGTTAAGATCTCTCGCTCAGAACATACAGTACAATGGGAAAATAAAGACATTAGCGCTGGTGCAGATAAATTGAGATGATGTGAAGGATGTGGAATTGGATAAGAAATGACTAATGTGCAGATGTAAAACTACTTAGTGTTTTCTTTGTGTAATGAGGTAATAAAAGGACAAGGGCATTGAACTACGGCCAGTGGTTGATACTGTTGTGTCCTTGGGCAAGCAGAGATTGAGTACTTTGAATGAACTTGAATGTTAAAGTTAATGTTTTGGTGGTTTCATTTTGTCCTTAAAGAGACACATAACTTTGGGAGGAGGTGAAAGGAGGCCGAGGGAGGACAGCAGCAGTGTGATTGGTTTGCCAGCAGGTGTTTACGATCAACAAACAGTTTTGTGTATGTAATCCACGCTGTTGTGACAACTATTGACCCTGTGCAATGTGATCACACTCTTTGAGGGAACGCCCACACACGCAAAAGCGCTGTGTGTGTGAATGATTTTATTTATTTATATAGCACATAGACAGATGTCTCCCAAAGTGCTTCACACAGCAACCCCTCTCCTCACTCATGATGGCAAGCAGGCCTGGGGCAGCTCAGCAGAACACCGGGCGCCTCAACCTCTGACCAACACCACGCATTCCCTAACATGCATGTTGCTGCTGTGCATTACATCTATGAAAACTTTTACGAAAACTTGCCTGTTTTGAAGTTTATTTATTTAAATTAAAAATGGCTGTATCTTATGGAACACGCTGCATAACAGCAGGTCTGTAAGCGAAGCCTTTAGCTTTTTCATTTACATTTTGATGAAGATAGTGTGTGGCTGCAATAAATCAAAAGAACTGGAATCCCTCTAAGTGAGGGTGTCAAACTCATTTTGACAAAGAGCACATTGGCATCGGGTTTTCCCGAAGGGCCGGTTATAACTAACATTAACCTTACTAATCTTTGACGTACTACAAATAATGAAGTAACAATTACTGAATATACTGTATATCTGCATTAGTCTGAAAAATGACTTACTCTTTAAGTTTCAGACAAATCATTTAATTAGGTTAAGATACAAAGATTACTCCTGTACTAATATATGATAACAATAAACCTTTGAGGGCCGCTAAAAATGGGTTGGAGGGCCACATCCGGCCCCGGGCCTGAGTTTGACATATGTGCTCTAAGTTGTTTCGGATTTGCAGTGAACACTTTAAACAAGGTAAGGCTAACACTAGCCTCACATGATATACAGCTAAGTTACTGAAAACCAAACTGTTGTAGCTTTTAACACTGCTCCAGTGTGAGACAAAACCCTGTTTAACACAGAATGATACAAATCATGAGGAGTAAAGTCGGACAAACTTGTCCGTTTTATTACATCCGCAAACATTGCAGGAGGAAGAGGGTCTGGATCAGCTGCATTAGCTTTTCCAAATATCTTGCTTTGTGCGTCTAAAAGATGTCCTACTTCCACAGACAAATGCACTGAACATGCACTACAAGCATCTGTTACTTTTTTTACGGAAAAAATAAAAACCTATTGTGAATTTGTCAGTTTTGCACTTCCTGTAATGCAGCTTACACACACTTCCATGTGATCATGTGACGTAGGTGCAAATGTTCAATAGAAATGACACTAACCTTTGTAGTTAGACACAGTCAGTTTGTGACTTCACTTTAAACATTATAACACATTTGAAACCAGGGGTACCCAAACTTTTATCCAATCCTTGATGTTTTTGTTTTTTTTTTTCCCAAAATTTGCTTAGTTACCCTACTTTGAACACCACTGTTCTAGACAAAGTTGGCGTATCCTCAAGAAAAGTACCATGCATTGCTCTGAATTGGACTTAAGTCTACAAACTTCTCTATCTTTTAACCACTTGAGCTGATTTCCTTTGTTCCGTCTTCACACATACAGTATCGGTCTCCTCCATTCACCCGTCTCTGCTCTTCTGCTTGATTTATGAGCACATTCTTTCGCTCAAATTGCCAGGATATGTATGTCACACGGAGCAATTATAAAGAGCGTGACCGCCGCTGTCTGTGACCCCGATGTCTGTAAAGTAAGTCTTCATCTGACCTCTTTCACAAGTGTCTGTAGAGCCCGGGAAGTCTATTGTTCTTTGTACTTGTCTGTTCTGTGAGAGCTGGAGAAGTTTGGAGTTTGTTACGAAGTTGCTAAGAAGAAGAAATACTCCAGACACTTGAGATGCTCCAATTAGTAGGTTATTATTCTTGGCACAAATGTGACATCTCAGCGCCGCCATATTGTTTTTTTCCCGTTAGTGAGAATCTTGTTTTAGGCAATTTTTGTAATGAGGCAGAATGATTTTCATAATGGTCAAATTTATTGAATTGAAAGAGGTAAATAAAGTGATTTGAGGGGGAGTTTAGCCAGTTTTATTGTACTTGGTGAGCTGACATCACACCATTGGGTTTGTTTGTTTGTTTGTTTGTTTGAAGGCAGGCAGACACTTTTTTTGTTCTTACCAGTCAGTTTAGTGTTGTAGAGCAGGGGTTCCCAAACTTTTTGGCCCGGGACCCCCAAAATAACCGTGCAACTACCTCGCGACCCCCATAGCAAAAAATATATATTTTTGTAGTAATTTTAAGTTACAAGACAAGTTAAATTGGGTCTATTTTGATAGTTTATTGCTTTATATGACTCCAATTCACTCAAATATACTGTTTTCAACATTAAAAAACGATTAAATGCCAAGTCATAATTGGAAAAATACGTTTTGAAATCATCTCGCGACCCTCAGATTTTGCGTCACGACCCCCCGAGGGGTCCCGACCCCCACTTTGGGAACCACTGTTGTAGAGGAAGTAGATTATAAACAGATTCATTAGTTTTTGACATAGGACTGCACGATATCATTAAAAAAGTAAATCTTCGATATACATTAATGTTCACATGTGAATATTAGTTCTGTCCCGGATTGTGCAAAATCACATTTATTTACATAAAAATATTATTGAAATGGGACTCGTGTCCACCAAATTGAACGTAATGTACCAAAACAATCCACTACCACTATGTGTATTGTTACACCCCTGTTATTATCCATCAAGCTTTTCACATTTTTTTTCAAAAAGTTTCTCCTTCAAAGTCAATGGCTAACTTGTGACCTCAACCCAGTCATAAATGTTTTTTTGTGAATCAAAGCTGAATTTCACCTCTTCAAAGCGCCGTCCAAAAAACACAACCTTTAAGATTCATAAGAGACTAAAAAAGAAGAAGCCCAAAGTCACCCACAAGTGTCTGGCTGCAGACCTCCATCAGGAGAGGACCTGAGGTAAGCAAAATAAACCTCATTGTGAGATGCTTGAAATCGCAGCCAGACAAGACTTTTTGTTGGTTCAAGTATCAGTTTCTATGACAACTTTCACACAACATGAAAGTGATGAACTGACACGTAAAAGAAAAAACATTGAGACAAAGTTTTTATTTACGCAACAAAACATGATTTGCAATAACTGGCCCTGAGGCGGTCATGGTAAATGCTCAATAGTCAGGTCCAGAGGGACTCATTAAGTTTAGGAGAACGAGTAAGGTTAGGAAAAAAGGTTTGGTTAGGTTTAAGATAAAAATTATAACGTTTAGGTAACAGTATAACTCATCATCATGACTACCTGCTCACTTGTCCCTCTGGCGTGTTACACACACAGCGTGTTTGTTACACATGGAAGTATAATACATCTATGTTTTGTTAACACAAGGCGACAATAAACATCTGGGCTTGTCTTTGTTTTCTTCAATGTCATTGTCGTGTCACAAATAATGTTTTCAGTGCATAGCGCCTCAAACTGTAGGTATAGCTACATAATATGGGTGAACAACCGGGCCTTAGGGGTCTCCTCGTGGATGTCTGCAGCCAGATGCCTCTCAAGTCACCCAATCAGCTGAAAGTAAAATGTCCCACCTTTTCCCAAATGCTTTCAGTTCCAGATGAATAATGTGGAAAAACTCAAATCAGAGTTCAACACATACATTTATCTGGTGTGAGCTAAGTAATTAACTTTCTATTTTTATTGAATTGTGTAGTTGACTTTTCATCTCCAGAAAGTTAAAAAGAGTTATTATTTTGTATATTAAATATCAATGTCATTTAATTTTTATTTTTTGCAAGCTATAAGTTGTATCAAATCCTACATTGTCAGTTGAAACAAATCAAACAGCTTTACAGGTTGTGGCTAAAACGCCACCGAAAACCTAATTACTGATAAAACTCTCCACGCGGCTCCCAAACTTTCAGACTTTCATCTTACAGACCTGCAGTGGGATAAATGCGACGCTAGCGAGAAAAAGAACAAAAGCTCGTAGCGCTGATCCGTGTTCCCAGCTGTTGTTTGTATCCACTGGGCGTAAAGCGGCCTTCTGTTGGCTTACCACCACGCAACGCTGCTTCTGCTCAAACCGGAGGCTACAAAGCACACATGTCACTGCTGTTACAGAAGTTGCATTTGGACTGGCCTAGCGTAGCAACGACACTGTTCCGACACATGGTGAAAGCCTCAGTTATCGGTTCTTTATTGTTTGTTATAATTGGTAGCTTTGAACAGTGGTTTTTGAGCTTCATTATCAAACTTTGTTGTGATGGACTGTCAAAAGATTCATCATCCTGCAAAATCAAACTGTTTCACGAAATTATTTTTTCATGGGCACCACCCAAAGACATGATTGCACAATATGTAATGAAATGACAATTGACCTGGCTCATCTAGTTCCATCAAACTTGAGTGTATATCTTCAGCATGAGCCTGATGAGCCTCATCATTTGCCTTTACCAGTGAGGCCTTTACAGGACACACTGATTGGTTCTTATGTCACAACAGAAAAAAATAAAAATAAATGCCTTTCCAGTATTGTGTTTCAACAGATTACATGCAGAAACAGATGCAGAAAGACAGTTAGCTGGTGGAAACTTCTTTGATAAAAACAACAAAACGGGACGAGAGCTAGCTGTTTTGGATCTGGTCTGATGGACGCCTGGCTCCTGAAGCTTGAGACAGAGTTTTTTCTCAGTTTTTTTCAATCACCTGAATGTAAGGTGTATATACTGTCAGTTGTTTTCACAAATGTTTATTAAGCAGTGAAACTTTAGTTTTTGTGCAGTGATGTAGTTGTAGTTAGCTGACGACAGCTCTGACTACTGTAGTGTTGCTGCTACAGTTTGTGTCAACCAGTGCGGTTCTTTAAGCTATCTGGTTACGTGTGCATCGCCTGTGTAGATAAAAAAAATAATAACTCTATTCGATTTTGACATTGTCCAATAGGATAATACATTATTTTCAATAGGATTCTGACATTGTTCAATAAGATTCTAAGAGAAATCTTACGATTGTCTATGCCTTATTAGATTCTTTGAGGTAAGGTAAAATATATTTTATTTTTTTACTAGGTTGGCAATGACACCTTGAAAAGGTGATCTGGGACTTTCCTGGTTAAAAAAAGATTAAATAAAAAAACAAATTCTAAGTTGTATCCTCTGGACAAAATAAACTAAGCATCTCTTTTTCCAAAGTCTTGTTTCTGCTCCAAACCACATTATTGCTGACACAATATTGGCTTGATTCAAAAATCTCATCTAAACAAATAACAATTTGACATGACTCAATCTCCATCTCTCAATCTTTGGATGTATGGTGAGAAGTTGATGTAGTACACGGACAGTACTGACAATAGACTGGCTAGTGTTACTCTTTCTTCCATTTGGTTGCCCAAACATTTCCATGCTATAAATAAATTACCCTTTTATATCAGATATAGATTTTTTTTTTTCCTGAAACGCATCCAGTCTCCTAAAAATAAATTAATTAGCTCTATATGCACCTACTCAGCTTTATATGGCTCTCTGTGGGACCAGGTACTTTTTTTAGTCCCTGCTTGGCCCTGGTTCTAAAAAAAGCCTGGCAGAACCAAGCACGTTCTAACTGACACTGATTGGTCAAACTGTGATGAAATCCATGGTTACTCCAGACTTTCCATGATGTGAAACACACCCAGGCCAAGTAGGACCGAGTGAGTAGAGCCAGCAGAAACTCCATTTGTTTCTTTCTATAATCAACTTAAACAAGTATCAGTTACACAAAATACTAAAAAGGCTTTTTTCTAGATGATAGACTGCTGCACTACAATATAAACTAAACATAGATAGAGCCATTACTATGCAAAGACTTTTCATTAGGTTCCGTTTCAGTCCACATGTAAGTACTGTTGAGTGAAAGATGACACAAGTTCATTCAAAGGTGAGTCTTCTTTCTGTGAGGGTCTAAGCTATTCTTTTCCTGTCTCAAAAACCACAACACCTTCTGATGTTGCCGGGCAAATTAGAAATGAAACAAGAAAAGAAGGCAAAGAACATAGCTTCATGTAAATGCGCTGGGAGGACAATGTTTGCTTTACTTTGGAGGAAATAGTCTAGACTTAAATAATGAGCACAGAAGAATGTAAACTGGGAAATTACAAGCATGACAGAATGGGTTATAAAGCCCAGTGGCAAATCTTTGTCAACAACTATGATTCTGTAATTTACCAAGTCTGTCGATTTACATTCTATCAGCCAAATGAGCTTTGGATCATGACTCAAAGGAAACTAGCTCAGAAACAAGTGTTAACATTCATTCAGCTAAGGATTCTGTTCGTTAGTTTGAAATGTTATTATCAAGACGACAGTACGGCTGATGGAGTTTATTCATTTACAACCTGCTACAAACAACCTTAATGAAAAAGCAGTTTGTGTTGGTGATTATTGTTTTTCATGAGGCTACATGGGCTATACTATCATTTATCATTTATCACATCATTAGGGCGACACATTGGAGCAGTGGTTAGCGCTCTAGACTAAAAGCATCAATGTCCTGGGTTCAACTCCCAAGTGGCCCAGGGCCTATCTAGTATGCATGTTCTCCCTGTGTCTGCGTAGGGTTCCTCCAAGTACTCCAGTTACCTCCTACAACTAAAAACATGTCCAATGTGCCTCCTGTCTCCAGGACTACAGATGTAAATTAGCTGTAAGCTACAATCTGGTACAAGCTATCTGCCTTTGTGCTTAATGTTATTGTGCATTGTCCTTAATAAACATCACCATTACCTTTACCTTTTACAAAAGTAACTAGTTATTGTAATAGATTTCTTTTTTTCAGTAACTAACAATGCAATAACATTGCATTGTTATTATTCTATTTTAAACAACAGTTCAGGATCACAGCCCCTAACCTCGCTCACACCAGATGGATCTGTGTTGAACTCCAATTTGAATTCTTCCACAGTATCCATCTAGAACTTGACCACTGAAAGCGTTTGGGAAAAGGTGAGATGTTTAGTGAATATGTCGAGCTGATTGGCTAAGCACAATTAAGGTAGGCCACTCACCCAACCACAGCAACAAATCGTAATGGTGTATCCAGTGTCCACGTAGGATAGAACAAGTGTCACACATTGCTCTTCTTTCAAGAAGAAACTACTCCGTATTTCTGCTAAAACCACATCAAAAGCAGCAGAAACACGTACATCCACTGGAGCAGCCATCTTTGTTTAGCTTGAATCAGACTCGGCGCTAATAGCTCGTCTTAGGCTGGCCTGCTATAATGTGATTGGGCCTCAAAACCCATAAGTTGTGTTTCTGTTTGTTAAACGGGCTACAGAAATGTATTGGACTGACATTCACTTCACTTGAAGCTGAAGCAGAGAGCGTTTGAACATGGGGTTAGAACCGATGCCTGAACCCGCTGAACTGTGTGCATAATGCTGGATAGACACAGTAAATGCCAATATTCATAGCATCAGGGTTGCCAGTCCAAGGAAGAAATCTAGCCCAATGACAACTCAAAACCCAGCAAATAAATAAAAAACACTAACACAATTTTTGTTTTTTTAAAGCTATTTTTATTTCTTGCCTGAAATGGGGAACCAGGCGCCTCATTCAGAGTGTGAGCAGCTTCAGGATGGCAGCGAACAGCAATTGAATGTCGTTAGCCCAGCATGTTTAAGGGTAAAGCCGACAAATCAAAGTTTACCTTCACTTCTGCGTCTCAGTCTCTGCTCCAGACCTGAGCGTTCCGGCCCATTTCCATCCGTGACACAGAATTAAGCAACAGCGCAACCTCTCACTTCACGTTACCCGTACACTCCTGTTCTCCAGATTCAACCCACGTCAAACAAAAAGCCCTTCAGCCCGCACATATTTGGCCGGCGCTAATGAGAACCAGCACGAGTCTAAGGCCGAATTTATTGTTTAATCTGGCGATGTCCTGCGTAATGGACATGCGTAAAATTGCAAGATCGCAAAGTTTAGAGAAGCGTGAAACTTGTTTACCTCCATGTTCAGGAAATTGGGGCTTTCACATCTGTAAATTTGCCGTTTTGTTTTTGATGATGTCAGGGCGTGTTTGATTCTTCTACGCTCGGCTGTTGTGGCGTTATTTTCGACGGTGTCCATCTGGTTTATAGATTTTTTGGGGGAATATGAAACCACAAGAAACCTCGATGGGATTTGAAATAATTTGATACAAATGCCAGCTCGGTGACTCAACGTGACCTACTTTCACGGTCAGAGGTAAAAGTATAGCTTCATTAAAGATTTGGACACACACACATTGTCAAATTATGGTCTATTTGTAGAAATGAGACAAAGTTAAGATATTGTGGTGTTCTATTTGGTCTATCAACATCTGGAATGAAAGTTTAAACTGTTATCAACATGCTTAATATAAGAAAGTGGCTATAGATTATTAGTATAAAGAAGAAAACGTAGATATGCAACGAAATGTTAAAACGTATGATGAGCATGTTTTCTCACTTTTTTATGGAAATATTACAAAAACAAACAAAACACACAATTTTGGTTGAAGCCATGTGGCGACATTTTCTTTGGGTTTATGGGAAAGTCTTAACCTACCCAAGCCCCAGTCTTAAATGTACCTACATTCTTTTTTTTTAGTAATCCTTAGGGGCGGTACTCAGCCTACCAACTTTGGGCCATTTAACACCGGTCCAGAATCTTTCCCCTAAAGTCCGACTTCTCTTTCAGGTCTGAATAAAGACCAAGCCAACATCTGATACCGAATCAAAAACACGAACCGAGACAGCCTCTCAGGGTCGGTTGATTGGTCCGGGGGCCCCGATTGGCAAACGGATTCTGGCACCGGATCGCTTATGTCTTAATAAACTCACCTGTTACACTCAAAGAACATGGCTTCAACCTTCTCGTAACATTATACATTAAGAAACCTGCTCATTACACTTTTTTGACATTTAGTTTCTTCATAGACTGTGTTGGTTCAAAGTTTTTTTTTTCCCCAATGTGACTTAAAAAAAAAAAAAAAAAACAACAGTTTAGGTAGAACAAAGATTTATTCAGGTATTTTGCAGTGTCTTGTCTAACAACATGATCATTGCCCACCAAAATCTAGGAAGTGAATTTGTTGTTGCCATTTGACAACAGCTGATGCAAACTTTTATAAATGTAATGAAAAGTTCTTCAAAACACATTGTGATATACTGTACAATGTGTTTTGAAGAACTTTTCTGAAATATTGGTGCCGATCTGTGAAAGTTTGTAGGATCTGGTAGACCAGTGTGCCTGAAAAATGCGTCACTTTTCAATATTCAATCTATAAAGTAGGCTTAGATAGATTGAATTAAATGATTTACAACTTTTATAGCAAGAGTGAAAACAAAACCCACGATTTATGCATTTAACGAGAAAAATACTTTTGTGTCTCAAAATAGCTTGATTTGGCCACATTTGAATAGTTGCTGGAACATTTGAAAAGTTTGGGAACGACTGTGGTAGACCTGTCTGTTCCAGATTTTTTCTTAATATTGAGGTAATATTATTTATTTATTACAGTAATCTTGGTGGGGTCATTGGGACCTTGTTGGGGGTGTGTGGGGGTACGGCTTGCTTGGAGTCTGGGGGTGGTCTGGGCTACCTTGTCGCTCCGGGTTGTTCCTTTTGGGTGTATCACGGTGTCGGCTGTTGTGTTCCCCGGGGTCTGCTTTGACTTGGGTACCCTTCATGATCGTTATGTAACTGATTTGAAGCAGCTGATTCAGACCTGGAAGCTCCCAGATTGTTTTAGATTGTTTTAATGCACCACTTTTAGAATCAGGGAAAGTCAAACTCTCACTCAGGCGGGCAGGACAATGTCTGCCTTCTTTTTAATGCAACTGAGACACAACGTAGCATCAAACACACAGCACACAGAAGAACAGGATAAGTATAGGGACTGAAACAATTTCAGAGCGAAGGAAAAATAAATAAATATAATCAGAGAGGGGAGGGGTGCCTGTGGGTGGGAGTCCTGGGGTTGGATGGTGGTCCGGGTCGCTCTCTGGGTCTGGTGGTCGTTCCTTGTGGCTCCTCAGACGTACTCCTGGTGGCTTTGGTTTGGGTTCTCTCGTGGCCTTTTTGAGTTCTCTTGCTCATGGGCGGGCGGGTGGACAGATGCCGGGGCGGGCGTGGTCTCCTTAGCCGAGATGGCAAATAATAAACAAAAACTTAAAAGGATTCTGGAACAGTGACATATAAAAAGGCTGTACAACACAAACATGCACAAACACACAAGTCACACACACAAACACGCACTCAGAACATGGGACCAGAGGGAGGAAGGGGGGAAGAGAAAGGTGCCCTGTCTAGGCTACTCCATGTACATGGGACACAGCCTTGGTATATAGATAGATAGATTACAGTAACATTGCAAAATCAATTTTCTTGAGTTTCTATACTGGTACAGATACTTAAAGCCACATATTTTAAATAATTGTTTGAACTGCATAAAATGCAAACAATACAACATTCAATTGATATGGAGCATCAATAGAATGCCATCATTGAGTCCATCCTCACCTCCTCCATCACCGTGTGGTACGCTGGAGCCACAGTCAGGGACAGACAGACTGCAGCGCATTGTGCGCTCTGCTGAGAAGGTGATTGGCTGCAGCCTTCCATCTCTCCAGGACCTGTACGTCAGGTCCAGGACTCGGGGGCGTGCAGGTCGGATAGCAGCTGACCCTTCTCACCCTGGGCATGGACTTTTTGAGCCACTCCCTCGGGCAGGAGGCTACGGTCCATCCGGACCAGAACCTCACGCCACAAGAACAGTTTCTTCCCCTCTGCCGTTGGACTCATGAACACTTTATAAAACATTGGACTCATCACATGGTCACTTTACACCTGTCACTTTATTTCTCATGCTAGTATTATCTTATCTACTTGCACTAACAAATTTCACTATTGTTCCAATTGCTGTGTATATATATTTTTTTTTTTTACTTGGTATACTTATTCCTTTTGCATGCCCTTATACTTAATATTATATTTTGAAAGTATCTTTTATCATAGCTATTATTTTTGTTTCTTTTTATACAATTCTTTTATTAATATTATATGTTGCCCATTAGCATCAAAGCAAGTTCCTAGTTTGTGAATTTTGTTACTCACTGACAATGGCAATAAAATCTATTCTGATTCTGATGTATTCATTCATTAGTTTTCTCTTGCTTGATCCTGTTTGGGATGGCAGGTGACTGGAATCTACCCCAGTGACTTTGGGCCGAGGCAGGGGAATAACAGTGGCCAACTCATTTTGACTCTTTGTAAGTAGAAGAAGTAAATTGCCAGAGAAGCTAAATTCAAAGAAAGTAAGAAAGAATCTGAGCCATTTCTGTTTCTGGTGATTGTTCACCCTGGCTGTAGACACCTAATTAAAAAAGAAAATGTGGAGACAGAAATAAAACCCATTCTATTCTCGAGTTGCTTCTTCTTTTGACCTTCCTGCAGTGTCAAACTTGTATTTCCACAGAGATTACTTCAGAGGAAAGATGATTATAGCCGTAAATGTTCACTTTAACCTGTATCCTCAAACGCCAGAAGCACAATGTAAATCGCTGCACTATATTCAAACTTTGGCTCCCGTCCAGCTCATCCCCAACTGAAGCTTTTTAAAGAATTCCAATAGTTTCGGAGTAAATGTCTGTCCCAAATGCTCATTGAGTGGCGGATTTACAGTTATTGTGGTGCGCGGCGCTCAAACGGGCTTTTATCGGTTTATTTTGTGGGCTTTAGTGCTGCTTCTCGAGTTGGCTTTGGAGGATGGACACACTTTGGACTGGTGCTCGCTGTGCAAACTGAAATAGCTTGAGAGAAATATGATGCTTTTTGCTGCGGTTCAAGAGTACATTGCAGCACATTTGTCATTTTGAGTGCAAATGTACAGGTAGTGATTATGTTTTTTTGCTTTCTCAACGTCTTGGCCTCGTGTGGAAACAACCAAATGGTCCAATCTTCTCCTAAAGATGTTTTTTTTTTTTTTTTTTGTTTTTTTCATTCTTTGCACTTCCATCCATAAAGGTATATGAGGTAACATCAGTGGCTGTTTTCTCCAAATTAATTTTTCTTTCGCAACAAGTTCAGTTTCTAAAATGGCTTCCAATGTAAATCTTAGGTACATTTCTATATGAATACATCTATGCCTATGCTGAATGATATGAATGAAACACTTCTGTCATACATTGTGAAATGTGGGTCTGGTCACCTCTCCCTCCGTCGTGTCTCAAACCAACTCCACAACAAAGAGGCAAGCAGATGAGTTTATTTGCATGACACACATGAAGAGAAGAAGCTCATTAATCGTCTGTCATTTAAAACAAAATCAAACGTGACTCACCTCACATTAAAATACAGTATGTTGTCGTGTCATTGATTCTGCAAAAACCTGCAATGTTTTTTCAGTCCTCCTGTGATATTTGTAATTTCTTCACGTAAGCAGCCATATTGGCTTTCATACAAGAGGCAATGTCAGTCTGTGATTGGCTGATCCATCTGTCAGTCACAAAAACTGGAACTTGGGAGAAAACATGGTTGCCAGATGATATAGAGCTGCTTATCATTTCAAATAAAACATGTTTGCACACTTAATATTGAATTTTATTGAGACTTTGAACTGTAGTTGATAGGTTTGTGATGACCAAAAGCCTAACTTGTTGATGGCTAATATTGATGGCTTCGGGTTCAATGCTGCCGAATCTACTAATTATGTCTCTGCATCGACATGTCAGAATCTAGGCTTCAAAAGCTAAGCACAAACATGGCAGATTTACCATTAAAAAATAAGAACATGTTTTTAAAAAGCCAAATGCATAGTGCATCTCTTCTTACCATGTTTTGTTTTGTCTAGCAACATGGCTGCCACATAACACAATGCACTGCGCAGTGACATAGATTGCAAAGCTAGGATGGTTTGATCTAGTGTACTCATAAACTACTACTACTAATAGAAGTACTAATATTACTAATAATACAAATAATACTCAAAGACGCTTGACATGAAGGAGACACACAAAGAATTCAATGTGTTCTCAATGCTTGAGTGTAAATACCACGCCATGACAAATTGCGTGTCGTGATGACGCTCCTGCAACGATTTTTTGGGGTTGACGGCTAAGTTTAGGTCTGAAGCTACAAAAATTGGTAAGTTTACGTCTGAGGCTTGGAGCTGGTTAAGATTAGGATTAAGATTGTGTTAGTCTTCATGAATAATAACACGTTTTTACATTCACCATAGAAATGAACTGGGACAGAAACGCGTGAAATACATATGCAAAAAGTACAATTTGCGTTCATATGACACGCTGCTTCAAATTACGTGGTATAGAGATCTGTGAGAACAGGCTGAAGATTTATAAAAAATGTGATTTTGAAGGGGACAATTTTCAAGGATAATTTGAACAGAGTTGGCGTAGTTGAGTCTCCAGTGGGTGGGGGCAACACCAGAGAAGTTGTGTGTTTGGTCCAGGGCGGAGACAGAAGGTTGGTGTTTGTGCTCTTACATATTCAAAATCCCTTTCCAAACCTTTGCATCTGAAATGTGAACAAAACTATCCAACACATTTCAACCAGCCTCTATTCATTTTACAAATTTGGTTACCACTTTGTGTGGAATGTTTGCACATGAATTTTCCTATTATGTGTAAAAACATGACATTACAGAAAACTTATAGCATTTCTTTACCTTACAGCACAAGTTTCACATGGCTTTAATGTTCTTCTGTCTCCACAATCTAGTGACATTTCTTGTAGGATGAGGTTTTGCTGTACTTCCTTGTTGCACGGTTAAATCAACTTCTTCAAATTTCTCTCCAAACAGCTTTAGCGCAAACAACTGGTGTGCTCAACCTCTGCTCTCTAACTCAACTAAAACCAACCTTTTCACCTGTAAAAGCATTTCTCCCTCTCCTTCACCACACTGTATATTGCTGCATACCTTTTCTGACCTTGATCCGGACTTTCTCCTCCTCTATAACTCTCTCTCTCAAAAAAATTGTTATTGTGGTGATTGTTCCCGCTCACCTGTATTCCCCCAAATCCCCATAAGCACAAAGTCAATGGCGGCACTGTTTGGGCGCGGTATTAGCTTTTCTGTTTAATGGAGAAATGGATTCACATGACTAAGCACGGCTAATGGTGTGAGCAGAACCCAGCTGAAAAAGTTGGCCTCGCAGGGAATGGGCAACACTTGAATTCTCCGGAGAGCCACACTTATCAACTTTCTATTTGTAATTCCAATATTCTTCAATACAAAACAGACTAAGCAGGAGGTAAAGTTGAGGTGACTGTACAGTGTTTGTCGCTAAGCATGAGGAATCAGGCTCTTCTTTTGAATGTAGATAAATTACACCGCCCATTCTCCGGAGAAAACGTAAATATACAACGCAATATTAACGCATGTTTTTACGGAAATATGCTATGAAAAGTCAAAATGTGAAATAACCACAGATTTTGGTTGAAGTCACATGGGACGTTGACAGGTACTGTCCCAAAGCAAAATATATCCTGGATGGGGGTACTTCTGTGCTCTGTAAAAAGGGCTATTATTTAGCATTCTTGTATCCTGAACAGAGCTTGGATATGCCACAAAAAAGTCGAGAAAACCTCCATTAGCATAACAAATAGCCATTGTATGAGGCATTTTCGCACATGATAGTACAAAGAACTAAAAGCTATAATATTAGCATCTGTATAGTCTGGTAAATTAAAATATGTCCTTAAGTGATGGTAGGAAAACAAAAGTTTCTTTCCACATAAAACTATGATTTGCAAAAGCTAAAAACATCACTGAAATTTACAATAGATTTAAATTATTCCCCGTTATTCTTAATAATAAATAATATTTATAAAATTAAACATTTATTTTGGGAGCTTCCGCTTTTACATATTTTTTCTTGAGGATAAGGAAAGCTTATCTAAAACATGTTTCCAAACAAAGTTAACATTGTAAATGTGCTTGAGTCACCAAAAAAGTTCCTGGTCTGACTGGAAAAGTGCCTGCCCTAGAGCAGGAGCAAAAAAAAGTCCCTAAAGTGTGGCCCCAGTCCACAGTTGCTGCTATGTGTGAACATGTCTAAAATGGGAACTGGAACAAAAAAAAGGGACTAAGAACTGAAAAAAGTACAGTGCGAAAAGGCATATTAATAGAATGAAAAACCTTGTCATTTAGTCCATGTGATGGTGTTGTGGGGCTTTTATTCATAAATGGCAACCATCTATAGCTCCAGCTACACAACTAAACGCTGGCGAATCCCTTGTCCAATGTCATCTAGCTCGTTTGGTCGTGGAAAGCTGATGGCACGTAACAAACTTTGCATATTTGATTGGACACCTTGTGAACAACACAATGAATGGTCATTGGGCACATTGAAAACACTGGCAACAACACGGTGAGCCCCAGCCATGGTCCTGTTCTTTTCACAAGAGGGTATGCAGGTTATTCATAGTCCTCCTGTTTAGCTGAAAATCTTGCTGTAGTTCCAGCTCCACATCAAACCACAGTTGCCAAATTGGTACATGGTAGTTTATCTGGGAATATCTTCCTTTTGGTTTCATCTGCCAAAACATACAGAAATATTGTTAGTACTATCAACAGCATGATTAACCAACCTACCCTCCACAATCATCATAAGCCAGCCTCACTTCTCCCAAACATAGCAAACATAATTATCATGAGGTAATTATCATTTTTGATAAGAGCAATTACCTCTGCTAGCGGTGACGCCAGAGAACCTATCAGCCAATTGTCAACAAATGCAGTCAGACGCCTCGTATTTCTTTGTCTCCGGGCACTTGCTTGCCTTCCTGCAACCAGATGAAAATATATCACAAGAACACAAGCAACAGCTGACACAAAATGAGCTCGGGATAGCATGATGTTGTTCAGCAAGCAAAATTAGCTTTGAAGATGTGACAGACCGTTTGACAGTCTTTAGATGATGACGTCATAATCATGGGACGAATGAAGGTTAAGGTGTTTACCATTTCTTAGAGCTGTCTCCCTTTGACCGTACACTACAACATCTTTATATCTAGACTTGCTTAAAGTGACTTGGATAAGAATTTAAATCTGGATTTGAGTGGAAATATAAAGTATGTCTTGAAATGAGTTCAAATCAGTTTGAAAAAAGGAAAACATTTAGGTCTCTACAATAAATAAGTATAGCCTAAATGAGTCAACATGCTAGTATTTAGGGTTAAATCCCAGAATTGTGTTTTGAATTCGCTTTTTGCAGTGTAACCACCATTAGTAAGGGGTAGGCGAAGTGGTAGGTGAAGGAATAGGCGTAGTTCTAAGGGGAAGGAGTAGGGGTACAAAAATTTAGATGGGGGGTTAAGAAGTGCTTAAAACCAATGTGTCGTTGTTCACAGACCTTGGAGTAGTGCAAGTACAAGTCCGAGAATCATGCAAGAGAATCCGTGTCATGAGTAGGTTGCATGGGTTTTTTGGGGAGTCTGTTTTTGTCGGAGGTCGCAGCAGTTTGATGCCACTTTCAACTTATAATACAAGCGTTCTCGCGGGAATCCACAGGAATCCCCATGGCTTTTGGCAAATACTGACCGCAGCAGACTGGAGCTGGTGTTCAAGGCACTTTGCAAGAAACTCGAAAACGAAATTGCTTCGCATTCAGTGTACGGGGGCGTAAGGCACGCCTTTGCAATAATCCTGCTGTCTAATCAACATCGTGATGGAAAACACTTGTGAGGTGGGATGGATTATGTAGCAAAGGAGAAGTGCTCACGATTACAGATTTAGGCAGATTTGTGAAACATTTTTGAGAGAAATTGTATTTTGTGTATGTAGACACTTTTTTAGATCTTTGAGTTCATCTAAAAATGGGAGCAAAACAAAGTGCTGCATTCATATTTTTGTTCAGTGGACAAATGCATAGCTATTGCACCGTTTGGCAAGCCCAAATCATAAACAAATGAATTTAACTTTTGCACCAACTACCACAACACCTTTTGAGTGTTGCCTCTGCATCTTCACCTCAAGTAAGACTTTTTTTCTACTCTTGTTTATCCCATTCAGCAACACGACACATTCCCACCTCTTCCCATTTCTCCGAGAGGTAACACACCACCCTCCTTTACTCCCAAGACAATTCCAGTTCATCACATTTCCATTCCAAATCCTCTAAGCACTTTTCCTCACACGTGGGACTTCGAGATCACCGGTCGCTGTTGGGCTGCGTTTCAGGTAACCGGACCCTTTGTTTGCGGCCAAGCGGGAGGGGGATCAATATCATATCAGGCCCCGACGGAACACCTGACAGGTCAATTTCGCCGCGTGCCTCAAAAAATCGATGCCTTCGGAATAGTTTCGAACTCCCCCAAAGCCCTTCTCGCTACAGTTAATCTACGATGTCATTAGCTTAGGTCACGGCGTGCATACTTCAAGCTGTAAATGTTCATAAAAGACAATGCTAATTTAAGCACGATGGAAAGAAGAATCGACTTTCTGAGATTCGAAAAAAGTGGTGCAATGGGGCGACTTGTCCGGTCAAGTCCAAAGGCTACACGGAGCAGGAAATTGAACATGGTTTTATCAAGCAGAAAATGTGTTTAAGCATCGAGCCAGCGCCGCGGGGAAGGAGTGTTTACCCTTGAAACGCACAGACTTTGATATGTTGTTGTGTACTTCTTTAATGCGTCCTTCAGTTGGGACTTACAAAAGAGTTGTTGTCGACAAAGCAAGAAAGAGAGAGAAAGTTTCGATGCGTTGATTAAAACGGATGAGAGCAAAGGCGGGTTTTTAATGAGATAGTAAGAATGGTGGATTGTGGAATAGGATTAGTAAAGGTTAAAGCTGGGTTGAGGGATTTTTATGCTTGCAAATATGTCCAACTACTTCTTAGCTCTCACAAATTCTTCTGCACATTGTTAATATCTACATGAGTGATTCTTAACCTCCTTGGGGGCCTCACAATCAGTAAAATACAATACATTCAATGTGGATTGGGCCCCAGGTTACTTTGCACATGAATATTTGGGACTCAAAGTCAAAAAGATTAAGAACCCCTGATCTACATGCATGATTTTTGGCTGCAGTATGGCTTAAGTACAATTTACAGGTAAGAATAGTTGTTTAAACCAGATTTGAGCATTTTTTTCTCTGAGGACCATAATGCAAATCCAGACAGGTTGTGGAGGGTCTAACTGTGATCAGTAGTTTATCAAACTGCTATTATTGCTACATACACTATATATGTACGTTCCCAAATGAACTGAAGTGCATCCCATTCCTAACTTCGTGGCTGAGTTGCTGTTGTTCCCAAACTCTTCCATTTTGTTATAATAGAGCTGTCAATTGACTGTGGATATTTAGCAGCGAGGAAATGTCACAACTGGCATCCTATGACAGTTCTATGCTGGAATTCACTGAGCTCCTGAGAGCGGCCCATTCTTTCACAAATGTCTTGTTTACAGTCTGCGTGCCTGAGTGCTTGACTTTATACACCTGTGGCCAGGCCAAGTGATCAGGACACGATTCTGATCATTTGAACGGGTGAGCCAATACTTTTGGTATTATAGTGTATCTATGAAAAAAGGCATGAAATATAAATCATTATTATCAATTTCTTAATATATCTAATAAGAATCTAAGTGCAGACACATGTCCAAAAGCTAAGTTAATATAGAACTAGAATGTGCCAGGAGCGTAAGAAAATCAAGCCTAGTGCTCCGCTCCATTTCATTTCTCTCAAGCAACTAGGTAAGGAATTTCAGTGTTTGTTGATGCTTGAATCAAGTTTGAGAATTAATCGACCAGCACACAGAAATTAAGTGGTGACGTCAAATTCAAGGTCTGTTTGTTTGGAGCCTGGCATATTTTGCCATCTACAGAACCCTATATTTATTTTTCTGACATAACAACACTGCAAAAAAGCCTTTCAAAAAACAAGAAAATTATGCTTATTTTTAATGTAAAAATGTCTTATTTCAAGTAATATGAGAGTGTCAAAACAAGTCAAATAATCTTAGTAAGACTTGGTGAAAACATCTTAAATTGTAATTTATCAGTTTACCTTTTTTTTTTCATTTTTGCAGTGAACAACAATTAATTCACCAGAAAACATCTTAAAAGAGGTCAAAGCCTCTCATTGCCTTAGCAAGGACTTCCTCATGGTTTCCCCCACAACAGGCCTACAAAAAAAAAAAAAAAAAACAAAAACAAGTTGCTGACTATCTTGTGGCTAATTTTGGTTGCCAGGCAACTTCCTGATGTGATTTCATAATGTATGAACAGAAAGTACATTTCTAAACTAAGGCATACAATTTGCAAAAAGTTTTGTAAAATCTGAATTCTAATTATATTAATTTTGTTTTAGTCAAGTTTTTTTTTTTTTTTTTTTTTCCAAATTAATTCTCAAAAATTGTATATCTGATCAAGCTAGGATAGAGTCAGGCAAAATAATAAAAAAAATAATTAAAAACAAGACAAAGAAACCTAATAAACACGACTTATCAATAAAGCTAAGTGCTACATTTTGCATATTGTCTGTCCTGCTACACACTACAAGTCAAAATGCCTTCCACTTTTGCCCTGTTTATCGAACCTCTGCTCGCACAGCCTGTCAAAATAGCCCACGGAAACTGGGTGGAAAATGACACACGCAGCCCTCGCTTTGACTGGCACGGCGGTTTTGGCCCGGGCCCTTTCCAAACTGGATCCTCAGGACGTGTCAGCGGGGCAGGGGCCGGCGCGGCGCAGGAAACGGCCGACGAAGAGAGTAATGGCTAATATTTTTTTGGCTACACTGGATTTCGAGGTCTCCGGGGCAGAGCAGAGAGACAATGTTTAGACTAGGGATTTGCGTGATTGAGTTACACTGGGTTCGAGCTTGACATAGCTGCCTGTTTACATCACTGTTAGCTCTGGTCTGTGGGCAAAGGTGGACGTCGTGTTGCTAATCTGTATTCTAATGTTGTTGCTTCAGTACAAGGCCCTCGGGTGGGAATATATTTTGAATTGAAGTAAAATTATAGTCGGGAATAACTACATTGAAATGTAGAAATTAGTTCAGATAGTAAACATTTAAATTGCTACTTTAAGGTACTACATCTGAGGGTTTATTTTTAGAAATTTAGTTATTATCCTGTCAGCCATGTTTAGTGTACATTTTTGTAATCTTAGCTGCAAATAAATGAGCAACAGCATCAGAAATGAATGCAGAAAGAAAATACTAAAGGACATACAGGTTAGTAATATGATTAAAACAGAGGAATCCAAAAAGAAGAAAATTATCATTTATTTTTCCATTTCTATAATTTGCTTTGCCAGAATAGATTACACTGCTGTTTATCAGTCGTGAAAATCACAATTTCTTTTCACATTTGTTATTTCTGAATGAAAGTCATTTTAATTAATGTTCAGTCCATGATTTCAGTTTTGTGAGAGAACTTTAGGTTAAACTCACAACATAACATCCAGGTGAAGTCATTTCAAGGCAACAGTCTCCAGCGCACACCTCCTTTACTTATCCTTCTACAGAAAGAATTGTGTTAGTAACTTACTACTAAACTGAAGACAAAGTTTTTTAACCCCACAACACATTCACAACAACAATCACAGCACTTTTTAACCCATAGTGCTGGTGACAGGCCACGCACTGAACTGAACCGAATCACAAAAAACTATTAGTATTAAAACTGTATTATAGTACTGACTGAATAACATAATGATCAATACCTGGAGAGCGGAGGGCGCGAAGCAACACAAGGACCAGAAAAGCGAGGGTCAGAGAATGAATGAAACCTGAAAGTGTTGTGTTAAGTGGCAAGATCTGCCTGCAGACAGCACTGCTACATTTACAAAGAAATAAAATGTAATAAGGCTTTTTGTTAGGTCATGCCTACGTATTTTTAAGGTATTGCAGGTGCCGAAAAATGAATCTTTTAAAAAGGAATTATCAAACTGAAACTGAATCTAGTGTCATTCTGACCCAGGCTAAAGACAAAATGCTGCTCAACATTGTTATCAAATTTTTAGGCAGATAAAAATATGATGTTCTTTTGTGCAGAAAGTATTCACACTTCAGTCAGTCATCAGAGGCCAAAACTAGAAAGTCCTATAATCGGATATTTCCGAGATGAACATTGTCAGTTCCCAGTTCAGAGCATTCTAACTGAAACAACTTGTATGTAAAGTATAGTTATAACTGAAAGATGAGTCATGATGGCGGCTCATTGTTTTCACTGAGCACAAGTCATTGAAGGGCTGTGTCCAATCCAGCTTGTATAACACATACATGATGTTAGGTTAGGTTAAGGTAAAGATACACTTTATTGTCCCCATAGGACATTTGTCCTCTGGTGTTGACCCATCCTTCAAATCTCTGGGGCATTTTTCAGGAGAAGTGAGCTCCATAGTGCAGCACTCGGGACCCATCTTCAGATGGCAGGATGCAAGAGTCGAACCCGCAACTTTCTAGGCTGTAGTCAACCAAAGAAATCTTGGTCGACTAAAGACATGTCCCATCGACCGATTAGTCGACTAAAAAGGGGGCGTGGCTAAAGCTCTGAAGCTAAAAAAAAATATAGTTTGATCTGACAATTTATCTGACGCAAAAAGGCAAAAGTGCAATGGAGTTCATGCAAAAACAACAATTTACACAGAGAATGAATATGACACAGTGTGTTTATATAAAAAAAGGCAGAGTTTAGATTCTGGGCCCGAGCCCGTGCAGGCCCGACAACTACGTTAGAAATGTGGGCCGCCGGGTTCGGGCCAAGACGCAGAGCCGCACTGAACACGTGCGCTTCGCGGAGGATTGACAGCCGCGTCAAAACACAGCACAAAACCACCGCAGTGATTAAAAAAAAGTCAGTGTTTAAGTGGCCAATTAACTATACGGCGCGAGACTGAGTGAGGAGAGAGAGAGAGAAGACTTGTGAATAAGCGCGGAGCAGGTAAAGTGAAAGGAGAACGAAAGACGGGGAAGGTTACGCGCGCGGGAGAAAAGAAGGAACAAGAGGGAGGAGGGAGAGAAGAGAGGGAGAGAGAGAGAGAGAGAGAGAGTGAAAAGACTTGTGAATAAGCGCGGAGCAGGTAAAAGTGAAAGGAGAACGAAAGACGGGGAAGGCACGTTACGCGCGCGGAGAAAGAAGGAACAAGAGGGAGGGAGGGAGGGAGAGAAAGAGAGGGAGAGAGAGAGAGAGAGAGAGAAAAGACTTGTGAATAAGCGCGGAGCAGGTAAAAGTGAAAGGAGAACGAAAGACGGGGAAGGCACGTTACGCGCGCGGGAGAAAAGAAGGAACAAGAGGGAGGGAGGGAGAGAGAGAGAGAGAGAGAGAGAGAGAGAGAGAGAAAGAGGAATGTGCGGTGGAGGAAGCGGCGAGACACACTTACATTAAACACGTTGGACATCATAAGAAGCTTTTTCTGTCATTAAAATGCCACAGTTCAGTGAGTGGGCGGGGCGGGCTCTCTTCGGGCTCGGGCTTAGGCACAGGTTCCGGTCGGGTTCGGACACGACGTGCGCGGGCTCGGGCTGGGTCGACTAATACAAATTTTGGTCGACTAAAGCCCCATCGACCGACTAATCGACTAAACGACTAAAGAACTACAGCCCTACAACTTTCTTGCTGTGAGGCAAGAACATTACCCACTCTGCTGCCGTGACATACCTGTTGGTGAACAAAAGGTACTATACCTGATTTTTTGCAATAAAATAACTTAAATGTATTTCTCCAGCACCTAGATCTTGTATTGTATCTTTTCAGGTGAATATTAGTCTCATTCCTAACACCTGTGAAAAGCTTAAAAAAACCATATGACTGATGTAAGAAGCTTCAAATTTAACATTCTGTTTGTTTACACTTCTAAGTACGCAAAAATCGTGTAGGACCTTAAATAATATGTAATCATTGTTTCCAGAGGGAGTTAAACCCCTCAGATTCACGCTTTGTGGTGATTGTTGATGTTTTTATGTGAAGAGGGAGTTCCTAGACTGGCTCTCATTGATTCAAAATTGTGCAAATTGTTTGTTCAACACAGTTTCTCTACTGTTCTGACCCACAAGTCGGCCACTTACTCCATAGAAACAGATCATTTTCATCCCATACTCTTACACTATCCACGAAAAACCTTAACTCCTAACGTTTCCTCACAAAAAAAACTTACAATTTGGCCCTGTTACCGATTTTTCCCCAGAGCGGTGAAGGCGGCTGACGGCTCGACTTTGTGGTGGGGACTGAGCATATATTTGGAAATCACGGTTCTCTGAAAAGGATACGTGAAACCAGCTATTTGCCCGACAAAAATGCAGAGGTTCAGTTGACAAGTGGCATCGTTTTCTGGGATTCTGGCATCCGAAACCATCTTCACACTGTAACCCGCTCCTCCGCCGCCGTTCCAGATGTGTAATTTACAATGCCGCTCCGCACACGGGGCCAACACAGTCAATCTGCTGTCCAATCCTCCCGCTAAAGTGTTGGGTTTGTAGGAAAATATAATAATAATATAAGACGTTAAGAGGTTTAGCAGATTGCAGTCTTTAGGGTGCTTGGAGATTGTGGAAACTTGTGGAAATATTCACTTTATTGCCTTTCCACTTGAGTTATGATTCGAGAGTTTATATTTTGATGTAGTTTTCGGGGGAAGTTTATTTTTTGCAGGTTAGCTATTTTTCAACGACATAGGGACACCTGCATTTTGTTCTCAAAGTGTGTTTACGGTGGCAGAGTGGCTAAAGCTTTAACTTGCCAATATGAAGATTGAGTTTGAACTCGTATTCTAGCCAAATCAACATCTATTAAGCTCTTTGGGTGGAGTTTGCATGTTCTCCCTGTGTTACTGTGGGTTCTTTTGGAGTACTATGGCTTCCTCCCGCCTCCAAAAGACATGCATGTCAATTGGCATCACTGTAAATATGTCGTAGTGAAAGAACGACAGAGTGAATAATTGTCTGTTTCTGTGTGTTAACCCTGTGATGAGTTGGGCACTGTCCAGTGTTCTTCCAGTCAAAGTCACTAGGTAGACTGTAGTCAGTTGCTACAGGAAAAGTGGTAGCAAAAAAAAAAAAAAAAGAAAGAATGTCAATTGAAATGTGCCCTTTTATTGTCAATGGGTTATGTGTATGATATCCAGCATTCTGAATGTCAAAGTTAGAGTAGACCAGGGCAAACTGCAGCCCTGTTTTCATCTGTCCCTCAGCACCAATGAAAAATGCAACATTTGCCATGAAAAAAATATTGAAATGTTAGGTTTTGTTTTTGACACTCGTTAATGCATTTATATTGCATTTAAAGTTCAAGCTTGTCTTGAGCTCAAATGTGTTATCTTTACATTAAATGGCAAGAAAATTGTAAAGTGATTTAATTGTTTTGAAAGTGTGATTAAGGTGGTAAATGGTATCTATTTATATAGTGTTTTTCCACCTTACAAGGCACTTAAAGTGCTTACAGTCAGGGATTCACTCACCCAGTGTACGCAGACACTGAGGCAATGTGGTTAAGTAACAAGGACACAACGACTACTCTTGACGTCTTACTGTTGCATTTAGTTTCCAGCGGTCTCCCATCCAAGTACTAACCAGGCCCTTTCTTGCTTAGCTTCTGAGATCTGACGGGATCAGGCATTGACAAGCAGGTGCTGTTCTTTTCTGTATTCACTCAACCATTATGAGCAATTCAATTGTGCAGAATGGTTGAGTGGCAGCTGCTGACAACTTTGGGCAGAGGGGCTAAATAACTCACACTAACTCACAAGACAAACACAGTAAATGATTTATCATCATATTTCTATAACAAATTGAGAAATGCAGCCAGTAATCAGTGTTAATCAGTGAATGACTTTTTCCCTCCAATCAGCTCAAAAGCACCAATAGAGACACTTGTTTCTACGATGTGTCCACAACAACAGCACAGTTGTAGTTGACTGTGTTACCTTTGTGCACCAGACACGGGCCAAACGACATATTTACCAAACTCACACTGTTATTTAGACATTACAACACATGGATGCTTCATAACGGTCCAATATACTTAGGAAACCAGTAAAAAGATATTAAAATAGCTAGTTGTTGCATACGCTGCGTTCATGTTCTGGGAAGACGCTGTTCACAGCACATGATGATTCTGATTGGTCAAACTTACCGTCAATCTCTTTTAGTAGCCAATGACTTATTTGAGGCTAAATGAAACCATGGGCTGGACAAAACTTTTTTTCTTTTTTCTTTTAGGACCTTTTCAATTAGGACAACATTCAAATATAAGATGATTTTTTTTTTTTTTTTCAATTAAAGTAGTTCTAGTTCTAACCACATTTTCTTTCCAGAAATGACAGATGGGACTTAGCCCACCTACCCCACTGATACCAGCCATCCCTGCACAATTGCAAATATAAGCTCAGACTACTTCTACTTCTAAGAATCTTGATTTTAAACATACAAAATTCCACAATCACCATAATTAACTGTTGTTGTGCCTCTGCTGCTCTGTCACTTGGAGTACATGATTGATTTATGATCATGATGGCGGAAAGCAGAATCAAATCAAATCTCAGTGTAAAAACAGTTTGAAAAGTATCCGAATACTTGCTTGGAAAGACCGCAGATTGCTTCAACATGCATGAATTAGAAGTAAAACCATTCTGGCATTTTGTAGCATAGCAAAAACCATCACTTTAAACTTTTTCCAATGTGCATCCGGCTTTAGCTCTAAAATTAGCCCCACGCCACCATTATTTATTTACCAGTTATAAATTGCGCCCCAAATCGAATTACCTTCTTACCCCAGTGACGTGCAAACACCGCGTTAGCTCCATGTCTCACTCGGGTCAAAGGAAGAAAAATGTCCTTAATTAAAACCATGTTAACCGCAATGTTGTACACACAGCTAAGTTCGTCCGCGGAGAGGAAGTACCGGTCGCCCCAGGGTCCATTACTGATATTAATACAATCTTAACATCCAACACGTGCGTCCAAAATGTCTCCAACTTTGAACTGGTCCGATCTCCCGAGGGACATATCGATTTCGCTCGTATCTGTTCAAACCGGGACACGTCTTGCAACTAACAAATCAGTCTGCGTGCGTTCCTCAATGAAGTCAACACGAATACGACGCAGTATTTATTTCGTTGGAAGCTTCATTAGAGAGATTAATGGCTAATAAGTTGAAACCACATCCCTTGTAATTACACGGAGTGAGGCCCACCGTGGAGCTGCACAGGAGGCTCTTCTGTAATCAAACATGAGCCCGGCGGAAGAGGTGCACGCTGGGAAAATAAACTGGTGGACAGAGACAGTAAAAGTGAAGAGTATGGGGTTGAGAAATCTCATGGTACTTTGGACAAATAATTCTACCATGACTAGAGCTTTCACTGCAGGATTTGGACGTATAAATGGGTGTCTGAGGTTCTGCAGATGATGCTACAGCATTTAAAATGTTGCGCTGACTGGCAAAAATGCATGAAAGTCAATGGAGGGAAAGAACATTTTTTTCCGGTAAGAGCTCAAAAGAAAATATAAAACATAAAAAAAAAAAAAAAATGCAGTCTCTGTAGAAACAACAAAATGACAAAAACGTACAATAGGCATGTTTTCTAATTTTTATTTTTACGTCAATATGTAATGTAAAGCCAAAATGTTAACCACTTTCTTCCACAGTATCCATCTGGAACTTGACTCGCTGAAACCGTTTGGGAAAAGGGGGGTGTTTAGTGACATAATTCGAGCTGATTGGGCATGGGGCCTACCTTATTTGTGCTTAGCCAATCACAGCAACAAATCATAAAGGTTTATACAATGTCCGCGTGGGATAGAACAAGTGTCACACACACTGCTCGTTTCAAAAAGAAATGATTCTGTATTTCTGCTAAACCCGCATCAAAAGCAGCAGTAACATGTACATCCACGGGAGCGGCCATTTTTGTTTAGCTTGAATCAGACTCATCGCTAACAGCCCGCCTTAGGCCGCCCTGCTACAATGTGATTTTGCAGCCTGTTTTCACAGATAAGCATACAACACAATTTGAAACAGCGTGTCATGTGAACGCAATTTCTATTGTTTGTTTATGTCATGTGTTTTTGTCCCAGTTCATTTCTATTATGAATAGACCCTAACCCTAGACGTGTTATTATTCATGAAAACTAACACAATCCTAATTCTAACCTTAACCAACTTCATGCCTCGGACCTAAACTTACCTATTTTTGCAATTTCAAACCTAAACTTAGCCGTTAACCTCCCAAAAAAACCTCCTGTTTGTCCTCAACCACGTCACGTGTCCAGACCACGCCAGAAAAAACGGGCATGTAATTGCGCGCCAAAAAAAGGCAGAAGCGTTGTCATGACACGCAATTTGTCAAGGCGTGGTATTTACACGCAATCCATGAGAATACGTTAGATTGTGCCTCAAATATCGTGAGATAAACCATCTGACTAGTCAAGTTAACGTAGTAGTTAACAGGTAAGTTTAGGTGTCAAGTCACTAAAATGGCTAAGTTTAGGACTGGGGCTTGGGATAGGTTTACATTTACCCAGCGAGAAGAGATGCTTTTTGTACGTTTTTGTCATTTCGTTGAATATCTACGTTTTCTTCGGAAACTGGGCTGAAAAAAACAAACAAAAAAACAACACTAGTCCGAGAACAAATTCAACCCACAACAACTCTGCTGATACAGGGTTTGTAACTTCCTACAATGGTAGAAAAGCAGATTAACAACACAACTTTAACTTTTTCTGGGCTGGGCGATATTGACAAAAATGAATATCTCGATACATTTTGGGTGCATCTCAACAATATTCGGACGTTGTTCTGCCAGTCCAACGTAAACATGCTAAAACATCTTCCAATGTCTTACTGCACTGGAAAAACGACAACTTTAAATATGCCATTAAGTGTAAAATGGTTGAATTACTTAAAGATTTGCCAGTCATTTTAGTTCTTAGTTCAAAAACAGAAGCTTTTTCTTTTTTTTCCTCCTCAAAAGAAAAAGCTTTAGTGTATTTTCACAAGTCATAGTCTTTGGGAAAATCTCTTCCTCAGAAAAGTTTATTTTACTCACAAAAAGCCTTCTCTTCATTGGTAGAAAAGTAAAAATTGCTCAGATATATATAGTTCTAAACATGTTAGCTTACTTTAATACTACTTTTTGCATTGGTCTCCCATCCGAGCACAACCAAGCCTACCTTGCTTATCTTTCGAGACATGACAAGCAAGTATCGTTAGTAAACCCACCCAAGCTATTCAAACAAACTCAAAATTAATACCTTCGACGTGAATATTTTTACAGCGCTTTTCGTCCTCACCACAAGCCGCATATTAAACAATTCTGCTTTTGACGCAAGAAAATAAATAATGGAATCAGTGTGGTTCCAATGTTTATTTTCGACAAAACAAAGAGATTTTCTTCTTCTTCGGGAGGTTTTGGCAGCGTCACGCCTTCAGATGGTCGAGTGAAGCCCAGACTCCCATTACATCAACAGTGGGCCGAGCCAGTGTGCCAGTCCATCAGTCAGCGCTGGGTACGAGCCAGGTCTGCGTTCAGCGGGCTGCAACTGGATCTGATTGGATGAGAGGGAAAAGACAATGTGAGGAGATGTCTGGAGAAGTTTTTTTCAATCAGGGTGCACAGACATTGATCAAATTTTAGTGTTGATTATTACGAGACAATTATTGAGACACAATGTTGCGATTATTCACAATTACAGTTGTCATGACCAAAAAAGTGGAATCTGATATTTTTGTTCTTTATTCTTCTTCACTACACATCACATTTTAATAGTAATAATAATAATGTATTGCATTTATACAGCGCTTTTCATGACACCCAGAAATGCAATTGGGTCATTCTCTGAAAGTGGGACTATAAAGTGTGACATCCAGGCTGAAAATTCAAACTGCAGCAATTGTTGTATTTTTAGGTTAATTTCCATCTTTGAGAAGTGTACTGACAGGATCTATAATGGTCAAGAAAGATGCACAACTATTTTTCCAATATAGCATTTCAATTTCAATTTCAATTGCTCTCAATCCAGCATAATTCCGCATGTAGCATGGACACCAACTGGACCACATTTTTAGCTGAGAGAGTTGCTACATACTAAATAAAATGTTGATTTTTGAGATATTTCTCTGAATACACACATTAGTGGCGTTTATCGCTGCAAGGTTCCTGAGTGTTGAAAAGTCTTCACTTGCTGATAAAACTGATCAGGTCCGTGTGTAACTATGGACACCAACAGTTACATTCGGATACCCAGGAATTCGGCTTCATTTTCACTAAACTGAATACAAAAAGTAGAAAAACGAATGCAAAATATTTTTCCAACTTATTCTTATTTTATTTGTTTCAATGCAGTATTTTATCGAGTTTACATGAGAAATAATCATGTTTATTGCTGATAAGAATGTCACACTTTTGGTCATGATTTAAGCTATTTTTTTAAAAAAACGGTTGTAAAAAAAAAAAAAAAAGTTCCATCTTATCTTGGGCTGCAATTTTTTTAAAATCTTTTAGAGGCACATTAGTAGTATTGCATAAAAAAATAAAACAAAATTATTAATATTTACTTAATGAAAACCTGTCAAATAACCAATGGGCAAAACGGTCCCACTTTCAGAGAATGACCCAATTATTAATTCACTCCACAATTGACGGTGATAAGCTATTGTAGCCACAGTTGCTGCCATGTTGCGCCATCAGCTCCTCTGAATGCCACCAACCTATAGTGTAGTGTAGTGTGTGTAGTGTAGTGGAAACTGTGGTCGGGGGGGCCAGATGCAACCCTCAGACTGTTTCAGTGTGGCCCTTGGCACATTTTTGAGAATAAGTGTTACTCTTTGTATTTATTTTATTTGATTGACTTTGCTACAGGGCCTGCGTCATTACTTGTCCTAATATTGTCACAATAATTGACTAAAATAATACTTTAACAAGTTATTGTTTTACAAAAATGTGCTTACAAAAACAATAATTTGGTACACCAATGACCACAGTCTGCCCCTCCACCTGTTGCAGAGGTTCAAATATGGCCCAAGAGAAAAAAATATTTTGTAGCCCTGGTGTTGTAGTACTGATATTGTAGTAGACCAATCTTGTTCTTAAGACTGGTCTAGTTTTTTTTTAAGTTCTTGGTCTCGTCTTGGACTTGAGCATATTTGTGCTCAGTCTTGTCTTGGTCTTGAGAGTGGATGGACTTGGTCTTGGACTCTTATGTTCGACACAGAGACCACATCACACTGCATTACCACCATGCTCTGCTAAGCTTGCACCAAGAGCATGATGACCTGTCTCAGGCACAGTTTGTAATAAGTCTTGTCTTGGTCTTGGGACTCGATTAGTGCCATCTTGACTACTATACTACCAACCATTCACACTCACACCAGATCCAGAATAGGCAATGTGGTGAAGTGTCTTGCCTAAGGACCCAATGACACAATGACAGTTTCTCTTCTATTTATTTACTGTGGCTCCTAAGGTGGTAAATATAAATCTTGTGGTAAATATAAATCTGTGGTAAATATAAATCTTGATGTGAAAAAAAGGGGTTGATGGTGTTTTAGCATAAACTGTTAAAACATTTTTAACAGCAGGGCTTTTCAACAAAAGGCCTTTGAAGATCATCTTCAAAAACATTCAAAAATGTATTCTGTTTTCAAGTTTGATTTTGGGTCATTTCTATGTAGTAACTAGTCTTGTTCTAGTTATTTTACAATATTTAAAGGGATCTTTTTAAAAATATTTTGTAGGTTCCCAAAAAAATAGTGGTTCAGTCCAGACCTCAGGCCCAGAAGTAAGTGTCCACAAAAAAAAAAAAAAAATCTGGCCCATGGGAAAAATAATCTTGATTGGCCCTGGTTGATACAGTATATGCTGATGCCAGTTTGTGCAATTTTAAATTCCTAATAAGGCTTTAAAAATCTCAAATTTACCTCTCACTTCACAAGAAAATGAAAGTAGCAGTAGCAGTAGCAGTAGTAGTAGTAGTAGTAGTAGTAGTAGTAGTAGTAGTAGTAGTAGTAGTAGCAGTAGCAGTAGCAGTAGCAGTAGCAGTAGCAGTAGCAAGTAGTAGTAGTAGTAGTATGTATGTATGTACTTTTATTGTATTAAAAATTTTGAAATCCAATCATTTTCTTGGCAAACAACAACATATGGAACACTGTCTGCATAAAAACTCATAATCCAGATGATATTTTTGTATTTATTTGACTGAAATAAGTAGCTAGGTAACAGTTATGTCATATTCGTTGGACAAAAAACAAACATAAATCTCATTCAAAACAAATTGGGTGAAAACAAGCAAAACGTCAAATGTTAAATAGAATCATGCCATATTACGTTCCAACCTGTCATACACGTTTTACTTGAATTTCAAAATAACAACACTGGCACCTAAAGGGTTAAAACCTCCCTCTGATAGTGCTAAGAGTTAGCTTGTGTGCTGTTTGACTTCAAAGAATACATCTTTGTACAGTCTAATCACCGTGCCTGCTGTACTATTTGACTTGATTATTTACTCAGCCTGTTTCATGGAGCTTTTTCTTGTTTGACTTGAGTAAATGAGGTGTGCTGTGTTTTAGCATTAGCTCATTACAGCACATGTCACAGCAGCTCTGGCTCAGCTCCCCCCTTTGCCCCTGCTCTCTCTCTCTCTGTGGGGTCGACCCTCGCCTCTCTTCCCCTTTAATGAACCAGCCCGCGGTAGCCTGTGGGGCCCGGGACAGACATGACACAAATGACCATGTCCTCTGACTGGGATTAGCGGTAATTACTGTTCGCCTTGGCAGATCAATGGGATAGCGCCGCGACACGTAGAGGCCAGGCCGAGTCACACGCTAGCCTGATAGCAACACTCAAAAAAAAAAAAAAGGTCGTGAAATCAAGGGAAGCTGCCTCTGATGTGCTGCCACGTTCCATCTGAAGTCAGGTGGAACAAGCAGGCTGCGCTAGAGAGACTAATGGTGTATAAAAACGTATAGAGGAGTGACAGTAAATGCTCACAAGAAGCTTTATGTGTGTCTCAGGATGCATTCATAGCACGCTTTTGATTCAGATTAGAATTCTTTTGCCTGGATAGTCTGGTTCAGTTGAGTAATTGTAAATGTGAGAACTAGTTGGTCTGGGCCAAAATGTCACGATCTTGTCCATTCGGAGAGGTCAGTCTCAGTTTATTTGAATCGTGCTCTCATTCGTTTGTTTTGTGAACAAAAAATTATGGATTTTACCTGTTGCATGCGTCTTTATTTATTATTCGGATCTCTATTAGCTGTACCCAAAGGTCAGCTAATCTTCCTGGGGTCCTTCAAAAATATACATTACAGTGTTGGGGTTGAAAATAAGTAGATTACACAAATGTGCCATGTTATTTGCAATTTTAACACATTCATTCATTCATTTTCTACCGCTAATCCCTTTTGGGGGTCGCGGGTGACTGGAGCCTATCCCAGTGACTTTGGGCCTTAGGCGGGGGAAGACCCTGGACAGTGGCCAACTCGTCGCAGAGTTAGACAGACAACCATTCACTCTCTCATTCACTCACTAAGGGAAATTTACAGTGATGCAATTAACCTAAACATGCATGTTTTTGGAGGTGGGAGGAAACCGGAGTACCCGGAGAAAACCCATGGTGACACGGGGAGAACATGCAAACTCCACGAGAGAGATCGTGAGATGCTGATATGGTCCGACCCGGGAGTCGAACCCACGACCTCCTTATTGGGGAGCCAAAGCTCTAACCACTCTGCTACCGTGCACCCCTATTTGTGTTAAAAAATAGGTTACTAATGGTATTTTTCTGCACATTTGCTTAATCTAACCTTAAATTAGGTTTAAATAAACATCTAATTAAGAAATATCAATGATGTAACAGATAAATGTGGTGCAGAACTTCTGCAGGTTCACCTAGTGACATCACAGTGTGAGTCAGAAACACTTACAGGCTGATTCCACATCCTGCATATCCGCTGCGCTGCGCAGTGCTACGACCTTCGCAGCAATTGCGCAGCCTTTGTAATGAATGAGGTACGTTCCACATCCTGCATATGCGCTGCGCAGGTCTGCGCCTCAGCTCCGTCCTTCCAACGCCGTCCGACAAAATTGCGGATCAACGGTAAAATCTTCTGCGCCCTGGTCCGACCGGATCAAGTTCCACAGATCAGAGCGCACCAAACAGGAAACAGAACGTGAACTACGTCCGGAATTTCAAGGTAAAAACACTTGGCACGGACTTTATTTTGATCACAGTACTTGTATTTAATCTTTATATGCATAGTTGCTTTGCCAGTTTAACTCAGTCGGCTGTAAACTTTCACTTTAGTCACCTAAACACTGACAGGAGAATACTTTTTATCGTACTTATTCACGTAATGTTTTTGCCCTCGTGGGAGAGAGAAAACACACGTAAGCTCATGTGAAGAGAGCCAAAGAGCGATCCCATCAAACACGGCCGTTTTTTGCACTCCTGCTGCACAATAAAGAGCTATTTTGGCTTTAATTTAAAACTTTTATTTCATAAACTTGTCCTCTCCGCGCATGCTCTTCTCGTGCCTCTCGAGGCTTCGCAGCCTGGCGGAGCGCAGCCCGGCGGGGAAAACATGCATCCAGTAGGAGAGGCTTTGCGCACAAATCGGAGGTGTTCTGTGGTGCAGCGCTGCGCAGCGGATATGCAGGATGTGGGATTCCCGTGTTAGGTCATGCATGGCTGTCAAAGAGGAAGAAAATGTGACTTATTTTGTTAGATTTCTTTGAATTCCAACAGTAATATGACCTATTAAAGTGCTCTTATATTTAGAAATTGGTTTTATTCCACTTTTTACCTCAATGATCTTCTTTCAATAATCCCACATTAAAAAAAAACAATTGAACTTAGTTTTTACCACATCACCTGATCCTGTTTGATGCTGAGGTTAAAAACGTATGCAGATACTAAAGAAGTGCAAAAAAAAAAAAAAAATCATTCCAAAAAGAAAAGAGCAAACATACTGGGGAAAGTATGGACACTTGAACATATCCTCTCACTTCTGCTGCTTTTCTTGTGAAAAAAAAAAAAAAAAAGATATTGAACTAGAGTTCATCTCTGGTCTTTTCTTTGCTCTTCACATCTTGTCCCACTGTCCTCTTGAGGAGTGCAACTGTTTCAAATGCTGCTGTTCCAGTGACGTGGGCCGGACCACTGATGCTGGACCCATCTCTCCTCCTGGACACCTGCCCCACCTCACTCTCTAGGATTGGCCTGTCCTGGTCCTGCTAGATGAGTCGTTTCCCTCTGCTAATAGACTCTGGCTCTACAGACTTAAACTCAAAATCTACAATTAGATCTGCGTTAGCCTTAGTTACATCTACAGCCTGTTCGTTCCATGGAAGTGGATCTCTTCTTCACTGTGGTTCTCCTCCAGGTTTCTCTCTCTTTTTTTTTTTTTTGAGTTTTTGCTGCTCTGGACATTTATTCATTTGCTTGTTTACTAATATTCTGCTTTGACATGCTTGATCAATCACTGTTTCTGAACGTTTATTGTTTATTTTCTACCATTCATGTTTGCTAAATTAACAATCTTGGGAAGTCCTCAGAGACGACTGTTGTAATTTTGGCTTTACAAAATAAAATTGAGTTGATTTGATACATTCTATTGAAAGTTTAAGTATAAATGAGGTCCTGAAGGAAAATGTGACAGAATCAGCGCCTCATATTGATCCCTGATCAGTAATTAATAATGTTACATGTACGTATCTATGTTCTATCAAATGACTGAATAAACGTTGTGTGTGGTAAAAGACTCTTTATGGAACTGTCAGAACAATCAAATGGTTTCACTTTGTTTTAACAAGAAAAATATTCAATTTTATAAAAAATGCTAGGACAAATGACATGACCAGGACCATGATGCGTCAGGAGGTTCATCTCGAGCACTCTGATTGTAGAAAGTCAAACATTGGAATAAAATATTTACAGAACCTTCCAGAGCAGCTGAAGTGGCTGTCACACCAGTGTCCACTAAACATTAGACGTCGTGTGGACGTGCAGATCAGGTCTATATTACGTCGGTCGGTTCACGACCTAATCACGACCATAAAACGACGTGCAGATCATGTCCACTTTCTGAACGTCTAAATATGACCTCATTTAGACGTCAATTTACAGTCGAAAATTTGGACCACATACATGTGTCATTTTTGGACGTCATGGGGACGTCTAATTCAGGTGCAGGAAAATTGCAATACAAATTTTACATTGTTGTTATATTTTCCCTAATAATCATTATTTTGATTATTTGTGAATAGATATTGGGCTTATAATAATTTCAGTACATACTTGGTATTTTGTTATCAATTTAATTGGTTATTTTAGATGTATTTCTCTTTGGAGTTGCAATTTGTGTACAATTATATCCTAATCATTCAAAAATGATTATATTTATGAGTTCAACCATCACCCAGTAAATGCCACTCTGATTGGCCCACAACAGTAAACGCCGCTCTGATTGGTCGAGTCAAAACAGTGACTGGGCGCGAAGCCCAGACGGCTGCATTTGAGTTTCCAATTCTACCGGAGCACCGTACAGCCGCACAGCTCTGCCCAGGACGCTGAGGACACCACACTCGTGTTCAGTGCTTGGTTTTGTGACAGACAGAAGCATGGACCAAGAAAGGCTGGCTGTATTTTTCGGTATTTTTAGATAAGAAGGACGCTAGCGCGGCTAACGGCTAACGCTAGCAGCGCGGCTAACGATAAAGCACCACTGGATGAGAGAGGTGAGTGTGTTAAAAGTTATTTACATTGTGATCAGTGATGACAAATAACTGTCCTGTTTTTGTTTGTTTTCTACAATAAACCTTCAATGTGAAATTTTAAGGCTGTAATGCTAAAAGCTATTATTCTTAAGCTAACGTTTTTTCAGCAGCTCAAATTCTTAATGCTAGAATATAGCTAGTTAACATTATGCTAAATGCAGCATGAGTAAAGCCACTTTAAAGATAAACTAAATAACTGAATGGAACTGTTATTTCTGAGGGAAGACTCTGCAGGTGATTAGAAAAAAAAAGCTATCACTGTGAAACTATGCTACTAAAATTTACCAAGACAAATGTAAGTTTTACTTTATGACATGTCTTCAGAGACAAACAAGTTTCTGTGTAGAAACACATGACCATAACAGGGTCAGTAGGAGAACCAGGCAGTAAGACATCAGTTTTATTTTATTGTGGTGCCTTGTCTGTAGTAATTTTACACAATACGTATTAATGCAAACGTGTCATGGTGAAACCTGTGTTTTTCACAATGAAATGACTTTGATTCTGCAATTATGATTGGACTTTCAGCCAACTAACATGAGATTATTTAAATATATATATATATTTGTAATATCGTGCTTTCTTTCTTTTACAGCAGCAGAATACTGGCTTATTTAAATAACTGGAGAGCTCCGAGTGTGTTGAAAGTTATGAAGAGACCAGAGACACAGAGATGAGCAAATGAACAGAAATATACACCTGACAAAAGAAAGAAATCCACAATTACCTGTTGAAGGAAAAAGCCACAGGATCAACTAAGAAACAGTTCTGATTTGGTGTGTATGTTGTTTAGTTAACTTAGTTTCCAAATGTTTGACGAACACTAGTTGTAATAAATCATGTATCTGTCATTTCAGAACTGTAAATTGAACCTTCACAACTGACAAGGTAAGCAGTTACAAAATTCAAGAGCCATGAGAAAAACAAAAAAAAATATTTTCTGTACTGTTTGATGATCTTTGTGTTATAGTGAGGAGCAGTAGTTCTGGTGAATTGTCTCTTCAGACACACTCTCTTACACAACTTGAGAGACTGGATGTTGGCTGGATGTGGCAAAGCTGTTTATCAGGTATTTTTTCAGTGGAGGTTCAACTACAATGATGCACATGTGAATGTTGCTTTTTTTCTCACATAAATTATCACGTTTTCAATTGTTTTAAAGATGATTGCAAAGAAGCCAAACTAAAGCTTTCTAAAACCATTGAAATGACTGAGTACAGATGGAGACGTGTCCCCTGAAAAAGAAAATGTAAGTAGGTTTATGTTGTCTATTAATTTATAAATTAATATGTTTAATTAAAGTAACATTTTCGAATATTTTTCTTTTAGTCAAAACAACACTTTATCCAGTGGAGGATTCTGATGACGCTCATGTATCTCCAGGTGTCAACCCACTTGAGAGGTAAGACTTTTGAACAATAATCTGTCTTTATTTAACATGCTTTATTGTAATTAACTACATTCAATATTTTTGATACATTACAATACATCAATCACTTGATTAAATTGGCCAATTTATCAAATCAGTATAATTATGAATGGAATTAAACTGCATCACACACACCTAAAGTAAGGTTTAGTTCAGCTTCAGTGATATAAAGGTAGAACCCTGGGACACTTGCTCAGTCGGATTCAAAATAAAAGTCCACTGAGGCTAAATGGCATTTTGTCTTGTCTGTGCGGAAGGGTTTCTGCTCTCATTTGTAATGGTCTTTCAGCAACAGAGGAGCACATCCATGCTTCAATTAACTGCTCACTCTTTCAGTTTGACATCAATTAAATGAATACAGTTTGTAATTTGCTCTATCTTTACAGACATGTTGCAATACCGCATCCCAGATGAACTTCTGCTGTTGCCAAGACCAACACAGGATCATCAAGCCTACCTGCAGCCTTCATCACTCTGGCCCTTCGTCCTCCAGCCTGCTCAGCACTTACACTGACGACTTTTTCCTTTGGTTGCTCTGTGTTTTATCATAACATTTTAATTCACTTTATTACAGAAGTTGTTTTAAAATTTTCTGTCAAACACAAACTCCGTATAACTTTGTTGTCTTCATTTTGTGAAAGAGTCCCCATTTTAAATGTTCATAGTCCTAAATCAGTCAAGTGCTCTTTTTTAAAAGAGTTTGAAACTATTATTTCATAAGGCAAAGGTGTTGTCAGGTATCCTTGTATCAAATCATAGCTAATGTTGAATTTACATAGATGTTTTTTATATTGCTATGCTTTGTTTCATTGATTAATGTAGACTAATCTGTCATATAAAAATGTAAACGTGCACTGTGTAACATTCTGCATTTTAAACGTGAACTTACACAATTCAGTAGAAATAGAAAGTTAAAACCATCATTTGGAACTTAGTTATTAGTGATAATTGTGTATTATGGTAAAATGTTAAAAAAATAAAATAAAATACAGCTAACAACATCTTTTACATGGGAACAAAGGCTCATCTAGGAGAAATATTCTATTTGTGGCTGTGGACTGCACAATGCAAGCTTGTTAAAGTAAAACTACAAGTTATTTATTTAGTGCATAAAAGACATCTAAATGATTAAGAACTTTAATTACATTGACTAAATCTATTTTTGGTCAGAAAGATACACAGTGCACTGTTAGGTCCGGTTTTACACATTGATCGAATGTGTTGGACATGTATGTGTTACAACTACAGTCAGTATTCATGCTTGAAATTGTTGTGATTCTATGTTTGATTAATAAAATTATGTTATATTTAATTTCTGTGTAGTATGTGATGCAATAAGCCTAGAATAAAGGCATAAAATTAGTTTAAATTTAACGTTGAAACGACGTCGATAATGACCTGATTTGGACTAGAATTAACCCTCTTTTGAACGTCCTGGGAACGTCAATATTTTACGTCTAAACGACGTCGAAAAAACGACGTCATCTGGCGTAACGCTCTACACCTTGAGCCGACCGTCATTCGACGTCCAAAAATTACGTTGAAAAGACGTAATTTCAACGTACCTTTGCTCAGTGGGTTACAGTGGAAACTTAGAAGTTCAACTCCTCTAGAACACACCCGGCTTTAGGGAACCACTGGACTCTCCAAATCTGGCTCAAAATACCAAACGTTAGCTCAAATACGGTCAAATAATAATAATAAAAAAACTTCCTCACACATCCTCCTGACCTTTACAACATTCATATTAAACACCCATGTCCCGCGCTTCAGCACCAGAATCATGCGTGTTCTGGGACGTTAATATCCTTCTCTAATGACTTTCCAGAAGCACGGCACGCCCGCTTGAGTAATGTCAATTTGCTGCTCTTCAACCTCAATAAAAACCAACGAATGAATCCCGCTCCTTGACGCCATCTTGTTTTATGCGCCCTGACCTTACTTCCCTATCGCCGTGAAGTCATCCCTTTTTTCCTCGCTCCTACTTTGATTAACGACTTGTGGGTTTTTAATTAAAGCTCCCACATACATCGAACACAGCACAAAGCCGAGAAGAATGGGAGCTAATTGAGAGAGAGCGTAATTTAAAATGGAGTTCTTTATGGCGCGACCATGCCAACCTCTGACCCGGCTCATGTCTCGTCCCGCTGTGTGAGAATGCAGCGGCCTGGCTGGTTATTAACCAAGCATAAATCCACAGACCACTGCATTGCGGCGTATGAAAGAAGAATGTGTATACTAGAGTAGATCATGCGTAGTAGATTTGTGCTCATTAGAAAAGTCGTAAAATTATAATTAAGCTGTTAAAAGTCTGATAAATGTGAGAAAATACATTTGGTTACAGAGATTATGGTAGTGTTGCATCTAAACTAACAACTGTCTTTTTATAATAGAGATAGAATTACATTTAAAGGTAAGCTCACCCCCTAAACTCCACCCACAAACACTTCCAAACACAGCAAACTCATTGAAAAGCATTGGGGAAAAAGGGAAAGGAGGGGCTCAGAGAGGAGAGCAGCAGTGTGATTGGATGACAGCAGGTGTCTGCAATTAAAGCTTGATTTTGAATGGTCAATGCACACTGAGGTCACAGAGTCTAGAGCTGACATGAGTCTGCAGTGAGCCAGCTTGTGACTATTTTCACCTGAAACCCTCCAATATACTCAGTTTGCAATAAAAATGTCAAACAGTAGACAATGCTATTTACACACTATATACATAGTTGAACAGTCCAAAAAAAAAGTTACTTTAGGGTTTAGCTTCTCTTTAAAGTGCCTCTTACTGGTTGGACTATTCATGTTACTAAGGCAAATCTGACCTTTTGATTAGAAATGATGACGTCGCATCAAGTTGCCTGGCAACCATGTTGTGCACTGCTCAAAGCTTATTTGATCAATAAAACACATCAGAAACGCTTATGGCCAATTGGAGTTGCACTCACGTCTTCTGGTCTCAGACTGACATAGGTTGCTACATCTGATGGTATAGTTGCTAATAGTCACAGTCGTTTTCTCTAAATGAGACGGACATCAGATGATGGATTCTGGGCAAGCTGCGTCTTTATTTTTCCCAACGCACTCATGCCACTTCCTGGTTAGCATACCTTTCCAAATCCCTAAACTTAATCAAACTAACTTAACCTAACCCTAATCCTAACCTAACCCAAATCCCTGAAGTAAATATTTTAAAATATAAACTTGTTCTAGCATAGCTACCAATGCAAAGTGATGGTGTATGGCATAACTGGGTGCAAGAAAAAAATCAGGCGGGCAAGCATTGAAACAAAAAAAGAACAAAAAAAAAAAAAAAAAAATTGTCATCTAGTAACCTTTGTTGTCTTAATTACCCCCTAATTCATGATTCACACATAGAGTACTCCCTTATGTCATGTGTTTTTAATCATTGCATTTTATATTGTTAATTAATATAGTCTACGTCAAACCAATTGCCTCTTAACATGTAAAATGTGCTGCTAATAACATTTTTTCCCCCATTATAGTTCTTGCAATTCTACCTTTCTTCTAAATCTGCAATCATCCCAAGTACCACCCAGCAAATGGTCTCGTACCACCTGGGGTCGACGTACCCCTGGTTGGGAAACCTGGGAATCTGTACCTCCTTTTTGTTTTAAGAGGATTATTTCAGGGACCCAAAATCCCTCGTCTGATGAAGTAGACCGGAAGTAGAGACCTACAGTATGTCTATCTGAAATCGGAAGATGTTGCATAACCCCAGTTCATACTAAAAACAAAAAGACAGCTTTTTTTCTTACAGCTTCAGTTCAAATTGGGTGTGGTCAATTGTAAAATTCTGTTGTTTTTTTTGTGAAAGTAGGAACAATATTATACTATTTTGGTCATTCTGATTGACATGTAACAGTTATCAAATCTGTCACTGTGCTGTTGATAATCTCCATAGCAACATCATCATTAATATCAACATGTGTTGATTTTGGTTAAAATGATGGTCAAGAAACATCTTACAAACAACAAAATAAAACCACGTGGACCAGCACAGCCAATCAGAGCTCAGAGCTTTTTAATAGCAATTTGCTGAACATTTTACAAATTTCATCCCATTTGGCCTAATTTTAAGATTAAAAAACTACTTCTGTTTGTAAATGATGATGTCACACTAGGATATACCTAAAAAAATGCATAATGGCCAGACCGTTTCTGTTTAGAACTGTCTTTTACTTCATGTTATTTATAAACATATTTTCATTTTTATGTGTTCTGGATTCATGTAAAACTATCATTTAAATTTGCAACACATTTACCAAATGAAGGTAAACTTCTGACCCTATCACATGCACTTTAAAGTCCACAATTATCTACTCCAGTCACAGTTAACTGCTATTAATATACGAGAAACGCTGCATGATTAGTTCACATTTGTCAATAGGTAGACTTTAAGGCAACACATGCTTTTTAAGGTGAAATATTTGCATGCTTTACTTTTGAATCTGACATACGTGCCGCCGTAGTGCCCCCTCTCCTTCGTCTGGCATCCCTCTCTCAGCGAGCCTGTCTGTCACGTTGACGAAGCTCGCTGTTGACATCCGCAGACTGCCACAACCTTCCACTGTAAATGATTTTAATGAGGAAACAGTCGAACGGCCTCAGACGAGATGACACGGAGTCTATCGTCAAGATGGCTCCGGTTTTACTCAAACGAATGCAGATGCAAACGGCTCTCCTGCCAAACGCTCCAAGGACAGTCGCTTAACAAGATGTGTTGAAACGTGAAGGTCAGTCTGAGTAACAGTGGAAAAGCTATTATCTTTATGTGTTCTTGACCAAGCAGATGCAAAACAAAATTGGAGAAAGAAAAAAAAAGGTTAGTAAGTTATGTAATGACAACAGTTTCAGTTAAAGCCATAACTGTCAGATTTCAAAAGCAAAGGGCCTGCACACGTAACCTGAAGGTAAATGATCCAACAGTTGTCCGGCTACACAGTCAGAATCAACACCCATTAAGCACGGAATGCAAAGCTCGTTGGACAACTCTCAAACACGTTCTAACACTGAGAAACTGTATATTTTTGCATCAATAGAACATGTATTCTCAGAGTTATCAGGACATCTGCAGATTTAATCACAAATTACTGCGGCAAAAACCACACAAAGTTTCATCAGACTTTAAGAACTTCCCTGAGTGTTTAGCTACAAAATGCTGTGTGTTTTACTACCATCCAATCAAAATTCACGTGGGGAGGAACTGATTTTCAAAGAGCTAAGCTTCAACGATAGGCGCGCACGTAGCACAGGCACACAATACGCTCACTTTTCGGAATCTCTGACCAATTTAAATGGATCAACCTGCCCAATCACAGTCTGTATATTTCTGATTTTATTTCATCCCTCCAGATAGACAGAGACGGGGCTGAAAGCACTGAGTGACAGAGCGTCTCTGGCGGTGATCGGGGATTTATATATTCATAGAACCGTAGTTACACACGCAACTTTCACTTACCTGGTCCTTTGGGAGTGTGTGCGCAGATTAGAATAAATACTGAATACTTATCAGTAACAACATTGCGTGATGCAGCTCATAGAAAAAAAAACAAACAATAGTCTAATAATTTATTAAAACAAGGCTTTTTAGATTGCCTAAAAAAGTTGGGTCAAGTCACGATTCGATTCAGTCTTCGATTTTGCAGCCACAATTTTTATTTTGTTCGACTTTGTTAGTTTATCTGGATTAACATTTTATTATTACCTTAAGACACAAAATAAGCCATAATAAATGACATTTAAACAAAGCCACTGTTAGTGTCAGAACTTGTGTGTTTTATCAACATTTGAACAGTAATAATTAGTGTTCATATTTAGAGGACCACCCATCAGGGCATCAGTTGTTAATGCAACATTATGTGCACATTCAGTCAGGTCTGGCACAAGTTCAGGCTTTGTTTCGTTAAACATTGTCACTTTTCTTGTATTATTGTGTGTATTATACAAATACAGAGTGTGTATCTAAGTAGTGGCTAATGAGCAAACTGATCAATTCTGGCCTTTCGATTAGATTGCTGCATACTTTGATTGATTTTCCATCCCTAGTCGTGACCAATTAGAAAAAAGTGGGTCAGTTGAAAGAAAGTTTGAGAACCACTGATCTAGAATTCCCCAGAAAAGTTCTAGGGGCCTGCCTTTAGAACTAAATAAAAAAAATATGTATTTTAAAAAACAGCAAAAAAAAAAAAAAAAAAAAAACATCCAAAATTGAAAAATGTATTACTATGGACAAGGGCATGGGTACCCATAGAGCTAACAACAGCCTTGATAGTAGGGCACTCAAAGTTTTCAATCATTCAGCCAAAACAAAGTGATTACCCACATAAACGAATATGCATTTTCTGTGTAGAGACCTACATTTACTTCCAAGTCTTGAACTGTATATCTTAAAACACACGCTTATTTGATTTCCCATTTCGTCTTTGCAAGCAAACTCCAACAAGAACCCAGCCTTGTGGTCATTAAACCCACCGTGATCGGACTGCGTAGTGGCAGCAAAGCTTGTACCAATTTCCTCAGCTAATTGAGAATCTGTCCTCCCCGCTTTGAGTTATCGTCTCCTCTGCAGCGGCGAAGGTAAACAGGCCTTTCTCTGTATTTCTGCTTCTGTAAATATCTCCCTTCAAACAGGCCCCGCGATTCTTGGAGGAGCTTTTGAGGGATAACTTGGAGAGAGAGCCGCAGATTCGAGGCTTCTGTCCAGCGAGGGCGTCAACAAGCATGACTGGACAAACATGGCTGTCCTCCCTCTCGAAGTTTACGCCAACGCCGCCGAAAACCGTGCCATCTCCGTGCAAAAACCAACAAACACTGGCTGTGGGTCTGCAGTCAGGACTTGCCGAGTTTGAATCATGGCATGGGTGGGGACGTCTTTCATCAATTTTTCCCGCTTTCATTTCGACATCTGTTGGGATGTTTTCGAGCGGCAGATTAGCAAATACAATGGCGTCAAACAAATTTGTAATTAATTCCCATAAAGCCCGAGACAGATGGGGTTTTGAGATGGGGAATGAGGAAGAGGCAGTGCAACAAATAGATATGTTAATAATGAGTTAGGATGGATTTCAGCGCAAATAAATGTGATGTGGTTTGAATGAACTGGTAAGAAATCCAGCAATGGATATTGGCTTACTTTTGGCTTGTTCATATAAATTAATAAGGATGGGAGATATATTGTGACTTTCAATAGTATGTGTATTGATCGATAGAAAAAAAATTGACCCAGTTTTAAAGGAGGATCTCCAGTCTGTACATGATAACAATTAAAGTGCTTAGACAGGTTAGATCAGGGATATTTTAAATGGCAGTGCAGCAAATGGCAAAGAGTGGGTCTGGTCACCACGCCTTCCCGCGATTCATGTGGGTTCAGATCAACTCCACAATGAATCGTCCAATTAGATTAGTTAGTTGAAACAAAAGAGCAACAAAGGAAATTGTTTTTGCTTCTCTCATTGATTCTTAAAAAAAAAAAAAAAAAAAAAATCAGCAATGTTTTTCAGTTCCACATGATATTTTTCCATTATGTTTTTAATTAATTCTTTTTTTTTTTTTTTTTTTGTCATAAGCAGCCATGTTGGTTTTTGTATGGGAGACAATGTGCGTCCCTGATTGGATAATTAATCTTTCATTACTGATGTTTGAAAGAGTGTTGAGGTGTCCAAACATACAGAATATATATTTCATTCATTCGTCTGGATTTTAATAATGCATAATAATATGCTTTCCTGGACACTCTAAAGGTGCTGTCAGACCAAACGCGACCACGCGAACACTTTCAATGTTATGTCTATGTGTAGGCGCGATTTCGCACGACCAGAGCGGCGCGGAGCGTCTACTACGACCGGCGCGAGCGTTTAAGGGCAGACGGGCGTCTAATAAGCGCGACCAACATGTGAAGAGCAAAGTGACAGTGTTAACGACCAGTACTACAGCTGGAAGGCCCCTGCAGACATTGACAAGAGAACTAATCCTCTTGGTATCAGCCCCACACACCACTGTCTCTTAACTATGTCAATAAGCCCTGTGTTCTCCATTCACATCGCTCATTTCGTTGCTCTGATTGGCGGCACATGAGGACGCTCCTCGGTGACAGACACATACACATGAATGGGATTTCAGGCAAATTTGCCATTCCTTATTCAGCCTAAGCAGCCAGGTCGTTGTTACGACAGTCTCCTTTAAATTCATCTGACATACTGTGTGAATGACTTAGGTCCAAAAAAAAAAAAATATTAAATTATCTGATTTTTTTGTAATCTGATATTATAATTCATTCTGGACACTCCAAAAAACAACAAAAGCGGATTAAAAATAAGCTTACAACATTATATCATTAAACATGATTGTCGACATGTAAAGCAGGTTACCAATCGGTTATTAATGTGAAATTTTTCTTTTTTTTGCCTTACATATTTAAAAAAATAGTGTTTGTGTAAACGTAAACATGTTTGAAAAAAACTAAATGTAAGACTTGCATCGCTAAAAATGTCTTAAAATGATGTTGCTGGGTCGAACTCACGCACCACGGGTTTACACCAGATCCATTGCGTATATAACTTGACATAGATTGCACATGTCTAAATTACAGAGTCAAGATCTGGCTGATGAACACGTCTTTGAACTACATTGTCGGCAAATCGACTAATTTCGAATAATAACGGCACCGTTGAGCAGTTGACCTCGTCTGAAAGCATAAAACGCAAGGCGATAAAAATTACAACATATTAAAAACAGTAATAAACTGATCACATTAAAGCAGATTTAACAGATGGTCCTGAGATTTTCTTAAAAGTGTAGATTCTTCCCAGAGGGTGGAGCAGCGATGGAGAACACAGGTCCAAGTGGATCAGATGAAACTTCTTTTGTTTCAGTCGGTGAGAAGGCCATCTCCTCAAAATATTTCTCTGGTAAAAGCAATAAAAGTTCTGTATCTTTCTTTTATTCTTTTATTTGTGGAAACCATAACATCATTAGGCCTTGTTTGGCAAGACTTTTTTATTTGACCAATGGCTACTTTTTTGTTGTACAGTAAGTAGAGCAAAACATGTTTGTCAGTGATCGTTGCAATTTCTGTGACATTCACGTACAAATTAACTGTTGTGGCCAGAGTAATTTCTAGTAAACTGCAAACCACTTCAGAATACTTGTTTTTTAAAACTTTAGTTCCACACAAAGAAAATCCATTACGACAACCTTTTGCCTGGAAGATGACACCTGTCGTCTCTCTTAGCCTATTCAATCAAACCACTTATTCAGAACACATTATAAACTCTTCTCTTCCAAATCACCAGCAGCTAAAAATATATCTCCCACTTCTTCTTCCAATAGTTCCAGGCCAATCTGTGTAATTTCCCCCCACTTCAACCGCTGATTAGTGAAGACCTGTCTAATTTAAACAGCTTTCAATTAGGCACGCGCGCTCTGACAGGTACTACGCATGTCAAACTGCCTTTAAGCGGGAGACGATATTGAATTTTTAACCAGCACAGGGAAAAAATGAAGAGATTGCAGCATTTCTGTGGCTTCTTAGTTGGACAAAATGACTTTTCATCCAGGCGGTAATGGTATTAGTGGAGCGGTGTGTCCCACGGAGAGGCCGCGGGGGGTTTGTCGTCCCTCTGATTTCACCGGTGGAGATTTTTCCTTAATTAGAATCCGAGGCAACAGCAGGGGGAATGCCAGCGAATGTCAAAGTTTGTGTTTAAAAGTTCAAATAAGCTTAAGCTGGAGGAATATGCAGCGTGTCAAGGGCTGACACGAGAGACCTACGCGTACTGCAAATGATGTTGTGTTTGGAACTGGATCTGCTGTTTGGATGGTTCAGTCTTCTTCAATGAACAGTTGTAGTTTAAATGGACTTTTTGGACCAGTTTGTAACAGTAGTTGACTAACCCAGGATGTACACAGACGGTGCGGGTTGGGACATGTGCAGGTTTCTTGCAAAGTGCCTGTTACACCAGATGCTGTCAACTGCGGTCCGCTTTTGTCCGAAGCCACGTGGATTCAAGCAAATTCCAGCAAGAATGCTTGCAGACCGCTGCCGTCTCGGGAAAAATAGACATAGACTCGGACCCCGTGACTCAAGACTTGCATTTCTCGGAAGTCCGTGTGCATGGGAGCATTGGTTAAGCAGTTTCTAAGTTCTGTGGGACCCCGAACTCGCAGTCTGTGTACATCCACGGTACGACGTTGATGCTTAATATCGATACTGCGACAATTGCTGGGTTACAGATAACTTAACAATTTTTATAGGCCAACAATGATTAACATAGATAATAGTGTATTGGATTTGTATAGCATTGTTTATGACACCCAAAGAATCGCAGCAAGAAGGTCGCAAGTTCACCTCCCGCACGCTCCGAGTTTGTATGCTCCTACTCGTGTCTGGGTGGTTTCCTCTGTGCACTCCGGTTTCCCCACCAACCATATAGCATGCATGTTAGGGGAGGTTGAGGCGGAAGGCGTTTAGTAAGCTATTACTGAGTGAGAGGGGGTTACTGTGTGAAGCACTTTGGAAGACATAGTAGAAAGGTTCGAAGTTCAAAAGTCAAAAAGAGAGGAAGTAGACAACAAAAGAGGGGAAGGTTAGGACCCACCAAATCGGTTTATGAAGAGCCAGTCTCAGATCACTTTCAACAGATTGAAAGTGTCTTTTGGAAGAAAGTTGAACTGTCTTGGTCTTGATCTTGACCTTAGAAAGTGCTGTCTAGATGACAACTTTGAAGCCTTTCTACTGTAGCTCACTCCTGGACTAATGAGGGATTACACCAACTTTGGAAGACATCTGTCTGTGTAAATGTGTTATATAAATAAACTACGAGTCACACTTTGCATTATTCATTCACTCCACTCTCAGTAGTGGTAAGCTACTATAGTAGCCACAGTTGCCCTGGGTAGACTGACAGAAGTGAACCTGCCATTTTGTATCATCGGCCCCTCCGACCATCAACAACCATTGACTTAGATCTAGACTAGGCAATGTGGGTTAAGTGTCTTAACCAAGGACCAAGGGATGAATTTCTCCTCTACTCATACTACTTTCATCTGAGGTTCAGAGGTCTCCCATTCAAGTACTGCTCAGGCCCAACCTGCTTAGCTTCTGAGATCTGATGGGATCTGGCTTTGACAAGCAGGTGTGGAGAAAAGCTCAAATTAATTTGCTTAAAAGGCATTTTTAATATATATATTTTTTTCTGTTTTATTTTTTTAAGCCCTGAACTTACTTGTCAAATCCAAAGAAAATCTTCAACCAAATTTCTGGTTATTTTACGCTTCGGCTTTTCGTATAATATGGACGTAAAAAAGGTGTGAAAACGTGCTTATCATACTTTTTTGACATTTTTTGTATATTTACATTTCCTTCGGAGACTGTGTTGCCCATTGAGTTTCTAATGAAGTCATTTATGCAAAACAAAACAACAACAAAAAAAATCCAAGAACAATGTTAGAAACCCAACTGTTCTTTTCAGCATTTTGCCAGAATGTTGAAGAACATTTTTCATATTGTTGTACCCTTCATCGCCCAATTTTCTCAGTGGGAACACTCATAATTTACATGTTTAGAATGTTTATTATTTTAAAACGTTATGAAAAGATTCTGCTATGAATAAAAAAACAGTCTCAGTCTTACAGCTTCTCTATATCTTGGAACACTTGCCGGTCAGTCCAAGTGCACTACCTTTTTCCTGGGAGTAAAAGTGATTTTGCTTTGTGACATTCGGGTCAAACATTTCCTGTGAGGTGATCAAAGCACTTTATAGCTCTGAGTCCTGGGGTCACGCTTTTCCCCGACCCTCAATTATAAGCCCTGGCTCCCGCGGCACGGACAAGGACAAGCCGTCAGGATCCGGGGACAAGGTGGACAGGTTAAAATTCTTCTCCGGCTATGGTCCGATTCCAGTTTATTTCACTCTCTCGGTCCTGGCGTGTCAGCAGAAATCACAGTGACATTCCCCCTCGCTGCTCTGGGCCACCTTTGCTCGACTTGCTGCTGTGAAGTGTCCGTCACTACTTCTCACCGGATTGGCTTTTGCAGTATTTCAGGTCTGAGATACAGAAGGGAAAAGTATCAGTGACCTTAAAGTCTGTATGTATTATAGGGAAGACTGAAAATGTCAGTAAAACATAATATGATTATAATACTTAGCTAAATATTGTTGCTTATTTCACCCAATTTGACTCGTTAATAGGCTAACATTACTTTATTGTCCAACAAATATGACATACTGTATGTATAAGTAATTCTATAACTGTTCCTTAGCAAGCACATTAGAAATATGGGTGAAAATCTATATAAATGACACAGATGTTACAATTTGACACCTGACAATAACACTTCTGGTGCTTGTTGTTAACGTGGTAGGATAAGACAAGATCTATTTTTCAGTATTGACTATTGTCTTCTAATAATACCATGATAGACAATGTTATTGTCTGTCCACTAGATAAAACTGTTCACAAATGAGCTTTAATCATATTTTTTTCAGCGTGTTCTCACAGATATGCGTGTCTACCACACATTTTGAAACAGTGTGTCATTTGAACACAACTTCTATTTTTTTGTGTGTGATTCATGCGTTTTTGTTCCAGTTCATTTCTGTGATGAATGTGAAGACGTGTTATTTTTCATGAATATAAACACAATAAACTTCAACCCTCAGACCTAAACTTACCTATTTTTGAAACTTCAGACCTAAACTTAGCCGTTAATCCCAAAAAACCTCCTGTTTGAAATTGCGTGTCCATTGCGTGTAATTGCACGCCAAAAAAGGCAGAAGCGTCATCACGACACGCAATTTGTCATGGAGTGTTATTTACACACAAGCCATGAGAACAAATTTTTTTGTTTGTTTGTTTGTTTTTTCACCCAAAGTGCATGTCGATAATGATGCGCAATCCCTGATTGGACAGGCAAACTGCACAAACAAGTCAAATAGCTTTTATAAGTCGTATCTGCGTTCTAAGGACTTTGAAAGAGTTATTCATTCTTTTAGTATAACCTACCTTGATTATTGTAACTCTTTATGGACGTGGTTTTGCAGCTGGTCCAAAATGCTGCTGCTCATCTGCTCAGTGCAAGGCATCAGCAGCATATTCCACCAGTCCTTGCAGGGCCTTCTCTGTAGCAGGGCTCAGGCTCTGGAATAGCCTGCCCCTGTACATCAGAACTGCGGAGTCACTAGAGCACTTTAATTCTTTGTTAAAAATGCACCTTCATGCACTGTTTTTTTTATCACAGGCTGAACTGAGGCACTTTACTGTAAATATTTGTGCAGTATTTTTTTTTATGTAATATTTTATTGAGGATCAATTAATTAATTGTACCCAATTAATTAGTGACTCATATTCTTTTACCAAAAAGTAGAACAGAGGAAAATAACACTAAAACCCAATAAAAACAAGAAATTTCAAATTCCTAGAACAATTCTTTTTTTTTTTTTTTTTTTTTTTTTTTTATGAAAGTAGACACTTGTAGGTCTCATTGATGTACAACATGTCATGATTCAAGTTGGACAAAGTTTTTTTTGTGGAGCTGTGAACATTGTTTAAAATTTGCAAAAAGGCCTGTCATGAAAGAAAGGTCAGAGGGTTGGCAATTAAAGAGTTAAAGTGTGAATGTGGTGCAAAGCCATTAAAATTAAGCTCATGGCAATATCTGCTTGACATAGACATCATGAAGAGAATTTTACATTTATTACAATGACTTACACGAACTTTGCAAACACAGAGAAACTTCCATAATCATTACCACTTGTCTATTTAACATGATTCAGTGGAGGCAAAGAAAAACGTTTGCACAGTTTAGCACAAGAAAAAAAGTGCTCCTTCGGCATGTCCCTGGGAATGAAAGGGAATCAAGCGCTGTCCGGAATGTCTCTGGCGTTCCATCAATCACGTCGGGATCGAAACGGGAAGCGGGAGATTTCTGTGGCGTTGCATCAGTTGAGCGTTAATGAGGCCGCGATCGGAGCAGAGGGCAACGGACAGGTATCGGAATCCTCATCAGAGCCGGAGAACGCTGGACGGAGACTGAGAGATGCTGATTGGAAAAGGTTTAGCGTGGCTTTGGAGAAACTGTGTGGAGCTGGAAAGGCCTGAAGCTGACTTTTCTGGCTTCTGCTTCGAGAAGAATGTTGGGTCTAATGGAAAGAAGCCTGAAATTTAGCTTTTGTAATTTATCTTTAGTGTTAAAATAGGTCATAAATAAAAGTGCCTCCCATTAACAAACATTTTGTGGCTAGAATTTTACAAGCATAAATCTGGTTATTTCTGGACATCTGATTCACTTTTCACCTTTACATCTTTTTAAAACTGTCCCTGATGATGTTTGTGTAAAATATATTTGACTCTAAAGCCCTGGACATATAACTTTTACTCATATACTGACCATTTAAAAAGTGAAAACATGTTATGCTCTGACTTATGTGAAGTTTTTGTAATGACAGAAGCTCATTCTCTCATGTTAATGTGACAAACATCGTGTCTTCATTTGGTTTAGCTTTAGATTGTGCTTTAATTAAACCACAGCACAGTGGCACAGCGGTTAGCGCTCTGACAGGGGCGTGTTGTTCTACCTCTCAAAGCATGTCCATTAAGGGTGCACTGTATAACTTTTTGACCAAAAATAGACTTGCATAAAAGCATAATTTTGACATTTAGATTAATTTGTTGAACAAAATAAATACACATAATCTATGTTGTTTTTTTTTTACTTTGAACAGGCTTGGATGACTGCAAAACAGACCCCTGTTTGCCCAGGCAAAGGCCCGATCATCTTTGTTTCTACAGAATAGTGGTTACTATAGCTGTCTTTTTTTACATTAATGCATAACATTTATTTAGACCCATTCAGAATACCCTAGAATAGATTAGAGTATAGATATAACTTTCTAATTCTTGTGAATTGTAGGTAACAGATAATGAAGAATCTAAATACACTATACAATAGTGATGCACAGATCTGATACTGGGATGGATATCGGTGCCGGAAATGTGCTGATCGAGCATCGACTCCATGATAACGGTTCAAGTAGTATCATTGTTGTGCTTTTAGACACAATGAGACTAATTTACAGGCTGGTGTTGATTGAGAACGTCTCATGATGTGTGACATTTTATTCAGATTAAGTTGTTAAGTTAAAACTTGCTCTATAAATAACAGCTAATACATAAACAAATGTATCATGTTTTGATAAGAAAAAACTTACACTACTATCGGTTGATATCGGGTATCGAAAAGCTGGATCGGTGCGTCACTATTAAAAAAAAAACATGTTTTGGGAGAAAAAAATAGTTTAAAATAGCTTTGAACTTTGTGTATAATATGTAGTTAATTGCAGCTCAAGTATGTGATTAATTGTGACGCAAAATTTTAAATGCATCATAGTCATGACTCATTTTACAAAAAAACAAATTGGAAAAATATACCTCCTCACCTCTAACCCTTTTTTTTTTCTTGTGGTTAGAAATAATTTGTGTTAGTTAGCTTCTAAACTCATCTTGGTGACAAAAAAACAAGCACAACCTTTACTGAAGCCAATAGAAGACCAAAGGGCAATAGACCTGTATCGGAGAGAGACAAAACGCTGATTTCAACAAGACCTTCCAGCGCTCCTTTCTGCTGAACTAACATTATTGCATTTCGGACCAGATACAAACCTCTAACTACCATTCCCAAGTGTCACGTCAGTTAGATTAGCTTTCAGTTTTCTCCCACAGTCGCTCAAGTACAAAACTAAAACCACAGAAGTTATCCTGATGTATTACTGTATTTATATTTTTAAAGGCCATTCAGAATGACTTTCAGATTCGGAGCGTTGTCGCTACGCCAACGGTCTGTGTCACATTACGCTGTTTATGCAATGCTCAGTGCAGTGTAATTGAGTCAAGAATATGTTGTGACTTTTTTGTTCTGGCTGTGTATTTGGAGTCAAACTATTGGAAATTTGGTTGACGTTCTTGTATTATTCAAGTTTAATGTCCTATTGGAATTTCTTCAGGTTTAGAAATAGTAGGGCTTAGAACTTGAAAACACATGGACATTTAAAAATAATAATGGAAATATTTAAACGAATATGTCCTGATATGCTAATGCTGCAGAAATGCTCAAAAACGAGAGATGGATTTATGGATTAAATAAACTAACTGAATGATTTATGGACTAAAAACAGTGCAGAAAATCGCAGAGATCTACCTATGACAGCTAAAGATCAATAAGAATTGATTAGGAAATGCAACTTCCTCATTCTTTTGAGACATTTTCTGATGAAATAAGTGCATTTTGAGCACATATATTTTAAGTCGAGTCACAACTAAGTTGTTGAAGTGGTGTAATCTCAAAAAAGTAAACAGAATCTTCTGTAGATGTTAGAAACGCCAGGCGGTGCTAGCATCACATTTGCATCATGCTAGCCGCAGCTGCTGTTAGCATTGTTGGATTACAAACTTGGGTTGTTGGGTTTCTTTATTGTTCTCTATGTCTTTATATATATGACACAATATGTTTCCTCAAGTCCACAGTTGCTGTTGTAGTTGTTGAGCAGTGAGTGATAAAGCTGTTGTTCCGACTCACTCTCAATGTTAAGTTTCCCCCTCGGAGGTCCGGTAGTGGGCGCTCGAAAGTGCTTTACAATTTAGTATCCACTCACCCAGTGTACGCAGACACTCGGGCAATGTGATTTAAGTGTCTTGTCCAAGGACACAACAACTATCTACTCCTGTCGTCCCACTGTGGCACCTGGTTTCCAGCGGTCTCCCATCCAAGTACTAACTAGACCTTAACCTGCTTAGCTTCTGAAATCTGACGGGATCGGGCTTTGACAAGCAGTTATGGCCACACCAGGGCTATACTGGGTCATAAAATGTGTTTCTTGTGAGAATTTAGAAAATGCCCTTGTTTCCCTATATGATGTCATCAGTTTTAAACTTTTCTTCACAAACCTGTTGTTGAATCATGTAAAACTATCATGTAATATAAAGCTAGTTTTTACAAGTCAGTGTTCCCAACCTTTTTTGATTGCCACTTTTTTTTTTTTTTTACACCAATCTACTCAAATATGTCAAAATTATTATTAATTTTCATAAATAAAGTTTGTATTAAATTTTAATAAAAAAAAAAAAAATATATATATATATATTTTTTTTTTTTTTTTTTTTTTTTGTGGACAGTCAATGGAGATCTACTTTGGTCACAATAAGACCGTTTTAATGAATGAATTATTTGTTTTTAAATTAAATGTTATTAAACAAAAATACATGACATTTAATCTTCAAAATGTGCATAGTTTACCTATATAATTTCTTTAATTAGTAAATAATGTTATTATTATTTTTTTTAGATAATGATTACTTTCATTTGTGCAGAAAAATTGTTAAAAACATAAATGATGCAAATTAATGGTATGTAACTTTTTCATAGTTTGAAACACTTTAAAGCCTTGCTGTGGAATAGGCCAGGAAAAATAATAACATTACCATGGAAACAATCAGATGGTCTACCTCACACCAGTTACACCATGCAGCGATAATACAATTCTTCACACTTTACAATCATTTTATTACAAACACCTGTATTTAAAGGATTCCTACTTTGAAATGTGGCACTAGTATTGACCTTGCGACACTTCGACATTACAATCAACCTGCCTCCAACTTTTGACTAATCTACACCAATCCCCCAGCACGGAAATGTAAAAACAGAAGAGATTAACGTCTTCAATAGTGAGAAAGAAAGAAAAATAAGATGGATTACCGCAGGTGGAATTACCAGCAGTGCGCGGAATAAATCGGAGCCGAGGTGTCAGGCTATAGTCGGCGGGGAGGAGTAATCTGATTGCGATGGGGCATTACTCTGTAGCCTGTCCTGGAGGTAGAGCAGACCATGTCCTCTCTAAGTCCTCGTCCCATTAGGAGTCACGTCGTTGTGGGAGATTAATGGAAGCCGGAGCGCGGACACTGGCGCATTTGTCAGCGGCCTGTCCCATAATATGAGGCCGAGGGCGTGCCTTTTCCGTCCGGCTACAGAACAAGCCCCGGAAAAGGTCAGTGCAAGTGAGGAGAGGTGTGAGTGCGCTTACGATCGTTGTTACTAAGGTAAACCTAACGCAAACTGAAATAATATTATTGAAGAAGGAGAAGGAGAAGGAGAAGGAGAAGAAGAAGAAGGAGAAGAGAGTGCTCTGAAGCTGACTGCACACTAAAGGAGGTTAAGATATTTAGCGAGTGACAATTGGCATGCTGACGCTAGTGGTAGTAAAGTTTTACTTGGTCTTGGGAAACCTTAAGACTGCTTTTTTAAGGTCTTGGTCTGGTCTCTGCCTTGTCTTCGTCTTGAGGGTTCTTGGACTCGGTTTGTCTTGGATTCAGTCTTATCTTGAGACCACATTTCATTACCAAACATGCACCAGGAGTTCACAGCCCCAGAGCTGTGACCTGTCCCAGACACAGTTTGTAATAAGCACTTCATGTAGACACTTGTATTAGTACAAAAAACAAAGGTGGTCTTACTTTGGTCTAGATGATCCGCGGTCTCAGTTGTGTCTTTGTCTTGACACTCAGTGGTCTTGGTCCTGTCTCAATCTTGACTCTCAGTGGGCTTGGTCCTGTCTCGGTCTTGACTCTCAGTGGACTTGGTCCTGTCGCGGTCTTGACTCTCAGTGGGCTCAGTGGGTCTTGTCTCAGTCTTGACTCTCAGTGGGCTTGGTCCTGTCTCGATCTTGACTGTCAGTAGTCTTGGTCTTATCTTGGTCTTGACTCCAGTGGTCTTTGCCCTGTCGTGGTCTTGACTCTCAGTGGTCTTGACCTTGTCTTGGTCTTGACTCTCAGTGGTCAGCAACCAAACTCATATTCAGTCAATAAACAAGCCTAACCAGGATATCAACTTTACCCATATTATGGCACCAGTTCCTGATCCAGCTAAATTTATATCAGATCCTAGTAGCATTGGAGCAATCCTAGTATGAATCATGATAGAGGTTCTAGTGGTCTTGCATCACTTTTTTTTTTAACATTAATGTTAAAAGAATGTTAAAGAATCAGTTTCTCAAAGTGGGTCTAACTGGTTTTAGCATTAGGATCGGTTTTGTCTGGAACATTTAAATAAGGACTCAAGTGGCGTTGGAAAAACACATAAAACCAAGGTGTACAAACCTACAAATATTACCAAAATAAACTATAGAACACAATTATTCAATGCAATCCCTAAAGTTTGGCTACTATTTACAGATTAAGTAAATTGGGATTTATTGCTTTCAAATCATTTTTCTCAAAGATAAGGGAAGTTAACCTAAACGTGAGAATGTATAAAACATGTTTCCAACAAAGTTAGTATTGTAAATGTACATGTGACACTGAAAAGTTCCTGGTCTGACTGGAAAGTACCTGCCCCAAGGAGGAAGCAAAAAAAATCCCTAAAGTCTGACCGCAGTCCATAGTTCCTGCTTTGTGTGAACGCACATAAAATAGAAACTGGAACTAAAAATTGTACTAGAAATTAAAAAAAGTTCCTACATAGGGGAAAAGGCTAAAGCTTATGAAGCAAAATAGACCTTTTTCCACTTATTTCAGTTCCTAGTACTGTTTTTGGCCCATGTCTAGACAAGGGAAAATCTGTATATTTTAGCTATGTTTAACAACATTATATCTTTCAGTTCTTTCGTCTTATCAGCGTTCCTTCAGTAGAATCATTAGCCTCTTCACATATTCCATCCCTTTTTGTTTACCTCGGTGATTGATTTCATTTCATTTTCATAAACCATCTTTTAACACCAAAGACAATAAACTTTAACACGCGAAATCTCAATTGTTTGCATTCTTCCCGTCTCTCTTGATTTGTTACCTCGACTCTCGTGCTCTCCAAATCATTTAACAACATTTATTGAAGCGGCTGTCGTAATTTGTCTCGTAACTTGGGTGCAACGTTTCCCAGCGCTTTTGAAAAATTCGCCACATATGGAGCTCAACAGTGACCGCCCACTTCCTGGTTCCTAAATCTCGAACCCCATGTTAAATTGCCATAGGGAATTCGATAAAAAATTATATTAAAAGTTTGAAAACGTCCTCGGGGCTAAGCAGCTATGTGGTGAGTCACGAGTATAAGACCTACATTTTTGTTTAAAAAACGTTTTTTCAGCTTTGTAAAATACGAAGTTATTACGACATTTTGCCGAATTTTAAGTTCTAGATGTGCTTTTTAGACTGAAAACAACCGCGCTGTGGATCTGAGTTAGCACATAGCTGGATAGCCCGCGGTATGTCTTTAAACTCTTAATATTTGAATTTTTCGAAAAGCCTATGGCACTATAACATGGGGCAAAACTCTTCCGGAACCAGGGCGGTCTTTCACTGTGCAGCTCCATTTCTTTCAGCTAGTTATCCCTCCATTTCATCATATGATTGTAAATAACTGCTCGGTAAACGCAATATTTGAGACAGATGACAAGGGCGCCAACAAATCCCCATAAAACACGGCGTAAATTCTTCCCTGTGATGTTTCTCGTTGTTTTAAAAGGCCATCTCGGGTTGGATTGGGGCCAGGTGCCGTTCTTTTTCCTGGTTTATGAGGGCAGATACACGGATGCCGCCGCTTCACGACCTGATTGATTTGAAGTCTTCCTCCGCAGCGTCACACAGGGCTGCGTGTTTGTTTGTTTGGTTGTTTTCTGGTCAGGTGGGATTGGGAAGACGGTGAAAGATGAGGTTGCGTGAACCCCCCCGGAGATGATTAGAAAACATCGTTACAACCCAGCTGCGGAGTGTTAACTGTTTGAGGCTACTGCGGTTGATGATATGGTGGTACACTGAAAGAAATTTGAGCCCCGTTCTATTAGAAAAACCTTTTGTCATTTTTTGCATAACATTTTCTCATAGCATTAACAGCATTTTTACATTTTAAAACTAAACTAAAAACTTTTTACACAATTTAAAAAGGATTTTCCTAATAGCTACTACATACATTTTTAGCCTTGATTATACAAGGCTATTGGTTGTTGACTTAATTAGATTTTTCTAATTGGGTATTCACTTTATGTTGTTAGACCTATTAGATTTCTCATATTTTGTATTTTCTTATTCATATTCATATATTAATATGAGAATTAGTTGAATCTGAGCGGATAGCGCTCTCGCCTCACAGCAAGAAGGTTGCGGGTTCGACTCCCGCACGGGCCGGGCCTTTCTGTGTGGAGTTTGCATGTTCCTCCCTGTGTCTGGGTGGGTTTTCTCCGGGCACTCCGGTTTCCCCCACCAACCAATAACATGCACATTAGGGCAATATCCTCCAGCTACTGGTAGTCCTGACCAAGCCTAGCAAGAACATCTGGAGATGTTACCCCGAGCGCAGCACTGTGGAGTCACTGCTCCTAAGGAGATGCCCCAGAGGCATTGAAGGATGGGTCAAATGCAGAGGACAAATTTCCCTACGGGGACAATAAAGTGTACCTTAACCTTAACCTAATTCATCTCATTCTCATATTAGTTAAATTAGATTTTTCTAATTACTAAAAAACTTTAAGGTCTTTACCGGGGTTTTTCAAAACACAGTTTTCCATTTTGAATAATTGCTTAAGTCTCATCGTTTCAACAAGCTTTTTTGAAGTGAATAAATACATTAGAAAAACCTTGTTAAACTACAAACTTTTTCATTGAATAACTCAAAATAAATAATTTATTTTAACTAAATAAAGTTAAACTTGAATTGCTTTTTGTTTGTAAAAATTACAAAGTTAAATTCATAATGAAATCGCTTGTTACATCTATGATATCCAAAAATTATTTTTCTCAGTGTACTGCTAAAAATGTATATCATTCTGACTATACTTCTACATACTGACAGATATTTTTTTTCCCTTATCTGTTTGACAATATCTGACAGCAAAAAACAGATGACAAAAGATGACCAATGGAATTAAAGCAGACCTTTGTATTTTTCAATGTGAACATGAATAGGCACATAGGGCCAGATTTATCAAGCATTTGCTCATATGCAAAAACAGGTTGGGGGAGCAAAACCTTGTCATAGATTTTTCTCTCTCACACACACTTTAGATGCAGAACTTGAGGTGGTTCATATAAGGGCTGGGCGATCTGGGAAAAAATATGATCACAATTTTTTTTTTTTTTTTCTCACATTTATCAATCTCGATTTTCGATTTGAGTTTGTTTAACCTTTTCAAAAGCAAATGAAAAATGCCATTCATAAACATAAACTAAACAATAACTTTTAATATGTCCCATATATTAGATTTTTGTTAAAGTATATATCATTATTCTACCTTAAAGTTTGACTTTTGCTCCAAACTACACTTTTTTACTGACAAAAAGGTTTTCAATCTTTTGATTCAAACCCACCACCAAATAATTGACAATTTGATTTGCTTCAACGCACGAAGTTGGATGCTTAAACGCTGTCCAGTCCAAAAATCCACCCATAGATTTACATTATTGTATTATGTTTTTAAAGAGTCAACGGCAATCATCACCTCAGTTGTAGAGCTTCAAACTATTGTATGGTGAGTGATTGGTGATTACCATGATAACAGTGAGGGGAGGGGCTTGAGAAAGTCAGCTTTTCTTTGACCCGCATCAGTACAAAACAGGTAGGATTCTGTGGCACTACAGTCTCCTCCACCTTCTCCTCTCTCTATTCTCATTTTGAGCGTGTGTGTAAGAGCTGCACTGTCAGCTTGCGGCCATTGTATGCTCCAACAAGCCGACTCGCACTTGTAAATTGTGGATGTAGGCCGTCGTTGTAGCTCACAGTTTAAGTTCATAACAGACAAGGTTTTGGGATTGCCTTTAAGATCGGTCGGTTGATCGCGATTGGCGAGTTGGGCAAACGTGACAAACATGGCTGCTTATGAGGAAAGAATGAAAGAAAAAACTATTCAGGATACTGAAAAATTTGGCATATTTGCGTAGAATCAATAAACAAAGCAAAAAAAGAAAAATATTTTTTTTAAGTTAGTTGGATTTTCTTCAAAATGACAGGCAACCAATGAGCTGCTTTGTTTCATGCGCACAGTTAAGTTGATTTGAGACGCATCAGTGGACATGGTGACCAGACCCATTAAAGTATTGCGAAAGTGTGACTTGAATGTCTTGAAAGGTGGGAAAGTGCTATATAAATTGAGACCATTTACCATTTAGCTAAGAAGCCATCAATCTTTTTTTCTTGTAAGGACAAGTAAAGTCACAAATTTCTTATCCATGGACTAGTCGAGGTTGGATAGCGCCAATAACAACATAATACGCTTACAGCTGATTATTGTGTATATTTTTAGTTCTCTTATTGCTCAAATTTGCTTTTTATTGAGTTAAGTGGTGCCTTATTCTCACAGTAAAGCACAATGAAGTAGTGGTAGACTATAATATTAATAAAAATACATTTTAAAAGATTTTCTGGAGCCTAGCAGGTAGCCCACATATCCTTTGCTATTTCCTCTGCGTTTAGTAAAGTGACAGATATGATTGATGATAACCCTTTTTACACATAGCTTTGGCAGAGCAGATTTAATGCATTTTGATAGAATTCATCGGATTGGGATCAATACTGCAACATTAGTATGGTATAGGAAACAGAGGGACATGCTGATGAATGTGGTGGAACATGGAAAGATGGCCTAGAAATGTGAGCTTTTGGATTACAACTGCAACGATTCTGTATGATTTTGAGTCTGTATCATTGATAACGTAAAATAAAAAATGGAATGGCAATAAATAACAACCCTGAACCACTACAGAAAAAATAATTAAATGTTCAGAGCGTGTGAAGAGGTGTGGGAAGTATTTATTGACTATGGAAAAGGCTTTTGGATCACAACAAACCTGACCTGATGGATTCTCAAAATATTTGTAATTTTCACTAAATATTGACCACGATCTATCTGGAGACATCCCTACCGTATGGACCAATCACAGCGCAGCATTGTGGTTGGGGATGTAGCACACTTTTGAATCGAAACAAACATGAAGGTGGCAACTTTGGCTTATTTTTGAATATTGAAAGTATATAATATATAGTATAATATAGTATATAATAATGCTGCGTTCCAGACAACTGGGAACTGAGATATTTCCCAGTTGAAAAATACCAGCATTTCAACTGCATCAACTTGTATTATGGATAATGCTAACCTTTAGGCTAAAAAGTAACACTAAATGACCATAACCAATGTTTAAATTGTTTTTTTTTTGTGGCAGTTAAACTCCTCAGACTGACTTTTTATGGTTATTGTTTATCTTGAGCCTGATTTCACAAGAAAGTGTACTACGACATTACAGGACATGTTTTGCGTAATTATGGTACGCGTCGCAGCACTCCCAGTTCATTTCAACGGTGGTTGTTAAGATGTGTTCTTATTTATGAATATTAACGAAATCCTGATTCTAATCTTAACCTACAACAAGCTCCAGACCTAAACTTACCCATTTTTGATGCGTAAACTAGAAAATGTCCCCACGTGGCTTCAACCAAAACTCATGTCATTTTTACGCTTTTTCATATTATGCTAAATGTATGGCATAACATAAGTACGCTGTTTTTATATCAAGGTAAATGTGCTTTCTTGTGAGACTGTGTTGTAATCATCTGTGACAAGTGAGATTTCTTTGATCACAAGTGGTAGGCTATTTACCAGTTTGAGTGGCGTTCCAGCACATTTTTGCAATTGGGAAGTGCGAAATACACTATATTACCAAAAGTATTTGCTCACCTGCCTTTACTCATACTATGAACTGAAGTGCCATCCCACTCCTAACTTTGTGGCTGAGTTGCTGTTGTTCCCAAACGCTTCCATTTTGTTATAATAGAGCTGACAGTTGACTGTGGAATATTTAGGAGTGAGGAAATTTGACAAATTTGAATATGACAGTGACAGAGAGCGGCCTATTCTTTCACAAATGTCTTGTTTCACAGTCTGCAGCCTGAGTGCTTGACTTTACACACATGTGGCCAGGCCAAGTGATCAGGACACGATTCTGATAATTTGAATGGATGAGCCAATACTTTTGGTTATTAAGTGTATACCTAGTTACTACTCACTCCACTTTACTGGGCTATTTTTATTGCTTTTTGTATGTTTATTCTCTTTTTTTTTTCTTCTACCATTGTACTGGTTGTGAACATTACGATTGCTTTATTGTATTGTACTGTTTTTATTGTTTATTGCACCCAGCACTATGTGCCCAAGACAAATTTCCCCTCAGTGGGACAATAAAGTTAATTTTATCTTAGTTCCCACTTGCCTAGAACACACCATAAATGTAATCCCAGTTCAGCTATAGATTTTCATTTTTTAGATCAGCTCCAGCAGCAACAACTGCTAATTTAGCAAACAGACATGTCATTGGTCAAGCAGGTTAATTAACAATAATATTTTTTGTATTTACTGAATACATGATAACATTATGTTAGGAGGTTAGACAAGGCAAGTTTATTTTTATAACAAAATCCATAGTCAGAGCAATTTAAAGTACTGACAAAGCAAGTAAAGAAAATCATCATATTTATAATAATACAACCAACATTATTAAAAATATAATCATCAGAAAATGTACTTTAAAAGAATACAAGAGTGCAGATAAAACTTTTTCAGTCTCATGCACAGACAAAAAGGAATGTTTTGAGTGTAGATTTGAACATTGTCACAGCAGAGGCTTGTCTTACATCATCAGAAAGACAGATCTTAGCTGAATAAAACTGAAACGCTGATTGTCTCTATTTAGTTACCTAGCAACCAGGTTTTAAGCTGGTCCAAAACCTTTTCAATTGACCCTATTTGTCCCGCCTACTTTTCTAGGACATGCACTTCCTGTTTAGCTGCATTTAGCCTGTAGATTTCAGTCGATGGGTTTATTTTAACTGTCATTATATTTAATTAAAATTGCCCCACAAGACAGACAAACAAACACATTAGCAACCGTAACAGAGCTAAACAGGAAGTGCATTTCCAAGCCAAGTGGGCGGGACAAAATAGGGTCAATAGGCTGTGTGTACGGAATTTCAGTTGGCTTGCGTACATTCAAAAATGCTAACTTCTGTATGTACGACCATTTCCTGTTAGCGTTAGCATTTAGACACAAACACGTCTCTTTTTAAACACACAAGTGTCTCTGGTGATATATTCCTCTGATATGTAAAGTCTTTAACATGTTTTCTGTAACATTCACCACAACTGTCTGATCTAAAGAGGATTTATTTGTTTTAAACTGATGTAGTGAAAACCTCATTGAAAAGCATTGAACAGGAAGTGTTTGTATGTACAGGATGTGCTATTTTAAACCAAAACAAGACAAGTGCACTGAGGTAATTGATAATCAGAAATACACAATCAACTTATTTTGCCAAACAACTAATCAGCTTCAAATATTACCCATATTCCGTTTAGATCGTTTGTTTTTACTCGACTGCTTTTAGCCACAGTCTTTAAAGGCTGACATTTGATATGCCTGGGTAATTCTCAACCTAAACTGTGACACTTATTACTTACTTAGCACTATTAAGAAGCAAAAAAAGACAACATTATGTGAAAGAAGCTAAAAATCCACTTAGATATTATGTCTTTTGCCCGAAGTACTTCTTTACTTGTCAAAATATCTTGAAATCCTTTTAAACATTGAGCATTTCTACTTACTAAACTATTCAAATCATCCTTAAATTTTTCCTTAAATTTCCCAGTTTAGCTTGTAACCTCTGGCTGTATTACCATGTCAAACAAGGTGTCATCCTGGTGGAAAAATCAGCTTTGCCGATACGCCATCCTTCTCTTCTCAGCTTCACTTTTAATCAAGCGAGCTGCCTGTTGACGGGGCCAAAGATGCCTAACTAGATCCCCCTCCCGCGCTGAACCCTCGCTTGCCCCGTAATATCTGTCAAAAGTGTGAAATGATTTGTTACGCGAGCTATTATTCATATCTGACAATGTGTGCGGTGGCTACTTCGATATTAATGCGCCCCTCACTTAGAAGGGTCTTTATTGATGTTGACAGCCACACCTTACGCTTTTCTCACCGCGCAAAGCAACGTGACTTGTAAAACCAACGGCAGGAGAATGCGAGGTTATTTCAGACCATGTTGTGTTCACTTGTTCATGTGTAAAAATGACTTTTCTAGGGTTGCAACAAGCTACTCAGTTAATCACAAACTGGGATGGAATGATATTGAAAGAAGTATTGTAGTTGAATTCTGGTGTTGGGTTTGATCCTCACGCGTCCTTCCATAGGTCTGTTAGGTAATTCTCATATTTTATTGCAAACATAACACTCCTTCATATAGAAACATTGAAATTGCAAATAAATAATGATGATAAAGTTGTTAACATTAGCAAACCTGCTACGCACTCAAAGAAAAAAGAATCGCAACATTTAAATTTTCGAAAATTGCTTAGAAAACGAGTCAATTTGTAAAAATGGGTTACATCATAATTTCAGTCCATAGTAAGCTGAAGACAGGTGAACAGATTCTTGGTTTGGCTTGACTGATGTGAGAACAATAAAGAGTGCATTACAGGGTCGTTTATTCACACAAAATCATGTTTGAAACTCAGAGTTGACTTTTACCGTTGGTTAACTGTGCTCAAGTCTTCTCTATAAAAGGCACCAGAATGAATCCAAAAACACACTTATCTAACACAGTCTCACTAGATGGCGTACTTTTACCACGACACAAAACAGCGTATTTGGACTACGACTTCAAAGCTATTTTTAGTACTTATGTTACGCCGTGCATTTAGCATGATATGAAAAAGCGTAAAAATGACACGAGATTTCACATCGTCAAAAAAACACGAGTTTTAATTGAAGCCACGTGGGGACGTTTTCTTCAGGTGAAACGGGTAAGTTCAGGCATAAAGTTACTAAAATTGGTAAGATTAGGTCTGGGGCTTGGGGCAGGTTAAGATTAGAATCAGGATTTCATAAATATTCATAAATAAGAACACGTCTTAACAACCACCATTCAAATGAATGGGGACTGTGACACGTACTATAATTACGCAGGACGGCCGTGAACTCGTGCTAATCATACCTCATTTACATATTGTGTAATGTCGTGGTAAATGTACGCTTTCTTGTGAGATCGGGCTCTTTTATCGCACCCGGAGAGAGATGGAGCTATTGGCTGCTCCAAGCTGAACGGTGTTGTCTTGTGTCTCCTTGGAGTCCACCGCTCTACCATTAGTCGTCTTGTGGAGCGATACCAGGCCACTGGTTCCTCCAACGACCGCCCTCGTACTGGTCACCCCCGTGTAATGACCGCTGCACAAGACCGTGCCAACCGCCCCTCACATTTCCATGACAGGTCCCAGCCCGCCACCAGGTCCACAGCTGAGACCACTGGGACACACCACAGGCCAGTGTCGGCCAGAACTATTCGTAATCGCCTCTCCAATGACACTATTTCACCATATCGGCCAGTGCTTATGTGCTTAATGTGTAAACGCCGCATAAGTTGGCCTGAGGATTAGAAATGGATGTAGGGTTGATATGAAACAGGAGGATCTCAAAAATAAAATTATTCTGCTTCCCCAAAACTTTGAAAACTGTGCGTTTCTTTTTTCCTTGAGTGTAGTTTGCTCATATGTCTGAGTTTGCTAAGGTACAATTACGGACATAATGATTTTGGATTCAAGTGAGAAAAGTATTATTTAATAGTGTATTTCTTACTTGCAGTCTAAACTCAGACGTCCACGGGTCATTTAGTGACTTTGTGAATGTGTAACATTATGTCTGTGCTTTTTATCTGTGAACTGAATCTAAGTTGATTCACAATAACTCTGTGTCTATTTTACCTTCAGATTTGATCTGAATTATTATTCATATTGGCCACTGATCATTCTTCAATCAAATAGCAGTTTGTTTGTTTTGTTTTTTTTTGGTTTTTTTGCAATTAAAAAGCTACACATTTAAAAGACTACCACGAAAACCATGAATCGGAAATACAACTTGTTGTCATGGCAACGGAGTGTCAAGCAGGTCGGTTTGGATCGTCCGCCTGATTGTTTTTCCTCCAACCCAGTTATGGCATACACGATCACTTTGCATTGGTGGCTATGCTAGCAAAAGTTTAAATTTTAAAATATTTACAGTACTTGAGGGATTTGGGTAAGGTTAGGGTTAGGGTTAGTTGAAGTTAATTTGGGTTAAGTTAGGGATTTGGGAAAGGTATGCTAACAAGGTAGCGGCATAACTGCGTTGGGAAAACTAAAGTTGCGGATCGTCTATTGCAACAGTGTAACAAAGAGCCACATTTACTCTGCTACAGATCATCATAAAAGCATCATAAAAAGAACAGGCCGACCAATAAACAAAGTAGTAGGTGGGTAAAAATGGTATTTGAACAGCCACGATATAGAGATTCCATAAAAAAGCAGACGAGCTCACAATTAGATTTTAATCACAATTTGGCCTCGTCTTGTTTCACACCATGCTACGTTCACTTGTGCATGTGTAAAACTGGACATTTCCCAGCGTTTGTCTCGTTTGACCATAATTCCATTCCTCACGGCTACAGGCCAAGGTAAACTGATCGGACCGGCAGCTCCGTCTGATGCAGCTGTTTACTCTTTGATGCTTTTTTCGAAGTTCCGACGGTGAGATAATAAAATGTGACATCCTGCTGTCTCGTTCATAACAACACGGACACACTCGTCTGCTCAGATTGCTCAAGTGTAATCAGGATGCTGGACCTGTTTAGACTGCACATAATCATATGTTTATGCGCTGTTGTCCTCCAATAACCTTTTGACATGCCAAATGTGAGCGAGTGAGTGAGTCCTTTTTTCCTACGGCTGCGAATGAAATCAGGCAACAACCAGGGTTATTCAGTTATATTTACTAGTAGGCCAGATTTGTCGATGGCAAGGTTCCCAAAAATATTTTCCAGGACAGCCCCAAAGAGGATTTTAGGTAATCACGACATCTACATTAGCATTTTTAGATGTTTTGTAAAGTCTATGGCAGCCCAATTGTAACAGCCTGAAAGGTCCATAGCCCGAAAAGGGGGGGACCAAAAAAGTGGGGGGTCTGGGGGTTCTCCCTCAGGAAAATCTGACCTCAAATCATCATCATCAAGGCAGTAAAATGTATTGTTTGTGTATTATTTTATGATAGACTAAATCATGTTCCCTTTTATTTTCCATAGCAGTTTTTCTCATTTTCCATTTGTTTTCCATGACTGGAAAATGTACTTTATATTTTTCAGCTTTTCCAGGTTTTCCAGGACGAGTAGAAGTAGTTGTAGTCCTGGACTTCCAAGTAAAATTTGAGGGTCACATAAAGAAACTAACAAAGACGGTAAGGACTAATCTAAACTGCTCTCGCTGATAAAACCTTGCCTGTCATTAAAAGCTGCAATGTTTGCAATGGTTTTATCCCAATGTTCATACTGTATTACAGTCTGGGGTCAGACCAGTCAGGGGCAATGAAAAGTGCAGTGTGTTTAAATAAACAAGCCCTAAAAGTGGCACTGCTGTAACATTTTAGAAAAACATATTTTTTAAGTTTGGATTAGTACTCATTTCTAAAACTGTTTTTTTTTTTTTTTTTTTTTTTTTTTTAATGCCTCATTGGATTAGCTCCAGTTGTTGGGAATTTTATCAAAAAGAGGGAACTGTTAGGGTCAAAACCTCATGACCAGCGGAGACCTCAGTCGGTCAGAGTGTTCACAGTTAAGGTCGAACACCTGACCAACCGATCTGAAAGCTCTCACAGATCGAGACTAACTTTAAGATCAAACAATGGCTCAAAGCCAGTCAAAGATGTGAACATTAGAATTGTGTGTTTATTTACTGTAAATACATTTGTAATTATTTTTTTTAATATAATGTATTGTATTGTATTGTAGGTCTTTGTTCTTTGTGATAAGGGACCAGGTCTGCAAATGAGTCTGAGCTATATAGCCTCAGTTGCACCTAACACAGCAACAATGTTTAATGTTCTGTCCTTTTCAAATAAACTATACTACTAATAATATTTACAGTAATTACAAGATTTTGCCGTGTATATTGCATTTGTGAATTCTTGGCACATTTGTGTATATTTGTCACTATGTCAATCATCAGTGATGACTCAATGAAACAATTCTGTAATTTCTATACAACTAACATGTTTCAATAAAATAGGCACTTGGTCGTAGCACTGTGTAATTTCGTTGTATTCTTTGACAATACACTGACATTATGTCTCCTTACCAGCTCTCATCAGAAATAAAAAAAAAAAAAGAAAGTCTCGCCAGCCTTGCTAGTCTCCCCGAATTCAACAACATTTGCAAAAGCATAATTCGTCCAAAATCAGAAGCTAACCAGATTTCATTTCCATGTTAGAATGACACGACGAGGTCATCATGTCCCAACAACTCTCATTTCTCCATCTCATGTTCTGACTTCTCTCTCTTACTCCGCCTTTACAAAGCTGTAGTGTATTTCCCTTAATCTGCTCTCCCTCCGGGCGAGAAATATTCTTTTTTTTTCTTTTTCCTCTGCCCAACCAAGGTCAGTGAAGGCAGCACACAAAGCTTTAACCAAATTAATCCTCTACCTCTGGGGTTGGCTTCCATCTATCTGCTCTGTAATGTGATAAGGGACAGCCAACGGAGAACAGCCAATCCGAAGTAGAAAAAAAAAAAACACATTTATTTCATCGTCTGACATCGGAATTACACCTGCGCCATCAAAGGCAGCGAGGTGACGGCCCAGCGGTTTAAGGAAATGGAAAAATAGCTTATTCTTCGGAGCTATCTGAAGGGTATAAGCAGATCTGAGCTTAAGCCGTGTCCATGACTTGAGCAACAGTTGGGATTGATACAGAGAGAGAGAGAAAATGATAAAGAGAGAACTGTCAACTCGTGTGACTGTGTTAAGGCCAAGCGGCATATTTAAGAACAAAGAACAGGTTTTAATAATTTTCTAATTTCCCTGCCAATGATGAAAATGTTCGTCATTGACTTTTTTTATTTTATGTCGGGCGATGTCGAGGCTCTCTGATGCACGTGCTGACTTTTTCTGCAGTCAAATACATGATGCAGATTCACAGATTCATCAGCAGAGGGGGAATAGTGTGAGCACTAGACCCAGAGGAGGTCACATGAAATATATGTGCTCTTTGTTTTTCATTCTCCCATGCAGTCGACCTTGTTTTACGTGATCAGCTGCTTCTAAAAGGTTGTTTTTCTTTTCTAACAGATTGCAGTAAAAATATCTTTGACTAAAAAATTGGAGTAAGTTTAGCCAGCACGTGCGTTAGAGAGCCCTCTATTGCTGCTTAGAGTAAAAGTCTAATGGCGTAAACAAACGTCATTGTCAGGCAATGGTTGGTCGCGCTATTTTTGTTAGAGAAAGAGATAAATTGTCGATTTTAATTTGAGTTAAATGTAGTGTCTATAGTCTACTTCTTTTAGCCTATTGGCTGGCAACACCTCGTGCCTTCACTCAATTTAATTTCACTCAGCTACAAGGTCAGGTATCGCAGGACTGAAGACGGTTCCCAAAAAGCAGGAAGTACGATCGTACGATCAGCGAGAAGGAGCGGAGTGGTGTGTTTGCCAGAACATCTGGAGTTGAAAAGCTGATGTATAGAGCGGGTTAACCTGTAGTCGGAGTACCAGTAGCTCGCGACAATTTTCAGTAGCTTGCAAGGATTTTAGAATCATACAATTATGCTTTATTACTCAATTTTATTTTTGTACATGCTATTTCTACTTAATTTCCTTTAGATGTAATTGTGTCGATTCTAAACAGACATGGTAAATTATTATATAGCCTCTTAAATATGCACAGTCATGTAATTTTGCATCGCTAAAGTAGTAGCTCGCCGCCCATTTTTTTTTCCGCAAAAGTACTCCCTGGTGAAAAAGGTTGGAGACCCTGGTATGAGGATTTTCGGTCGACGTCACTTTCCACTCTACTGCCCATGCGTTATGCAGAAAAACTCTCTCTCCATCTGTTTACATGGGAAACCTCTTTGAATTAAACAACGAAATGGGACAAAACTAGCTGTTTTCATCAGTTATGAACCGGTCTGAAAGACGTCTGATATTGTACCTTTTAAATTGCAAGCTTACCACATAGAAACGACAACAATCACTGACACATATGTTTATGCTCTACTCCCTGGACGACAAAACGACTAAAAAGCAATGATTGTTACATCAAAAAATTCCCAACTGTGAACGAACAAGTCCCAGTGAAATGAAACCAGCAGATGCATCAAGCTAATAGACGTTATATTTCAATCTTTTTTACCAAACTGGTATCGGCATCTGCACCTATCGTGGGATGGTATTGGATTGTTTAAAAAAATGGTTACAATGATCTGTAGAACATGTATTAAATGAAATAATACAATTGTAATTGAAGACTTCTGTTGTTTCTCTTGATTAAAAAAAGCAGTGACTAAAATAAGTTCTTCATCTCACACTGTTGAACTAAATGCAATGTAAGGCACTTAAAATGCTTTGAATAAATCCATCTTATTATTATTCGAAGGTCAAAGCAAAACACATATAATGAAACAGATTCTGTTTATAGTGAGAAAACCAATACTTCAGTCGGTCTGCGGTTCTTGTCTCAGCGGGATTTTCTGATTCATGATTATCACTGCAACAAAATGTCCAAATGCAAATAACAAAACCCATCATTAGACATAGTTATAGCTGGCAACTCTTTAATCGTAAATACACTTTGTCCACGTGAAGATCCTGGAAAGAAAACCGCCAAGGCTAAAACAAGCAAGCAGAGATTTTACGAGAACAGCAGACAGTAACGTGGCGCTGCATTGACAGAACGGGAGAAGACAGTGCAAAGAAAGTGTCGCCTCAGCACTCGGAGAAAGTGAACGGGGCTGATGTATGGCCTAAGCACTGCCCTTATGACATTTCCATCAGCCTGTAAAGACTTAATGGAGGAGGTATTGTCACACGTGAAAAAGAAAAGAGAGCCGAGCGGCCAAGAAACCACTCGAAAATCACAAAATGGGCTCTTATAAAAAAAGGAAAGAGGTCAGACCCAAGGCGTTTTCCGAGTGTCGTATTGTCAGGTGAATGGAGCAGTGCAAGTGTGCCTGAATGAATGAGCTCACCTTTTGATACCCGACATTGACTTTCAAATGAATCGCAATAATTGAAATGGGTGAAAGAAACGTTTGGCTGCAATTTGTACGCTGGATTATGAGTGGGTTTCAATGGGAATATTTAAATCAGTCTCAACAGAAAGCGTATATAAACCACAGATAAAAATAGTGCATGGCAAACACGATTTGACTTGTATATCGGTTTTATAGTGTAAAAAAACCAATTGTGGAGGGACATTTTTTATTTTTTAGATTTAACAGGTAAGTTTAGACTTCAAGTAACCAAAAATGGGTAAGTTTAGGTCTGGGGCTTGGGGTAGGTTAAGATGAGGATAAGGATTGTTAAGTCCTGGGTTAGTCTGTTTGTGTCCTTATAAAACCTGGTCCAGTTCTGGGACAGTCCTGGTTAAAACCAGCTTAATACTCACTAATAACACAGTGGAAAGTAAAACAATCCATTTTTTTTTACTTTTCAAGGTAAACATTACAAAACGTGTGTAAAAGTTTGCTCATATTAATCGAGCGCTAAATCTTTGCGTGCATAATTAATGAGGTGTTAGTGGTTTGAAGTCTTTAACGGGCCGTATCTTGGTGATTCCTTGGTCTTTTTTTGTGTGATGAAGCTCAGACTCGTCTGTCCCGCTGTGTGTACAGCAGCGCTCACTCCCTGTTTCAAAGCAAGAGCCGCAACTTAAAGTTGGTGTCACTAACTTTTTTAGTTGTAAATTAGTGAAGTTTGTCTTTTCTACCAAAATGTTTATGATAAATGCAGCACTTTGTTAAAAATGAGACCACTGAGTCCTGTCTGAACTAAATAAAATAAGAATTTTAGTTCTGACAGGAGCTGAATGCTGCGCTCTGATTGGCTGAGCTTGGGTGGTCCTCTCCAGTTTCACTTTGCCATCTGTTTTTAAGGCATAATTGCCACCAGAAATGATGTGTCGATATTAAGCATGTGTCGAAGTATTTATGAGCTATATAGTCAGATTTGAAGACTAAATTGCAGTCTGAAAATCAGCTACCCGACCTTTAACAGATCCTGTTTGTGGACTGTTTATGAGAGCGAGAGAAGAAAAAGATGCAGAAACAGTGACGAGGGACGTTTCATTCACGTGTCCTGCGTTAACACAGACAAAATAATGAATTGTGTTTAAGCACATGACTAACTTGTTAACATGTCAGCCCTAATAATATCACATCTTCACATCCACCAATTGAACTGGTGCTGCAACACATCTCATATAGTATGCATAATTGATATTGTTTTGATATGTAGTGGTATATATGCCTTCTTGTGAGATCCAGTTGGAATATGATGTATTGTAGTGTTCCACATCTGGTAAAACACTGAGTCATATTGAAGAAGAAAAATAAGTAAATACCCTGGTGATGAAAAATGGCCGCAGCTATGACTCTATGGCTTTCTCTACTTTCTCTCACGAAGTCGTGTGTCAGTTGCAGGGGCTTGTGTAACACGTGACCAATCAGAGCAGGAGTTAGCTAAAGTGAGCAGAGTTGTAGCCAACGGCAACGATTAAAAATGAAAGTGAAGACGAAAAAAGAAAAAAAAAAAATCATTTGAAACTAGTTGAGATTTGCCACAAAAAAACTACTTTTTTGAAATGTGTAAGTCTGTGAATGCCTGGCCTCCATCCATTCTAATCTAGTATTTATCAATTAGTATTTGTCGATTAGCCTGGAATCTCCATGAGAGCAGGCCAGTTCTGTTGGGCGGGAGCTATGATTTTACCTTTTTTTTTTTTTTTTTTTGAAAATGAGCAAATTTTTTTTTTTTTTTTTGTTTATTTTTAATGTAATGGATTGAGAAAGCGAACCATGTCTGTGCCTTAACTGATAATCGAAGAAAGAAGTTTGTTCCAATGTCCAGGAGGAAGCTAATGCTACAGAATTGCATTTAGAAGTCATGTTTTTGAACTGGCATTTAAAGGGTTACATTATATTGGATTTTGTAAAAGATCTTTGAAAGTATGTGAAAAAGGTATGAAAATTTATTTAAAAATATTATTTTTTATGAAGGTTTTTTTTTCTTTAATTGAGGTGATTTTTTTTAAAGAGAAGACTGGGATTAAATCTTTAGGACTATTTCTGAAAACGGCAATATGTTTTAGCAATTGAACTCTTCTTCCAAGACCGCCTGCCAGGGACAAGTACAACATTCATATTATCCAAGCTGATGCCACTTAGGATGACGGCCCATTGTGTGATTAGAATCTCAATTTACCAGAAATGATCCTTTTGTCGTTAGATATGAGCCTTTTCCTGTAAATCAGAGCGAGAACATTTTTTTCAAGCAGAACTCTGGCAAGCCACGCTTCAGGGCAGAAACCGTTTAAACGTCGGAACGAGCCATGTTTTACCAGAAGATCTCACGGCAAAGAAGTCCGCTCTGTCCCCCGAGACTTACGATTTCTGGGTTAGGCGCACAAAAAGAACACTCAAAGGCTAAACTTCGCAAATATCAAACTTTTGAAGATCAATAAAAAGCAAGTAGCAAAAGTTTTCATTTTAAAACAGCTGCTGAAGATTTTTAAAAGGATATTTATTAGACAGAAAGATGCATATTGACTGGTAGGACAAGGATAGAATTTTCAAAAGACGAAGCATGACATTGGGTACACAAGATGGAGATTGAAGATTTTGACATTTATTGTAAATTACTTTAAAAGAAAAGACACACTATTTTTTCATCGTCATAAGTCTCTTTTGCACCAAGCTGAGGGTCACCTGTCTGAGCTTTTGACTGTTGGGGGTCAGAGGAGTGGAAGAGGTCCTGGAGGTGGAGCAAAGCAGCAAAGTGATGCAAACCAAAAATGACTCCGATCATGCATTGTTGCTGTTTGCGTGGGTTCAAACGGGAGGTAAGCGTACAGTGGCTACTTTTTTGGACAGAGGGAAACGAAGACAGCAAGTTGACCTCAATCTGTCAGGTAGCTCTTTCTTGTCTTGTAACGCTTTAATGTCGCTATCTAAGGCAGCTAGTGGACCAAGGCATGATATAGCAATTTCTGTTCTCTGTCAGAGTTTGTCAGCTTCTCGCGTACAACTTACTTTTAATTATTTTTGCGTTCGTCACTTATATGCCCCCTCGGCTTTGTTCGGCGATTGGTGGCTGTTTGGATTGTGTTTGTGTGGATGTTCTTTCACATCGGCCCCAACGAGACTTGAACAGAGGTTGCTCCACCTGACTGACAGAAACTGCCGCTGTGTTGTTGTGAAATACCTGTTAATATCTGTTTGGTTGAGGCTACATGGAGACCTTTATTTGGGATAACGACTAAGTTTAGGTCTACAGCTACAATGAGCAATATTAGGTTGGGATGTAGAGTTGTTACAATAAGCAATAAAACGCCTTTACATCCAGCATAGAAATAAACTGGCCAGCAATACGTGAAGTAACATTATCGAAAATGTGAACAGATCTGATTGTTTGTGTTTCTAGTACAGGTTTCTATAGTACTGTTTAAAGTAGAGCTGCAACAACTCATTGACATAATCAGTAGTCGATATTAGTCGATAGATCAGCTTATTCTCAGAAAAGAAAATCAGCCTATTCTCAGGAGAAAACGTAGATATACAACAAAATGTTAAAAACGTTACGATAAGTATGTTTTCATGTTACAAAAAGCCAAAACATAAAATAACCTTGAATTTTTTTTTAGGCCATGTGGCGACATTTTCTTCAGGTTTAACTAGCAAATCTTAACCTACTACAAGCCCCAGCCTAACTTACCCATTATAGTAACTTGAACCTAAAGAAAATGTTGCCATGTGTATTCAACCAAAATTTGTCTTATTTTATGTTTTGGCTTTTTGTAACATATTGATGCAAAAAAGCGTTAAAAAAAAACCCAACCTTTTTTTGTAAATTTTTTTGACATTTCATTGTACAGTCAAGGAAAAAATAAACGCAACACAGATTTCAGAGTTTTGGAGGGATTAGAATAATTTTATTTTTGAGATCTGCCTATTTCATATGAACCCTATATCCATTTCTAATCCTCAGGCCAACTTATGCGGCCTTTACACATTAAGTACATAAGCACTGATCCAACATATGGCTGACATGGTGCAATAACGTCAGTGTGGAGGCCATTACGGATGGTTCTGGCCGAACCTGTCACGGAGATGTGCCAGCCTTGGTTTGTAGAGTGGTCGTACACGGGCCACCAGTAAGAGGCGGTCGTTAGAGGAACCAGTGCCTGGTATCGCTCCACAGACGACTAATAGTAGAGCGTGGACTCCAACACACTGGAACACAAAACACACCATCCAACTTGGAGCAGCCAATAGCTCCATCCCTCTGTTGACAATCGTGGCAGTAGAAGAGTGTTTTGGCTTCATTCTGGTGCCTTTTATAGAGAACTTGAGCACAGTTAACCAGCAGTAAAGTCACTCTGACGCCCCAACAGACCCACGGTGAGAGAGGCGCGCCCTCGCGACAAGTTGCCTGGCGGAGAGCGTAGTGATAACACACCGGGAGCGAGGGCGAGAAGCGACTGCAGCTGCTGCCTCTGTGTCTCCCTATGAGAAGTCAACAGCAGAGCACAGCTCATAGAACAACTCCACTTAACAAAGGTCATATACGTTAGTCTTATCATCTCTATGGCTGGTTAGTCAGACGCGTGAGTTTGGAAGGAAAAAAGAAGTGTAAAATCCTGTCATCCGAGTCAGATTTCCCTTTGAGTTCGTAGTGTGTGCTGGGCTTAGAGCTGCTGGAGTGATTAAAATGCATCAATACAAAGTTTTTCTATACAATTTGACTGAAAACCGCTTCACCGCGAGCCTCGAGCGGAAAAATACGCTTAAAGGTATTTTGATTGGCGCGCGGCTTTGCGTGTGTGCAAGTCTGACACAGAGGTAGCGCGTAAGTGAAACGGGCGCTGCGGAGCATTTCGCTTGCTGTTTGCTCCAAAATCCTCGTGCGGTGTTTGGCCCTAGTTTCAAACATGAGTTTGTGTGAATAAACGACCCTGTAAAGAACTCTTTATTGTTCTCACAATCAGTCAAGCCAAACCAAGAAATCTGTTCACCTGTCTCCAGCTTACTATGGACTGAAATCATGATGCTAACCCGCTTTTTCAAATGGACTCGTTTTCTAAGGAATTTTCAAAAAAAAAAAAAAAAAAAATGTTGCGTTTCTTTTTTCCTTGAGTATATATACGTTTTCTCCAGAGACTGTCGAAGAAAAATAATTGTGAGCTGCAGCCCAAGTAAGAAATTCCTTGAATAGTAATGTTTTTTAACTGTAAATCCTTGAATTTATCTTCTAACTCCTTTCGATCTTCACTCCTTTACATTCTGCCGTCACGTCTGCTGCAAATGAGAAAAACACTCTCTACATTTGACTTGTACATCTGCCCCCGGGTCTTTTCTCGTGCCTCTCACGGACGTCACAGCTCTGATAGATGCAGACAGCTTGCTCACTCATTGTCTGCTGAGTCTGCTCCCGCATCCCCCGAGAGCTCCATATTTTTACTGAGCTAGCGCCATGTGGGCCCCAGCTCTCGTGCCGACAATTTACAGATCGAGGGAGACTCCGATTTGTGTTGTACGAAATGAAAGAGAAATGAAATCCACTTTCCCTCTGTGCGGCAGATGGAGCGATTCATCTTTTTTGTGGGTTTGAAGTGACAAAATCAAATCTAATGAGGAAACTGGATCCGCATGCACAAATTGAATCAAAAGGCTTTTTAAATCCCATCGGCGGTTTTGTCTTGGCGGTGTTGGATGTATTGCGGGTGATCGGAAAGCACTTGTTTGTCTGTGCGTGTGTGAGGTGCTCGATGACAAGAAGCTTAGACACAAGAAGCAAGTTTTGTCAGATTGATGGGATGACGCTCGCTATTGGAAGATTGTCATTGGGTTCTTGAGCTAGACAAGTCAGCAGAGGATTAACTGGGTTTGTTCCATCTTGATTTTGTCAGCTAAAATGTCTTTGTCACTTTGTCAGAGTATTTTAGCAGATTAAAATAAGTCAGAAGTAAAATAAATAGAGCTGGGCAAGATTAGCGCAGCACCTGCTTAATGACGATTCATTAGTTTGTCGGCGTTAAGGCAAGCTTCTAAAAACATGAATGAAATCAGCCAGCGATTCTGCTGCTGTGCCCTTCATCTCCTCTTCGCTTTTATAAACAGTCCACAAACGGAAGATCTGTTTTGTTGCTGTTAGTTGTTGTACGGACAGCGGGACGGAGAAGAGTCAGAGCTCCATCTGAGTTTTTCAATCATCCAAAAAGACCCAGGAACCACAGAGATACGACCCGTTAAAGTCTTCAAACTGAGAATGACGCTAACAACTCATTACATATGCGTGGAGAGAAATGGCGTTGATCAGCCGGTGTTTACTTCCCACTGTGTGTTTAGTGAGCATTAAGCAGGTTTTAAACCAGGACTGTCCAGAACTGGACCAGGTTTTCATAAGAACAGGACTAACCAGGACTAAACCAAAGTTTGGTTTTATAAATATCCGTTCACCTAAGCAAGATTAAATAACATTCTGATCCTAAAAATATCCAAACTGACAAACATGCAAATATTAATATGTAAAACGAGTTTATTCATTGAACTACAAATTGGAAATTTTTTAAATATAATATATTTGGTGCTAAAATATGCATCTAAGCCAAAAAATCAAAAATGTGTAATATTACACACTCAAATACAAAATGTGGAACAAAATTACACTATAAAACACTATTTGGCAAAAAAAAAGTAAAAATAGCTTTTTATTAAACTTTGTGTGTAAAATGTGATTTTTTTTTTTTTTTTTTTTGTATAAATCTATACTTCTACTTCAGCACAAACTCTTAACACCACTGCTATTTCCTCAATTGCAAACGGGATGATTATGTAACATCCTTTATGAGTGTGGTTAAATGCATTCAATATTCAATTATGAGCAGTATTCTGGTATGGACAATTTTCTGATATGGTGTTTACATGCGCTCAGAGAAACCAGGATATTCAAGTTCCTGTTTGCATGTGCACTGAGAGTAATCCTGGAACACATAACTGATACAATCAACAGACACACAGACTATGGTTAAAGGTACAACAGGCATGTGTTCAAACTTTGTTTTTAAACATGTTTAAAGTATGTTTTTAAAAATAAACAAATAAAATAAGAAACACAAGTACTATTAGAAACATCATTCAGGAATGCTTTAATAAAACAAGGAGATATTGTTAAAACAGTGGAAAAATATGTCAGAATCTCTGAATAAGTAACAGTTCAGGAATTAGTTTGATGTTGGTGAGTGGCTACCTTATTTTCTTAAATGAACAAAAAATATATGCATATGACATATAGAATAAAATGAAAGGAATGTCATTGGTACAGGCTCCAGTCACCCATGACCATAAATGAAAATAACTCACTGGAAGGCTGGAAGGGCTGGAAGGCCAGATGGTTTATCTCATGTTTGTGAAATCACACATATTGTGAGACAAACCATCTGACTGGCTGCAGGTTAATTCTAACCACCAGGTTATTGAAATTACATAAGCACATACAAAGCCAGAATATTTAAAAATCCTGATTATAACCAGGTTACTCATGCGCATGCACAAACTTCACCTTACCAAACGTCCATTACAACACCTACCATACAAACACTTATTCCGCTCATCTTTTCCTTACACCAGACTCTGTATCTGCAGCCGACACATGTACGAGTGATAATGAGAACGGCGCGACTGGAGAGAGGAAATGGAGATGTGCTTGTGGCGTGGCGGAGGGTGACATATTGAACATAAGGAGCGATGGGATGCTCAGGGCCCGCACGATCATAAAACAAGCCGGCACAAGCCATCATTGTCCTGCTCCGGAGCCGGTGTGGGCATAAATCTGTAGCCTCGGGGGTGCGCGGGACATGTCACTGCAGAGAAAAAAAGCAATGTCAAAACAATGTCATCTCAGCGATTTCCGGCCAAAGTGTGAGTGTGTGTTGTAAACATGAGCGACGAGGTGCGTTTCATGAGCCGTTCAGACCTTTGTGATTGGAATTCTATTGAGCAAGCGTGTTGACTGGAGTAGATTCATGTTTGTGGTGATAAGGTTATGCAACGGAATCAGCTACATTTGCCGTCTGGTTGCTTCTGTGTAATGTTTTTTTTTTTTTTTTTTGCAATGGTCGTGTTTACATGCAGAGTAAAAGGAACCTATTATCTGGAGTTGGATTATTGAAATGGCATTTTAACTCTTTCGCTGCCAAGGACAACAATATCTGTCATTGTGCGGCCGACGTTAGCCTGCTATTTCCGTCAAAAAACATTTATTCTATGCAGCGATGTCGGGCTCTCTGATGAACGTGATGAAAACTACTGTGCTGCCTTCTTGTCTGTAACACAGTTTCTTTATGGTTAAAAATGAAAAAGACACTTGTCCTCCTTGTTTTAATCATGTAAACTTGGGTGAAAGAATATGAAGGAAAGCAACTGACATTAAGTTTGATTTAAAAAGGACATTCTCTCAAAAGTTTGCCCTATACTATAGAGGGATTAGCGAGGTAAGTTCTGGGTTTAAATCTGGTCTGGTCGTCCTTTGAAACGGGATAATTTCTTTTAGGGTAGATCTCTATGGCAACTTGCAGCAAACTCATAACCTGCTTTGGACCAGGATAAGTTAAGAATAAGTTAAGAAGACATGCTTTACTTTTTTTCATTCACCTGAATGTAACTTTTAAGGGTCGTAGGGTCAAATTCCATTCACAAATGTTGATTTAGCAGCAGAGCCTTTGTTTTCACACAGTGGAAACAAAAGTTCCACTGTGTGACAGACACAGTCACAAGGCGCTTCACAGTGACATGGTCACCTCCCCAAACGTTCATTCAGTGATAGCTAGCAGAAGTGATTCGCTTAAACATCTGGCGCCTCAACCTCCAACCACCACCAAATATCTCCATGATGCTTTACTTATCCTTTAGAGCAGAAGGACTGTAGTAAAAGTAATGTTCGGGGCTAACAGCTGAGCAGCGCTAGCTAGCGGTGCTAGCAGGCTAACATGCTAACTAGAACTTTTTGTTTATTTTGCATTAGGATGACTAACATGTCTTTATACAGTCATCACTGTGTCTTATGACACAGAGCTGGAAAGGGACTAAATGAGAATATACTCAACACAATTGTGATAATGACATTTATTTCAAAATCCAAAATTACAATAGCAAAAAACATTTTTTTTAAAGTACATCTAACAGGTTTGATTTATTTTTTATTTATTTATTTTGCTTTTTGGGACTTATGAGTCCAGTTTACAAAAGCCATTATTAAGATTATGGAGTACTTATAGTTCTTTACCAATTATAATGTAGTCTTTAGTACAAACTATCTGTACCGTATCGACTCTAAAAATGGTATCGGAACAACGCTACCATATAGAAACTATTACCCAGCATTCTCCACATTCTCCAAACTAAAACTGAAATGTTACTGCGACAACACTTTACCACACAGCTCTTACTTTCATGTTGCCTGATGTAGATCTTCTAGTGCAGTGCCAGGCTTGCACTTTATAGACTTTAGAGCATTTTTGACTGACACGGGATTATTTTACACCAGATCTGACAAGCCCAAAGAGCCGCACTCATAGAATTCTGTGCTTTTCTTAGTCTACAATATTAAACAAGGAGCACTGAGCCTCAGAAGCTGTGGGAGAAGATACACTCTGCTCTCTCTCTCTCTTTCTAAAGTGGATTTACCATTTCTCTATGCATTAAACTTGACTACTCTGAGAAAGTATATTTCTGTGCAGAACTTATTCCCTCAACAGTTGCAGCCCTGAGAGCAGGCTGGGTTAAAATAAAGTTTGTGAAGTTCTCACAGCGGGCAGGGTCCTTGGAGACGTTTTCAGTACACACAGTAAATCACGCTCTTCAACTCCACACGGCTCTCCGTTCACAAGCGCTAATATAAATGTTAATCTTTGCCTGTTACTGAAAGATATACAGTGTGAATGTTTTTTATGCATTACTTTGTTTTTCACGACGACTACTTTGATAAGGAATATTAATTTATGTGCACAAAGATATCAATACTTGGCTAAATGTAATCGATATTTTGTAATCCATGCACCAAAAAATCAATAAAAAACTGTGTAATGTACAAAAGACTGCAATGTGCTTCCCACATCATGAATTAAGTTACCTCGAGCTCACACCGCACTGGTTTCCGTTTCTTGAAAAAGTAACGAGTGACACTAACACTGCAATCTGAACTTTTGGGTGAAGTTGTGAAAACAAGACACGACAAATAGGAAACCAGGTGAGCTCTGGTGAAGTGCATCTGTTGGCTCATGCATGTTATTGGTTGGTGGGAAAACCGGAGTGCCCGGAGGAAACCACCCAGACACAGGGAGAAACATGCAAACTCCACACAGAAATGTCCGGGTCGTGCGAGAGTCGAACCGCGACCTTCTTGCCGTGAGGCCAGAGCTATCCGCTCAGCCACTGTGCTGCCAATAACTCAAATACATTGGAATTATCGTCCCATATTTACAATTGAGTGTGTGGTGAAAAGTCAAATGAAAAAACTGACGTGAAGAAAGCCCAAGTGTTCCTTGTTTACCAGTATTTCCAGTGCATGTAGTCAGTGATTGCGTGAACTCCCAAGTTGAGCATGAATAAGCTAAAAGCTCGTACCTAACAGTTTCGGCGACAGGATTCCTTCTTCCTCAGAGGTGATGTCTGATGTTATGATGGCAGAGCGGACAGCTCTTGCCTCACAGCAAGAAGGTCGCGAGTTTGATACACCGCACGATCCTAGACCTTTCTGTGTGGAGTTTGCATGTTCCTCTCCGTGTCTGGGTGGTTCCTTTGGGCACTCCGGTTTCCCCACAAACCAAATAACATGCAGGCTAGGAAACACTTGGTGACAGTTGAAGGTTGAGGCGCCAGGTGTTTAGGCGAATCGCCTCTGCTGAGCTGCCCCAGGGCAGTTTACTGTCACTGAGTGAGGGTTCATCTCACTGTGAAGCGGTTTGTGACTCTGTGTCTGTGAAATGCCCTCTACAAATAAAGATCACTTACATACTTACTATATGAATGCAATTTCTATTTGTTGCGTTGTATTTCACGCGTTTCTGTCCCAGTTCATTTTACGGTGAATGTAAAGACGTGTTATTATTCATGAAGACTAACACATTCCTAATCCTAAGCTTAACCAACTCCAAGCCTCAGACCTACATTTACCCATTTTTGTAATTCAGACCTAAACTTAGCCGCCCCTCCAAAAAAACACCTGTTTGTCCTCAACCACATCGTGTGTCCATAGCACGCCAGGAAAAAACGGGCATTTAATTGAACGCCAAAAAATTCAGAAGCATTGCCATGATACGCAATTTGTCATACATGGTATTTACACACAAGCCATGAGAACGTTGCTCTCAAACACCCTACACACAGTACCCCCACACCATTCATCTGATTCCACGAAACTTCACTGTCGATATCTTATTCAGTAAATAATGTATATCTGTCTGGCGTGCTCCTTGCTAACGAAGGTCAGATAAGCACATTTGTATGCTTGAGTTCTATTCAAAAACTCCATAGCCTTTGCCAATAGAAAAAAAAAAATCTCTTATTATACACATAGGATCTTCTGTTTTCAGACATGTGCGTCTCTTCGAGGTCCACATCTCTGATCAAATTTGAAGTATTTTAACTTAATACTGCCTTGCCGCGCTGGAATATAATCAACCAGATGGATTTGTAAAAAACGCATATGACACTCGCGGCCAATGTCCTGTCCGCCTCGCACGCACCACGAGTAATACGGATAAAATATTGCGTGGCCAAGTTGCTGATCCAAAGGAAACCGTGACATTTGCAAAGCTCAAATCTTGCCCTTTGCTTCATTACAGAGGCGTATTTCGTATGCATGCATGGCCAGCTGTGTGTGCTATGAATATAAGATAGGATATATATGTTTTTCATGTGATATATTGGCCTTAGATAAAGCGTGTGCCTTCCCACTGTTCTGCCATGAAAGAATTCTGACTTGGTTGAAAGTGGCGTACAGAAAGTGAATGAGAAAACTGCAACAAAAGATAAAATACAAATTTGTGACAAGGATATTGCATTGAAGACCAAATGGATTCATCCCTTTTTTTCTTTTGGGATATTCATCTTGTCTTCACTAGTATTAGCACTAACCAATTTTCTTCTATTCAAACAGCTTTTTAGTGAGTTGTAATTACCTTTTGGCGTGTTTCGGCTGCTAGCTTCGAGCCATCTTCAGAAGCGTCACCGGTGTTCGTGGTGACGTGCAGTTTATTAGATGTTACTTAGATGTTACTTCCTGGAGGCGTGGTCAACCCGATGTGACCTGGATCGCTCGGACTGACCACGCCTTCTGCCGCACAGAAAAAAAAAAGAAATAAAAAAGAGTACACCAACATAGTCACATTACCATACATCTGAGGCATAACAGATCCAACACAAAGAGCAATGAAAATGAATGAAAATACAATAAATCATATATAGGAGAAACCGGTCTCTCATTTGGCGTCAGAAAAAAGGAACATCAGAGTAATGAGAGAGGGAAGCCACAGGAAGGTTCACAAGAGCAAGTAAAGACAAAGCAGGACAAGAAAACCTAGCAAAATCAGATCATGCAAGAGAAACAATCACATCATGGACTAAGCAAGCACAGGTTAAAGGAGCTAAAACAACAAGTTCATACACTGGATCATCAGTAAGCGAGGTCCAGACACCATCAATCGAGATGAAGGAGCGTTCCTCCTTTCACCTACCTGGGACTTCATTCGGCAGAGACCACCGGGAGGCAGGAGGCGTGGTCAAACCGAACGACCCAGGTCGCATCGGGTTGACCTAACAAACAACACGTCTTCATGGAGACCGGTGACGCTTCTGAAGATGGCTCGCAGCTCAGCAGCTGAAACATGTTAACAAGGTGAATACAACTCAATGAGAATAGAAGAAAATTTGTGATTTATGATTAAAAACGGGAAGATGTTTGTTAGAAGATACAGTAAAAAGATGTTTGACATCTCTGGAGATAGCCATGTCCTAGTTTAGTTCTCATTCAATATGGAGTGTGCTTTTCTTGGCCAAGATCAAGTACAAGTTTAATTATGTAGCAAATTTACAACAACAAAAGAAGTGTTGTAAATTAAAAAACAATACCTACAATAAGACTACTATACACACATGGCATAACATGGTTAATATCAAGCATCCACTTCAACTTCACTTCAACAACACAAAAACAAAAAAGATATGGTTTTATTTCTAATCAAACAGGATTTATACATTGAGCTGACCTAACACTGAAAGGCAAAAGGGGTTGGAAAATGGAACTGAAGTGTTTTGTATTTCGTTCCACAAAATTAAACAAATCTAGTTTGCGGATAATGTGACCTCAAATCAAGAGTGGTGTTGCGTCATGAACCTTTAACAAAGAGGCCGTGTCCTTCAGCAGAGAGGCCAGCTCCCACCGAATAATTTGACCCTCGGGAAAATACAAATGAATTGCCCTGAGCTTTACTTGTTCAATGTAGAAATTATGTAAAAAATAATCTTTTTTTAATGGTCAGTTTAAGAGCAATTAACGTGATGCCACCTTTTTTTTCATACTTTTTATATTGTTTTTGCTCATGTATTCCTATGGAGGCTCTGCAAACCTGACAAGAAACATGGTGGATTATTTCTATGGCAACTGCTGTCGCCTCTTGAACCTTACAGATAATCTAAGGATGCATTCACAATACACTTTTGATTCGGATCAGGATTCGTTTGTCTGGATAGTTCGGTTCGATTGGGTAATTGTGAACGTGCAAACGAACTCTGATCCGGTCCAAAATGCCCAAATCTGGTTCGGTTGGAGAGGTCGGTCTCGGCTCGGATCGGTCTGGAGGTTTGTTTGTTTTGTGAAGCAAACGAACCAGAGCGAACAAAACGAGCAAGTGAACACTGACATGATCCAGGCTGAGAACACGTGAGGCTCAGAAACAAACAGCATGTGTGAGATCGATAATGAGATAAATAAAAGCAAAAACACATGAAAGTAACAGGAAGACGGGATGCTTCGGGTATAATTAATTATGATCACTATCGTTATATCACAGTTTTCTTGGTTAGTTACAAAAATAACAAAGTTATAACTCTTAGATGAAAGCAAATACAGAAAGTAACACTATCAACTCACATTATTGCGGAGAAAACGGTCTATATTCATCTAATATTTAGTTCACAGCTAAGTGAGCAGATGACATACCTTTCAGAGCCAGATTTACTCAAACAGATGAACGTTTTACTCTCACATTTGGAACAAATGCCTAGCCCTCCTCTCTCGTCTTCTAAAGTGAAAGTCCACATAGTCCTGCTCCGACACTTCATCTGTCACTCACTTGGTCCGTTAAGGTGAAGAAGTTGTGAGATGGATCCATAAAAACACAAATATAAAGTCCAGCAGCGTGTTTGTTTCTGATGTAGCTCTGTAGCCACTGTTGTCGAGAAGCCGGGTGTCTTCTTTGCTGCTGACGTACGTGTTTCTGTCCACAGCGCCTCTACAGGCAAGCAGATGTGTCTCTACAGCGCTGGTTCGATTGGTAAAAAGTTTATTGAACCGAGCAGTTTAGAGAAAGATACAATGTTGCAACTTTGGTTCCCAATCGAGCGCATGTCACCTGCAGAAAGAGACGTTGTCAGTCTAGTTAGCTGGGGAAACTTCTTTTACAAAAAAACAAAACGGGACGGACTAGCTGTTTTAATCAGGTATGAACTGGCTCCTTGACTCCTGAAGCTTCAGACAGTGTTTTTTTCTTTTTTTTCCACTTACCTGAATGTAACACGTATGAATCATAAAGACAAATTTCATTCACAAATGTTAATTTAGCAGCATAACTTTTGTTTTTTTCACAGTAATAAACTCTTGTAGTTAGCTGACAACAGTGCTTACTAGTGTTGCTGCTACAACTCGTAACAATCAGCCGCGGCTCTTTCTGCTAACCGACAAAAATTCCAAATTGGTTGACAAGCAAAATATTTGGTGCAATATGAAATGTGGTCTAACCTGTCATACGCACTTAATCACATGATCAATTACAAACACAACATTGTACTTTGTTATGTGAAAAAAACACAATAGATTAAAGAAAGTCCCCAAAGTCCTGTGTGCTCTCTGCTTTCACACTCCTGAATTCTAACCCAAAGTCATTATACTTCACCTGCTGCTACCGGCTGTTCTCGCGCTGCTCTCGTCCAAATTCAATTCAATTTCAGAGCCTGTTTCAGTGAAATGACTTTTATACGAGGGAAATGACATATTAGGCTTTTCTGTTACAGTTAGAGAGAAGGAGCCGACCAACCTTATAAAGTAAAATGGATACCTGCGCTTCACCCGGGACGTGAGTCTTTTTAATTTGTTCACTGTGGTGCTTGGTCGGTTCAAGACATATTTGAACTTGAGCTATTGTTTTTGTTTTGTTTTGTTTGTTTGTTTTTTACATAACAAATTAAACAGACAGGCAAGTTTTAAAACACATCTTGAGGTAGAATTTCACTTTTTTAAAATTTAACCTTGACGTAGGTATGATAGGTTGTTGTGATTTGTGAAGTTTAGTAGATTAACACAGCAACTTTTCCAGAGATGGACAGTATTATTAAGAGATGATTTAAGCCTAAAACTTTTTTTTTTTTTTTTTTTTTTTTTGCCAAAACATGACTTAGCCATTAGTTTAATAGGATGATAGTTTATTTCTAGACAAAAAGACAACTATACATCACCCTAGAAAACCAAGCAAATTGTTAAGTGAAATCTTAAAATCATGTTCACCGTGTGGTCTAACTACACACTTTAAGTGTATTCTATGGTACAATCCTCTTCTTGTTGAGGGTTTGTGAACATTGTGTTGTGACAGAAGCTCATTGGCAGACCTCGCTGGACTCAGATGTTGCAGCGGACCTCGGAGCTGTCTTCTGACGTTGACTCTTGGACAGATCAAAGCCCCTCTCTCCCCTCGGGGTCCTGCCTGAGGGGGACAGTGGGACATCTCTCAGCGGGACGCCTGGACAGTAGCATCTGCTCCACACACACACTCCGGCCTGTGAGATCAATGCTGCTGGACTAAAATGCTCTTCAGAACTGAGTATGGAGCAGCATGTTTTTAGAGTTTACGCTTTTTTCTTTTTACCAATTCTGCATGTTCAGTCTGGATTATTAAAGGAGGTCGTCCGAGAATGTCTGCTTTGAAAGTCTGTACATGGAGTTGGGGTACGAACAGCGGGAGAGCGCGAGTCCGGTAGGGATGCAGGTCACTAATTTGTATATAAAAGTGCAGCTCTATTTTCAATCCGTCAAAATGCCGGAGAGCCTTGAAAATTTTCCATCAAAGCAAACTACAGTCGGTAAATGACGGAAAATTGTCAGTTAATGTAACCTCTGATTTACACATTTAGATTTCACTGTAGACCTAAAACACAATTATATTTAAAGCATTTAGCAGTGAAAAAGTTGTAATCAAAATGTAGCGAATTATGAAGAAACATTTTACCTTTGAACATCAATTAGTTCACCAGTTTATTCAAATTTCAGAATGACACTCCCCACGCTTCTCTTGATTTGAGTTTATTAGTTCTAACATTAAAACATTAAGATTTTGACCTGCACTTTTCCCGAAATGAAGAAGTTGATTACACTACCCATGAAAACACGCTCCGGCCTCGGCAGACGTGCCGTTTCCATGGCAACCAATGAGTATTTTTGTCTTTTTTGAAATAATTTAGCTGAAATTGCTTTGCTGCTTCTTCCCAAATCTTCTTTTGTTCCAAATGAGCGTAAAATGGACATGTTTAGCGCAGATGGATACACCTGGGGATCGTTATGAAGCTTTTGTCACCAGAGTGAAACATGTTTTTTTCAGGTGAAGAGAAGGTCAGATGTTTGATGTGGTCTGACATGTGACAGCGTGTTTTTTGTATAACTTAAAGATAATTGTTTTTGAATTGTTTTATGGATGACAGTAGTGTAGTGAGATGAGCTAGAAACAAAAGCATGTCTGAATGGAGTGCGACTTGGCCTCAAGCTTTGCACTTGTTTGACAGTTTAAGGGTCTTTCACACCAGGCCGAGGGTCGCCCGTCTGAACTAGTTTGGCAACTTTTGCCGACAGGCGGCTCATGTGTGTTTGGTGTAAATGGGTTTATCGGGGGTCAGAGGAGCGCGGAGCACGTCGTGGAGGCGGGTTTTTGAAGACTTGCAAGTAAAGTCGGTGTCGTCAGTTGCCGCAAATGCAGCTGTTTGATTGGCCCGTGGCCACAGGAGAACCAGTGAATCAGTGCGCAGGAATATAGTGCGGAAAACCGAAAATAACGCTTACGGAAAAACAGTATTTAGCCGAGCATGGATTGTTGTTATTTACACGGGGTCAAACGGGACGTAACTACGAAGAAGAATGGCTACTATTTGGATCGAGGAAAACACGGGGAGTTACGGCGAGCGCAGTACGAAGGCTGGACTGTGGAGGGAAATATGAGTTGAGCTAAATCCGTGAGGTAAGACTAGAAACATCTGTTTGCCGTCAAAGTTTGACAACTACTACTCGCGTGCAACTTATGTTTCGTCATTTTCGTCAAGCGTTACATCACGCGCATGCTCACTCTGCATTTGTTTGGCGACTGTGGTTGTTTGGATCGTGTTTGTCTGAATGTTCTTTTACATCGGTGTGCCCCATAGAGACGTGAACAGACAGTGCGTCGCTCCTCCCTATTGACAGCGATTGGGGTTGTGTTGGTGTGAAATACCCTTAAGATTCAGGATCCGGGTAAATCATGGATCTATTTTATTAACTGTAGCCGATCAGCCCCAGTGGTCGCCCTACTGGTGCTCCGGCGAAAAAATCCTTCTACAGGAGAGAAAGCTTTTTTTTTTCCTTAGAACGCAAAGCAAACATAAACTGCTCGTGGTCGAATTTTGTGGCAATTTTTTCCTAGTTTCACATCATAAAACTTTTTTCAGGCTCAGCAGGTTTTAGTTTTGTATAAAATTGCTTTTTAATCTTTAGATTCGGCTACCACTGCTCACACTGTAACTCCTGCTCTGATTGGTCAGAACGGTCAGAACTATGGGGGAAACACAACAGTGCATATTCCATAGTCTGTAGCGCACCTAGCAAAAGGCTAAAGCTAACGGTCATGGTGGCTCCAAAGGCCAGTGAGCAAAAGCCATTGACGCACAGAACCTGCCATCTTTGATCACTGGGGTTTGGGGTGAATATATTCAACAATGCTAACGGTAGCTGCAAGCTAAATGAGAATATGTATAATTTAAACTTTGTTCTGACTTGACTTGAAAAAAACGTTTATTTGCAGAAAATGTATCCTTCTACTCTCTGCGCTAATCATAATTTTACTTTTCATCAGTACTATCCAAATTCAGGTCCGGGGACCAAATGCGGTCCACCTAGCAGTTTGAAATATAGGCAATGAACTTTGTTGTTCTCTCATTTTCAGTAGCCTGTGCATCATTTGATCCACATTCTGTTTCGACATTTAAATGGTTCAGACCTTATAGAGGGATGTTTGGTCGACGTCTTTTTTCCCCCAGCAGAGCAGCTGTTTCGATCAGGTATGAACCAGTCTGACAGACGTCTGTTTCCTGAAGCTTGAGACAGTGTTTTTTACATCCTTTTTTCCCCCGATATAACTTTTAAGAGTCATAGAATGAATTTTCATTCACAAATGTTGATTTATCAGCAGATCTTTTGTTTTCATACAGTGATAAACTCATGTAGTTAATTGACAACGGAACTTTTTCGACTTGTTTCTACTGTTTGTGTTTATGAGCGACTCTTTCTGGAGGCGGGGTGTGCGTGCATCGCCGGTGCTGATAAACAAAAAATCCCTCTATACTCCTGGTTTAGTCTCGGATCAGATTTCAGGTTTAGTCCTGTTCAAGAGGTAGTTTACATCTGATGTAAACCAAGTATAGAGTTGGTTACCCACTGCTGCTCTGATCTGTTCTAGTTCAAGTCTGGTTGTTGGTTGACGCTGGGTTGGTTTTGGGTGACTCCTGTTTTAATCTTGTTCTTATGTGACAGTATATTGATGTTTTATTTGTCGCAATGACTTTGAGATGATGATACCCTTGCATTTGTAATAGTTTAGTTTTTGTAGTTCGACCCAAACCATAGTTCTTCGAAACATCTGGCTCATTGGTAAATATAATTGAATATATCTGATCATATCAAACCATTTACCACTGCGCCAGACAATCAAACCCAATCACATCATTTAACCTTGTGACTATCATTCATTATTTAGTCTATTATCTTAAACACCACAAGTCCTGGTAATTGCTCGTACATGTTACCTTTGTTCTCACACAATAACCAGTCGTCGCATCGGCGCGTGTGTCCATGTGTGAACCGCCGTGACTAAGATGGATGCCGCCGCGAAGTGATAAATATGTTTTGTGTGGCATTAGCCTATTTGGCCCGGCCTGCACCTAATTTATGATCCATTAGCTCCGTGTGAAGAATGCAGGACGCGTTCATGTGCATCGACCCATCGCTCACACAACACTATTGAACTCTGCGGCGCTCTGACGGATGTGTTGTGTCGAATTAGCCGCGCTAAGCTAAAACAGGAAGAGGTGAACATGTTTTTGAACAAGCTTGAACGCATATGCAGATGCTGTTTTTTGACAAATGTGATTAGATTTGTACTATTGTAAAACATGTCTTTCAGGGAAGCATATGCACAACTGTTGTTTATGGGAGTTAAAAGTGTGTTGTTTCCTAAGCACAAACATCTGCAGATTGGAAGCATTATTCATATTTGTTTTATAAATCCTTCTGAATTCTACTGGGGCAAGCAATTGTTGTGCATTTCCTTTAAAGATCTGTATGTAAGATTTTCATGTCAGATTTCATAAAAATGACCAATGTGTTCATAGATACAAGGTCAACATGTCCAAATATACTATTATTTTTTTGTTACTGAAAGTCATTGTAATTCTGACTTTTTCCTAATATAAAAAAGCAATGGATATGATGTCCATCTGTTGATGTTTCCATTTGGTGTTTTGGTTCTCAAGAGGATTATCCAATCAGAAAGCATTTGGGTTGCCAGTTTGGTTTCTTTGAGCCTGAAGCTGATTTTGAACCATGAGTCAGGAACATGTTTGAGTTTGAGTCTGATTAGTCTGTCTGATTAAGTTTGATCTGATTGGTCGGTAGTTTCTCATCCTTTTGTGTTTTTTTTTTTTTTTTTTTTTCCACACTTTGGCAACCCAAGTTCATCTGTGATTGTAGTATATTTATACATCACTAGTTGTGTATCTTACATATGGTTCCTTCAATGCAAACAGTAATCCTGATTGAGAATCAGGGCCATGTATATTAGTGCTGTTTTACTCAAGAAATACTTACATTTCCTAATGTGTCAATAAGTATCAATGAATTAATGTAATAATGTAATTTTCCTGTTTCATTCCCAAATGCCCTTGTGTTTTTTTGTTTTTTTTTGTGTCTTTTTTTTTTTTTTTTTTTTTTTTGCAAGGTTTAGTTTGGTTGATTTGAAGACAGTTACAATATGGTCAAATAAAGATAAATATGACTTACTTTATTTTTACTCATTATTATTCAATTTAAGATTGTCGCTTTTTGCAGTGTTTTTTTGTTTTGTTTTGTTTTTACAGTCCTGATGTATTTCTGCTTTAGACCTGTTTCAGTCCTGGTATTTATTTATTTTTATTATTATTTATACTCTCATTTCAGATTTGGTTATCACTCATTCGTAATTGCGGTTTAAGGCTGATTTGGACATTTCGTACAGCAATAACAACAGATGGTATAACTATATATATATATATTAAAATATAAAAATTGTTTGGTCAATGTTTTTTTTGTTTTTTTGTATGTTTGCTTTCCATTTCATGTTCAAAAAAGCGAGTGGTGGCGCACAAAAGGTGCAGCGGCCCAGGGGCTCAGTCTAAACAAATTTCGTTGTACTATGTGACAATGACAATAAATCTTTCCGTTCCGTTCTGTTTGTGCAAATACAACCGGCCAGGAGTCATTTTCCTCAGTAAATCTGGCACTCTGAAAAATTAAGCTGAGTAGCCCTGCTCTAACCGGTATTTGCCTTTGAATAGAGACCTGACAGACACATGCTAACGCTCCGAGAGTGTATGTAAGGCCACGAACAGTGAAGTGAATACTACATCAGTATAGAACATTTCAATGAACTGACACTGGCTGAACCTTGGCAAAGAGTCAATTGAACAACTCGTATATATCTTTTCTTTCACGTTAAAACATTCTTTTGGGACACACAGTTCTTATCCCTTTTCAAACATCACCCACAAGCCAAGTTTACCCTCTCAGCGTGGACCTCCAAACGGCCCTAATCTCGAGGGGTCTCTCTTGGGGACTATTCAAACAACCACAATAGCAACGGCATAAATCTCTTTACCGCGACCCGCCGTTTCATAGCTGGACCTGACAGGGCTTATTTAGCTTAACTGTTGCTTTGGGGGGGTCGCTTTGCTGACACTGCCCGGATCCGTGAGTCAAATACTGGCTTTTTTCACAGTTGGAATTGGTGTGACTGGCTTGGACTTACAGTTTGTCAAAATGGCCGCCATCCAGACAGGAAAGAGGGAAGATCAGAGCGAAACAATGCGTGTTGGCCAGATGGGGAAGTCTTGTTTTTGCTCATCTGTTAGTGGCTTCGGATCATTGGAGATGTATATTTTGTGTTGGGGTGTAGATCAAAGTGAAAAGTGTGTTTTTTCTTCTTCTAAAGCTGGAGATGGTAGAAAATGTAGATGAGGTTTGCGTGGGTGGTCAAAAGAAGTGACAGACTTTGTGATGTTTTAAGCACGCATTTGTAAGCTAAAGCAGTAGTTTTATTAAAAAAACAACTATTTCATCTGTTTAAATAAAGTGTGTACATATACTTAGATCTTAATCAACAAATACTGAGTTATAGTTACTGCTTTAATAAAACCAAATGATTAAATTATATTATTTAGTGTCCTGGCTACAAGAATAGCCCTTCGTGACTTAAGACACAATTCAACATTTCAACAGCAGTGCAAAACTGTTCAAAGTGGACATACAGTGTATCCCATAGTAAAAAAAAATTAATCTTTGATTTTACCTAATCCTATAAGAACCTAATTAGAAAAGACAAAAATCTTTTGTACATAATCGGAATCTAATTGACATGTATTTTCTATTGACAATGTCAATCCTATAGATTTTTTTTTTTGTATAGGTTCTTCTATTGAACATGTCACAATCCTATTGGATCTTGTATTTATCCTATTGGACAAGGTCACAATCCGGACATTGCATTATCATAGAATTTCCGCTATGCTCATGCTCATGAGAAGAGTCGCTTCCATTTGCTTAACTGGGGAAACTTCTTTGAAAAAACAACAAAACAGGACAAGAGCAACTGGTTGGATAAGGTCTGAACTGGTCTGACAGACGCCTGTTTCCTGAAGCTTGAGTGTTTTCCCACTGTTTTTTTTTACCTGAATGTAACTTTTAAGGGTCGTAGGGTCAAATTTAATTCACAAATGTTGATTTAGCAGCACAACTTTTGTTTTCACACAGTTATAAACTCGTGTACTTAGCTGACAACAGAGCTTTTTCAACTTGTTTCCACTGTTTGTGTCTATCAGCGGTGGTTCTTTCTGCAGGCCTGTGTTGATAAACAAAAAATTCCATTGTATCACAATCCTACTGGATATTGTATTTATCTTATTGAACAATGTCACAATCTTATTAGATATTGCATTTATCCTATTGGACAAAATCCTAATGGATATTGTATTATTTGTATTGGACAATGTCAAAATCCTATTGAAAATTGTGTTATTACCTGTTGTAAATATACAGTACAGGTTTAAAAACAAATTGAGAACTAGATTTAAATCTGTAAAGTAGCTCTCCTAATCCACTGGCACATGATCATTAATATCCACATAAGTTTGGACTTCAACCATGGATTTAAAATCATTATTTTACAAACAGCAAAGTGAAACATCCAATCAGAACACTGCTTTCAGCTGTCTAGAAGAAATAAAATTGTTGTACACATCAGTGTGACTTTTGTCACGAAGTGCTACTTTTGCAGTTTACTCTCTGGTGGAAATGAATGTTTAATTATTTACAAACAAAAATTGGTACTCCAGCTTTAGGTTATTATATAACTTATATACAATTTAGTTTCAGTTTACACCTGGCTCAGTCTCATTCTAGAACATGTTTATCTGAAATGTACCTGATCAAGTTTGAAAACCACTGATCTACAAGTGAAATGTCTGCAATTTTGTGTTTGTTTTGTTGGTTCCGCTGTATGTTTTTGGATGTTAAAATGTTAATAAATCAAAGAACAACAGGCCTCAATATATATTTTTGTTAACATTATCCACCCCCAATCATTACTTTGCAGACTGTTCCAAATCTTGCCAACTGCAGTGCCCATGTCCACTAAAACAGTTCTACTTGTAACTTGTGAGTGTCATTGAAGCAGTTCTGGCTAACACATCCCTATTGTAATTTCCCTTCCATTCATCTCCATGTGCCCCTCCCCAGCGTGTCCGGCTCTTTAACCACTATTATGAGCTTTTTGTGGTTTGTGGTTTTTACTCTGAATGTCAGAGCTGCTTCTATTAACTGGAATATTTTAATTTGTCCCACAGGACCTATTGTATTCAAGTGAGGCTCCTGGATTTTTCATTCACTGTTGCTTTCGATTGGAATTCCACATTTGATAATAGTGCAGTGAAGTTAGCTTTAAAGGTGCACCGTGTAACTTTCTGGAGGTGAAAAGTTATGTAACTGTAACGTAGGAAAAATGCATGTTTGCTCTTTTTAAACAATATTCACAGCTCCACAAAAAATGACATGTTGTACATCAAATGAGACCACAAGTGTCTACTTTCATAAAAAAAACTACATTAGTCTGTTTTCTTTTGAAATTCCTTGTTTTTCATTATTTCATTAGATTTCGGTAGTAAACTTTTGAGAGAACATCTTTTTTCTATATCAAACTTCATGTCAGTGTTGTTTTCCTCTGTTCTACTTTTTGGTGAAAGAATATGAGGCACTACAAGAAAATAATGTCTTTAGGATAAAAATATGAGGTTTATATAATTAAAACAATGAGGAGAGTGTCTTTTTCATCTTTAAACCAACAGAAGCTGTGTTACAGATGAGAACTTTTCTACTTTGCAGATTCTATAGATTCAGCCTCTTTCATGGAACATAGATTATATTGAACCCTCCAAACATGAAAAATCCAGTAGTTTAACTTCCTCTGACACCTTGAGCCTGCTCACAGAAGAGAAGTCTAGACTAGCTGCATGCTCACAGTCCTAGTCCAGTAGGATCGCTTTTCTTCATTTTAAAGATCAAAGATCTAAACTTACTACACCTGGACTTACTTTTCAGTCCAAGATGTTTTGTCTGTAGTCCTTTGAAAAGAAAGCTTTAGAACCAGCTGATCACGTAAAACAGAACAGACTGTACTGGGTAAATGAAAACATTCCCCCCTCTGCTGGTGAATCAGAGAAACTGCATCATGTATTTGACTGTAGACAAAGTCACAGCCAGTCTTTAAAAGCATAATCAAAATCCAAAAGGAGTTAACATGTTGGAGTGTAGATACGTATTGATTAGTACTAAATAGTCAGGTCAGAATGGTGAAAGTAAGATGCCTTTTTTCTTTTTTTTTTATAACTTAAAAAAAAAAAAAACATTTTCCTACACTTACCCATTTCCCCTTTATCACCATCCCTTTGAATCTGACTATCTAGCATTAACCAAAATACATTTTCGTGTTGCACAAAAACTTATGCATTTAGAAATTCTGTTTCCTTTCAAATAAGTTATGATGGCGTCCTTCTATTAGTACCTTATTTGAATTAATTCTGATGTTTAATCTTGTTTGTTTTCACTGGCCTCGTCTCAGATCCTTGTTTACCTCCACCTTGCCATATTGTATTTACTTGTTAGTGCATTGCGTAGTAATGTTCTTTAGTTTCATTACCGTCCATTGGCACTGCTGATATCCTTGTTTTGTACTACCAGTTTGCCTCTGCCCACTCATTGATTCTCGATCTCGCGCTAATCCTCCTTCACTGGATTATCGTCATTATTTCTATTTATTTAGCAAAAGCTCTCGGTTTTATACAATGGACGGCTGTTGTAAAGGCTGTTTAATGAAAAATAAAATAAATAATCATTGGTAAATACTGCCATCTAGCTTCCGAACCCCCGTAACACACGGAAGAATTCAAAACAACTAGCCCACCGTAACGGCATGGCATGAAGCCGACTGCAGGACCGAGGAGCACTTGGACATGTTTTTGAGAAAGAGGAATTGTGCTGGAGATCAATAAGAGGTTCATCTGGTGATTATTTTCATTAGAAGGTAAGACTCTCAGGCCTGTCCAAGTACATCCACATTTAGACACAGATTTAGTAGCTTAGCGCTTAGCTGTTTGTCTTGGTAAGGTTTATGTTTTATTAGAGTAATAAATTGCCATTGAGCATTTAGTTTATGACAAATGAGGCCTGTAAAAAGCTTGTTTACAATTTTCTCTCACGCTAAAACAAAGCTTTTCCTCAAACTCTCAATAATCTTTTCTTGTGTAACTTTTGGAGTTTGTAAACTGATCATTCAGTCAAAAAGAAGATAAAATAGCTAGCATTTACTTTTTCATACAAAAACCTTTGTCTTCTTAAGTCAGAAAACATTTAGCAGATGTTCAAAAGAATCTAAGCTAAAAGTTTCAGCTATAGTATGCATCAAAAACCAAGATGCCCTGTTCAACCTTGAATACGAGTTTAAAATTCAAAAGATTAAAACTCAAAGTGAAGCATATATGCTTCAAAACTGTCCCAGAGACACTTTCCAACAATAATAATTTGTTATTTAAAATCTGTTGCTTCTTACAGTTACATTTTAAAATGAAGAGGCGGGGCTTATCAGTTCTGCAGTTTTGAACAGGAAGTCAGTAGAGCTGTTCCTATTTTCAAGTTGTTTTAGATCAATTTTGTGTTTTACAATGAACAAAAGGTAAATTACTGATCTACAGATGTTCTAGTTTATAAAAAAAAAAAAAACACAATAGGTCCCCTTTAAAGTGACTGTTTTTAGGAATATAATGATGACATTTAAAATGTCACTCTTCAACATTTTGCTTGTTTTCACTTCGTTTTGCTAATTCAAAGAGGTTTAGATTTTCTTTTGTACAGCAAGTTAAAGGTAATTGTACAACTGTTACCTAGCAACCAAACGTATATATACAAAAACGCATAAACAAAGTATGATGAGCACAATGTCACACTTTTTTTGTGTTCATATGTTACGCCAGAGCGACCCTCAACCAGCATGTTACTCATTATACTGCGAAACATTATTAGTCTTGATTACATTTAATTTAGAATATTCATCTTAATTTTAATAATTTAGCCCAGATTGGAATCAATTGCTAGGATTTTGCAGCATATTTTAGTAGTGTCAAGAATGTTTGACTGTTTAAAAGAAATTTTAATCAAATTCACAAGTTTCATGAAACAAGGCAGAAACACCTCGAAACAAGATACAGGTCGATCAAGTAAAACCATCTGAACCAGAACAAAATAAAGATTAAAATCAAGATTTCTAGACATTTAGCAATCAAGGATTAATTTTTTTGCATTGTAATATATAAACACCTGTTATTTTATGAAACAAAGCTCAGAACAATGATAAATTATTATATCGATACTTATAGTTTAGCCCTGCTTTAGTCCTGTTTTAGTCGTAGTTTTTAGTTCTGTTTAATCCTGCCTTAGACCAGGTTTAGTTCTGCTTCAGACTAGGTACAGTATATCCCTGCTTTAGTTTAGTTCAGCCCTTTGCCACTAGTTGGATTTGAATATAATAATAATAATAATAATAATACATTTTATTCAAAAGCGCCTTTCACGACACCCAAGGACACTGTACAATATAAAAACATCAGAGACATAAAATAACAGAATAAAACGGCACAAACTGGATGATGGAGGGAGTGATTATGTGGGTAGGATTGTCTCAACAGGAAAGTTTTGAGTCTGGATTTGAAAAGTGAGAGAGAGTCCGTGTTGCGCAGGTCAGGAGGGAGGGAGTTCCAGAGCTGGGGGGCAGAGCGACTGAAGGCTCCGCCCCCATGGTGACGAGACGGCTGGTGGGACAGAAAGCTGGAGAAAAGAGGATGAGCGAAGAGAGCGAGAGGGAGTGGAGATGTGGAGGAGGTCAGAGATGTAGGAAGGAGCCAGGTTATGGATAGCGTTGAAGGTGGTGAGGAGAAGTTTGAAACTGATTCGTTGTTTTATGGGGAGCCGGTGTAGTTGTTGGAGGATGGGTGTGATGTGGTGGAATGATGGAGTCCTGTTGATGGCGCGGGCTGCAGAGTTTTGGAGAAGCTGCAGTTTCTGGAGGGTGAAAGTAAGCAGACCGGGTGATGTTATTTATGTGAGACTGGAAAGAAAGTGTGCTGTCGAGGATGACACCCAGACTCTTGACCTGAGGGGAAGGAAGGACAGTGGAGTCACTGATAGAAATAGAGAAACTGTTTGATTTGGAGATGGTGGAGGGGGTGCCTACTAGGAGGACTTCAAAATATGGCCCTCGAGGAAAAATAATTGCCCACCTCTGGTTTAACGGGTAAATTCAGGCTTTACAACCACCTTAGACATTAACTCAGTGCAGGGATTCTGTTTTAAAACTCAAATGACTTTTCATAATTGCAACCCTGTTTGTCTCATACAGTATAAATGGCCTATGTTATACCCTGCCAATTTGAAAATTCTCTCCGATTTGAGCAAATCTCAAACGGCAAAAGTTTGAACGTGGCAAACTAACTTTTGCGTGAGGAATAGAGCTAATCCTGGTCTAAGTCTGTGTAATCTTGTTCACAGTTTTCTGACAGAGACAGTATATGCTAATGGGCTGCATTCACCCAGCTCTATAAGACTGGAACATGAAGTACTGCTCTGTGAGTCATTCAACTGTTCTGTTCTTTGGAGAAAAAGAGAGAGCACAATGTAACAATGTGGATAATAGGTTATAATATAAGATGAAGAAGCTTAAAGGACTCGGGAAAAGTTTGATGATTTGGTAAGTGAAGACTGTTGTAGGACTGTAATGTCACTTCATCTAAAATCTGGAAGTTTGTCCAAACCCAAACTTTACTTCAAATATAATAGTTGTCAGTTGTTGGTTTATGTGTAATTCAAGCAAGGAGGGCTTAGAGGAAAATAAGTTTAGAAGGTAGAATATACTTGAATAAACTCCCTGGATCATTGAAACTGTAAATCAAATTTTAGATAACATATTGTAGTTTTGAAGATTTCCAAGAAAGGCAGGGTATCTGTTTGTGGAGAAATGTATCATCGGACTGTAATCGCTGTTTAATTAATAAAACAACTCAAAAAATTGAAACTAGGAAAAGATTTACTTTGATTCAAAGGGAAAACACGCAATGTTTCAAAAACATCTCTATTCGTGATCTAACAGCAAAAATCTTTTGTGTCGACATCCTCGTCGTTACCTGTCGCATGTTCTTCAGCGTGTTCCAAACAAGCAACGTTCAAAGTTTCCTCTTCCTCTTAACTTCCTTAAGTTGATAATTCTTCCAGTCTTTGGTTCACACCATTTTTGGTCGTCAATGGTCTCTTCTCAATTCGTTCACTGATGATCTCATCAGTGTCCAAATGGTTGAGATGGTGTCCATGGACACTCCAAATAGACACCTTAAAGCATCAGCAGTTTGTGACAGTTCAGAGGTCAACTGAAAACTAGTCCTTTGGAATGGTTGTCTGCTTTCTCCAAACAAATAACTCAACCCAGTCTTACAAATGCATTTTTACATATTTGAACCATTGATTACAAATTATCAACAGTTAAACTTACAAAAAAAAAAAAAAAAAAAAAAAACTTTTTTTTTTTAACAGTATCCCACCTTAAGCCTGCTTCACTATAGAGCATTGGTTCTCAACCTTGGGGTTGTGGGAGATTGTTGGTCGCGTGAAGTTGCCAATTGAATGAGCTTTTAAGTCCTGCTACTCAGCACGTAAACTATTTATTGTCAAAGCTGTTGATGCAGAGAGTAGTTTAGAGGTGAGACGGACCAGGTTTGTGTGCATTGCACATTCTTTTTTCTTTCTCCTGACCCACGTCTGTTTTTTCAACCCACTCTGCCTCTCACAGTCTGTGCGCTGAAACACTGCATTTTGAACTAACTGTTGACAACATGTCGGCAACAATCCTGATGCAACAATAAATTAACAAACCAACGAGAAATTAGACCTGTTCAAAAAGAACATTAGCTGTTGGGGCGTCTTCCTCTGCCTGACTGACAGAAGAACAGTGACAAACTACAAAACGCTGCATGTTTTCTTGTGATCCAATAAAAATTTACTCAGATACAAACGTAGGGAGGAACTGAATGTAAAGCACTAAACTTCAAAGACACACAAGACGCGCTTTTCTGAACCGCTGACCACGTTTAAAAGGATCAACCTGCCCGAGCATGACCACGGTCCATCCCACAATCAAAAGAATATTTTTCGGCCTGGTGCAAGCGCGTGTCAGTCAGATGAAGCAGTTTCATTGTCACAAACGTGCTTGGGTCTGTTTCGGTGTCTGCCTTTTGGTGACCTGGGCCATACGTTCTATCTGAGCTCGACCCGGGTTTTTGGAATGATTGGAAATGAATTTGCTTTTTTGCTTTAAATTAGGCTATTAATTATTCGCCAAATCAATAATGTAATTAGATTTTTTCTTAAGTAAATGGTTCAGAATGAAACAAAACATGTCTGTCTTAGAAGATCCTCCTTATGCCTGTTCTGTTACTTTAGCGATATATCCCAAGTATGGCACGAAACTCATTTAGAACAATGAAGAATACCCCAAACTAATGCTTTAGCTTTCTATTTCCATGCTTAAAGAAACTGGATTTCCCCCCTTCCAGAAAGTTGCACAAGAACAAAACACAACAAATCCAATCTAGATTTCCACAGGCAGAACAAACGCAATAACAAACTTTACTCCCACAAACAAATCCCTTTTCATTCACAACTTTATTCATAGATTCATTTCATTTCCAATTTCCTTCACAAAACTGTCGCTCAGCTTTATCTTCTTTTAACTTTTCATACCACCTTTATCCCATTAATGTTCCGACGCCACACTTTGCAAACTGAATTCTTCCGTCTTTCTAAAAAGCAGACCTCCCGCTTGTTCAACCCCCCGCTGGGAAAAAAATACCCCCCAAAATATTCCAAATACATAATTCATTTTGAGCTTGAACGTATTCTCAATGACATACCGGATTTCCATTTTCTATCCTTTTTTTTTCCGAGATGAAATTATCAAGCTGATTGAATTTAAGCCTGGAAGACGCTAGCTTATTGCGCTCTTGTTTTCTTAGCGTTATTATTTTGGATTCCGAGCCGACTCTCCAGCAGACGCGACTCCTCGAGGTTCTCATTGTTCTGGGCAGCCCCATACGCGTAATTAGATGCCTTTGATACCGTATGAACAGAAGAGTGGGGCCCAGTTGGCGATGGATCCCTTAATGCACCCTCCGCGAGCTCTCAATATTGATGTTTTCTTTCTTTTCTTTCTCTGTGAAGACTGCGGTTGGGCTCGGCGTGGTGCTTGTGTCATAAAAGTGGAAAGAGAAGGGATGGGCAGGTTTTATTGTTCTCCAGAACACCTGATGTGGGTTCGCGAGGGTATGCTAATGCGGTGGAACGGTAGTTGTGAGATAAACGTACAGTGACATTTGTGGTGTGGTTAAATTGGAGTTAAGCGGGGGAAGGTTTAACGTGTTTAAACAGTAGGGTGCTGACTTTTATTTACATCTCACAGAGTTTGTTCAACACAGTCTCTGGAAAAAAAAAAAAGTTACTAAAATGGGTAAGTTTAGGACTGGGGCTTGGGATAGGTTAAGATTTGCCCGTTAAACCCAAAGAAAATGTCGCCCTGTGGCTTAGCATTTATGTAAAAAACAAACAAACGGAATAATGTGCTTATCATAAGTTTTGTATATCTTCGTCAGGGATGGGCCATTTTTATTTTCCCCAAGAGCTATCTTTGAATCCACACCCAGCGCACGTCGTGTTTGAACCGACCGGAAACCGAGTCAGTTTCTGTGTGCCTAAGCCCGAGCCCGAAGTGAGCCCGCTCCGCCCACTCACTGAACTGTGGCATTTTAATTACAGAAAAAGCACCTTATGATGTCCCATGTGTTTACATGTAAGTGTGTCTCTCCACTAAAAGCGCTTTTTTTCCCTTTCTCTCTCTCTCTCCCTCTTGTTCCTTCTTAGGAACACATGACATCCATGTCATGTGCGCGCTTTCTCTCTCTTTTCCTCACTTCCTCTCTCTTCCTCCTTGGTCTGCGGGGATGAAAGACGTTCCTTCCCTGTCTCCATGCTTATACACAAGTTTTTGCGCTGTGTTCTGATGCGGCTGTCAATCATCCTTGGAGCGCACGTGTTCAGTGCCGCTCTGCGTCTTGGCCCAAAAGTCGGGTTCATGCTCGGGTCCAGAATCTAAACTTTAAAGGGGTCCTATTGTGTGTTTTTTTTTTATATTTAGTAAGAAACTGGAACATATGCAGATCAGTAATTTACCTTTTGTTCATTGTAAAACACAAAGTTGATCTAAAACGACTGAAAATAGAAACAGCTCTACTGACTTCCTGTTCAAAACTGCAGATCTGATAAGTACCGCCTCTTCACTTTAAAATGTAACTGTAGAAAGCAACAGATTTTTAAAAACTAGTTGTTATTGTTGGAAAGTGAATATGGGACAGTATTGAACCATATAAGCTTCACTTTGAGTATTAATCTTTTGAATTATAACAAGTAAATACAGACAAGTGGGAGGGGATAGGTGGTGAGAACAGAGGATTTCTGAGCACTTGAGCTGCAGCTGAAGAACAATACAAGATTACTCCAACATGCAGGAATCAATTCAAATATAACTTTGAGTAAAATAATGATGAAGGAAGGCCATTGTAACAAGGTAAAAACTTAGAAAAAGTTAATTTGACATAGTAGGTCCCCTTTAATCCACACTAGGGTCGGATCACAATTGTTGGTATAAGAAATTCTCTATTTTGCAAGCATTGTTTGTATGTATATATATATATATATATATATATATATATATATATATATAATATATATCATTTTTTTTTTTTTTTTTTTTTTTTTTTTTGGGGGGGGGGGACTACAATTTAGATACAAATTTGAAGTGGACAACCAACAAAAGCAAGCAAAGTGCATTAGCAATGCATTCCTGTGCCAAAATACAATTCTATTGGACAAACCCTGACCATGTGCTAAAGAACTACAATTTATTTTAGCTTCAAACCCACATTGCACTTATCCCTTTATTACTGTACGTAGATTCTAGCTGCACTGTCATAATCATATTGCACTACCCTCCTATAAGGTTTATTGACCTATATTCTGGCAGCATTGATTTATATTGCACTGCTCCCTTGTCTATGTGCAAAAATACAATTTGTCCATTGCAGCAGGTTTATGTTCTTCAGTCCTAGTTGTTAGTGCAAATTCACAATCATCTTGATTCTGCTATAGTCCAAACTATTAAATGTGATTGGACAGTGGAGGAAGACAGGGAGGAGCGACGAGCCCGATCTCACTAGAAAGCGTCCATTTACCACGACATTACACAATATGTAAATTTGGTATGATTAGCACGAGTTCACAGCTGTTTTGCGTACGCATCACAGTCTCCATTCATTTCAATGGTGGTTGTTAAGACGTGTTCTTATTTATGAATATTCATGAAATCCTGTGTCTAATCTTAACCTGCCCCAAGCCCCAGACCTAATCGTACCAATTTTAGTAACTTTATGCCTAAATTTACCCTTTTCACCTGAAGAAAACGTCCCACGTGGCGGCCAATCAAAACTCGTCCTATTTTGACGCTGTGAAATCTCGTGTCATTTTAACACTTTTTCATATCGTGCTAAATGCACGGCGTAACATAAGTACTAAAAACAGCTATGAACTCGTGGTCAAAATACGCTCTTTTTGTGTCGTGGTAAAAGTACGCCATCTAGTGAGACTGTGTTGGAGCGACAGGGGGTAAGGCCTGTTGTGAGTTATTTAAGACTAGATAATAACCTTTTTCCAGTGTAATAGAGTGCTTGTTCTTAAAAATGTGGGCCTAACAAAACAGATTGAGGGCCAAATCTGGCCTCAGGCCGCAGTTTGCCCAGGTCTGATCTACGTTTTCTTCGGAGACATGGCTGGTTTGTTGGATGTGAGCAGTGGTAGAAATTACTGTGTGCTTGTTCTTTATAAATAGGCAAATCTGAGTTGTATACACTGCAAAAAGTGAATGTCAAGATGAGGTAAAAATGCTTGATTCTAGGTTTTGAACCTAATTTCAAGCATTTTGACTAATTTAAGTTTTGTTTTTTTGTAGACACCAAGATCATTTTTTTCTGGTTCCAAACAATTTTGAACTCATTTATTTATTTGTTTTTGAGTATTAAAGTTTTTGACTTGGTTGAACTTAACAAATGTGTCAATGCTGAGAACTGGCCTACTTGTCTCTAATAGGCAGCACAGTGGCAGAGCGGATAGCGCTCTGGCCTCACAGCAAGAAGGTCGCGAGTTTGATTCCCGCTCAGGCCTGGGCCTTTCTGTGTGGAGTTTACGTGTTTCTCCCTGTGTCTGGGTGGTTTCCTCCGGGCACTCCGGTTTCCCCACCAACCAATAGCATGCATGTTAGGGAACACCTGGAGGTTGAGGCGCCAGGTGAGGCGAATCACCTCTGCTTCATCTCACTGTGAAGTGCTTTGTGACTCTAACTAAAGATTACTTACTTACTACTACAAAATGAATACAAACATTGTACATATTGTTTAAGGCAAACTATTATTTAGATCTTAGGTTAGATTCCATCGCAAAATCTTCAACTACAGAGTTTTTTATTCTATTTTAGTATTTCAACATTTTCCATTCATTCAATAAAGAACAAACATGTTGCAATATTGTTTCTACTTTTTAAACATAAACAGGTCAAATTTGACGCTCTAAGAAATTACTACAAACCTACATGACGTGCTAAGCTAAAAAAACCTCAGAGCAGACCTCCCCTCTTGGTTTAAAATGTACTTAACCCCGCCACATATGGGACACAGGTCTTGGGAGGCACGCAACTTACACATTCTCAGCGTCATTTCAGAGCCAGCCTGACAAAGTTGTATTTGTTTTTCATCAACCGCTGTTTGAGTTGGACTAACGGCGATTCTACGAGAAAATCAGACCTGTCACTTTGGTGGGGTGGGGGCTGTTTCTATTTTGTGTGTGTATTGCAAACCAGTTGCCGTCCGATTTCAACTTCTTGCAAAACCTACCCGATCTCACAGAAAGTCTGAGTTGTTGTCTTAGTCAGTTTGTCTTTTTGTTAAACTGAGATTACTACAAAAGTCTCCAATATTTCATAGCAGTTAAACATTAGCTGTATCTGCAAAAAAAAAAAAAAAAAAAATCAGTCAAGCCCGAAACTGCACTCATAAGAGCTGTGCAATAATATAATCAAATTTTAGATAATATGTGACGAGTTGCTTTCAATGATTAAAAATATTCAATATTGAGTATATCGCGGATAGAAAACCGTCACCAAAAATATCTAAATAAAAATACAAATTTGAAAAAGTGATGTTGTAAACTTTCAACTAAGGACACAAAAGTCATATTCTGCAGTTTTGTTATTGATTTTACATTTGTATTGCAAAAGTTGTGGTCATATGAAAACACATTATATACTGTGGGCCAGGGGTGTCCAAAGTTTTTTTTTTCGCAGTGGGCCAATTTTGGAAACTTGAGGGCCGTATAAACACGACTATGAGGTGAATCATTCAAAATTTGGATATAAATTTAATGCACCAACACACTTTTAGGCATTACACAATCATTTTAAGTTTGTATAACATCAAAATGTTTGATATTTTGACCATTATAGAAGAGTTGCTGAAATTTGACATTAAATGCTGTACTTTTTGTAATTTGGGTCAATCTAACAGGAAGTCCGAGGGCCAAAAAAATTAGTGAAAGGGGTCGCAGCTTGGACAGGCTGTAGGCCAATAATATTTAATAGAAATTAGGATCAAGTAGCTAAAATTTGTTGTAATACAAAAAATGAAAGAGTTTTCAAATTCTACAACGTGAACGCAGTCAATTTAAATCAACTAAAAAGTCTGAGTACACGTTTTTAACACATTTCTGTGAGGAAATATCGCCAAATATCGCCATCGAGAAATGCCCTAAAAATATCGAGATATTTATTTTTGTCAATATTGCACAGCCCTACGCACTCGCAAAGTGGGACACGCGCAGTGGTGGATGGTGCTTGGCGAGTGATGTGAGTTATGTGTGGGAGCAGTACCGAGGTGTGGTGAGGTTTACAGCTGTGAGGCTGTGCAACGCAGGTTTGGTCGGCTGTGTTTACATGATCAGCTGCATCTTGAGGCCGGCTTTTTTTTTCAAACCGATTACAGGCAAAACATCTTAGACATTGCTGAGTAACGACTAGGACTCTGAGGAGAACGACACATGCAGCGAGTCTAGAAACTTAATCCAAAAGTGGTCAGAGTAAGTCATTATACTGTATTTCTTCATGTTTGGAGGGTTCAATATAGAAATATAGAATCTGGATCAGAAAGTCGAAATCTGCGTGCTGCCTTCTCTTCTGTAACACAGCTTTTGTTGGTTTAAAGTAGGGCTGTCAGTTTTATCGCGTTTTTGACCCGCTATTGCAAAACTAAAACTCTGTACGTCTTTCCATCTTCCTGTGTCTCGATAAAGTTGCGGTCACTAAATGCGATGTTTGTCCACTCAAGTTGTTGAAAATATCCAGTATACAGAATAGTCTTTCAAAACTCTTCAAAACTTTCGAAGTTCTACTTTTGGCGCCGCTAGTTAGCGGTAAAGCTTCGCTAGTTCTAACAAACACTTCCTTTGAATCCTTCACAATAAAAGCCTCATAATCTCCAGCTGCAGAAAGCGCTTTATTATGAAAGAGCAGTGTCATAAATGCTTATAATGAGTGAGACTTGTTAATACCACAATTTGGCCTAATGTTATGATAAAGCCTACAAACCATTATTTTACACTTCAAGAGAGTAACACATTCTACAATAAAATACATAATAAACATAAATGGAAGCTAAATATGTTATTAGAATGAAAATACATTTAAAATATAAAATAAATATTCATTCATTCATTTTTCATTCATTCATTTTCCACAGCTTAATCGTGTTAGGGGTCGCGGGTGACTGGAGCCTATCCCAGTGACTTTGGGCCTTAGGCGGGGAACACCCTGGACAGTGGCCAACTTGCCGCAGGGTTAGACAGACAAACATTCACTCTCTCATTCACTCACTAAATTTACAGTGATGCCCAATTAACCTAAACATGCATGTTTTTGGAGGTGGGAGGAAACCGGAGTACCCGGAGAAACCCACGGTGACACGGGGAGAACATGCAAACTCCACCCAGAGAGATCGTGAGATGTTGATATGGTCCGACCCGGGAGTCGAACCCACGACCTCCTTATTGGGAAACCAGAGCTCTAACCACCTGGCTACCGTGCACCCATAAATAAATAAAATAAATACATTTAATTAAATGTGATTAATCGTGAGTTAAAGGAACCATATGTAAGATTTTGATGTCTCTTTTTCCACACAGAACCTGTTTGTTTTGGGAGGATGAATTTAACATCCCCATTCCATGGAGACAGTTTTTCCAAACAATTTACAAATCAACAATAGATTCCTATTCTAGAATTTTTCAACTTAAAATTTTCTATAAAATCATTCCAACAAGGAAAGCCTTATTTAAATGGCACATAGAAACTGACCCACACTGCAGGTTCTGTGGAGAAGAAGAGGAAGATTTATTGCACTTGTTTTATTTTTGTCCTTATGTTGCCAAGTTTTGGATGTCTGTTCAAGCATGGTTACAGTCTATGGGTTTTTATTTTGAAATTACTCCTATAAATGTTATGTTGTCAGTGTTTGAAGGGAATTTTATTACTTTTTTGAATATGATTATTTTGTTGGGGAAAATGTTTATTTTCAAGATAAAAACTGTGTCATACTTAGATTTAGGTCATTTTAAAAATATTGTTCAAAACCAATATATATTAGAAAAAATAATAACAACAAAAAATAATAAATTATTGCTTCACAATAAGAAATGGAATATTTGCTCTGTAGAGGTAGAAGTTTAGGTTTATCGGTAGTTATCTTATTATATATTAATTAGTTGTTTTTTGTATGATGATAATTATTAGTGTTATTTTATTTTTTTTATTTTTTTGTCTAATTTGCTTTGGTGTCGGTTGTATTTGTTGTATGATTTACTTTATTATGATTATGACTTTTTATTTTATTTTTTTATTTTTATAGTTATTTTTTTTTTATATATATGATTTATGATGTAATAATTTGTGTGAATGGGTGTGAATGTGTATGAATGGTGTGTACTCGGGGGTGGGCCGGGGTATCCTGGGGTTTCTATTGTATTGATTTTATTGGACCTCTTTGTACTGAATAAAAAAAAAAAAAAAAAAAAAAAGATTTTGATGTCAGGTTTCATAAACATGAATTATATGTGTCTAAAGATACAAGATCAACAAGTCCAAATATACTTCTTGTAATTCAATGTAATTCTGAGTTAATCTTAATTAAAAAAGCAATGGACACGGTGTCCCTTTGTTGAGTTTATATTTATTATCCAATCAGAAAGCAGAATGAGCCTCACATGACTCTCTCAGTTGGGTTGCCAGTTTGGTTTCTTAGAACCTGAAGTTAATTTTGAACCATGAGTCAGGAACATGTTGAGTTTGAACTGATGTTGCTCCAGGACACAGACACAACTGACTGTGATAGGCTCATGCACTTGTTTCTACACAGTTCTCATTAGGCTCCTCCCACATAATGTTGAAAAGCAATATTTGGAAACAAACCATGACAATGAGTCAGGTGTCTGGGAAAGTGACTTTCTGGCCATTACTAATGATTTATAGCAAATCTTGTTCCTGATTGGTCAATAGCTTCCTATCGTCAATGTATGGGCCATTTCACAATCTGGCAACCCATGTTCATTTGTGATTGTAATGCCTTTTTAAAACCACTAGTTGTGCATCTTACATACGGTTCCTTTAACCCAAGACAATTATGTGATTAATCGAGATTAAAATTTTGAATCGCTTGACAGCCCTAGTTTAAAGATGAAAAAGACTTCATTGTTTAAACATGTTAACCTCATCATTTTCATCCTAATAGCTCATTGTAATACCTCATAATCTTTCACTAAAAAGTTGACCAAAAAAGACAACCATGCTTCTCCCGTAGACCGTGATTGGGACAGCCACAGTTGCCCCTCGAGGGAAAAGAAAAAACAAAAAAAATCACCAAGAGCTTGTCTATTATAACCGGCTCTGTACTCACTCCAGTCCTCCGAGCCGACAATTTGCGGCGGCCCCCTGGATTTCGTACAGTCCTGAGTGCCGCAGCAGTCGGAGAAAACAGCAAAAAAAAAAGGAGAGAGTGTTGTTGACATTTCTTGAAATTGCCTGAAAGCGTTTCGGTCAGCAGCACGAGCTTTTTTGGCAGGAGGAGTTGTACCAGCCCGAGATGAGCCAACAATAAAAGAAAGAAAGTAGAAAGGTATAATTCAAGATTTTGGCACTTTTCTTTGCTCGGGGCAGATTGAAACAGATGGAGGAGGTGTAGCGTTTTCCTGCAAGTGCATTGCTTTTGTAAATGGACTTGAGGTGTAGTTGAAACTGCAAACATGGCACAACGTCGGCAAACTTCGCAGAGGCGGGTTTGGAGTGGATGCTTCGGGGTTATTGGAGAAGCAGGTGCACTATTCGTCAAATCAAATCAAGGTTTATTAAGAAAAAATAAAATAAATAGGGGAGCATACAATTTGTTTGTTTTTTCATTTAACTTTCTTTTGCTCAAAAACAGCAAACCTCACACTTACCATTTAAACCAGATTATTTTGGCCATATTCAAACCCAAAAAAGTGGTGGCAGGCCAGACTGCCAATATTAATGAACAAATTTTGATTATTGCGAACACATATCTTTGACAGAATAAAGAAGAACACTACAAACAAAAGGTTTGCTCCACCACAACAAACTGGAGAGCGGGGTTGGTTGTCACACGGGTTGGTTGTCACAGTCACTGTATCTCAGTTTGATTGGTGCACTTGAAAAAAAGTCAGAATAAAATGTTCATTAAATGAACCAAAATTCACTCGCTAAAACATTTTTTGTAAACATTTGTTCAAGACTGTGATTAGACGACATCAAAAGAATCTATAGCAAAAAGAACATTTTCAGATGTTGAGAAAAAATGTTCTATTTTTTCCAAAAAATGTGTTGAAAGCTTATAACCATTGACTTTACAAAGAGGAGAGTCAGAGTAACAATTAGGACTGTGTTTTTCTGAGCTGGTTTAAAAATGTAGAAGAAAGCTGAGGTGAGAGTAAAACAGTCCAGTCGGGGTTGGTTGTCACATACTGTATGATTATATCTAGAACAGCCGGAGTGGGGTTGGTTGTCACACTTTTACAAAAGCCACATTTTCTAAAAATACTGTATATTAAATATTCCAATTCAATGCAGTAAATCAGTGTAAAGTTTCAACTAAAAAATAAATATAATTCTTGTCATGGGGCTTATTCTGTTCAAAATTTTTTACTATTAATTAGTAATTCACATTAAAAATATAGTTTTACATTATCAAAAATGCATTTTGTAAATTTCCAGTTGCATTTTTCTTGTAATTTAACGTCTCCTGATTCAGAAAATGTAAAACATTCTTGAATCAAAATGAAATCAAACATCAAAAAATCAAACCAAAGACAAGATACATTTGTCATCGTCTCCCATTGACATAACATTGAGACAACCAACCCAGACTTGGGGTTGGTTGTCACAGGTGAACAATAACATTTAATGATCAATAACTTTTGATCAGAATAAGACAGAGAACAGCAGGTGGATTCATTAGTTACACAAGACTTTGAGCTTTTCTCTGTTGTTAAAATGTTTAATGTGAGGTTTGATGTTTTTTGAGAAATTCAAATCAAAGAAAAAAATGTGACAACCAACCTCGTGTACAGTAACGTTTTGAGATTAAGCTAATCATTTATGAAATAAAGTCAAAGCTTCAAAAGTTAAGCATTTACTATAAAAAAAAAATCACTGATATGAGAAAAATTTCATATTTTTTTCTTAGAATAAAGTTAAGTCCATAAAAAGAAGCTATTTTATAGAGTAATTGTAATTTTATGAAAAAAAAAAACAAACAAACAAAAAAAAACTAAATATTTCAGGACTCAATCTTGGAGTCAAATGTTTGCATTAAAACACACAATAGATTTGTATATTTATAATGTTCCTTGATCCGAATTACAATATCATAAAACCTCAAGTTTAATATTGAAAAAACGCTTGGTAAAAACAATAATTTTGCTTAAGTTATCTGAATAAACAACCAGAAATGTACAATAGTGGTTATGTAAAATGATAAATTAACAAAGACCAAACAGTAGCTTTGTCACAGTAATGAGCTCAAAGTTAATTGCAGTTCTCTTGTGAGGCATAACAACAAGCACTACTCTGAGAAAAAAAACGAAAATAAAAATATTCCGGTGTACATAGAAATAAAGAGTTGCCATTCTGTGACTGGAGCAGTTGTGTGTTTGTATTTGTGTGTGCAGGTTATATCCTCTGTGTGTCTGCTGAGGCTTCCTCTCGGTAACCTGCTGTTTCCATCAACCTCAAAAATGAACACTTGACCACAAAGCTGCAAACGGCCTGCAGACGCTGGATTGGTCTCCCACTGCCCGACAAGTCCACTTCATAAGTGAGCACCGGAATGTATCAGACACATCTACAGTGGGTTTAAATAGGAATATGTATCTAAGTTGTTGCATCACTGTCTTTTTCAGGTTTCTTTAACCCCTTCTAATTACGGCATTTTCCAGACATGACATGTAAAATTGTCTTAAGAGTTTAGTAAATCTTTCTGATCCTTCAGAGCACAAGCAAATGGCTGGAGTCTTTTTAAAATTATATCCCTGTAGTTTTAGCTTCTGATAACTAACAAGCTCTGATCAGACTGAGAACTTTCTCCAAACAAAAGAAAAACGGATTCTAATTTCCGCGTTTTTTTTTTTTTTTTTTTGCAAATATAAAGATCGGTATAGCTGGTGTTCCTCTGCAAAAGCTAAAGGTAACTGAAGTAAAAATTGGTTTTAGGAACCTAAAAATATTTTTTATTATTTGTTTTGTTTTTTTATGTAGGCGGAGCCAATACAAAAGTCCTATTACAATTTTTTAAACAAAACTAATGTCGTCAAAGACCACATCAGGGTAAGACCGGTTCTAAACTAGGTTTAAACCAGGACTAATCTTGGACTAAACCAGGCCTAAACCTGGACCAATGCTATCAAAGACCACATCAGGGTAAGAACTGGGTCTAAACCAGGTTTAAACCAGGACTAAACCAGTACTAAACCAGGACTAATCTGGACTAAACCAGGTCTAAACCTGGACCAATGCTGTCAAATACCACATCAGGGTAAGAACCGGGTCTAAACCAAGACTAAACCAGGACTGATCTTGGACTAAGCAGGTCTAAACCAGGACCAATGCCGTCAATGACACATCAGAGTAAGAACTGGTCTAAACCAGGACTAAACCAGGTCTAAATATGGACCAATGCTGTCAAAGACCACACCAGGGTAAGAACCGATCTACACTAGGTCTAAAACAGGTTTAAATCAGGACTAAACCAGCACTAAACTAGGTCTAAGCCAGGAACAATGCCGCTGAAGACATCAAAGTAAGAACCGGGTCTGAACCAGGTCTAATCCAGGACTAAGCCAGAAACAATGCTGCTAAAGACCACATCAAGGTAAAAAACGGGTCTGAACCAGGTATAAACGAGAACTACACCAGGGCTAAACCTGGACTAAACCAGAACTAAATCAGGTCTAAACTAGGACCAGTGCCATCAAAGACACATCAGTGTAAGAACTGGGTCTGAACCAGGTCTAAAGTCGTCTCTTAGCTAATCAAGCTTCCACTAACAACCACACATACCATCTTAAGACTGTCATTACGCTTTTTCTACAACCTCCATTCGTTCACATACTCTTCTCCCTCCACCGTTCTTTTTGTCAGTCTCTCTGTTGCTCTATCATAATGGGTGCAAGCGATCGTCCTCTTAATTAACACTAACAAATCATCATCGCTCGCCTCTAATGGGCCCCTCTTCCGCTCGTATTTATGCAAACGCTGTTAGCTACGATCCGCGCAGATAGACCTCCACCTCGCCCTTCACTTCCCCGGAGCTTCCTTCTACATCCCCGCGCCTTCCGAGCGCATCCAGCTTTATTATCCGAGGTCGTGCCACGGGGTGCGGTGCTGGCGATAAGCATGTAAATGAAAAGAGTGTTTATTCTATTTAGCAAAGCATACAGGGGAGGTAAACAGTGGATAGAGAACCTCGGGGCAAGCTACGCCTAGCATCAATTAGCAGCCCAAGATATACAGTATAAGACGCCGCAGCCGAGAGGTGCTGTTTAGTGTGGGTAAAATACAAAAGGATGTCACGTAGATATGGATATGTAGAACAAAGGAAGGGGAGTTATAGGATGTGACGCCAAAAGCAAGGCGACAAGATGAGACGCTAAGGTAAAGTGTGCTTATGGCAGAGACTTGTAGCGCTAATTGAGTCTGGTTGTAGTTCATGGCTGTATGTAAGTAACATCACGATAAAGGTTTTGGTAAGGCATTTTGAATCAAAATAAGAAATACAATACTTTGGTTTCTTGTGATGGGGTGTGCTCATTTGATCAACAGCAGCAGAGTGGAATGGTTGGCGGTGGTCGAACGGGCTGATGTAGCTTGGCCATATAAATCTCATTGTGTAAAACGCCTTCTGATTCCGACATCCTCCAGAGGGCCGTCCTATTTTCCTTTTTGCTTAATATCTGATAAAAACAAACTAAAAGGCACCTGCAAATGTTTATAATATGAATGACTCAGACTCTAAAAAATTCAAAAATGTTGGCCCTAAAACCCTATTTTTCCCCCCTCAATTACCGTCAGCTTTTGCAATACCCCAAATATGTTCAAAGTAATGCTAAACACGCGGTCAAAGACTTACTCCACCCACAACTGCCCCTCATACAGACTCGCAAAAATGGGAGATGCTCAAAGTTCACCAAATATGGACAGTGAGCTTGTGAGTGATAACCCTAACCCTAATTGTTTCTGTGGGAGTGATCCTGACTTGTGGTAAGGTCTGCAGCTCTGAGGTTGTGCAGCACAGATCTTGTTGCTTACTTGCATGTCAAGATTATTATGTTTTTTATTAACTTTGCAGACATACATACGTATGTATGAAGCCTTTTCTTTAGCCTACACAAGCACATGAGCTTATAATGTGAGTATTCTCTAAATGTAAAAAACAAAACACTGAAACAAGTTTTAACCTGCGAATTGTTGCACCTCACGCCACTCGCTTATTCAGTTGAGTCAAATGACTGATGATATCCTTTCGCAGCAGGTTTCCAAAGCGAAGGAAACTAGCACATCCTTCCGTAGAATAGGTGAGTAAGAGAAGGCTCGCGCAAGTCTAGCACAACTTTATGAATGAAAAGTCTCTCGCACACTGTGTACTTGCAACACCAGTGAAATGTATTAAACCAATGCAATACAATGCACCCGGCCAGGGGCGTCGGACTGGGGGGGTAAAGGGTACTACTTTCCCCAGGGCCCAGGACGGATAAGGGCCCTGTGGCGGGATTCTACAACAAACTCAGGCTTGATCGAGATTTGCGTTTTTTTGGTGGTTTATTGTGACTTCCACAGTGCAGAAAAAAGTGCCAAAATGTGCCAAATGTTATTTACAGTGAATATTCTTAATAAAAGTTCATATAAATGAGAGAGAGAAAAAAATTCATATTTTGAGTAGACTTCCCCTTTAAGTCTCTCAGTTTCAAGCAGCGCAAGTTACCTCCAGCGTAACCAGATTCAGACTGACAGGCGCCCTGAAGCGCTCACCTATATACTCATGTTTGCCCCTCCCACCTTACATAACAGACATAGAAAATATTAATTACACCATTTCTACAAATAAATGGTAGCTTGTTCACAGTCTGGCATATGTACAAAGCCTATTGCTTTCATAGAAAATTATTACATTATATGATAACTCACAGATATGTACAAAACAGAGATAATTGTCTATGCAAATGATTTTTGGCTCACATGACCACTGAAACCCGCGAGACTGGGACATTTAAACCTGTGGCACGGATATGTCCGGGTTTGCCAAAACGCCCCGCGGAGGAGAGAGGAGACGGCAGCGCGCTGGTGAGTAAGACGGCAAATCTAGCGTGTTTTTAAGTTGGTAAAACCGACACTTCTAAGTGTGCACCCTTAGACGCGGAGAACACGCTGGAGAGGGGATGAAATAACATTTAAACCGTGCTGTAGTTACTATTGACCGGTATTGGCATGACGCGCGGTCGACAAGAGAAAGGGCGCGCTCGTCCTCACATGCTCTCCAGGGGAGCGAACTCAGGGACGGGCCTGCACCGTCACAGGCCCTCCAAGATCCAATAATTTTATAAATTTTTTTCTGTTGCATTTTTTTTCTTAATTTAATCTATTTTCTGTCATAATAAAATGTATAATGGTCAAGTTCTTTTCCGTTAAATATAATTATAAAAAGCATCAGAGGGCCCTTTCACCCTTTTAAAAAGATGCAAATGGTTTGATCTATTATAGTAGATGAGCGCCTCTTACGCAGGGATCAAACACCAGACCAGACGGAACAGGCTCCACTAAAGGAAGCATCCACTTCATCAAAATCTTGTCTTTCCACCAACAAATGAAAATCAGGCCATCAAAAAGGGGCCTAACTACTTTCAAAATGGCTAATAGATTTTATTTTGCGCTCTCTCGCTCTCTCTCTCTCTCTTCTCTACAGCGGTGATGACTGCACGTGTCCCCCGCCTCACCTGTTTGTCATCTATCAGTTTTAAATCCCCACCACTGCTAAAATAAGTGTGACACTCTTGTAGCACACTGTAGAAGGAGGCTAGTAAAAAGGAACTGTGAGTCACTGCAAATGCTCCCTGTACATTTCTGAGGTCTATAAATGGATGAATAAAAAAAATCACAAACTCTTGCATAGGGGCCCATCAGCAAAGTTTGTACCCAGGGGCCCAAAATTTGGTGCTACGCCCCTGCACCCGGCAACCACAGGCCAATACATTTCACTGGTGCTGCAAGTACCACAGAGAGACTTTTCATTTATAAAGTTTTGCAGTAGATGACCGCTTTCCAACTTGCCTTAGCAGCAGTGTCAGTCGGAGAAGTTTTTACAGTCCACCTCGGCGACTTGACTGTGGCATCAACTCGGTGTGAAGTGGCAAAAAGGCCCCCGAAGCAATAGATATTTTCAATTCTCACATTGGGTTTCTCTTTGATCTAGTGTCCTTCAAGGCTCAGCTCAAAACAGCAACTTAATCTTTATATTAACATAAATAAATACATACATTTAGATTCTGTTTTTCTTTCTGATTAGAACCTCTTTGTCATCAAAAGTTAAAACTTCAGTGCTTCAGCTTCACATAGACTCCAGCCATTTGCTTGTGCTCCAAAGATTTAGAAACACTCCGGGCTTAACTATTTTAAACCGGAATGATAAAGTGTTAATGTTTTACATTTCTATTCCCTCTTGCACGGAGCTTCCTCGGACAACAACCATTTTCCCCCAATAAACTACAATCATTCAGCTCTGATCACAGTCTTTGTTAGTCATCCCAATATTTGTCAAGAATGTGCCCTCACTTCCCAACTTTCATAAAACCATCCAAAGTCGGTGCTCAAACCAGACTGAGCTACAACTGGGACGCAGAGACTTTGGGCAAGAATCTGCTCGCACCAAATGGAATGTTCCTTGGAGAGCAACACAATTTGGTCATCCATCTACTTTTTACTGCCATGTGTCTTTACTCATTTACGCTTAAAAAAACAAAAATAGCAGATTGCAAATAAGGTCAGAATCATCAGAAGACAGACACACAATGAGTCATGGAGGACTGGAGAGGCTTTATTAGGCGCGGCACAGATGGAGTGAGTGTAGCCGGTCCAGCTCCACACTGTCACTCACTGTGGATCAGGAGGAGGCAGATTGTTCATGGCCCACTCAGGACACTCACATGATGTCTCTTTTTTTTTTTTTTTTTTTTACTACGAGAGCTTACAGACTAGTTACGGTTTGTGTAGGAGGGATGGAATAAACTTTGCCATTGTGTAGGGAGACACAATGAGCCACGAGACTGAGTAGACGAGATCGAGGCAAGATGAAAATGTTAAAAAATTTGCATTTTTTGTCCAAAGCGTCCAGTTTACATGTTAGGTCAAAGTAAACCTGCATCTTTGGGCGTCCAGCGAAATTTCGTCTCCTTGGGCATTGAAATTCGCTTGTTCAGGCGTCTGCTGACGCAGCGTCTTGCGGAGCGGAAGCTCAAACCTGCAGCGAACGCTTTGGCTGCCCCATCAGGCATCGACACCCGAGTTGGGCTCTGCTGAACTTCCAGCGTCTAGACGCACGCGTCCACCAATCAGACACTATGCTCCTATGACGTACTGGCGCTTTCTCATATCCGGAAGAAGAAGACACCGGCTTAACTTTTTTTTTCTTTTACTGGCTCATAAACAATGGGGGTAGACCTTATCGTGGCTGTGTTCGCCAAACCGGTCCTCTACGACGTGACAATGAAAGGAGTACAGAGACAGAATAAAAAAAGGACATTGCCTGAAGGAGGACAAGTGAGGAAGTTGGGCTTTTGGGTAAGTTATGGATAAGTTTTAAAATGTACACGTTTGCCCGCGCTTTTGATAGCTGCTTGTATAATGTAACGTAATGTAATGTCAAGTTAGCTGTTGTCAAATTTGACTTGATCCATGACCTGATCCTCCATCATGCAAAAACAAAGCACCTCGCAAGCACAGTGCTCCGCCTACGTGCGAGAACGCAGAGCGTCTGGCGTTAAAAGTGTGCACCAAAGCCTTGACGCGTGTCAGAGCATAAATAACAGACAACATTTTACGCACGTTTAGGCGAATTTAGACGCAAATCGCTGTCCGGTCTGAACGCAGCATAGCCCTAAGGCAAATTACAAAACTAGACTTTTCTTGTTTATTATGTTAGATTAATATTTATTTGGTTTAGTTTTACCTTTCATTATATATCACCTTGTATTCTTATTATTTGAATGATCTGAGTTAAATCATTTGACTAAAGTTGATCTGCTCCCCCGTGTTAAGCTCAGGCTCCGCCCCCTTTTCCTGCCTCTGCAGCGCTGCTGACAGGGACCAGGAGAAAAGGTGCCAGACTTCTGTACTTTTACAAAGTTATTCTAACTCTGTGTGGCTATATTTGAAACTGTGCTTGAATGTAAAAAACACTGCGCTGTTCCCGCGATGTCTGCACGTATATTAAATACGTATAATAACTTAAGTAACTAACTAGCAAAAAAATGCCAGTAATTTACTGTAGTAAATAACTTACAATTTGATTGGTTACAACAGTGGTACTAGTACACACTGTATAGAGGATATCATATACTTACAGTATACTACTGTAACAGACACATTTTATCTACAAAAACAAGACTTTACCACATTTTTTAAAGTGACAACAGCACCACATAATTCTGTAGTAGAGGCCTACCAAAAATGTACACACAGTTTACAATAAAAAGAAAAAAGCAGTATTTTTTTTTTTTTTTCGTATTTGTTTTAATGAAAAGATGTCAACTGTCAAGCTTATAGCTAATTACAACTGTATTATAGAAGAAATATCTAAGTTTTGAACTATACAGAATTAATATTATTTACCTAGGTAGGTTAAATAAAAACTTTTTTTTTGTTCTACTACACACTGAGATGATTGTAATTCTTTGAAAACATTTGCTAATATTAGTGTGTGTGTCATTTAATAATAATAATAATAATAATAATAATAATAATAATAATAATAATAATAATAATAACAATAATAATAATAATAATAATAATAATAATAATACTACATATAAATAATAATTATAATAAAATAACAATAATAATAATACATTTTATTTGTAATGCACTTTACATTTCCAAGAAATATCAAGTAATATTTTCAACTGCAATTAAATGGAAAAAACAAAACAAAAAACTATTAGGTTTGTAGCATTACAATTACAACAAATATTTTACAAGTTAATTATTTCACATATAATGTATTAGAAAGCTTATGGAACTGTCTCAGTGGATGACATCAACAGGTTTAACCAATCACAGCTTACGGAACCCTGTTACCCAGTGACAGCGTGTGGAACCACTGTGTGGTCCGTTCACTATAGAACACCTCATAATCATTTGTCTCTCAGTCAGTACAGACACGTTTTGCAGTCTCTGCCACGTTTAACGCATTTTCAGCCCAAAGCAAAGCAATGGCGCTACAGAAAAGTTACACGAGCGACGGCCTACGAGTGCGGCTACAAGGTTTGTGTTAGACATGTTTGGAACACTTTGAACAAGCTTCACCGGCTCACATAATGAACTGAGAAGACTCAGTTTAATGGACTTAAGTTACAGTTTAGTTTATTTAAAGTCACATTACTGATCAAAAACTTACACAAAGAAGAGTTAAGAAGCACGCGGGGTTAATGTAAACGTCTAGTGTCATAATTTGAAAGGAAATTTCTGATTTCTGCAGTTTGAGTCTTGAGCAAAAGAATCAGACCAACATAGCTTTGGTTATTTCTGGCAAACAGCCTTAAACTAATGACACAAGAAGAATAAAACATTATGGAAAGCTAATGACTTAAACTGATCTAAAACATACAATTTGTTTACAAGTTACTCAAGTAAGTGTAGTAACAAAAGCAATACTCACTTCTTGATCTAGTGGTTTGTCACAGTTAAACAGCTTTCATCATTAAAATACAGTATATTGTTGAATCTGATAACTATTGATGGAAAACACTTGTTTATTGATGTAAAACATTGTACATTGACTGAAATGCTTGAACATATGTACGTAAGACTGACACAGTTTATTTACAGGAGCCGTCACTTCGCTCTTTGACGATGGACTCAGAGGTCGCCGAAGAACAGCCAACGATTGTGCGACCTGGACCGAGCTCAGAAGATCTGCTCTGGCCGGTCAGAGCAGGAAACGAAAAGCCTCCGATGTGGAATTCAGAGGAGACGAGGCCAAAAAACCTCGTCTTGAACCTGTTGCACAGAGCGAACTTCTCAGGACACGTTCAGCCAAAGCAACAGGTAAGTTACAGAAACACATTGAAAGATTAAAACTCTTATGAATCAGCACTGACGTAGAAACTGTTTTTTGTGTTTAGACTCTTCTAATTCTGTTGGGGAAGATGGTGAAAGAGGAAGAAAAAGGAAATCCAGCAGATCACCGTCGAGGCGTGAGACCAAAAAGTCTCGACGTGAACTGTCTGCAGAACTAACGGCAGAAGTTCAGCTGGAAGTGGAGACTGAAGAAGAGAGGAGGGACAGAGAGAGCGAAGTCAAGAGGACGGAAGCTCTGAAGAGATTGGCTAAACCAGGAGGTAAGTTACAAACACTCAAATTGTACTAAACAGGACTATCCAGACTCTAGCACTGCACCACTGTCCAAGCTGTGGAGGGCCAAATGAAATCATGTTTGACGATGATTGCCAAAATGTAGGTTTGTGCAAAATATCCATTGTACAAAATGTGTTTCAGTCATGTTAATAACTACTGTTACAGCCTCTGTTTCTTCTTTATTGCTCCACAAATTTTCCAAACCAGCTCTAAACCAACATTAGACAAGGACTAGACCAGCACTGAACCAATTCTACCAACTTCCAAGTCACATACAAAGCTACAAGTTACACCAAAACTCAACGAGGACCAAATCAGATTCAAGGTAAACCCAGAATATATCCTGCAAACAAGAAAAAAAAAAAAATATTTGCAACATTTTGGAAGATGGCTTGAGGACTGATTTTTCCCCATCGCCCTGCTCTAGTCGGAATAAGGCTTTCGACTAAAAGGAGAGCACATTCAGTCAAGACTAAAACCTGTGAATCAACCAATAAACTAGAAGTAAACTAAATACACTTCACCACCTGACCTATGTGTTCTAACTGTTTTGATTGTGGACTGTTTCTAACAATCTTCTTTGTTTGATTCTCTTAGATGAGGCAGACTTCAAGTCCAAGTACCTGCAGCAGGAGGAGCTGGGAGAGGGCGGCTTCGGGTCTGTTTTCGCCGGCGTCCGGATCTCAGACCAGGAACCTGTAAGACATCTTTTATCATTTACATAAAACCATGACTTTGAGCTCACAGGTCCACAGATCTGACTTGTAACTTGTCTTCTTAGTGACATGACTAACCATACCTGAAACGCTGAAGCTATTGTGGAGAGAACTTGAGTTGGTTTGTTTATACTTAAATATGAACTTTGATATTGACACTACTACTGTATCATCAACTCAAATAAATAAACAAACGCTTATGGACAAACTTACAAATTACGGCTTAAATTCCCATATTTTTAGTTTTTTATTTCAACCTAAATATACATTTGAAATTCGATTAAATAACTTACTAACTTGGACTTGAGTCAGACTTGAATGACTATTCTGATGATTTGAGACTGACTGATAAAATCTACTTGAGACTTAATTTGGACTTGGAGGTCAGTGACTTGAGACGACTTGATAAAACTCCTAAAAAAATACTTTTTGTAATTTTAAATTTACAAAATGCAACTTGTCCTTCCTCATTTTTTTGAGACCAGAAATATGTTTTAATTGGAATCATTCATAAAAAAAATCTATGAATAAAATATGTTATTTGGTGGTTTGATTTAATGATTTGAAAAAACTTGAAATTAACAACAGAGAATTTGAACTTGACGTGGGACTTAAAGGTGCACTGTGTAACTTTTTGGCCAAAAATAGACTTACATAAAAGCATAATTTTGACATTAGATTACTTTGTTAAACAAAATAAATACACACAATCTGTGTTTTTTTTACTTTGAACAGGCTTGCATGACTGCAAAACAGACTCCTATTTGCCCTGACAGGCCGTCATCTTTGTTTCTACAGAAGAGTGGTTACTATAGCTGTCTTTTTTCACATTAATGCATAACATTTATTTATACTCAGAATATATTCAGAATACCCCAGAGTATTGACCCTATTTTGTCCCGCCCACTTGGCTTTGAAGTGCACTTCCTGTTTAGCTCTGTTAAGGTAGCTAACGTGTTTGTTTGTCTGTCTTGTGGGGCGATTTTAATTAAATATAATGACAGTTAAAATAAACCCATCGGCTGAAATCTACAGGCTAAATTTAGTTAAACAGGAAGTACATGTCCTAGAAAAGTAGGCGGGACAATAGGGTCAATAGATTTAACTTTCTATTTTTAGTGAATTGTGAGGTTTACTTTTCACCACCAGAAAGTTACACAGTGTACATTTAATACTATAAAGAGGCGGGGCTAATATATAATAATTGTTTATACATTTGAGAAAACATAAAATGATGCTCTACTTATGTTAAAGTACAAAGTTCTAACTCTGTGATTTGTGATTTTCAGGTGGCCATCAAACATATTCGCAGGAAAATGGTGCAGTTTACTTCACTGGTAAGTACATTATTTGATGTATTTATATTTTACGTTATTTTTTGCAAAAGTAATAGCATTAGCAAATTACATGTTATTATTTTGAAGGTAGAATCCATTTTCTACCTTCAAAATAAAAAAAAAGTTACTGTTCTTTTACTTTTGAACAAAGATTCTAATCCACCAAAGTCAAAATTAGAAAATGTAAAGCATAGCAACATTTATCGACCCTATTTTGTCCCGCCCACTTGGCTTGGAAGTGCACTTCCTGTTTAGCTCTGTTAAGGTAGCTAACGTGTTTGTTTGTCTGTCTTGTGGGGCAATTTGAATTAAATATACTGACAGTTAAAATCGACTGAAATCTACAGGCTAAATGCAGCTAAACAGGAAGTGCATGTCCTAGAAAAGTAGGCGGGACAAAATAGGGTCAATACACACTTTCTTTCAATCACTTGACCAACAAAAGACACATTTAGAATCAATTGGGTTGTTGTATTTACCATAGTGAGCATTTGTATTGTTGACTTTAAAAAAAATCAAGTCAAAATGTAGGATTATTTCAGACGATCTGTTTAGATTCAGTTATTTTACTATCCCATTCATAAATAGAATTTCTAAAGACACTGTTTTACTTGTAGCCAGCCAAAAATACAATGAAACCAATGTAATATTCTGCATCATTATATTTGCAACTCAATCTAACCCTGAATTTTGTTCCTTTTTTTCTTCTAGAGCCCTCATCTGACTGAAGGTCAAAGAGGAGAGGAGGTTGAAGTGCCCTCGGAGGCTCTTTATATGGTCAAAGCTCAGGACATTGGACAGGGCTCCTCTGTGCAACTCCTGGAGTGGTTCAATCTAGAAGATGAGGTCATTCTGGTGATGGAAAGACCCACTCCATCAGAAGATTTGTTCAACTTCTGCTTCAGGAACTCACCGCTGACGGAAAGCGACGCAAAGGTATGTAAAAGTCCTTGTAGAGTTAGTTCAGTTTGAGTTCTGGTTCATTTCAAGTCTAGTCTAATGCTGCGTTCACACCAGACAGCTTATTTGCGTCTAAATGTGCCTAAACGTGTGTAAAATTTCGTCAGTTATTAATGCTGTTGGCGCCTCAATAAGCTTCCAAAATGCTCTGATGCGCGTCAAGGCTTTGGTGGACAAAAAGACACTTTTAACGAACCAAAGATTTGCTTCGAGCTCCCGCTTGTTTGCAGGCTTTGTTTTGCTCATAGACGATCACGTTGAGAGAGAGGAGGGAGGGAGAGAGGCTAACTGCATTTATAAAACGGAGCTTACCCGATCACACAACTTTATCCTCCTCCAGGCAGTGTCTTTCTGTCTTCCTCGCTCCTCCCGTCGTACAGCAGGTTTAAACACGGCAACGTGCATTTTTAATAGATCCATGTGAGCGTGTTGTGAGTCCAGATCGTGTCTCGTGTTGTCTGTTTTGCCGTGTCTCCAGATTTTCAGAGCAACGAACGGCCAAGTCTTTGAAAAAAGCCCCAAACAGCATATCACGTGTCACAGGAGTGTAGTCTCTGATTGGCTGACGGCGACTTCCAACGCGTGAAAGATGGATTTCCACTCGTCGCAGTCGCAGGATTGAGCGAACTTGCAGCCGTCGCAGCTTCGAGCTTCCAATCCGCATAGACACTGCGTTTTCAGATGCCCCAGATGCCAATACGCGCAGAAAACTCGCTTGAACGCTCAAGGTTTACATTGACTTATCATTAAAAAAGACGCTGTCCGTGTGAACGTACCATATAGTTTGTCTACATGTAACACTGAAGTTATTGTTGTATTCACTCACAATCTCAATCATAAAACTAACACATTTTCTTTCTGTCCTGTAGGTGATGACGAAGCAGCTTGTTGATTCTATGGTGGACCTTCACGCCAACGGAGTTTTCCACAGAGACATCAAATTGGAAAACCTTCTGGTCCAGTCCACCAAGTCCGGCCCCAGACTCCGGATCATAGACTTTGGCCTCAGCTGTGAGGACCAGCCTGAGCCCTACCAAACATACAAAGGTAAGCTCTCTAAACAAAACACTAGTTTTGTAGTTTCTGCTTTGTAAAAAATACACAAAGTGCTTAGTCCAATTTTGAAGGTAAGAATCTCAGAACTTGACTTGGAGCTTGTGACTTGAGGTTCAAACAAATTACTTTTATGACGTTTTGAGGTAACTTGCTTTGCTTTTTTTATTTTCAAAGACTTGGTCGCTTGTTGCTCTCTGAAAATCTGGCAACCCTGATTTGGCGATATTTGTGGTTTTCACAGAATCTGAAGAACATCTGGAGAGACCTCCGCGATACCATTGGGCCGTCCAAGGTGATGTGACTGGAAGAGCATGCTTGAACTAAAACAAACCTTGCAGCACCAACAAAGTATTTGGGCAATTTTTGCAGACTAATGACTATTTAGTCTTCAAAAACCCTCCACGGATGCATTTGAAAAAAACTTTTGCATTTACAACCTTCACGGTTCAAATGCTTCGACTACAGCTTCCGACATCTTTCAATCTGACATGGCCAGGTTAGACTGGGACATGACTGACCAACTCATTCATTTGGGATCAGAACAATTTCAGTTGAAAAATATACAGAAATCTTGATATTGAGTAATGTGGTATGGTACTTGGAAAAAAAGACACTGCTTGGAAAAGTCAGTGGTCCGTTCACTGATTTGGGACTTGACTCACATAATTTCGCACGATTGAAAGCACCTGAATATAGCTGCACCATAAAACATTATATGAAACCTATATAAAACATTTATATGGGTCTCACTTGTTAAGTAAGACAATGAGAATGAAAAAATAGCCACACTATAAGACAACAGAGTTTATGAAAAGTATTCGGGGTTATAGGAATATTTTTTACTTAACTTCAATGGCCAATCCACTAACATCCAATTTTCTGTTTGTTTTGATTTCAGGGACAAGATGCTTAGCCCCTCCGGAGTACTTCCTGGAGAAAACATACAGCGCCGGTCCTACCTCCGTGTGGCAGGTGGGGACGGTTCTGTACGAGATGCTGCGCTCCAAGGAACAAAAGCAATTCCTCACTCCGTTTTTTCTGCGAGGGCAAATCCATGCTCCGGTCGGCGTGTCGAAAGGTACGTAGTGTTTAGATGTTAGCTAGGCTGTGTTTGAATAAGATACAGGTGGAACCCTCGATGTGCCACCTTCTGGAACGTTCCACAGACATGAACGCATTATATTTCCTTGGAAAGAAGCATTATCAGGGTTTGTCTAAGTTTGGAAAGGTACATTACATACATTATCAAAAAGGAAGGCAAAATATGCAACAATTGTGTAATCTGCATTGATTGTAGTGCTAAAATAACAAAAAAAGTTCACTCATTTGACAAAGACACACTATTTCCAATGTTTTAGACCAATGAGACTGCTTTCCAACCCTATTTGATTTGTTCTCGGTCAATCATCCCTTTCAGTCAATCTCTGAACCAGAACAAGAAAACTTTAAGTCCCATGCAAACATTTTAAAAAAATAAAAAAAAACATAAAAAAATTTATTTTTAAACCTCCAGAAACCCTCAAACTAATGGACAGAGAACACTACGTAGATGCTTTGGTTTAGCTTTCACATGAGCAGAAACAAGCTAAAGTTAGTGTGGTGAATTCTTGAAACGTTATGTTAGTTAAGTAAGTCTCAGTCAATATTCTTGTGTTATTTGTAGCTAAAACTGTAAACGACTTAATCAATCACAGTCATTTAACCCAAATATTATTGTGTAGTCAGTGTTGTGGAACATTTCAGACAAAAGAACACAGATATTACTATTATTTCATACATCATCACAATGCAAGTTATAGTATGAATCTAACACTGTTTTCTGTTTTGTTCTTTTTTACAGAGTGCACCAACTTCCTCCAGGCCTGCTTCACCAAAGACCCACAGGAAAGACTTAGTCTGGACCAGATGAGCCACCATCCCTGGTTCAGCTCATAAAACCTGGAGAGAGAGAGAGCTGCTGGTGCTCCGAGGACACCGATTTTCACACATTGGCAGCACGGTGGCAGAGCAGATAGCGCTCTGGCCTCACAGCAAGAAGGTTGCGGGTTTGATTCCCGCTCGGCCCAAGACCTTTCTGTGTGGAGTTTGCATGTTCCTCCCCGTGTCTGGGTGGTTTCCTCCGGGCAGTCCGGTTTCCCCACCAACCAATAACATGCAGGTTAGGGAACACTAGGTATCACGATTCATGCACGCTGTCTATTGCCCTACAATAGACAGAGTGCATGCCCTACAATAGACAGAGTGCATGCCCTACAATAGACAGTGCGCGTCCTATAGACGTGCACTGTAAGCGTGCTTTGCTCTCAAAGGCACTGTTTGGGGACTGTATCACATCGCAGCATTCACAGGCAACAGCACAGAAGCTCTTTTAGAAAACTTTAGACAGTTTGGATCATGCAGGGGAAGCTGACCTGACGCTCGGACGTTTCTCCAGGTGAGGATTTGACTCTTTGAGCTCGTAGTTACGATGATAAGTTTGTTCACGCTGGAACGTCATTTGTGTAGTTCAGAGATGTGTTTGAGGAGTGTGTTGTGACTTCTCTAGAGTCCGGATGTGTTTCGTGGCTGTTGGCTCTGGAGTCCGTGTGATCCGTGTCTCTGTGGTCGACTGTGGAGCGACAGCGGGACGGGCAACGTGCCAAAAGCAGAGCAGGCGAACGCGCACAGCACCGTCCCTCTTTAAGCAGTCACAAAAACGACTCTCGCTGTTGTTCTCATGGTGAATCATGTGTTCAGTGCATTAATACCTGTACAAGACACTGTGACTGTAATTGCATTTTTCCTTCTTTACACCAAGTTGTTCAAACATTCATGCGACTGGTGAGAGGCTCTTGGGCATCTCCAACAGCCCATAGTCACAAAATGTGACTATTCATCCCAGTAGGCTTATTTCACGCTGCAGAGTCACTGGTTCATTCATTCTCTTGGGGAATTAGCTAAAGCCAGCTAGATAGTCATTGTCACAGTGTTAGGACCTTCACATGTGAGGTAAGTACTTCACCTGTGATAGCCTCTGGATTTTCCCTAGTGAAGTGTTTGCCTCATATATGAGGGTCTTAACATACGGCAAATGATTATCTACTTTAGCGGCTCAGCTAGTTCTCCAGGAAATGAATGGAACGATAGTGAGGATCCACAATTTTGAGACAACCAGCGTGAAAAAAGCCCACACATCAGCCTTCCAAAGCTCTTGGAAAACTTTCCACTGCTGATGTTGTCAAGGCTGTGCTCTAACTAGCTCCTATACTTTAAAAGCCTTGAAAATTCTTGAAGAAGGAAGTGCAAAACACATGCGATTACTTTAGGTTACAATGTTTAATCGCTTGGAAGCCCTAAAACAGCCAACCACAGAGCCACGAATCACACGGAATCCAGAGCCGACAGCCACTAAACACATCCGGACTCTAGCGAAGTCACAACACGCTCCTCAAACACATCTCTGAACTACACAAATGACGTTGCAGCGTGAACAAACTCATCATCGTAACTACGAGATCAAAGAGTCAAACCCTCACCTAGAGAAACGTGAACCGCGTTAGAGCGAGGGACCACTGTATTTCAACAAACAGTGGCATTATATACAAAAACAGTTTAATCGTGACATAACATCACAAAAGCAGCTTGTCCCAGGGATGAGCATACAAGTTTAAATGTTGCAGCCCTACACTGGTGCTCCGAGGACACCACAGCGAGCCGTTAACACCAGCAATAAAATATACTCCTAGCTTCAGCAAATACTGTATGTGTTTATGTATACTGAACAAAAATATAAACGCACGCACACATTTTTTTTTGGTATTTTCATGTCATAGAATAGTACAGGGGTGGTGACCTGGTCGGAGTCATCTTTGAAGAGCCGCACCATGAATCGACTTAGGCAAGGCAAGGCAAATTTATTTGTATAGCATAATTCTGAGCTACTCAAAGTGTTTTACAAAACTTACTGCCACCACCAGGGGGTGAAATTAATTTTGATTGAAATACATTTAGACACAGACACTGTCAGCCTTTATTTTTTATTATTATTATTATTTTTATTTACCTTTATTCAACCAGGAAAGTCTCATTGAGATTCGGAGATCTCTTTGGCCAGGACACCCTGGCCTCTATTAAAGATATGTATTTAATATAACATGGATCCCAGGAGAATTTTTTAAAATTCTGTGCAATTTCCTGCTTTTTTGTGAAATTTAGATGTGATATTCTTATTATGTGATGAAATTTTACCATAATTAAAAAAATACATGAGTCATTTTATTAACTCTTTCCCTGCCAACGACGTAAATTTTCGTCATAACGAACCCAACCGTAGCCTGCCAATGACGGAAATTTTCGTCATAAGCTTTTTTTACGTGCGGCGATAGAGCGCTCTCTGGTGCACGTGTTCAATTAATCAGCATTAAAATAGCATGATGCAGTTTCATATATTCACCACCAGAAGGCAGTATCGCATTAGCACAAGAGCGCAGCGGAAGTCAGACTCACGTGTTGTTCTGTTTACATTACGGAGCGCTGTTGCCTGTGTACGTGATCATCCGCCTCTAAAGGATCGGTTTTCATTATCAAACGGATTACAGGCAACACATTTTGGACTAAAAACATTGTTGAGTGAGTTTAGAGCAGATATTTGATCTTTAAAATGAAGAAAAGACGATTCTACTGGACTAGGACTCTGAGGAGAACGACATATGCAGCGAGTCTCAAGAGAAAAACAAACTTCTTCTTCCGTGAGCGAGCTTAAAGTGTCCGAGTAAGTCAAACTACTGTAATTCTTCATGTTTGGAAGGTTAAATATAATCTATGCCCCATGAAAGAGGCTGAATCTATAGAATCTGTATCAGAAAGAAGAAAACTGCTGTTCGTCTGTGACACAGCTTTTGTTGGTTTAAAGATGAAAAAGACACAAAGTCCTCATTGTTTTAATCACGTGAAGCTTGTATTTTTATCCTAAAAATGTTATTTAATTGTGGTAGTTCATTTTCTTTTACCAAAAAGTAGTACAAACAAAAATACCAGTGACATGAAGTTTGATTTAGAAAAAGGGCGTTATCTCAGAAGTTTCTCGTCAAACGCTGAAATCTAATGAAAACAACGAATTTCAAATGTCTATAAAAAGAGAACGGATTAATGTAGAATAACAATTCTTTTTTTAAATGAAAGTAGACACTTGTAGGTCTCATTTGGTGTACAACATGTCATAATTCTAGTTGCACAAGGTTTTTGGTGGAGCTGTGAATATAGCTTAAAATGAGCAAAAAGTCCTGGCAGGGAAGGGGGGTCAAAGTCAGAATAGGGCTGGCAGTGAAAGAGTTAACAATATAATTATTATCCAATTCTAATATAATACATTTTTTCTTATGTTTAGTATCACTTTTACAAGTCCTGTGTCCTGAGACAATGAATGAAATGCTTCGCAGCGTTTTGTGAAAACACCACGCGCGCGCCCCATTGAAATGAATGGTATTTTTCAGTAAAGGCGAAAACAATCATAACTCCTTGAATCTGAGGTCTATCTTCGTGAAATAAAAAGTGGATGAAAGCTTGTGAGTAGTAGAGACTCGCTGTGGACAATCACAAGACTCAGGATTTCTACATTTTATCTTAATTAGGCGGGATCAGCCATGTTACAGCAGCAGCTTTACGCACATGCGGCTCTCTCTCCCTCATGTCGGGTCACAATTTAAGTGATGTGAGGCCGGTTATAAGGAGCTGGGAGTGGGACAGACCCATATATGAGTCTGGGGGCGCAGAACAGCATCTCACACACTGCTTTGACGCTGCACCGACAGTTGCGTTCTTTCGAAGGAGTGAGGGAGAGAGGAAAAGAGAGAGAGCTTGTGGAGGTGAAAAATGTTTCTGAATGAGCCAAAGAGCCACACTCTGATTGGCCAAGCATGCGGCTCGTCAGGTACCACAAGAGGACATTGTAACATCCCTAAATTTAAAACTGCCCTAGCCCAATCCTCTTTTTCAAATAGGGCTGTTAAAGAATGGAACAAGCTCCCATCTGAGATTCTGAGCTTAAACAGCCTCAACATATTCACCACAAAGGTGAAAGCATGGTTTTTAGAGGCCAAACATGCAGGCACTTTTAGGAGAGAATGTGAACTGTTGTAAGTTGTGAAAGCGAACTGTTATAAGATGTGAATGTACATATTTAAATGAACGTGTTTTTGACTGGGTACTTCTTATTGCTAGAAACAGTGAGGATATAATGTGCATTTTAACTTGTATTGTGCATATGTTGACCCCTCCCCCTAAGGGCTACAGATGGAAATTAGCTGTGAAGCTAGAATCTGGTACAAGCATCTTTGCCATTGAGCGTAATGTAATTGTACACTGTCCTAAAAAATAAATAAATGAAATGAAATGTGAGCCACCCCTGATATAGTACATATCCCAAAATAACAGGACGTATTTCTTAGCAACTCAGCTTTAATTTGCGACCATTGTAACCATAGTCCTGCAGCAATGGCAACAATGAGGGTCAATCCTCCACATTACACCTTACTACCATGCGATTACATAGATATTACCATGTCATTACCGAGCCGTAATGTAAAGTGCTACCCATATTTTCAAAGAATCAACTATTATGGCGAGCCCAATGCATGTTTTTTTGTTTGTTTGTTTGTTTTTGTCTAGTGAAACAGCCTTAAATAAAAATCATTCAATCTAACTCTGTACAGCATGTTGATTACAAACGCACATGTTTGCACTAACGAGTCTCTTTATTACCAGGTACTTTAAATTTAATTCCGCTTGATCATTACAAATTAATTCACAATCAAGCCAAGATAATACAGTGCATTCTCTTCACATATCAAATTTGCTCAATGAATAAAACATCGCATACACATCGCCTTACATAATTAAAACAAGAATCTACAAAATTAGCCATACGAAAACACGTTTTAATCAACATTCATGAGTACGCTTTTCTTTCATTCGCCCAAAACGAACCACACGTAAAAGGTCATTGTGATTTAAATGTAATTAAAACCTCCCAAATGTCTGTTTTTTGGAGCTGAAACATCCCTGAGGACTTATTAACCGGAGACACGGACAGGAAGAGCCCTCACCCGCTGGTCCTTTTGTCTAGACGCCGCGGTAGGAGCCAATCGAACGGATCAAACCGATTTACCACTTCACTGATACTGATCAAAGCCCTGCAAGCTCACATTCGGCATAAGGGAAGGCGTGTCACGGAATTAATTGGGAATCCATTGGGAGCGAGAACAAAAGGGTATGATACAGTCAACGGGAAAATCTCCAAACATTTGAATATCAGGGAAAAGTTGGACATTTTGGTCACTCATTGGTCATAAAAAAGGTGCAGCAGAGTGGTGTTCTAGTCTATGCTCCAGATGCCTCCTGTGACAAGGTAGTCTGGACTTGCTCAGACTTGAAGATGAGGTTAAATAAATCAGAAACAGTGATTGATCAAGCATGTCAAAGCAGATTATGAGTAAAGCTAATGAAAAAATTGTCCAGAGCGTCCTAGGTCCTTAGACCCTGCTTCTCATCAAGGAAACAAGAAAAAGAGAAACCTCAAGGAGAACCACAGTGAAGAAGAGATCCACTCTCATGAACGAACAGGCTGTAGAATGAATGAATGAATATTTTATTTAAGTGTCATGCACCAAAGTGCCCAGCCCACATGGGCTTATATGAGACTGATTTCAAAACAGGGAGAGTGGCCATCACAAAACAATCTGTCAAACATTATAATAATCAATACAATCACAACCAAATCAAGTCACGTCCTCTCTGAATATAAGCCTCTTGTCTTAGAGTCCAAGCTTTCTTAACAAATATCGCCACATAAAACATTTCTTTTTCAAATAACCAACACATCATTTTTTCTTCAGGCATCCAAAATAAATCAGGATTTTTCCGCTGAATTATATTAAACAAATCGGTTCTTGCTCTATTATACAGTGGGCAATGAAACATAAAATGAAATTCATCTTCTACAACACATAAATCACATACAGTACATAACCTTTCCTCTTCACGGACTTCTTTGAAATTACCCCCTTCTATCTGTAAGGGCAGCACTCCTGCTCTGAGCTGTGCACATAAAGATCTTTGATTTTTGTTTAAATTATATTTAACATACTGTTCAGTACAAAAACTTTCTTTAAACTGCAAATATGTTCTCAACTTGTATTTTCCATTGCTTCTTATAAACATTAAATAATGAACTTCTTAATTTAGTAATGTGACACTGTAAGTTATTGAAAAACAAATATTGTAAATATTAGTAGATGTAACTAAGGCTGCATTCATAATACAAACCGAACCGGGCTCGGCTCGATTGGGAACCAAAGTTGCAACATTGTGTCTTAGTTGCAACATTGTGTTCTTAACTGGCTCGGTTCGCGTTCACAATACACTTTTTACAATTTGAACCAGCGCAGCAGAGACACATCTGCTCCTCGCCTGTAGAGGCGCTGTGACAGAAACACGCTACGTCTGCAGCAAAGAAGACACCCGGCTTCTCGACCAACAGCGGCTACAGAGCTACATCAGAAACAAACACGCTGCTGGACTTTATATTTGTGTTTTTATGGATCTATCCCACAACTTCTCTCACCTTAACGGGACCAGAGTGAGTGACAGACCAAGTGTCGGAGCAAAGACTATGTGAACTTTCACTTTAGAAGACGAGAGAGGAGGGCTAGGCATTTCCTTCCAAATGGCTAGAGTAAAATCTGGCTATGAAAGGTATGTCATCTGCTTACTTAGCTGTATAACTAAATATTGATGAATATAGACCATTTTTGCCGCAGTAATGTGAGCTGTAGTGTTACGTTCTGTATTTGCTTCCATCTAAGAGTTATAATTTTGTTATTTGTGTAAATAACGCAAGAAAACAGTGATATACTGGCATGTGATCATATTTATATTTACCTGAATCTTACCTGAATCCCTGGTCTTTCACCCGTTACTTTCGTGTGTTTTTGAGTATTATTTGTCTCATTATCGATCTCACGCAGGGTTGTTTTGTTTCGCTCCAGAGCTCGATTCATCCGAACCATGACGACCTCTCCAACCGAACCAGATTTGGACATTTTGGACCGGATCAGAGTTTGTTTTCGAGGTTCACAATTATCCAATCGAACCGAACTATCCAGACAAACAAATCGCGATTTGAATCAAAAGTGTATAGTGAATGCACCCTAAGACTAAGTCCAGGAGAAGGGAGGGGTCCAACATCGGTGCTCCAGCCCTCGTCACTGGAACAGCAGCATCTGAAACGATTACACTGCCCAAGAGGAAAGTGGGACAGGGGACAATATGTGAAGAGACCATAAGTTCTTTCAAAAAGGAACGTTTCGAGCCTACGTTTTTAGCAACTATGACAACTATGAAGAGCGTTTTAACGGTTTCGGTCAGTTTCGGGGCGCTGCTATAGCATATAATTTTCTTATTAGCAATATTCTTGTAACTTTTGAAAAGCTGTTTCAACAAGCTATATATAACACGTATTTGATCTTCTCATATCCAACAAAATATATAAAACATCGGGACCCATGTATCAAGAATCAAATTATGACCAAACAGAATGGTCCCAACATTGCTCAGTCTATGCACATGAGCGCTTTGATTGGCGAAAAGTGCTGCTGAACTAACTAACAAGTGCATGGGAAAACAGCAGCAGCTCCATGTTGTTTGCATGCGGAGAAGGTCTGTTTATGGTGGGACCCTGTGGTTTTGATACCAATCAGGACATCCACACAGCCAGAGCCCTCATCAACCTCTGCTGCACCTGCAATCAGCCGCAAAACCCCGGACCTCCTCAGCCAATCAGTGTGTCTGCGGTCCACACGTGAGACAGCAGCCAGAGCGATGTGTGACGCAAACAGAGCGAGGCTGGGGCTAGGCTCGTGCAGCAGGATCCACAGGGTTTGAACGAGCTTGTTCCAGATTGTTAATGGAACTAGTTTACTTTGTCTTTTCTGCCTAAAAGTAGATTGTAATACAGCACATTGTGACAAAATCAGTGCACTTTCTCTGACCAATCATAAAACCTTTTATGTCTTTTTGACAGCCAAAAGCAGAGCTCTGATTGGCTGAGCTTGGTTGGTTCACTCCACTTGTAAAAAGCTGTTCACAAGCATTAAATGTATCTACTGAAGGATGTGAGAGAGCTAGGGAGTAGATACAATACCTACCCCTTTTCCAGCTAGTCTGATTTCATCAAATATCAGAATCTAAGCAGGTTGGACCAGGGCAGTACTTGGATGGGAGGCCACTGGAACCTGAAGTGCCACAGTGGGACATCAGAAGAGAAAATGTGGTTCTGTCTTTTCATCCACACTGCCCAGTATGGATTGGGTGTGTACAAGTGTTGGTGGTTGGGTGGACGGGCTGATGTCATAAAATATCAGCGTTGCTTTTGTCATTATGCCCCAGGGCAGCGGTGGCTACAGTAGCTTGTAACTACTGAATGAACAGTGCAATAACTGAAGCATGACGGGTGTCAAAAGTTCTATATACAGTAAATCCAATGATTTGTTATACAATTTCCAGGCAGCTGAAGTATGTGGTGACTCTGCAAAATATGAATAGGAAGTACAATTTTAATCACCTAAATAAATGGAACGACAAATGTTGAACAATATCTTAAATAAACCATAATTATCGAAACTGTATTTTAGTGCCATGTTTCCTTTTTTTTCTAAGTTTAAATGAAAAAGGCCTTTTTATTTTATTTTATTATTTTTTTTTTTTTTCCTTTTTTTAGAGCAAGGGCGTCAAACTCATTTTCACAAAGGGCCACATTGAAATTGTTGTTGCCCTCAAAAGGCTGGTTGTAACTAAAATTAACCTTACTAATCTACAAATACTGTATTTGAATTCTGTATATTTATTGAAGTGACAATTATAACCACATTCGTCTGAAAAATGACTTACTCTTTAAGATTTAGACAGGTTAAGATACCCAGTTTACTCCTGGCACTAAAATAAGATTAAACTACACCCTATAAGACCTGGAGGGCAAAATGCGCTACACAAATAAAGATTACTTACTTCTTTGTCACGCCTACACAAGCCTTCTGTCTCTCTTCACTCTGCGTCTCAAACACGCATCGTTCTTTCTCATGTTGTATAGTTGGCCACTTTTTGTTTTGTCTTGAGAAGTAGAGAACACGGCGGTGGATTTATGCTGTGATCTGCAGCTCTCAATCATCCATTGAGTGCAACACAGTTCTGCACCTTGACCCTAACCTGGCCCGACAATTGGGCGGCAAATATGAGCCTGGCTCGGTCCAAACCCGACTTGAATTTTGACCTAGACTCCAGAATCTAAACTCTGGCTCAAACTGTAACAAACAAAGTGTTTTAGCTAAAGTAGGGTGACCAGACGTCTCTATTTACCCAGGGCAGTCCCTATTTGAGCCCTGCGTCCCATGTCCCAGCAAATCTATCCAAATCCACTTATTTGTGCCAGTTTTACTTAAGACGTGTTCCAGTTGTCCTGATTATAACAACACTGACACTTTGCAACAGTGAAGGAAGGAATACATTGCTATTTTTTTTTTGTCAAAATAGAGAAAACCATGCTTGAAAAATATCAAAACATGAGAAAAAAATGCACCAATTTGCACTGACAGAAGTTTCAGAGAATATACATGAGAGTGAATGAGCCATGAAGTGACAAAGAGCCAGAGCCGGATCTAACCTTTTGGGGGCCCTAAGCAAAAATCAGCTTCAGGGGCCCTTCAGTTTTTTCTACAAACCTTAAAGGGCACTGTGTAAGATTGAGAGGAATTTAATTATCACTTATAGTCCACAAACATTTAAATCATATTTATTCTTTACAACATGAATTCGTAAGAGAGCACTGTTAACCAATCCACATCAATTGTGATACAATTATACGTATTTGAAATGTTTTATTACGGGCCAGAATGTGTATTATTGACGCTAGATGTCAGCATGGTAAATAGGCAAAATGCATGTGAAAGGCTCCCTCTGGTGTTCAAAAGTGGAAATTGCTTGGATCACTTTGTTTGTTTTTCCTTACACAGTGCCCCTTTAATCGGTCGAGCCAAAGCAGCGTTTAAATTTACTTCTTTTCATTATAATTTATAACTATACACAGAGCGACAAACAAGAATAAGTGTAGGCTAAATAATATTTCTCACAATAAAGAGATAATGTAAGATCCTGCCCCTGAAATGTTTAAATAAAAAAGATAACATTTTTGGAGTGAACTATTTTAGTTTTATCATCAACATCATTGCACCTTTCCTCAAGTTTTACTTGGTGTCAGTGTTTCCAAGTGGGAAGTGAGCTGTGAGCTCCGCCTCTGTTCCCTTTTCACGCTGACGCTGTACCAACTGAGAAGCTGGACTTTTTGGACAGAAATATTGAAATCTGAAACTTTAATTATTTCAAAAGCCTCATAAAACATGAGGCTGTTTACCCTAATAAAACATAAATGTACAGAATTTCGCCGTTTTTCGCCGCAGTAATTTTTGCGATCTGCAGACGTTTAATTTCATTAGCTATTTATGTGCCTAGTTCAGCCAATACTTGTCCTATTGACGCAAAATAAAGATTGGCAGAGAGCTTATGAGATACAGAATATGTATGTATTTACTGCCAGACTGTTCCCTGAGTTTTTGATTTTGCGCTCTGTGCTGATGATCAGACACTTGTTTCTGCTTTGGTCAGTCTTGAGCGCAGCTCAGGGGAAGTGTCTCTGTAGTGTCTCAAGAACAGAAAAGGGGAGGGTCTCTCAAGTTTAAGCTTGTAGGATTGGTCAAACAGAGTTTATGTACAGCGCAAACCAGAGGGTGAAGCCAACAGGCATGACGACTGGACTGGCATAAACTCAGAAGGAGGCGGGGCCCTCTACAGATGCGGGGCCCTACGCAACTTTCGTGATCTGCGTATAGGAAAGTCCGGCTCTGCAAAGAGCATGTGAATATACTCATCAACCCGCTATTTTCACTGATTGTGCAAAAACGTAAGTGTGTCCCAGTTTTTAATTTAGAAAATATATCATAAACTAAAGTTAACTCTTAGTATTACTCTTATGACTCTTATAGTGCAAGCAGACATTCTAATTCCGAAAAGATAAACCTCCTCATCTGTAAATAACAAATTGACTTCTCAAGGTCAACAAAAACACTACAGCTTAACCAACTTTGCAAAACACATAATAAAAGAACTCACCTCGTCCCAACATGTACCTCGTTTGTTTGCCATACTTTACTCGTACTTACCCACATGCATATTTCCACTTCTGCAAATAGCACCGAGTAAATCCAGGAGGCATTTTTTTGTGTAGCTTGTGTATAGAAAGGAAAAGCACTGTAAAGACACGGGGCCGCTGGTTTCTTCCATTTTCTTTGGGAGATAATCCTTGGCGGTAATCCATTGTGTCAACAGACTTTTGCAGAGCCTTATTGCTTCTGCTTTTTTTTCTACAGGGGAGTCTTAAAATACCAGATTGAAGTTTTCTATCTGTGGAAACAACATGGTTCTCTGGCTCCTCAAGGTCCACGGCCAAACTGGACTGACATTTAAGGGCAAAGTGACATTTATTGTTCATAAAAATGTCAAGTTATATTTGTCTATTGAATAAAACGTATATACTAATGTATAAATGGCAAACTTGTAATAGTAGTCACAGTAATAAGAAAAGGAAGTTGTAATATGCTGTATTTCCAATATGCTAATTTTGATTGATGGCTAGGCACATTCACTTTATTAATTTACAGCAAACAACTGTGTTTATGCAATATTCATTTTACCTAAAATTTACACCACAAGCTATATAGTCTTTTTTTGTTTGTTTAAATGCCCTGAGCAGCAGAAGTGGGACCAAGTCATGGTTTTGCAAATGTCAAGAAAGTCTCAAGTCAAAGAGAAACAAGTCCAAGTCAAGTATCAAGTCAAAGAGAAACAAGTCCAAGTCAAGTCATAAATCCAAAAAAAGGCAAGTCCAAGTCTAATCCCAATCGAAAGAGACAAGTCAAGTCTCAAGTCAAAGAGAAACAAGTCCAAATCAAGTCATAAATCCAAAAAAGTCAAGTCCAAGTCTAATCCCAATCCAAAGAGAGACAAGTTAAGTCCCAAGTCAAAGAGAGATAAGTCCAAGTCGAGTCTAAGCCAAAGAGAGACAAGTCAAAGTCAATGGGACTTGACTTGTCCCAAGTCAAAGAGAAACAAATCAAGTCACATGTCAAAGAAAGAAAAGCCCAAGTCGAGTACCAGAGAGACAAACCGAAGTCAAGTCATAAGTCCAAAAAAAGGCAAATCCAAGTCAAAGAAATAAAAGTCCAAGTCAAGTAATAAGTCAAAAACAAAAAAGGTAACTGGTCTCTATTTATATAGTTCTTTTCCACCTCACAAGGCACTCAATCAAGCATCCACTCACCTAGCGGTCCACCATCCAAGTACTAACCAGGCCCTAACTTGCTTAGCTTCTGAGTTGTTTCTGGAGGCCGGATTTCTTTTCAAACAGATTACAGGCAAAACATCTTGAACCAAAACTATTGTTGAGTAAGTTTAGAGCAGATATCCTACTGGACTAGGACTCTGAGGAGAACGACACATGTAGCTAGTCTAGAAACTTCCTCTTCTGTGAGCGAGTGAAAGTGTCAGAGTAAGTCAAACTACTGGATTTCTTCATGTTTGGGGTTAAATATAATCTATGCTCCATGAAAGAGGCTGAATCTATGTAATCTGCATCCAAAAGAAGTAATAAACTTTTGTGCTGTCTTCTCGTCTGTACACAGCTTTTGTTGGTTTGAAGATGAAAACGACACTCGTCCTCATTGTTTTAATCATGTAAACCTCATATTTTTATTCTAAAGATATTTTATTGCAGTGGCTCATATTCTTTCACCAAAAATAAAACAGGGGAAAACAACAGTGACATGAAGGACGTTACACTCAAAGTTTGCTGTCAAACGCTGAAATCTAACAAAAAACAAGGAAATGCAAATGCCTATAAAAAGAGAACGGATTCATGTAGAATAACAATTCTTATTTTAATTGAAAGTAGACACTTATAGGTCTCATTTGACATGTAACATGTCTTGATCCCCATTGCACAGTGTTTTTGTGTGGAGCTGTAAATATTGTTTAAAATTTGCAAAAAAAGGCCTGGCAGGGAAGGAGGGTCAAAGTGAGAATAGGGCTGGCACTGAAAGAATTAACATCAGGGAAGACCGGGGCCAATTGTAACACGGGGCAAATGTAACAGAGGCTCCCATTCGTAGCAGAAGTAAACCAGAAGTTTAAGCTTTGCACAGAACCTGCTCATTTCATCTACACCTGCTGTTTGAGTGGAAAGAGATTTAAGATTTCAGAAAACTTTTAACATACAAAAAACAAAAAATAAACAGTTTTTTCAGTAGCAAAGGTCAACATCACATGAGCTCATGCTTTTGTTCTGGACACAGATGTGATTGAGATCTGGCTGTCATTTTTATATGGTTAAATATAGGTTGTGTGGTCTCTATTTGGTAAGTATGAATGTTAACATAGAAGTCCCTCCAAACATGGCCGCCCTGATCTGGGGCAAATGTAACAACGTGTTACAACTGCCCCTCGGCCATTTTATGAATTCATTTGGGATGGATTTATTTAGATTTATGTTTTTTTTCCAAAAAAGTTTGTGTATCATTTGTTTGACTGATTTTTTAGAGCCTTCATATTTTTTTAGAATAATTCTTATTTTAGTTCGAGAAAGACATAAGACTGTATTTTTTTTATTTTTTCCACGCAGTTTTGTGTTTTATTCTAATAAGATTACAGAGTTAAGGTTATTTAAATGTGGACAACCTTCCAGTCTGTCAAATGTATTATCTTTAATAAAGAAAAAATAATATTATTATTGTAATTTGTTGTGTGTTACATTTGCCTCTTGGTGTGTTATTGACCATGTTGTGGGGCAGATGTAACACTTGACTTTCTTGTCTTGGAATGAACAGCTTCAAATGATGGCTCTAGAGAATTCCAACCTGTTCCAAGCCAAGATCTGCAGCTTTCATTTCATGTCGTTTTAAGCAGGACTTCAACTAAGATTAAGCTGATATGTCACATTGGAAAAAAGTGTTAATTGTCCACCGGTCTCCCCTACCAAAGATCAGTTTGCAGCATGTTTCTACTTTCATTCTGTCTTTAACATTAGATCACTACTAATACATTATCCCCTCAATAATTCGCCTTCTACTGCATTCTTAACAAACGCCTTACCTTAGATCTACCGGAAATAATCTCGTTACAGAATCGCTTCCATAGTTCCAAGTTCAACCACCTTTGCTCTCTCTTTAGCTTCCAGTTCCAACTTCCAAAAGCAAGCCGAGCCCAGCCACCGACTACAGGCTGATACTGAAATTCCACTCTCTTTGATAAAATAAACCATCCGGGCTTAGATTCTGTACAAATAAGCGTTGGGCTACACTTTGGCCAGAGGGCTAGCGCTGCTCCTCCGTTCCGACTGATTTTTCCGTTTTCCCTCGCTGATTAAAACAAGGTTAAACTACACCAGACTTATAACATTCTACGGGAAAAATCGCTCTAATCCCTGGAAAATAATCAGCCAAATGATTTTGATTGGCAAAGGACCATGCAAATAAGGAAGGGTTGTGCAAAAAAAAAAAGGGGGGGCTAGGTGCAGTTGAGAATTGGGGAAACCGCAGGCCTACAGCGCAGAAGAAAGAGCAGAAACGGTCCGGTGTCATTACTAACAAGGTGAATTAATTGCGGTCATTAGCTAACGCAGATGTGACCCAATAAAAACGTCTTTAATATTTGAGTTTGTGCTTGTTTTGTTAGGAAATATGGCGTGAAATATGTGGGAATAATCAGGTTTTGTTTTGATGGAGCTGATAAGGAAATGATAAATTGCTTCTGCTTGGACTAGCTTCAGAATGATGTAATGTAAGACTGAGGTTCTTGAATAGGAAGTTTAAATATAAATATGTGTTTTGTGTTTTTGTCTATGTTGGAATTCGATCCACAGATTGCAAACTAAGTAGTGCTTAATTTGTAAATCAAACGTTGCTGGAACAAAACGTGCTTTTGACCAGGGATAGACGATGTCAAACCTTTACCGGAACACACACAATAAATGAATATAAGGGCCTTCAAATGCTTAGATACAGTTTAGCTGTCCATCTTACTCAATATTACAATATAAAGGGCAATTTATTAGAAGTTTGACATTTTCTTTGGGTTAAACAGGAGAAAACGGCCTCTCTCTCTTGTCAAAATGAAAAAACCCAGTTTCACATACTTCCACTAGATGGCCGACATCCAGAGCTTTGTTTTAAAGGTTGTATGGAGGATTTTTCAAATCCAACAACTGTTTGCTGTTTTTCAAATTTGCACATATGTTTCTCCTCCCAGGCCACGCCCTTCACTGCAACTGGGCCAATGAGTTACTCAGGAACACTGAGGGTTTGCTTGACAGGTTCACAGGCCAATAGATAATGAGGTACCTTGTTATCTATTGGTCAACGTTTTACTTGCCTCATCATGTCCACAGTTTATATATTTTTATAATTCTCTTTTTGTTTAGCATAAGCACAAGGCTGTTACAAATCTATGCAACTGTTTTTGACCAAGACTGACAGCAAACACTTTTGAAAATCCTCCATACAACCTTTAAGCCCAACATTACCATAGGTTCCTCTTGGACAAAATAGAAGAGGGCGGGTCAAAAGACGCTTTGTAAGTGAGCAGTGAGTGAGGCGAGGGGAGACGAGGCGAGGGAGCGCTGGTCTGACTTTCTGCGATGCGAATCTGACAAAAAGTTCACTAGAGCGGAGGTTTCTTCCTGTGGCTTCTACACAATAAAAGTGTCATAAACTCCAGCTGCAGAAAGTGCTTTTTGTAAAAGAGCAGTTAGTGTGTTTAGTTAGTCAGTTAGTTAGTTAGTGTACTAACTGTTATAATGAGTAACATCTATCTAATATCAGATTTCAAATCTGAAAGTCTACAAAACATTATTACACTGAGAGAGTAACGCATTCTACAATTAAGAAACATAAAATTCTGAATGGCTTAACACCCCTAGTTAAAATCAAAGTAAAAGTTCACGTGCTTCACTGTTGCTATGTTCACCATGTCCCCAAGTTTGTGTCATTTTTACAGTTTTATGTGGTCGCTCACATTTACTGAGCTAGTTCTGTGTTTATGCATTTTATATTTTCAGTTATATGGATAAGGCCTAAAATACCAAGTTCCTTCTTTCACAGTCTGAAAACGAGGTCTTTAATGATTCACACAGAAATGGTTGAAAATGGTTGCTTTTTTTTTCTTTTATGACACAATTCAAAGAAAGACCCCCATTCCATTCAAACTTAAGATGGTGCTATCTTAAGTGTGCCATTTAAGCAGCGAAATAATGATCAAAACACCTCGTACTTCATATTTTAAAGAAGAAAACTAAGGATTTCTACAGCTATTAGGCATAAGTGCTAATAGATGTTTTTTTGCGTCGGGTTAGGTTCAAAGAGGTCGCGCTAAGATGCAGCCTGATAAATGAGATCTAATTCAAGATGTTTATGTTCCATTAGAGATCTCTGGAGAGCTTTATGCATTAGGACGATGATGGTAAAGTGGGTGTTTTATCTTCGCTGTTTCCATCCACGCCGGAGAATAAAGAGGAATGTAGCGTTCACTAATGATGCGCAGAGAGGACAGTTTATAGATCGGACGTACTTCAGGTGTTGGTGACCGTTGTTTGAATCATGTGCATGGCTTATGTAGAAGAATAGTACATCCATTAGGCGCTGGAGGAGTTTTACATTATGGAGACATAGAAATAACCAAAAATGCACAACCACCAGAAACCAGAAAGAGCAGACATATATAGGTGTAACCCAGTGGTAAATTTGGGTATTACCAGGTAACAAGGTTTGTTTAACTTTTCATTACACACAAGTAAGTCACCAAACGTTTATTTCCTTTAGCAAATAACAGTGACGCATTATTTTGCACTATTCATCCAAGATATGTATTTTTTGGATTTAGATGTAAAAGCTTGGTTTATATTATTTAGTTTAATGAATATTGTTAGAGGTTTTATTGTTTTTTTTTTGGCCTCGCCTCTTACTTTTAACTGTTCTGACATTATTACGTTTCATTGGTCTTTTTGTATTCACTCTGTATAGTCGATTTGATTGACCTTGCGTGGGTATACGCGCTGGAACTTTCTAGACTTCTTTCTCTTTCTGCTGCACCCGCTTGGAGCGCGGGAGGTTCAAGCTTAACAGAGAAAAAAGACTCTTTAAAAGCCGAGGAATCGATAATTCTGAGTGAGGAAGCACAGTTGCGGACTTGTTTACTTTGTGAGCAGAGAAGTTGCGAGTGAGATCAGAGGCCGGAGACTTGTCTGTCGGAGCGGGGAGAAGGAGGCCGTGTTTGTGTGCACCGGGTTGGGCGTTAGGGCTGCACGATATATCGATATTGATATAACTGCGATTAGCTAATCGTAAAAGCCTCCATTTTCCTCCTTTTCTTACGCATAAGCCTCCTTTTTTATTTTTATTGGACACAGCACACCCGAATAAACAGGCAGACTACAGTGACTGGCCTCTAATCTGCACAACATGACTAAGCAAAAGTCTATAAACAATGCTTCATGACAGTTCTAGTCTATTCAGTAAAACTAAATAAAGAATTTCGTTTTGCAGATGCTGCTAGCTTTAGCCACTTACCTGAAAAAGTAAAGCATCGATAGTTTCCCAGGCAAATCCAGTCTGTTTTCTTCACAAACATAAAATAAAGTGAATAAAGCTGCATGACTGATATTAGTCCATAAACACCACTGTGTCACGCAGGTTTGCTCAGTCCTTGTGAGATAAAAGTTGTTTTGAGAGTTTTAGCGATCTTTTTTTCTTTTCCAGTCTAACACGCCAGAGCTCTACAGGTGAAGTTGGCGCCATCTGCTGGCGTAGATGTATATTTCTGTCACAGGTTACAGGTTAATAGTCTTAAGTTACTTTCGTTACTTGCAACTGAATTATCAAGCACAACATCCATCTTGGTTGTAGCTTCAGAAGTATTAATGCCTAAAATGTATGTATAGTTAAACATTTCATTAGTAGGGCAGTTTATTTTTAATATTGTTGCAAAATAGTATGCTCAACAGAAAAAACAAACAAACATAGTGTACACATGTTAATAAATATCGAATATCAAATCAAAATCGCAAAGCTCAAGACTTCGGATCCAATGAATTTCAACACACTCAATGTTTGCAATGATATTCAACGCTCCAATGTTTGCAAGAACTCTACCAGGCCTGCAACGGTTTTGTTCTTGAATTAAAGCATCATTACTGTGAGTAAACTTGACTTGAAGTGTGAGAAAATCCAGCATCTTCTAAAAAAACAAACAAAAAAAAAAACGTTACACGCGCGCTTTGAGTTCTATTGTTCTGCTGTGCTGTGTATTGTATTGTCTGTTTTGGGGAGAAAAGCTAAAGGGGAAAACAGTATTTAAGAAAGGTGTGATTATTCCAGATTAAAGCTGTAGTCCTAGTTTTGAAAAAGTAAGGGTTTTGCCAATGTAAAGGGGACTGTGTGCTATATCTTTTTAGGGAATCTTTTGTGGTATTTCTTTTTGGTACATTTTCTGCCTAATTTAATATTTGTTTTGTTGGGGAATTGTTACTATTTTATTTGCCAAAATACTATTATTTTTTTTATTAACAACTCCTTAGCATAATTTTGGCTAAACTTACATTCTCTCTGGGTCTCACTTTTATTAAAGAGTTATCACTGTGGAAGGTACTTATTAGGTAAACCTTAGTGGTAGCCACCTGAACTAAGATGAACCCCTAGTACCCACCACTCTCACGTAATATGTAGAGCAGTTGTACAGGTGATACATAGTTATTTATGTTTTTTTTTTTTTTTTTGAAAGGCTATGGACCAAAGATTGGCCAAGTTCTCAGCCTTATTTGCTCTCTAAATAAAACAGTTCACTTAAAAAAAATATTAATTGGTTACAACAATTATTATATATGGTACTGTAGTTTACTGGCAACAAAATGCCAGTTAATCACCGCAATGAAACTTACTGAGATTTTGTTGTAAATCATCGTAAAAGTACACTCAAAAGTCTAATAGTGTGTGTTAGTGTGAGTGCACCCATTGTATAAACTGTGTCACTTCTTTGGGCAACAGGCAACATTGGATAGTTTCTTGTCAGGGCCCATCCTACGGCTCCTCCCCCTTCTCCCTTTCCACAGTGTTTCACCTTATTTGGCAGTTCCTGGGCAGATCCAGTTAATCTCACCTGCTGTTCCTCATCCAGCAGTCAGATCTTGCAGTAGCTGACCTCTTCTCCTGTCCCAGATCGCCTCGTCGCACAAGTTCAATTTCTGTCAGCCGCAAGCAGTTTTGGAAGATTGTTGTGTTCGTACCAGCCTTTTCTGTGTTCTTCAGTGCCTATTCTGTGGAGTCAATAACAATCGTATCCATCTGACAAGTCCCGAGAATCGACTTGTTTGTTCTTAGTCAATAGAAAAGACATTTTTTGCTTGTTGGATCCACCAGCACTTTTTGTGAGAATCTCAACCTAATAGATCTAAAATATTAAAACAACAACAAATCAACAACAAGATGGTTTTTTTTTTTGTGTATTTTAGATTCTTCATTTTGTAAAGTGTGCAATATTGTACACTTAGTGGTATTTAGGCTTGGATGCATAATTTTAGCACCAAATTATAATTAATGAGGTGTTAGCGGTTGAAGTCTCTAACAGGCCCTGTATTCAAAGCACTAGCAGCAACGGAACAGATCTTCTGTTTGTAGACTGTTCATGACAGCGAGGAGGAGAAAAAGGTGCAGCAGCAACGAGGAGCACTTTCATTCATGTTTTTGGACTGAAGAATGTGACCTACTTTTACGCCGACAGAAGAGGTTTTCAATTAAGGTTTTTAACTTACACATAATGACATCACAAGCTGGATTCAACAAATATTTGCAAAAGACACCTTAGGGCAGTCTTTCCCAACCTTTTTTAAGTCACCGCATATATTATTATTTTATTTTTTTTATGTAGAAAATATTAAAATTATTCTTTAAATGCACAAATGATGTATGGTTTTGCTTTCTTTCTTGCTGTAAAAGTTGTTCCAAACTCTCCCAAATTGTAAATATTTTAATTAAATCTGACTAAGCTTATTTTATAAATTGAATATTGAAAACTGACACATTTTTCAAGGCACACCTGGCAGTAACTCAAGGCACACTAGTGTTCCCTGGCTCGCTGGTTGATAAACACTGCCTTACGGTATGTGTACGATGAGGTTACAAGTCTTCAAGGACTAAAATCTCACAGGAGTCTGTTCCGTCCAACAACTGACCCCTTATGACGGGAGTGGGTATTTTCTCTAACTATACGTCTTGCTGAAGTTTTCTAAAATCCTTCTAATCCCTCCTTCCTCTCACCTTTTATTTAACCTCTCATTCAGATAAAGCAACCTGTGTTCTCTATGTCATCTTTCTATATTGTTCACCATGGAAACCCCGCTACCTTTTCACAATGCATTAGCCCAGGCTTTGTTCATATACGCTAAAAGCATACCATATATCGCCCATGTCAGTTACAAAAAGCCTACCTGTGGCGTCTTCTCTCTCTTACAAAAAAAACCTTTTAAACTTTGCAATATTGCGGATCTGCATGGAAATCCAACTAGACAAAGGTCATCCTGTCAGTTGCGCTAATACAGTAGCATAAATCTTTTCAGGGATTCGAAGCTCTCCATTGGAAAAGGCTTATCCGGTCGCGGGAGGAGGCCGTGGCTGCTCTCTGAGAAAAACAGCTCTACCTCTCATTCCGGTCTCCGAGTTCACGGGAGGCAGAGAAAACAAAGCGTTCTTGAAGAGTTTCTTTGCAATAGTTTATGACTTGCCCAAAGAACTGCGGCAGGTCCCCTACTGGTGTGGAAACAACTGTGAAAAATGCAATTCCCCCTGCCTCATGCACTCAGCGTCCGAGGATTAGCTGGTCCCGGGGACTGCAGTGTTTCTTTTGGGGGGCCTCTGAAATACCCAACCTATTCAAAATAAGCACTTTTTGTTTGGCCCCATTGCTTGACTTATGCCCATGCCGTCATTCGAAGAGGCACCTGCACAGCATCTCGCAATCCGGTCTCTAAACGCTTTCTTGACATATATAAAAAAACCTATAGAAGTTATTTGTGCTGCAAAAAGTTTAGTTTGTGTTGCTTTAGTTTTTGAGGTCTAGCAGTTTTTGGTCATATAAGGGTCACCTATTCAAAATTCACCAAACAGCCCTATAAAGAAATTAAAGGTTGCATCACTTTGTACTGCTCATGTCGCCTGCAGGATAAGATTCCTCTAGTTTGCTGGTGAATCTTAGGCTATAATATAGTCTTGCCCAAATACGCACGTCTTCTCGTTGCTATACTTGATGGGCGACTTGCAGAATTGCACTGACATAGATCAAAGTGGAAATGCACTTGCAAGGTGATAGAAAACAACAGAGCATCTCAATGCACATTGGTTTAATTACAAAGATGTTACGTTTACAATCAGCGATTCATAAGCGCAGTAACCAGTAGAGTGAAGCTTTTTCATGTTAACGCTTCACTTGACTCACTCCGTATTGTGATGCATCTGTCTTAAGTCCCGCTCAGATAGTTCAGATGTACAATCACAAAGTCAGCTGTCCCATCTTCCTTCTCAGTCACTCTGTCCCAAAGAAGCTGCATTATATTATAATATCCTGCTTCGAAACATGTGCATCAGATGTTCATCATCCACTGTTTAGTGTGTGAAGCAGGACCAGGACCCAGCAGCAGTACAGAAGTTCTGCGTGTTCCTATACGCACAAGTAATAATAAATAATTTTATGCATTTAGAAGATCATTTGATTTAAAAAGTATTTTGCGGTTCGGTCATTCTCTTGTGGCTTTGATCTAGTCTATGGCTTGTTATTTTGTTGCTTAGACAATTATTCTATTAACATTAGGCTCAACATTATGAAATGCAGCAGCTGTCACAATAGGAGCGAATAAAAAAGGGCCATATAGCAGGACAACAGATTTTTTGGAAAACCACAATTTTGGCAAAATTTGTTTTGCAACTAGCCCCGAGGCATGGTTCTCTGAAAAAGCAAATCCTTAGTAAAATGAAGTTGAATAGCCATAATGTTACATGGTGTTAATATTTTGTGCTGGTTTGAAGTTGGGGTTAAGACCACAAAATCAGAAATACATATTTAAACCGTCTAACTCTCACAAACCGTTATTAGATTTAATAGTCCATTGAGTCATCACTGTAGATTGGATGGAGACAAAGGATTTCCATGTAAAAGCCCAGTGGATTATTTGTGGACAACAGCTCCTCTAATGGTGGATTGTAGAATGTTCAGCAGCAGCAGCAGAGCAGGACATGTGAGAGGATGAATAGAAGTGGATTATACTCAAGCCTCTTTGTGCACAATGCATTACTCTGCGGTCAGTAAACACCAACGTAGGCCAAAGAAATGGTCTTGTGAAATCTGCATTTAGTCTGTATTTATTGTGATGTACTTTAATTAGTGATGGTGTTGTAGAAGAGTGTTTCTCAACTGGTGGTGCACGGACCTTTGATGATATGTAAGTACTTAACAGCTGGTACTTGCAGTTGTGGAATTTCAGACTTTTAATCAAAAGAAAGTGAATTTTATATTAGAAGCAGAACATATGGAAGAATACTGGAACATTTTGGACACATACTGTATTTTATTATTTCAAGACTAAACAGAAATACTAATTGACAATACAACAGAAAACAAAAAAAAAAAACTATTTATTTATTGAAGAATAGGTAGTACTTGTAAAGTAATGTTATAGGATATAGGCGTGTGCAATATGTTAAATAAAAGACCCATAAAAAAGTATTTCTTTCTTTCACTTTTGATCAAAATGAAGTCAAAACGATGCCAAGAATATAACTTTAGACTTTATTTAAAGTCAGCAGCGATGTGCACGCTCAGTCTGTACAGCGCTTCTTTATAGAATCACATCTACACTCCACAGCCTCTCTGCAAGTGTTTGGTCTGAGAGCTGCGCGGTCTGGTCCGGATGGAGCGGTGCTTTGGGTGTAGACCCGGACCAGGGAAAAACTTTTGGTGACCTAGGGTGAACATTATTACAGCTACTGTATCTTGAAAATTGTAATTGTATAGCCTAAGTTACAAAAGCAAGTAACATGTACTAATGTGCTAAAGTATGTTGATGCTCACTACAAAAATCTTGTCTTATCAAATGCTTTATAGTTAGGTCTATGCTACAATATAGACGATGCAGTGCAAAATAGACAAGTGGACGGATGATCTCAAAACAGAAAAATTATACGGCGTAAATGTTTGTTAACCCTTAAACACAAAGACAAAAGTATCAGTGAACGATGTGTCCCATGAGAGAAGCAACTGACCTCTGATTGAACCACAGCAGAGCCTGTACTTACACTGGATTATAATCACCACACGTGACCTGGATTCTCACAAAGAGCAGACAGACAGACACTGACAGACAGAAAGGATGATTTTACAGATACAGGCAGGCCACAATAGTTTATTTTTTACTTCCTGACATGCACTTTTTTTGAGCTGGGTGTCATATTTTTCCCATTACTTTTTTTCCCATTGGCCCATTTCTAAGTGAGTCTATGGGGTCTCAAAAAGTTAAAATTTTCTATACCAGTCATGGGCATGTCCATCAATTTTTTCAATAGTCCCTCATCGCACAAACACGGCAACATTTAAAGATTGCTTATAGGCGTTTTCACACATGAAAGCACCAAGAACCAGGCACCAGGAACACTTCTACACCCCTTCTTTGCTCTTCCACCCTAGGAACAAGTACCTGCTAGCATTCCACTGCTCAAAAGAGAATCCAGGGAACATTCGGTGACGTCAGCCGCTGGACGGTGAGCCAAAATACTGTCGAGGATGGGAATCTATTCACGCCAACTTTCACTTTGTAATGTCTTTTGGGTCCCTCAAAGCCCCGCTGTACCTCCTTGTTAGCGTATGGACTTGTCCTTCTGCATTTGTCCATCTCTTACCTCCATCAGTAAACATAAATGGCAGAATTATTTTAATAAAAACTTTCCAAGGTGCCTGGCGTGATGTGCAGACGTGCGTACAACATGCGTCAACGATGTCACGAATTAAGTCGTTGAAAGGTTCTCGGTCTAAGGGAAAAGTATTCGCCCCAGAGCAGGAGCTAATAAGTACAGTATGTCCCACATTGACTCCCTGGTTCCTGGTTCTTATGGGAACGTGCCAGAAAAGGAGTCAGAGAGGCTAAAAAGGTTACAGGAACTACAAAAGAAGAACTTTGCTCTGAACAAATGACTGATCCACTGCAAACAGAAACTGCGCAATGCCCAAAAGATCCTCTGCTTTTGACGACTTTTTGTTTCAAACTGTTGAATCAACTTCCAGACAGTCTGAAACTGTTTGTAGACATGAATCATTTCACGTGAAACTTAAAAAAGCACATCCTCGACAATCAAATGTATCAACGCAGTAAGCTAAACTAAATGAAACTTAGCATTTTAACTGTAAAATGAACTATTTCTAGCAATTATTTGTATTGAGTATAGTTGCTTTTTAATGAAATGATTGATTGCACTGTTTGTGTATATGAAGTACAAAAGCTATCCCCATCCAAAAACTCCCCAGACCCCCCAAAAAATAATAATAAGTACAGTTTATAAAAGAGTGCTTGTATTGCTGTACTTTTCTTTTAAATTTACAGCATATTACTGTGAACTGTTTGGCAAAAGATTCTGGGGAAAATAAATAAAATGCCGTAAAAATGATAAAAAATTGGTATACTGTAAATTTTATTGGCATAATGTGATTACTGTAAAACTACCTGCTGTGAACACTCGCTTTTCCTAAGCAGTTCACTCTGAATGGACAACTGTCAGCTCTCTGCACAAGGGAGACAAACTAGAACCTCAGGCTGTGCAGTGTGTGGTTTGTCTTTGCGTTTGTGTTTAATGATCCACACTTATTATTGTGATGGCAAAGTGTCAGAGAGTGATGCTGTCCAAAGTCTATATTACAAAATGAAGCTGTAATAACAAGTCTAGCAAGCTAGTGTGTAGAGACATACAGTAATTAGTTTCTAAAACATTCACACATAGTTGCCACATTGTAACTTTTTGGGCTGTTCCCATCCATGTTTGTCCAGACTTTGCATACACACTTTTTCAGCTTTTCTGTGGAAATAACTCTCCGTTGTGGGTCTTCCCCGGGGTATTGTCCCTGTGGGATGTGCCCAGAAAACGTCCCCAGTGGGGCATTCAGGAGGCATCCGGAACAGATGCCTGAGCCACTCCACAGCTCTGCACCGATATATTTTAAGAACAAACAAAATTCTACCAAAAGAAAGTTTGTTTGTTTGTTTTTTCCATGGGCTGCCCCACAAACACAGACAGTTCATGTTCAACAGAAAACGTACTGGCAGTTTAAAGAATGGTCAGATGCTGTGCAGTTCTTACCAATAACACTGAAAGCAAAGCATGTGTGCTTCAAAACTGTCCCAGAGTCACTTTTCAACAATACAATTGAGTCATTTAAAATCTGTTGCTTGTTACAGTTACACTTTAAAGTGAAGAGGCGGGGCTTAGTACTTCTGCAGTTTTAAACAGGAAGTCACTGGAGCTGTTTCTATTTCTAAGCCGTTTTCGATAATTTGGGGGTTTTACAGTGAACAAAATGTAAAATGCTGATCAACATACAGTTTGTTCTAGTTTATTACTAAAGCGTTGGAAAAACTCGATAGGGTTCCTTACAGCTACCGCTGCTCACTCTATGAACTCCTGGTCAAGCCCATGCTTTTGGCTCCTTTATTTTGGTGTGCTAAGAGTCACGTGGGAAACATAACTTCATATTCAGTGTCTGTGATAAACCTTTGGCAATATGGCAGCAAACACCAATCAGCACAATCACTAATACAAAACTCAGCATTCAGAAGCTGTTAGTGTGGCAGAGTGATTGTCCAACCCATTCTCACATGAATGTAATGTGTTTATTTATGTGAATACATACATGTAAAAGTGGGCCCGCCCACTTTTTCTTAATTCATTTTTGCCCACCATGTTATAAAAATCAACTCTCAAGCTCCCTGGCATGTTATAGATAAACATCTAATTGAAACCCTCTTATTCACAGTCAAATCAACCATTCTGGGATGGATCAGAGTCAGTTTTTACTCTAAACTTACAAATAAAAAAATATTTAAAAAATCTTCCTAATTTAATAGGAATTTTTAATGAGCTCCGCCTAAACTTTTTTAAGTTAAAACAGGTCCCTAAAACAATTTTTTTGTGAAAATAGCTTCAGCTTTTGAAGAGGAATTGTCCAAACCCAAAATATGCCAAATCTAGTGTCATTCTGTCCATGGCTAGTGACACCAGCTTCAGGCTACTGATTCTTACATTTACCCAAAAAATTTTAGGCGGACTTTAAAACTTGATGTTCTTTTGTCCAGAGCTTCTTCTCACTTAAAACTAGAGTCAGTCAGACACCAGAGGCTAAAACTACACAGCCTCAGCTTCACAAAGAGTCCAGCCAATTGTTTGTGGTCCAAAGGGTTCAGAAACAGTTTCCATTTGAATATTAGACGCTTTTAGTCAGACGTTCATATAATTTGTATTTTTCTTAAGTGGTTGATTTCTCATAATTTTCAAGATAATTTTTCAGATAAAACGCAGATCTACTGCGCTGAAACTCGTCTGACTGCAAATGCAGAAGAGAAATCCTTATCCTAATCTTAACCAACTCAAGTCCCAAAGCCTCAAGCCTAAATATACCATTTGTACTTGGCTTCAACCAAAACTCTTGCTTATAAGACGTTAAGACCAATCTATAAGCTCTATTTGATACTTTTCACAACGTCAAATAAAGACGTTGCATAATAAGACACCCAAAAAAGGTCTAGAAACATGCTCTTAACACTTTTCGACACTCACTGCTGACTTTTAGAATACTAACCTCTATCCACATGACTGGTTTTTTTTTTTTTTTCCATTCCCAGTCCATCCGAGTTCAAAGCTCCAACAAACTGAAACCTTCCCTTTTAGTGTCTCTTGAAGCGTTTAAAAGGGATGCGCGGGCCACTTTTCCTGTCATTAAAAATTCATACGCAGCGTGTTGTGATGCCCACATCTGCTGTCCCGCTGCAATAAAACAAACAAGATGGAGACGACTGGAAAAAAAGTGAAGCATTACACATGTGCCACTTGTCATTCCGATGTTTCTCTAAAGGCCGTATGGAGCAAATACTATATACGTGACTAAAAGCAAGCTAAAAATACAGTCGGTGGAAATGTTCTTAAAAGTATTTTTCCATTTGTCGGATTGCAGAGTTTTTTATTATTGATATAAGCTGGAGAAATGTTGTGACGTCTTGGAACGTCTTGGGAAATGGGGACATGTTGATTCCAGAGACCAAAGCGTACATTACCACGAGACTGGAATGTAGCGTGTTTAGTTCTTAGTGAGTGCATATTTATTTTATCACTCCAGCGCTCCTTAAGTAAACATTCTGCTTTCTTTGGAAAACTTGATTCGGATTAGTTTTACCTCGGGATGGATGTTAAAATGAAATGATGAGGGTTTTTTTTGTGTGTGCGTTCAGGAGAGATTTGCAGTGTTTTGTAATTAGCTTTGGCAGGATATGTTCTGACAATGGTGGATTTCTAAACGTTGAACTAGGACGTGCTGTTTGATTGATTCATGATAGTAGCGTGTTCTGTTTTAGTGTAAATCAGGGGTGTCCAAACGTTTTCCACAGTGGGCCGCATTTTGAAATGTGTATGGAGCGGAGGGCCATATAATACATGGCTGTGAAGTGAATCACTCAAAATTTTGCATTTGACCGAATTTTAATGAACCACCGGACTTTTAATAAGTCATTAAACATTCCTTTTTGGTTTATATTACATCAAAATGTTTGTTATTTAGACTATGATTGAACACTTACTCAAATTTGACATTATAAACTATACTTTTTGTAATTTGGGCCAATCTAGAAGAAAGTCTGAGGGCCAACAAAAGTTGGTGCAAGGACCGCATTTGGCCCCCGGGCCGCAGTTTGGACATGCCTGGTGTAAATGGACTGTTCACTAAACGTTTAAGTGTTGTTAAAGTGTTCTACAGCTGATGCTTGAGAAATGTTCCGTTTTCACAAATTAATGTATTTCAAATCTGTGCATAAAATGAACTGTGGCCATTGTATAATTAATTTTCATTGCATTTACAGACTAAAGCAATCCAAATCAAACAAGAATTTGCAGTAGGACTGCAGAATGGACCCACATCAAACTGAAATTGCACTTTTTGAATATTTTGAATACTCTAAATTGTTACAAAAACTACAAAATATTCTATGGTTTTCTGCATAAAAGTTGCTGATTCTGTAGTTTAGATGACAACAACTGTGTTCCAAAATAGATAAGATTCTAACTAGTTGTTCAATTTCAGAAAGACCATCCTGTCAATCAAGGCCTGTCAGCTAGCAGGTTTGGTCTAGACGTTTTCAAACTTTTCAGCACTTGTCATTCCGAAGTGCAAAATGTACTTACCCTTTTAACCTTTTGCAGTTTTACAATGTATTTTACTTAGACTTTGTCTTTTCAATTTTGTTATTAAAACATTCACAAAATTCATTGTACTGAATTTTTTGCTATTGAGTTTATTACACACATGTTGTTTTTGTATAATTTAGGGGCGCAGTTTGGACAGCAGATGCAAATTGTATGTAGTTTTATTATTATTGAAAATAAATTGTGCTGTAAAAAAATAAATAAATCAAAAGCTTGCAAATATAAACCCAGCATTCAGAAGCAGTCAGTGTGACGAGACTTGTGTGTCCTGTGTGGTCAGATCAGAGAAAACACTGCTGTAGCACAGATGTTTGTCAGAACTTCAGCTTTATGTGACATTCTTACAAATGTAAAAGTCCAAAGATCACTTTGAGCACTTCTGCGGAGAAAGTTAGAATGGGAGAGAGGAAAAAGAAAAGTTACAGTGACGCAAATGTTTCTGAGTGAAGCAAAAAGTGTGCTCTGGAGGGTGTTCACCACTGCTGGTCTATATGAAATCCTTTTTTTAAAGACTCAACAGTTTCCTGAGATACCCCTGGATTCACGCCATGGCGCCCCCTTTGAGAGCCTCTGGCCACAATACTTAAATGGGAGACCATTGGAACAGGGGTGTCAGTTTTCCTCGGTGAGCCAAAATGTATTACGTTGAAACCAAATTAGTTTAGCATTTAAAATGTTTATTGAGAAAAATGATCATTACATTGTCTTATTAACACATTCCAATAGGTTATTTGATGTCATCTGGCCATCTTCAAGACCTATAAAACTCTTCACTGCCAAATTTTACATTTGGTAGGCTGTGCTTGGCCCTGGCCTCACTTTGGGCACCTCTGCTCTAGAACCGTATGGAGGAAAATGTATTGTGTTCTTGCAAATGTGTTCCCTTTAAAACAAGAGGCTCTGGCTGCAAAATTTGGCAACTTGGAAGTTTCCACCATTTATCTAAGCCCAGCTCTAATCTTAACCTAACCTTACCTGTCTTTGGGATATAAATGTTGAAAATTATTAACATTTGCTGCATAGCCACGCATGAGAAGTGACTATAAATGGCTTCCGGTCTTACGAAGAGGTGGCACACGGTCTGCAGTCTTGTCTAAAACACAAGTCACACATATGTAACTGCAATACTAGTCAAAACAAATTGCAATTACCTCTGAGTTTGCTGAAAAAGTAAGTCAGAAACCAAAACAGTTTCACACACATTACAATTTACCTGAGCTCTCAATGGTCCAATCCCATCAAATACGATTTCAGCTGAACTGAAAATAACCTGCTACGCAACTAATGGAGATTTCTCAACTTCTGGCCCTGTTTTTTGCAAAGTAAATAAAATGCAAAGTTTTTAAGAGACAGTTTGCGGAGGCGGAGAAGTAGAGTTCCATTTTTCACCTTGTTTTTCTTGGTCTTTAAGAAGCTAACTGCGGCTAATTAGTCTGGGTCAGGAAGCCAGAAGGCATTCGATACTCCACGGCAGAGTATAGATTTATGGGCCGTGCACTGTCTCTCACGTTTCTGTCTGCAGTCGGGGCCAAGTCACAGAATTCCAAAGCGCGAATGCAAATGTTTTGTGAAGTTATTGAAATATTCTAATCTAAAGCTTTGTGAGGGGGAAAAAAGGAGGTTGGGTTTGACGGATCGCCTGTCGTCATCCACTTGGCTGACCTTGTGTCAACTTCAAATACCGAGAGCGTCAAGCTGATTTATGAAGTCCAGCCACCGACTGAGATGACTTAAAACAATCAACTTGACATTTCGTATTAGATGGCTTGATTTATTGGAAAAATGGATGACTAATGTTGAGGACTATGGTGGACATTTTCACCTTGTGAGATTTTCTGAGCACTAATATAACCAACTGAAAATGGACTGTTCTGTTCAAATAAGATGTCTGCTTCTATTTTGGCAAACTTTATTGTGTGTGCATGTCCATCACTTGTTTGGAATCCAGACCTCGCTTCAGCAACTGTGAATCTGGTACCACTGCCTGCGTTTAGATCAACTCCACAATGTATCGTCCAATCAGATTAGTTTATTTGTGTGACGCACATAAACAAAGAAGCAGATGGCTCTGTCATTTAGACCAAAATCTAACTTAACTCACGTCACATTAAAATCGTTTTTTGCATCACTCATTGATTCTGCAGAAATCTGCAAAATATCCAGACGATATATTAAAAAAATATATCGTTTGGTCACCTTGTCCCTCTTTCAATTTCTGTAGCTGTGATTTGAAAGATTAATTATATCAATAGTCAAGACAAACATCTTCTGCTGGTGGTAAAAAGCAACATGGCTCTCCTCCCAACAACAACAAAAAAAAATACGTGAAATAAATTTATCAATTATCCATGGAACTGAAAAAACATTCGATTTCTGCGAATAATTAGGAATCAAAAAACATTTACATGGAGGTGGTGAAATTGTTTATGAGTAAAATGGACTGGCTAGACCCAATCAGCTTCTTTGTTTCATCTGGGACCTAAAAAAGGTGGCCCCAATGACATTGAAGAAACAAAGAGGACCAGATGGTTTTTTGTCGTGGGTTAAAAACTATGGATGTTTTACTTCATGTGTAACAAACGCGTACAAGATCCAGAGGACAGAAGTGAGCAGGTTGCCATGATAATGAGTTTATTAATGTTGCTAATCAGGCCTAAATGGTTGATTTTTTATCTTAACTTAACCAAACCTTTTTCCTAACCTTACCAAATGTCTGTATTGTTTTATACATGTCACTTTCATATTGTCTGTTATTGGTTGTCATAGAAACTAATACTTGATCAGCAAAAGGAGAAAAAGTCTTGTTTCTCTGCAATTTAAACATCTCACAATTAGGTTTGTTCTGCTTTCTTCAAGTCTTCTCGGTGAAAGTGCCTCCTGAAGGAGATCTGAAAATCAAAAGGACAAGGTGGCCACATATTTTCTTTATATCGTCTGGATTAAGTCCATCACAGCTGTTTCAACACCATATACACAGTACTCTAGCCAAAGCTTAGCATTATCTGTACTGTTTACATACAATCCAATGCAAACTGGTTTTAGTGGGAATTAAAAGATCTCCTGGTTCAACAGAATGCAGCATTAATAATGTACTGTATGTATGACCAACACAATAGAGTTAGTAGTTATAGATTTGTCTTTGTTTGTGTAGTTATTAGTCATCCTCTGAATATGACAGTAATAGAAATAATCGATGTTGATAATAAATTGATCATTAGCTGTTAATAGAATAGAAAAGTACTACTAAAGAAGGTTATCTAAAACAAATTAAAGTCAAAATATTATTTACAAATGTTTTTTTTTTTTTTTTATTTCCAGTTTTACTAATAATAATGCTATTCAGTTTCATGTGATAAGCTAGTCAGATGTATTTATTATTATCCAGACCTGGGCAGAAGACGTGTTGGTCTTCATAAAAGTTCTTTTTTAATTTTTGTATTATTATATTATTATTATTATTATTATTATTATTATTAATAATAATAATAATAATAATGTATTTAGCTTTGGAACATATGTCTGCACCAAGGTTTTTAATAAATATTACAATAAAAAGACAATAAAAAGATTAAAAATACCAATATTTTACAGAAATGTGCTGGTAATAATGAGAATTTAATATGTCAGTAACCATGATCCGGCCCTACGCCAATTGTTTAGATTTAAATACAACCCTTATAAAAAATAAATAAATACAATTTCCCACCATTTTATTAACTTTGGCTGTCAAACTGGCAGCCCAGTTCATGTGGTCCCCAAAATTATTTCTAATAATTATTGGCCCCTGATAAAAGCACACAACAATTTGAACTACAGATTCCAGAATACACTGCAGCTCAGCACTGGAAAGAGGAGTCACATAGACCAGAATAGATAATAGGCCTACAGAAATATAAGGTTTATATGGCCAAGATGTATTTCCATATAATTTGTCCAAATTTTCCTTGGAATGACAGTATGAACAATATAATATAATATAATGCAATGTAATGTAATGTGTTACAACATAAATCTGGACATACATTATGTATTATATTAGGTTTTTATACACCCGAAGAAACTTATTTAAAAATGCTGCCCTCAAGTTTTTAACTCTCAACAGAATAAATCTAAATCTCACAGGTTTTATTAATACACCAAGGATTTATTCATTTATGTGTGCTTGAAATATATTCTATAGTGAATAAAACAAAATAAAATCAAATACATTAACATTTCTTCACTGTCCAAATATTTCTGGAAAAAACTGTAGCAGAAAACATTTAGTTCGAGCCCACGATGTCATCCCGCTGACCACTCTCCGCTGACCCACATACAGTCTGTTTGTTCAGTGTAATGCCATGTTTAAATTTAGAATCAAGACTCGTGCGAGACATGACCGACTTTTTTTTTTTTCATAAAGGCACATCCAAATCATGCTCAAAATCAACTCTACCAAGCGTTTATCCCTCTCCGCTCTTGTAATTTCTCCAGCTCAATCCAGCGCTGGGCCTCCGGGACTGTTCAAGGGTCACAGTGTTGGGATTATGTTGGAAAGAAGAAGAAAAAAAAAAACGGGGAGGGAATGCCGCCCCCGTCCCCTCCCTTCCCTTCCCTCCTCTCTTCTCACCAACGGCTCCCCATCCGTAAACTTATGCCAGCTGTTGCCTCGCGCTTAACCCGCTTAAGAGAAATAGAGCTAAAAGGCCCAATCAGGAGCACGGATGAGTGATTTGTTGGGTTATAGCGACCCCATTAGAGCAGGCCAGAAGTGGTACTGCGCCTGTGTGAAAGGAATCTGGATTTGAACTGGTAAAGAAGTGTTTGGTCCATATACATTTGGAGCAGTATTAAATAGATACAGTTCAGTGCACTTATGGAAGCTGATGGTATATTTTTAGACCATATGCATATTCAACTGAAAAAAAATATATATATTATATAGCTACTATATGTAACACATTATGTCAATTTTTTTCTAGAATTTGCTGGCTTGACATACAATTTCGTGACTTTTTTTTTTTTTTTTTTTTTTTAGCAGCCCAAGTTTCACATTGATAGCTTTAAAATATTTGTATTTATTTATAATCTATTATTGTTGTCTTCCTTAGGATTATATATGTATGTTTAGTGCATTTAGAGAGTAAGACTATAAATTAGCTTTGGAATATTTGTACTTAGCATTTTCAAAGAAGCACATATAAATAAACTTCCTGATTAAATAGTGTTATTATTTGTATTTCAAACTTCCATTAAATTTTGATCAAATATATAACACGAGTCAATCGTATTATTTTGTCGGCAGGCTACACTATAAATTCATAGCAGGCAAGTTTAAAAATGCTTTTGTAAACAAATAATAAATTAATAAAAATTTGAATACATTTATTTTGCAAATTTGCAACAGTTGCAGTAGATACATTACTTTCCATCAATTTAAAATCATTCAAAGTAAAATCTACATTTTAGATTAGGCTTACGGAATATTCTACACGGTCGACTTCAGGCCGCATTAGATGGCCGTTGTGTGCTCGGATTCTGAGAGAGGGTCTTTAATGAACGGGTTGTTTTATGAATTACCACATCTTTGTTGTCACAGCCATCGTTTGATTGTTTGTGTCGTTATTGTCTCCCTCGGTATACCAGCGTCATTTGACTTTACACACAGGGTATTGATAATAAAAGGTGCTCATTTACCTGTCGCAAGACAAAGCAGCTGATACCTCCTCATATAGTCCAAATGGTAGATATTTATTTATTTGATAATATAAATTCCGTCTTGTATTTATAATCGTACACAGAAAAAAAGAGACTGAACATGGTTTTTATGGTGACACCATGTAGTACTTTATATTCCAGATGCGCCATATGGATTATACTCCTCAAACTGCCTTTTTGTGGTGTTTTAATAGGTTACTCTACACGACAGGTCAATTAAATCTACTCCTAGTCTTGTCCCTGACTACGTTGTTGAAATTCACAAGGACCGCTTTTTTATCGAGGTTAACTCTCTTTGTTTGTTTTTAATAGGCGCTGTTCCTTTAGCTAAAATCTTTGAAGGTTTTAAAACCTATTTAATCCTCATTCAGGGATATGTTTTACTTTCTTTCTACTGAACTGTGTACTGACTTTCAATCCCCAAAAAGTCAGAGTATCAACTTTAACATCATTATTAAATTAATCATGTTAAAATAACCAGCTCATAGGTTGTTTTTATAGAGTGATATATGTTTAAAATATAAAGTGTTTGATCTCGTGTTAGTCCTTTTGATCTAATATTCACACTCTTTAATGTGATGATCTTCCAATCTGAGGTTAAAACAATAATAAAGAATAACTAATAATGACCATGATAAGTTTTAATATCATCATCCAACAGAAACATATGTACTGGGAATTAACTGAACTGCAAAACTAGTTATGAGTTAATGCAGACTTAATAGCTACTTTTCTATCATACAGTAAGAAAAGACTAGAGAAACACATGTGATTTTAGAGATATATTATGGATTAAGTTGCGCTCCGCGCCATGGGTTACAGGTTGCGGGTATGAACTGAACTTTATTCATAGGGCGCATCTATTCTATGAGGTGAACACGGCTGTGTTCTACACATGCTGTATAAGTATGGGTAATTCATTAGGGCTCACAATTAGAATTATACCTTAAGATCTTTTATTACAGGTGTTGTTCAAAATAGTTATTGTTATACACCCTATCTAAGATCCTATATTTTTGGTAAGTTGCTAATATTTGGAAGATTGTTGCTCTATATGCTTTAAATGGAACACATAAGCAATACGTGATGCTAAGCCTGGCTGGAGCTTGTGTATCTCTTTCTATACTTTTCACGAGTTTATTTTCACTTTCTTTCTAAACATTTTAATTTTTCTGAACATAGTTGTGTTGACTTAAATGTACTATTTGCACAAATACAAACAAATAAAATAATAAATAAAAATACCGATCTGTGACTCAAATGATTATGTTTTTATAAAACAATTTCCTCCTCATAAGCTGTGGTTTGTGAAACTTACTGCTATTTTTCAAATTAATTTTAGAAGCACTAAAACAGAAATTATACCCCACCTTTTTAATAGGTGGTAGTCTTAGATGACATTTGTTCAATTCTCTTGTGTTAGACTTAGTTTATATAGTTGTGTGATTTCATTTTTTTACGTCTCTCTCAGAATATATATACTAGTCTAAAAAACTATATTACTTGATTTTTAGTGCTGATGATTTATCGAGTTTTTTTTGAAGCTCATCTTGCTTACAGACAACTTTGTTGTAGGCACTTACGAGTTGTTAGGTTGACTATAACGCTTTTCTCATCACCAAATATATTAAATACACTAAAAATAACCTCCCTATCCTCTAATGGCTATCTTGTAATACATCTATTATTTTACATGATTGTTTTATGGTAGATCTTTTTATATCGTCTCTTATACATAATTACAATCATAAAAACTTATTGCAACATCAGAAAATTAGTAGAAGAGACTTGATGACTTAAGCTCGTTATTGGGAGGCTAATGATTGTTTAATTAACTAGTTGTGTTTGATACTCGTCTACACATGTCTTCTAGTACAGGCGAAATTCTGTACACAAATAATGGAAATTATTGACCCATGTGTCTTGTATCTCTAAAACTGCCTCTGTGGGCATGCGTGCTTCTTGGAACCGATGCTCTTAGTGCGATAAATAGCCCTTGAACATGTTGAGGCCGCTGGGGGAAGCAGGCGGGCAGTCCGTCATGAGATGTATGATGTGTGTGCTTAAAGGCTTGGGTTCACGAGAAAGTGTGAGCCCGTGCTGGAAGATAATTACCTAAGGATGGGGGCAGTAAGATGAATGTTGCGTGCTTTGGAGGTTGCAGAGAGGGCTTGTGAGCGAGATTTCGCAGGGTGAGGTTGAGGAATCGCGGCCCGTAAGGGAAGCACACCAGACGCAGGGGGAGAAGGGACACACTCCATTGCGGGACCAGCAGGGGAGTTCTCCAGGGGCGTGTGGGGTTAAGTTGTGGCACGCGGAGCGGGCGCAGCGACAGCTTAGCACTGCGGTAGGAGGCACACGCGTTCGTAACGGGCTCGCAGGCTGGCAGGGAAATTACTGAAAAAATACACGCTTTAAGTGTGGTCCAAACAAGACTTATTACAAGTATACTATCACAAGAATTAGATGTGATACATGATTTTGAACAGCATTCATATGTACTGGAATGTATATTATTATTATTAATATTTAAAGAACTATTTCAGTCACATGCAATATGTAGCATAGAGGGATACGTTTTAGACTCAGTGTTTTAACAGCACAGAGATGGCCTTGGTCTATTCTAATAGATTAGTTGTGGACCATAACTTATTCAATGCACTTCACGACTTTATGTATGAAATTCATCCGATAACGACATTGATTCGCCTAAACAGTCGCTATAAAAAAGAATGAGCTGCAGGTCACTAATGTTAAATGACAGGAGGTTCTAGTTCCTAGTATAAATGAGAATTGGGTGCTCAGATATCTCACCTATTATTAAATATATAATAACTTGATTGAATCACTACCACAATATATAGGTTATATGCGTACTAACACATAAGTTGATTACGGGAATCGCCAATATCATTCTTCCGTTGCCTGCCATGTAGTGTGCTTTATACAGTGGATGGACCTCATATCATATACAAGGTTGGTTTCTTTAATCCATTCCCGAAAATGTATAATATTAATATGGTGAGTTTGATTTACTGAAAGTATGCTCTGTAGTTTTATTGTTTAAGTTATTGAGTGTGTTATAATTTTAAAGAAACTAAACTGAACTAGCTTTAAAACAGATATTGAGTACGAGCTCTTGATATCTCGGCTCACAGAGCCTCAGATTCCTTAATACTTCACCACTGAATTGTGCGGTACAAGTGATATAGCCAAAGTTGTTGTGTATCCCTTAGCACTTGTTAAATAAGGTCGATTAATTAAGGAATCCGGTGCTTCCTCCTATGGTCTAAGGTGGCTTATCTGGTGGAAGTTTCGAGATATTGTTTGATGCTCCGGGTTGGGTACGTCCGCTGCTCCGTGCTAGACGAATCGAGTTAGTATTTATTCCTTCAAAGCTGCTCATAGCTATATATACTGAAGTACTCACATTGGCTCATCTATACCCATTTGACGAATATTAGTTAGCTAGTTGCCGGAGATAGATGATTAGTCAGAAGGATGTGGTTCAACTTTTGGCTCATTTATGAGGTTGAAGTTTATAAGATGTTTTTGGCTCTTAGGAGTTTCTATGGAGGTAATATCTACTTTTGGGAACCTGGAGTTCGATTGAAATATTTAGTTGAATTCGTACCGATAATCGTTGAGTTTCGGTTAATCATGGTAGTATAAACATCGTTGTCACTGATTTTGTATGACTCTGGGGACAGTCTCAAGTTATAAAGTGAAATGTAGATCTCAGATTTAATTGATTTGATGTATTTTAGGTTCTCATAATGTAAAGATGTTAAGCTCAATAATGGACCATCAATTCTTTTTTTTAGTAATCTTTTTATCTTTTTGTTTTAGTTTATAGGTTTTAAGTATTCTTCTGCTCTTAATTAGCGTTGTTGTTTTGTGATTAGTAAATTTTATCGGATTAGTGAGAGTTTGGGAAATTTCTTTATTCGCTATAACATTTTCTTTGACTCTCTGTACGGGAATGCTGATGATTGCGTTATTTTTCTTGTTCCTCCCCTTAATTTAATTTGGCACATTTTAAACTACTTTCGTTTGTCGTGCTAAGGTCCTTGTTTGGTGTTCTTAACCTGTGCCACTCGCACTCCAGACTAAACTTACCATACCTTGTCCATTTCAGCAAACTCGTGCACTTATTTGTGAGGCATTCACAAAACAGCTGCCTTAGCACTACGCCACTCCCATGGGCTTCTGGCAGCGAAGTCTAAGATCGTTGTAGGCGGCAGCTTGTGAAGGTCCCAGCGGGCCACTTGACGTTGCGGCGAAAATGTCCAAAGCTTTAACTCACACAAGAGGACCCATTTGACGCAGTGACGTTGTTAACAAGTTAGACACTAGTGGATGTGTCATGGAGGATCAATTCACTTGATCTAGTATTCCTTCGACACAATCCGAAATGGATTGTGGGCTAATGAGTCCTACAGTCTTAGATAGTCCTCTGTTCAGTACCCATCTTATAGACTTAATTCTTCTTCTCGGGAATTATACTGTTCTTGTGCAAAAGACTCACACACGAGAATGTATATATAGATCATCTTAATCTTTAGTATTAGCGAATCTAGTAAGTTTCATCAAACATACTGGTTCAGTTAATATCAGTTTATCACGGACAAGACAACTTTATTTGTTGGCCTTTAGGTCCCACGCTTTATTATATATTGCGTCTTTTGTTCGAATCTAAATAGCTTTATAGAGTTATAAATAACGTGCATAGTTGTAATGACCATGGGCCTGGTGCATGGCAGTGTGGGTGTCAGGAGTGGAATCACGATAACTCAATATGTCTCGGTAATTGGATAGGGATCGAAGTTGATATAACAATGGCCGTACGTGAAGCGTAGTTTGAAAATGCGTAAACCCTTGCTCTGCGCTTCGAAACACTGGTTCTCCCCACGGCCTCACTTACAGTTAGGATTCATTTAAGGAGATAATGTTCCTTCCCTTATCGCAAGCTACAATTAGTCTATGTACGATGGGCAAGATTAATTATTTGTAGCAACAAATATAGCTAATTTGTTGTGAGGACTGGTGGGTTTCTGCATTCGACACTCAACAAGCCTTGGGCGCAAGGAGGCACTCACGATGGCTCTTGAGGAGCATGCTTTTGGTTCAGATATCTCAAAGCATGGGGTCAATTGCAGGTTAGGTCACAGCGATAGTAAAAGTGTGTGCAGTAAGTATACATTGTTAACATTAAAACATAAATAATACGTGTACTTTTAATAGCGTAGAATTCCAACTAGAAGTAAAACAAAATTTCTTGTGTGTTGATTTTTGCGCGGTTGGAAAAGTCTCGGCTGCCAGTTGGTATCTACTTGAAATCTTGGCTTCATACTTCTCATCCTCAAGCAGCCCTGCACTTATATGACACTTTGGTTCTGAAGCCGGCCATGGATGATTACTTATCTGACCAATCGCAGCGCAGGTCTCCTGGATGACTGGCGGGCTGGCGGGTGGGCGGGGTTTGTGTGTTTTTAGGGTAAGTTGTTTGGGGCATTATCCAGAACATGCAGGGTGAATCAGAGGCCAGCGTGACCTCAGACAACTCTCCAGAGCACTGACACACACACACACATGGGAAAACACTGCTTAACACGCTTAATATTCAGTCAGGTTCTCGTCGTCACGTTGAGGTTTTTACAGCACAAATCATTCATGTTTATGGTCTGAATGAGCAGGTGGAACAGTTGTGATTAAAGTCAATTTAGAAGTAGAATTAGGATAGGTTTGATTATTGGTCAGCGATCCAAATAAACATAAAACACTGAAAATTAGATTAGTCTTTATTGTCTCTTCAAATGAGAAAATCTGTCAGGGAACACAACATACATAAGATTCAACCAAGAGTGACACAGAAAGCAAAGAAAAGAACAAAATAGTACATTTTAAAAATACAAGCAAAATTAACTAAATGAATTAATATGGTTTAAATAGTTGGCAAAAAAAAACAAAAAACAAAACATCTTTGGCTTGCAGTTTACATAGTTATGTGTTCAAAATCCTCCAAATGTACTTTTTTTTTTTTTTTTTTGCAAATAAAACATTATTGCAGCTCACTCAACATTATTGTCATTGATAATATTGGTTGAAGATAAAAGCAAAAATACAAATTGTGGTGGATAATATTTCAAAACAGTTATGATTTTGCAGTTACATTTTACATAATACAGAGTTGTTGTTGTTGTTGTTGTTGTTGTTGTTTTTCATGCTTTGTAAGTTCTCCATTCATATTAGTCTATACAATGTACGTCATGATAATATTGTACATTATACAAAGTGTGAACTTGTTGAAGACCTGAATACTGACATTATATGTCTTTAAATATGAACAGTAAATATGACTGTTTCCTGTTCAAATCTTCATAAAAAAAAAAAAAAAAAAAAAATTCTGAGCACGAACAGTGGCTCTGTTTTAAATTTATTTCGGTTTATTTTGTGTTTTAGGGTAAAAAAAAAAAAAAACAAAAAAAAAGAGTTCACACAAAAAACTAACAAACTTTTCCTATTATAAGGTGCGTGTGTTCACGCTATATAAAAAAGTTATTCAAATAAAATTTATTATAATGTTGATATTAATTATTATTTAGAGTACATGTTTCACGAGGTGCGTGAGTTTTTATTGCAGAATATGACAGGGATTACAGCTGTCTGAACACTCATAATAACACATCCATTGTCACAGTTATTGCATACAATAAAACCATACACAGGCTCAGTTTTGTATACGAATAATACTTTTCATATTGTCAAATGCATTAATTTAACCACGAAACAAGCAAAAGCGTGGTTTGTCATGGGTTTTGCCTTCCAAACTCGAGGCCGCTTTCTGGTTTATTATTTTACTGATTGAATCTCTTTTCTCTTTTTCATGGAGTTGGCTTCTTCATGGTTACGCTCAAGACTATGGATGGGTTGGAGTTTGCTGGCATTTAGTTATAATGCGTTATTCGGTGTACTGGGTACTCATCTGCCATTGTGCTTAATGGAGTAGTGTTGAGTCAGCACGACTTGTCTATTATATAAATAAAAGCAATGGTGAACATCGCATCAGTATTTCAGTGGGATTACTTTTTAAACAGTATTGCCGCTTGATTGCTTTGCACATTATTCCTGGTACAAAATGCCACCTTAACATACATATCATTTTTACTTTATTGCTGTCAGGTGGCGGGTAGTCGAAGAGGTATTCAAGTATTTGGGCCTGACTTTACAGAAAAGTTAACAGATGGGCAGGGGCAACAATGGGTTAACTCAAGGGTTAACTAGGGTCCGGATATGTATTGCACTCTACACAAATCTACCTACGATAGTTACCCCAGTATTGTGGTCAGCGTTTTATACTTAGGTATCTGAGAAAATATATTTTTAGAGTCAAAAGTTTTAAATAGTTATCGTTTTTACCAGGGAATGGATCCCATTTTAGATTGTTATATGTATTGCTCGGAGCTTACCTTTTGATTGGATGCCATGGGTGTGAAGATGTTAAACTTTTCCATACGCGGAGCTTCTTCATACGACAGCAGAACTTCCACTCATTCTTTTTACTTGCCTGTGGTGCATCCCACTTTCTTGATGTTGGGGAATATTCCTATTACCGTTGCGATTACCTAAAATATGTCGTACTGGCTATTTAAGCCGGGGTACCTTCTAAAATATGTGTATTCATTTATGCCGGCTTGTTATTTTTTTTTCTCTTTTATTCTCTAAGCTCCTACATTTTTCTGGTGCGTAGTCTTCGCAAAAGTTACTAAAGTACATGTCATCGTATGTTGGACACGAATTGCCTTTGTACAATTGTCATATTTTGGCGTCAAATATTTTCGTAATCGTCTAAAATAAGAAGTAATATATCAGGGAGAGTTGCGTCGCTCTGGCAGCCTCTTTAGGGTTCTTCTGGGTTTTCTGCTAGGTTTGTTTTCTAGATTTAGAGGCGAAGTCTTCGTTCTGATGATACGCCTTGAGTACACACTGATGTTATTACTTTTTACTTTTGGGCGGGTGTTTATACTACAAATCGTGTTATGTGGCAATTCTAGCATTACTAAAAGTATGTATTGGATAACCTTGTTTCTGGGTCTCTTGAAACTGCCTTTACACACTGTCTTACAGAATACAAATATACTTAAGGGTTTATCTTCTACCAGTAACAGTAACTAAAATTCCCATTCTCACCTAATGTTACTTAAAGTTTATCCTCCGGTGAATTCTGGTTGGTTTTCCCCTGCATCCTTTTAGCTTTCATGTCAGCTAACGTTGCCAAACGAAGGCTTGGTCTCTTTAATCAAACCCGTCTGTAGTTTTTTAAAGCCAAGAGAAGGCTTACCAATCTTATATAATAAGAACAGTCTATGAGTTGTTAGTAAAAATTTCTTATGCTTCTACTGTTACTCTTTGTTGCTTGTCTACCACGGAGCTACTCACAGAGCATAAATAGCAAATGTTCAGAGATGAGGATATCCAAAATGCATTGGTCTACTGGCCTCACGCATAACAAAGTCTTCGAACTAGTGGTATCATAATCATAATTCATGTGCGAGGTTCTGTCCGTGGTGCGATCTGCACAATTTGTGGCAGCGAGGTCCGCATTAATGCGGTAGTTGTTATTGGAGAGGTTTGTGACTAGACCAAAAATCTTGAAGTCCTAGATCCAGCATGTAAATAAACAGAGAACAAGTTAGATCCATAAAGGTCCCTGGATTAAAGCAGATCAAAGGTATACGGAAACACTACGTCTAAAAAAACAAAAGTAAAGTGATTTCTTTGAGGAGTTGGCCTATTCGTTTCGAGTCAAGGAGCGGACTGAAGTGTGGAATCGACAAGACATGACCTGGCGTTAGCGTTCTGTACGCGGATGACATGCTGCTTTGTACGCCACATGTCTTTATTGAAGTCTATACACGGCCCTGTCGCGGTTTCACGCCCACCAGAACACAAGAGCAGCCGGCGCAGCGCTTTGGTCTCAAGGACTCATTCAGCATCACACCCAAGCCGGATTATTGGGATATTAGTTGATATAGCAAGCCCTCTCACTCAAGTCAGACCAAGAACACGACCCATAGATCTTAGAAGAGTGATGCGCCAGTGTACTACCCCGAAGTTACGGGAAAAAACGGCCTCGTCACGCCGCTCTCCCTCACAGCACTTTCATTGTCCGTTAATTAAAAATCAATTCCGCGTGGAGAGGCGATTAGAGATGCGCCGAAGATGGACTGTGCAGAAGAAAGGTAAGATCTGTAGTGTCCGTGCTCGGTGATTCTGGCCACACTTTTGGCCTTGTAAGCGGAGCGGTCAGTCGACCCCGTCGGATTGGTCGATTCATGACGTTCGTTTGAGTGTGTGTCGGAGGTGCGGGCAAATAATTCGGAAGGTAACAGGGAATTGTGTACAAGTGGGAGTTTTAGAGAGTGCAATAAAGTAACTGCTTTATTCCGGGCTTAAATGGTATGTTCGATAGAACAAGGGTTTCGGCTCGTCGCCCGCAGAGGGGTGGAGAGACAAACCGCTGTTGGCCTGTCTTGCACTTCGATACCAAGATTGCGGGAGGTGAAGTGGGTCGAGCAGGAGAGGCGGGGCGCGAGAACTCAGAGCGCCTGTTTATATTTAAGCTCATGGACCAGGCTAGGGGCGCGCGCGGATCACAGCACGGTATCAACCCACTCGAAAGTTTTCAAATGGCCTACACCATTTAAGAATCTGGAGAGTCTTTCCAGAATTTAAGGGGCGCTGCTTCACTCACAGGCAGATCGTTTCAGGACCGCGACACGCAGTGGCGGGCTTTTTTTTTGATTTCGAAATTAGTTCGGTCGCGACCATGTTTTCCTGGCTGGCGAGGCCTAACATCGAGGACTTTGGGTAAATCTGTCGGGGAAACCCAGCAGGCTCAAATTCTCGTTTTGGTGTTAGCTTTCAATAAGTGGTCTGTAGGGGGCGTGTATCATTTGAGGCAGGAATAGGGCAAGGTAAGCATACGATTATTCTTATATGACATCTCAACTCAATTATTAGAATGTAAGTGTTTGAGCAGTTACAGAAGGTTCTTGGCAATTTGGAAAGATTCAAATACTTGGGTTGAGTGGGAGTGTAATTTGATGAATGGGTGAAATTGGTGTGAGAAAGAGCTGCGCGGTGTGTGAGTTTTGAGCTTTAGACACTATGGATCGATAGTAACCCCATTAAGGCCACGCAGACAAACCTGTTGAGCAAATCGCCGCTTGATTAATTTGTGCTGATATTAACATTTTATTTTCACAAGAAACAATCCCTACTTTTTTGTATAATAGTGGGGACATTACGTCCCACATTGGTTTGGTTATAAAAGGACGCAAAAACAAGCTCTAGTGCATAATTTCATGTGCTATATTTTGTTGCTGAGTGCATCTAATGGTCGGTGCAAGGGAAAAAAAGATTTTATGTTAAAGATGAGGTTAATAATAACTGTATATTCTACATTGACAAGAACCAAACCGGAAGCTATATAAATATTCCTTGCGTAGGGTTGGACCAGGTTTAACACTCATGGAATCACTTGGGACACATCGTTCTTTCTTGGTGCCCAATATAATACAAAAGCCAATCATCATGCTTTGTAAGAGGATGGAGTTACGTAGTTATACTTTTTATAGTAGGCCTATGTGTTGTTTATTGTTGGTGTAAGTGGTGCTGTGTGTTTGACTCTATGTATTGCCGTGTGGTTGGTTTGTCTGTTGAGTGGGTACGGGAAAAATAAAGTTCCTTTGATTTGAAAAGAAGCAGACGAAATAAAAAAAAAACAATAGGGCAACATGTGAGTGAAGTGGCTTCATTCTGCGTAATTTATCATACATCATGGATTTATACTTTATTTTAAATAAAGTTGTATTTGCCCTTTTTTTTTTTTTTCATTTTATAACCAAAATCGTCACGCTGGCCGTTTCTCGCAAATAGGAGGCTTATAAAAACTTTTTTTTGTGGGAATCTTAGTGCATATAAAAACTGTATTCATATTTTCTTTTGAAAATTACTTACAAAAATTTGAACAAAGAAGAAAGGGGCTGCACTATGTTTTTGCCACAGTAACTTAATCAAAAAACGTGTCAGATATTTCGGGGACAATTTAAATAATTAACAATGGAAACAAAAAAATAATTATAATTTAAGAATAGAGGAACCAAAATCATCACAAACAAAGCAAGGCTCGGTATGCATCACTTTACAAATACGGAGAATATAAACATACACCTTAATCCCCTGGCGGATTCTAAGATAGGTTCCTTGAATTATTTAGCATAAATTAGATAGCCTTGAAGTTATTCATTGAACTCTTATTAATGTGTTGATATTTAATTTGAAGTGATGGGAAAAAGTTTATTCAATGCTTAGCATAGGCTTAAAACGCTACAGAAGCTTTAGGCGTTTAGCGCATTTATGGTTGTAGCGCGTGTGGTTTTGGGTTTTTTTGTATGTGTAGGGCAGGGATTTGGGCGGAGTAATTACAGTTTTAGTTAAGCGATTGAGGATGCTGATGCTTGATTTAGATGTCTCTTTTTTCTAATTCCTACGCTTACATTGTGGTGGCCGGGTCAATACATTGTATCACTAGCTATGTGGTGTGACCAGGGTGGTGTTTAAGTGGAAAAGATGATTGATATTTAGACGCCACCACACTAAAATTATTGGTCCTGTAGTTATTTGCTGGTTCTCTCTTAAAGATGTTAGCCCAACACAGACAACAACATCAACAACGGGGCAGTTTGGACAGTTATTATTTCGATAGAAACATGTGAACTGGTTAAACACTATATTACTCAATTTCAAGTTTGCAAACGAGAGAGTCTTTGCATAGTGGGCCTACGTTTTTGCTTTTCAATCTCTCAACACTGATCTCAAAAATGTAATAATAGGTTTGCACGAATACTAAAAAATTAAGCTAATCCTTCAGCAACGGCTGACAATTGGACTTGGCATCTTCTTTGATACCACCTCATGTTTATTACTTTCTACCTTTGTTCTACCCGTACGCTGGAGCCCGGGACACTGCTGCCATCCACAGAGGCTACACGGCACAACACGTCACCACAGCGGTGGCGAACTCGACACATGCCGTGCTTGCTCTTTTTTGGGGTATATGTTTTCTTTCGCGTGCGTTGTTTTCTTCCCAATCGCCCACCAAAATTGCGGGCACAAGTCGCTGCCATACACCCAAGAGCAATAAATCGGCTAGGAGCTCATGATGAGTTTTGGCATCTGAGTTTTACATGAAGTTGGAAATAACTGGGTCTTCAGCAAGATTATTTAGTAGGCCAGGACCAAAAATCCAATCAGAGAAGCATTATATATTCGATGATGATTGATGTGGCCTGGATGCGCGGAATGTGGGTGGGGTTCTGTCTCGGGCGATCGTTCAGGAGCTTAAGTGTTTGACGCACGGCATGCACTCTGACGCACTGTACGGCCTCGACCGACCTCTGTAGGATGACGCAGATGTTGTCGCTCTACGCGTCTGCGAGGAGGAGGAATCATGGAGAAGTGAAGATAAAGATATGAGAGGAGTTCGGCTAGATGAAGAAACATCTGAACAAGTAGATACATGGTGTGTCGTGTGGAAGTTGTGTTTGAAGATGATTGTCTCTGGGGGGAAAAGGGGTGAAAGATATATATTAACATATAGAACGGGCTTTTAGTATATCCTGGGTAAAAAATTGGAGGTGTGTCCAATAGGTATAGGCGAACAGCGTGGGAAAACAATAATAGTGAAAGACCTGTATAGAGTATTTTTCCAATTAAATTAGAGTATGCTAATAAAAGTAAAACGACACGTGTTTGTAGGTACTCGCTGTGCTTTTTCATTGTTTACATTTTGTACACAATAAAATTTGTTTTAGTTGACGTTATTGAATATCAAAATGACAATGCATAATTATAACAACACTCATAATAATGTAAAATAATATTAATATTAATAGTATACCCAATACATAGTTTTAAATATATAAATAAAAAATACAAAAAAAGTTTGATAATACAAGTTTGAATAACAAATCATAATTTAAATTTCCTGGGGTTGTTTTTGTTGTTTTTTTTCAAATTACGTATATTAATTATGATGATGAGGGAGGAAAATTTTTTGACTGTTTAAAAGAAAATATATAATGGTATTTTTCTATCAAGTAAAAATGGTAATAATAAGAAAATCCACTTTTATTAATATTACTTGTAATGATTTTTTATTTTTTTCTTATTCAAACAACTAATAGTTTTTCATTTATCTTCAAAATATGAAAGGAATTACTTAAAAAAAAAAAATATATATAATAAAAAAGAAACAAATATATCTCATTACATTTATCCCTATTATATTATACAATGTTTTTCTACCAATTAAATTTCAACCTACTGTGTAATTTTCTCATTCCATTTCATGTATTGATTTTGCTCATCACCATATACATTTTTGTACATTTCTAAACATATTTGACAGTAAAAAAAGTACCTGTATTTTCTGCACTATTGAGCGCACCTGAATATAGGCTAGATTTAAATGAGAAAAAATAATAAAACACATATATAGGCCGCACTTGTTTTTTATGAGAATCCGTAATATTGCTGCGTCGTTGGTATGCTGCAGAGTTCAAAGCTTCTGAAAAAAGTTGCGGCTTATAATGAGAAATTACGGTAATTCACTAATAAAGACACAGGACTCCTGTTGATTTGGTCTTTTGTGACTGAAATAACGATTGTATTGTATATTTTGGCTCCTTCTTCAAGTTTAACATCGGAAGATTTTTCATTCATAACAACATTACACAGTTGTTTGTATACCTCTCTATACCATTGTACCAGCCGGTAACTTTAGGAATTCTTGTGTCGTTTGTTCTAAAGTTACAGATGCCAGTCTCTAGGTCATAAAAGAGTCCATTTTGTGTCACACAAGTCTGCTAAAGAAAAACACAGATTTTATTATTGTTATCGCACTACGGAAATCGAAAGGACCAAAACATGCTTCTTTTTAAGTTCATTTTTGCTGAAAAACTTAATAGCAGAAAGTAAAGTGCTTAAAGAAACAAAGGCATATGTTGTTGGTAGTATTAGCTTGGAATTGTTTATTCAAGTGATTTAAAGTTAATAGGCTTTTGCAGATCCTTACTCGGCTGCGCTACTGAACAGCACAGACAGTCCTAAATAGAGCGATATTAACAAAAATGAATATCTTGATCATTTTTTGGCGAATCTCGATCACGATATTTGGACGATATTCTGTCAGTTCAACATAATGTGTTTTAATCTGTGTTCAAGTTAGTTACACATGGAAAAATTGAATGACGTCGTGTTATTATCTAAAAATGATATATTGCCCAGCTCTAGTCCTAAAATATATATAGTGTGGTGTAAAGAAGAATTGTCAAACAACATCAAACCGTAAAGTAGATATTTTATGTTATGAGTGAAATTGTAATTGATTGATTGATTGATTTTCAGCACAAAACGTTCAAGTTTAAAGGTGTCATCAATTCAGAAATGATGTGTTTATGTATCAAAGAGAAAGAGAGAGAGAAAAGGTCTTACTAAGCATGCAAGAAAAAACGCAATTAACCCATTTTCCATCCATCCACAGCTCACACATGTGCAGTCAGTCAGTGAGGCGTGAAGTATTAGAAGTCCTGATGGTGCCCAGGGCTTCCACATGTTCACTGCTCATGACACGTTACATACTCTCTATTAAAACGCATTTAGGTTTTTTGAAAGACGTTTAAAATGCGGTTTGTCCATACTCTAACTTTAAATAATTAAGCTCGGAATCAATGCTGCATCCAAACTCAGAGAAACTTCACACAACCTAAGCAGAACTGTTTTATATATAATTATCAACAGATGGTCAGGACAAGTACCAAAAGTAGGTGTACCTGAGTGAGAGGAGTAAACCTTTTGAATAGGCTGGGTGATTCATTAAAGGAGCACGGAGCAAGTTGCAGATTTTCTGAACTAGGCTGCCACCTTTGGTGACAAGCGGTACTGTTTCAAAACTGTGAACGCGCACTGTGCGCCGGCTCGTACGAGCACGAACTGAACGACATCCGAAGACGCATCTCTGCCGGTGTATTTTGTTGATTTTGTGATAATGCTCTCGGAGGTAAGAAAACGTGCTTACATTTTGAATTTGACAAACTTTATTTAATAGTAGCCTATTTGACATTGTTTGACCAAACTGCCAACTCTGAGAGAGAAGTTATTTGTCCGTGTTTGTGGTGAAAATTAGCCCTTTTTGTTTGTGGAAAATGATTATAATGCTTTGATTATTTTCAACGTAACATTTCTAAAAGGTGGTGAAAGTTAGTTACCTGTCAGTTGTGTCAACGAAGTTGACACAACTTCGTTGACACAGCTGTTAGCTCCCAGATGCTATTACTTATTTTTTAATTCTCTATTTGTTTAGCTGTCTTACAACAGGGGGTTTCTCTTATTTAGGCCACAGTATAAGCACTGGATTAGTAAAACACGGTTTGTTTGTTGACCAATGCAAAACGTAGCATATATACAGTACATACAGTAGGCCTACATATATAGAACATACTATATTTCCCACAGGTCCCATTGAGTGAACTTGCATAGTGGCATCTTCTGTAAGTCTAATAGTCTAATAGACATGTACTATTCAATCTCTTTAGGACTCCAGCTCAGATGAATATGTCCCTCCTGCAAGCACAACTACAACCAGTGAGGACAGCAGTAGTGACCGAGGAAGAGGTCCATCTAAAGGGAAAGGAAAGGGAAGAGGAAAGGAAAAGGAAAACAGAAAGGAAAGGGGAAAGGAAAAGGGAGGGCAAAGGTGCTAGTGGTGACAAGGGCAACAAATCCTCTGCTGGGAGATCTAGATGGGGATCAGGAAGAACAAAAGGTGTATCCATCAGTCAGAAAGACATACGAAGAGTGACTAGACGGTGTGCTGCCAGGACAAAGGAGATACAGGTTAGTCCTACTTTACATTGTGTTTTTTGTTTTCATAAAAACAAAAAAATTATATATTGCTATTTGTGGTTTTCAGGCACAAGTACAACAGATGACTTCTCAGGATAAAGATGAAGTTTTGCAGATGGTTGTTCATCGTTTGCCAGGTGTTTCCTGGACATTATGCAGCAGAGAGAGGCCACAGCTCAAGCAGGACCTGCTCCACCAGAACCACCTCCACCAGGACCACCTACACACAGAGGTCCACTGACTTGGTGCAAGTGCAACAACTGCAAATTAATGCCCACTGACATTGAAAACAAATGCTGCAAATTGAATCCAGCAAACTGTCTCAGTAGGAGTGCACATATGGAACTGTAACATTTTAGATGAAGGCATCCTGCGCTTGGCCAGACAGACTTGGAACGATATTCTTGCACTGGGTGACAGCCAAGAACCTAGAGTTGACAACAGAGAATATCGATACACGGCATATCGTCAATTCACTATCTGGCAGCATGGGCGATTAGGTGCAGGGAATCGAGTGGTGANATAATGCTTTGATTATTTTCAACGTAACATTTCTAAAAGGTGGTGAAGTTAGTTACCTGTCAGTTGTGTCAACGAAGTTGACACAACTTCGTTGACACAGCTGTTAGCTCCCAGATGCTATTACTTATTTTTTAATTCTCTATTTGTTAGCTGTCTTACAACAGGGGGTTCTCTTATTTAGGCACAGTATGAAGCACTGGATTAGTAAAAACGGTTTGTTGTTGACCAAGGCAAAACGTAGCATATATACAGTACATACAGTAGGCCTACATATATAGAACATACTATATTTCCCACAGGTCCCATTGAGTGAACTTGCATAGTGGCATCTTCTGTAAGTCTAATAGTCTAATAGACATGTTACTATTCAATCTCTTTAGGACTCCAGCTCAGATGAATATGTCCCTCTGCAAGCACAACTACAACCAGTGAGGACAGCAGTAGTGACCGAGGAAGAGGTCCATCTAAAGGGAAAGGAAAGGGAAGAGGAAAGGAAAAGGAAAACAGAAAGGAAAGGGAAAGGAAAAGGAGGGGCAAAGTGCTAGTGGTGACAAGGGCAACAAATCCTCTGCTGGAGATCTAGATGGGATCAGGAAGAACAAAAGGTGTATCCATCAGTCAGAAAGACATACGAAGAGTGACTAGACGGTGTGCTGCCAGGACAAAGGAGATACAGGTTAGTCCTACTTTACATTGTGTTTTTTGTTTTCATAAAAACAAAAAAATTATATATGCTATTTGTGGTTTTCAGGCACAAGTACAACAGATGACTTCTCAGGATAAAGATGAAGTTTTGCAGATGGTTGTTCATCGTTTGCCAGGTGTTTTCCTGGACATTATGCAGCAGAGAGAGGCCACAGCTCAAGCAGGACCTGCTCCACCAGAACCACCTCCACCAGGACCACCTACACACAGAGGTCCACTGATTGGTGCAAGTGCAACAACTGCAAATTAATGCCCACTGACATTGAAAACAAATGCTGCAAATTGAATCCAGCAAACTGTCTCAGTAGGAGTGCACATATGGAACTGTACATTTTAGATGAAGGCATCCTGCGCTTGGCCAGACAGACTTGGAACGATATTCTTGCACTGGGTGACAGCCAAGAACCTAGAGTTGACAACAGAGAATATCGATACACGGCATATCGTCAATTCACTATCTGGCAGCATGGCGATTAGGTGCAGGGAATCGAGTGGTGATACCAAGCTGCTGCGTCTGGAAATTCGTGACAAATACCCAGACGATTTTGGAGTCTATGTTGGGTACAAAGAAGCACCATTTAGACCAAACTAAATTGTGACCACAAACAAGAAACTATTTTCAATTCAAAATCTTTATTATTATACAGTATAAATATATATTTTTTAATTATTATTTTGTGTTGTGTGTTCAGACTAAAAGTTTTACAAATCTGTCAGGTTCCAGTAATAAATAAATGTGCATTTTTAATGTTGGGAGTTGTGTGATCTCTGATCAGGGAGCAGATGTCATCTCCTAGAAAACAGAAAATGTTATCTGTTTTTTGAAGAAATAATAAAACTAAATACATTTCAAATAACACATCTATTTCATAATAGCAACATAACAAAGCTGGAGTTAGAAGGTCTACCTGTCCTCTCTGGACTTGTGTGCGCACCAACTCAGCAGTGGGTGGAGGGACAATACCAGACACAAGTCCAAAGGCTCGAGGGTCACCGGGCAGGACACTTCTTCTTTTCGGAGTCCTCCAGCAGACCCTAGACGATTGTGCAGTATCTTTGTCTGCAGGTCAGGAATGTAGCTATAATCTTTAGCTTCTTTTACAGTGTGTACTCGATATCGCTGGGACTTTTTGCTGTAGAGTCGTTTTTTGGCTGTTAGACAAATAACTTTATATTAGAGGACAAATGTATTCATGAATTATGAAAAGAAAAGTAACAACACTTACGACACTTGGCCTTTTTTATTCACATGTGCAGGTCGGTGGTTGTGATGGTTATAGTCCAAAGCTGCAAGAAGTGTTCTTGCTTCATAAACAAAAAATGAAAAGAAAATCGCTTACCAGCATACATCAGTATGTGGTTTGAAAAGACTCCAGTTGTGAAGTTGTCCTGCAAGATCACAATGTGATAATGATGTATTGTAGTGCAAAGGTCATGACAAGAAACAATAAAAAGTAAATATTGTAATATAATTTATAACAGCATTGTATATAGTATTTCATACTGCTTACTGTCTATATCTCTTACCGAAAAGTGAGAAACTTCTCCACATCCTTCAGCCATCTTCGGCTAAGCACAATTTGTGATAGTGCTTCATGTGCTTTTGAGCCAGGGAGGACAATTTCTTTTGTGCTTTCCTCACCCAAAGGCCATGGAGGCATCTGCCAAGGGCCCATTCATGCACGCCACTAACATGGTGGAGTACACCCCGCCACATGTCCTAAAATGAAGAAATAAAACAGAACATTATAACAGTAGGATTCAGAAAATTTATTCAAAATACTGATATGCTTTTGGAAATTAAAGGCATTATATACTTACCATAAACTGCTCTCTGTTGCTTGCATGCTGACAAGCATACCAGAAGTGGTTGACAATGTCCTTTATCCATCCAAGTATTTGTTTTTGTCCTGAATTACCCCAGCCTGTCGAAAATGTTGTCCTAGTTAGTATTACAATAATACTGATATAAACTATCATCACAAGTCGCTTACAGCATGAAGTCTTTTTGTGAGATTTTTTGCAGCATGCCAGACATCAAGTGAATGAGCAACTCCATGGTCCTTATACCTTCCCTTTTCTGGATCTGTTGTGACAAGTAAACAGTAAAATCTTCAGTACAAATATTGCTTTTGTATGTACTTACGCATAAGAGCAGCAATCTGCACATGGGCATCTGTTACAATCTCTTTGATCTTTATTTCTTCAATGAGATGATCAAATGTCTTGATAAAAGCTGCCTTCTCCATGGCCACACTTTTCCCGCCAACTTGTCTTTTGTCTATGTTGACTATACTGATGATGTCCATAGTCTCTAATTCCATTGTAGTATAACTACAGTACGTTGCAGAGTGACCTTGGGGGAGATACATATGAGAGAAAGAGAGAAAACAATTGCATAAGTAATACACAATAATAATTACATACCAAAGTACAAAACCTCTATTTTACCTGGTGAGTCCATCCTTCCATCAGCTGTAACAGACAGTCATGTTAGTAGAAAACAATATTGGAAACAGTGTAAAAAAATTCTTTTGTAACTCACCAAGAGCAACAACACTGTCTTTTAACTGCAAACGACTGATAATGGCAGATCTCTTTTCCTCCCAAAAATCCTTTATTGCTGGTACACAGTAGAAATGCTGAATTCTGTAGTGAGTAGTAGATGCCACCATTCTCATGTTCATAAATTTGAAGAGGAGGGCAATCTTGGCAAAATTATTCCCTGACAATAAAATGTTGGAAGACAACATAAAGTCTCCTCCTTGCATCCCATGTCTGAGTAGTGGTTGACTGTTCCACATCCATAATTTGTGTCCGTGCGGGCAAAACTATTGACAAAGAAAACAGTTTTAATAATTCTACCTTTTGAAAAATTGCGTTGGCACATCTTTTGTACTATCTAAATAACAGTATTTTCTCTTACTACTTTACTCACCCACTCCAATATAACTGAAGTACCCCGAGAATGTGACTGCACAGTAAATGGTGGACGCCCGTCACACTCCGCATTGGAAATGGGGTTGCTGTAGTAGCATTTGCTGATGGGCAGCTGTAGAAAACTGGCCATTTGCATCAAGTTCTTGGTATATGCAATACAGGCTTGCTGGTTTACGAGATCACCTTCATCAACTACACGATTTGGCTTTGGGAATAGCGGAATGTCACTCTCCAACGGATCTTCATAATCTTCTGGCTCTGGTTCTTCTGGCTCATCATGGTCACAAATGTCAAGCACTGCTTCTTCAATACCAATGATGGGGAGTTTATCAACTTCTTTCTGTATCACATCACCAGCTCTTGGAAAATAAATAAAAATGTATACTTCATGCAAAAGGATTCATGAGAGAGAATTTCAGAAAATGCTACATAGCCACAAAACAAACCTCAAAGATATAGGTGGGACATAATCTGAATCGTACGGGTCTGAGGCCAATTCTCCATCAAATTCTATTCTGTTTGTGTGAACACAGAGATATATTAGCATAATTATTTACAATTGGTAATTAAAAGATAGACAAGATAGTCTGTAACTTACACACTGTTTTCCAGGTTGTTGGCTTGGTCCTCATCAACAGAGTAACCCACAGACTTGATGCTACACAAAAAATACATGTAAACAAAATGGATATCGAACAATAAAATACATAAACTATGCAAACCTTTCTTCTGCCACCTCCAACTGTTCTTCTGCCAGAGGCTGCACTCCTGCTACATCAAAGTTGTTCCTAAAATGAAAAAAAAAAAACGTAATGTGTGCTAAAGCCAACAGAAATGTATAATAAAGTTGTATCAGTTACCCATCAGAATCTCCAGCACTGACTGAACTAGGAAGATCTGCAGCCATAGTAGTTGCTTTGACCACTGTTTGAGGCGTTGATGTTACAAGGCCCTTAGGTGCTACTGTCGACTGCTCATATCTGTAAACAATGTCATAATTGTTACTATAAAAATTATTAGCCTATTTGCATGCGAGAACCACATAACGCAACATTTTATCTGAATTGTTGTACATTTACCATTGTTACTTTCCTATCCAATCAGCTTTTATACAAATGTTATTATACTATGCAGGCAAATGTGTGTATTGGTCAAAATAGCGCTTCTAGCAAACTTCTGTGACATTACGCATACACAGTGACGATTATAAACGTCAAAATAATAATCAATGTAACAAGCTATTTTGACCAACGGACACGAGTCGGCTACGATCGCGATTTTCATGAACAAGACGCTTTCCTGATATACATTTGGAAATAAGCAATATCTTACCTTCGTATCAAAAACAGTGCCAGCTGAGGATCACGCTTTATCCCCAACGCTGTCCTGAGAGCTCTCCATTTCTCAAATGCTGCCGCAAGGTTCACTCTTGTGCGGCTTCTGCGCCGGTCTGACTCATTTTTCGCCCTTTTGGTGGCACTAGATAAAATCCGTCTTTTCTTCACTTTTCGTGAAGTCTCTGGCGGTGTTTGTAATCCGCTTGACGCTGGTCTCTTGCTCGTTGTTGCACGCTCCATCTTCAAAACTGCACCAAGCGCTGCGAAGTTTACTTTGTTTAGATATGGCGGCGTACCCGGAAGTGTCATACGCTTCTGACGAGTACGCGCATTGGGTCACGTGCGGGCAGAGCTGTTCGAGCCCGAACAGTCTCATTCATTTGACTGTACAGGCTTATAGAGGCAATCACGGAGAATACAGAAACACTCATTCTGCACAGCAGGCAATTGCTGATCGACCATGAAATTGTAATATATGTTTTTTTGAGCATTTCAACTTGCGCCATGCACCTTTAAAAAGCTTCCACTTAAACATATTTAAAATGAGTGTAAGAGCCAGTTATAAACAATTAGAAACAGCACAAACAGTTTAATTTAAGTATGAATTTACACTGACTGACGGTCCTGTCTCCATAAGAAATATAAAGATATACTGAAGATTACCAGTAAAACTATTCTTAAAATCCCAAGTTCAGCTTTTAGTTGACGTTGTGCATTTGTGTCTTTATCTTTGGTTTGTTAAAAAATGCCACATATTTGGTATCCTTATTTTTTCTTGTGTGTGTAATCTGTGCCAGTTGGGTTTTTGGCTTATATAAGAGTTACACACTAAACCCTTTCAGTCAGTTCTATGTAAAATGTTTTGTGGTAAGTCATATTTAACTTTTTAAGTGTGTGACTGAAGAAACAAATAAACTAAACTAAACTATTTAGCTTGCATTAATGTGCTTTTTACTTCAGAAAATGTGATATATTGTAAAATATATTCTTACATTCATACACTACCATAGTTGTACAACTCCACTGCATCACATTCATATCATTTGTTCTTTTCCATCACATCAGTTGCTCTCTCCTATTTCTGTCCCAGACCTCTGTTTTCTCTAAGTTTTTCTCTCTCACTGCCTGACTTCTTAAAAGCTGAAAAACTGACAAATGTAAACTTATAAATATTTAAAATAATGAATGTACCCATTTATCACTTGGTGTTCAATATAGAGGAAGAAAAAACAGAAGGAAAATTTGAAAATTTGCTGTCAACATTACTACTTAACAACTGTTTGCCTGTCCCATTTGTGTAACTTTGGAACAAGGCCATAAACCGGAGCTGGGCAAACATTTTTTTTCCCGCGGGCAATGTACACATTTAGACAAGTAGTGGAACAATAGAACGTGGTCTTTGGTGTGGCAAATTATTATTGAAAATACATTTTTGTAAATCAAAGACTTTTTGATCATTTGTGTGATAAATATTAGAATAACAGGCAGTGACACTCCATAGTCTAGTCAATCAAATAAAAGAAATTTAAAGAGCCTTGAGGCCACAATGAAACAGTTCGAGGGCCGTATCTGGCCCTCGGGCTGCAGTTTCCTCAAGTCTGCCATAAAGTCTTGGGTCATTACTGGTACTGGTCCTTACACCTTAAAAGTGCACTGTCTAACTTTGTAAAGGTGAAAAGACAGCTACACAATTCAGTAGAAATAAAAAGTTAAAACCACACTTTGTGCATGTATGTTATAAAATGATAAATAAATAGGTGAATAAATTAAAATAAATAATATAAAAAAATAATAATAATAAAGAAACTTTTGCTAAAAAGGAAGCAAATAGGAGAAGCAATATTTCATTTGGTGATGCCTAATTTTGAAACTGTTAAACGTCTAAATTCTTGATGCAACAAAAACAAACAAAATGATTTAATTGCCACAAATAAAGGCTTAAATTACTGTAAACAACATAATCAAAATAATGGATGAAAAAAAACTTCAATAGCAATTACCTCAACCCTGAGTCCAAACATCACCAAGATAAGATTAAAGCTCAAATAAGAATCCTACTAAATATTATTATTATTATTATATTATTATTTGTTTTTATCAGAATGAGTGATTGTGACTCTGGGTTACAATTTTCGTTTTATCTTTAACATCACCGGGCTTTTGCTTTTTGTAATATGGTGGCAAATATGCTAAACAAAATATGCTAGCAAAAACTCAACTAGATCCAAAAAGTAGTTCAGCTAGCTTAACAAAGTCCAACTAACGAGCGTAACAAAGCGGGTAATCAGATCTGGTGAGCACTTGATGCAAACACGCCGAAAACCTGACTTCCAATTGAGCGCGGCAGGCCTCCTTGTTCATGCTATGGACATAATTACGCTATGATTAGCTCACGACTTGCTAGCTATAGCGTAACGTGCTTCACTGCTCAAACTCAATGCAACTCAATCAAGAAACCCCGGCCGTATCCGTCTAATGATGCGAACTTTCACGATACTTTTTTTTTTTTTTACTTTGTCATTGTTTTCCCTTCACCGTATCTGTACCGCGGAGCCCGACTGTCCGGCTGTTAAGTAGGTTAGCCTCTTAAAAAGCAGCGCCTCTAATTCCGCGGGCAGAAATAAATAAATAACGTGTTGGGAACGCGAGGTGAGTGCTCGGTCAACTCGTCTAGCTCCAGCGCTTTGCCTAGTTGTGTCACATCACAGAGCAGAGAGAGAGAGGGGGAAAAAAAGGAAAGGAAAGAGGACAGGCAGGCTTAAGCTAACGTGCGCTAAGCTAACGTGGAGCGAGTGTGCCGTCTACCGTACGGAAATATGGTGGGGTAACTGCAGTGGCGGGTAAAAAATAGAAAAATGTGCTTGTTTTGTCGTATACGAGACATGACTAGGCGTAATTTGTAATGTTGTTGTTAATCTGTGTTACGTTAGCATGTTTGTGAGTGGAAAAAGTTCAAGTGGAAAATGAAAGTCTGAGTGTTTGTTGATACAGCCAGTGTCTTTGGGGATTAATGTAAGCATGATTGTTTTCATGTGATAGATAGTAGTGTTTATATTAGCCTGTTGCTATTCTTCCTGGTTTCCATTAAAGATAAGATATACAGTAGTTACATCAGTTACATCTCAACAATATTTGATTTTAATATTTGAATTATCAGAAATCATCCTGGGGGCCAAATAAAATAATCTGGAGGGCGCATTTGGCCTCCAAGTCACCAGTTTAATTTAAAAGCCCTACAAGCAAGACATTTTTTTTTTTTTAAACACAAAATGCTCATGTTCAGTTGACTTGAAATAGCATCCACAGCTGTCGGAAAACTGTCGGATCTTGTAGGAATTCTTCCTTACTTTCACATTAAAAACTTTTTTTTTTCCGGTACTGCTCTGATTGGTCAGAACGGTCAGGCCTGATCTTTCGGCATCATTTGGATTCACTCAGCTGAAACTTGTCCCGCTCATCGATCAAATAATGTGGAAAATACAACTGCGCATGTACATTAGCTTGTAGAGAACCTACCAAAAGATAAAGCAGTCCAATATGGTAACAAATGCCACTGAGCAAAAGCCATTGATGCACACCATCTTTGATCACCAGGGCTTGATCGAGGGCCAAATTATTTTGGTGGATAGTGACCTCTGGGCTGGACGTGCGCAACAAGTCACAAGTTTTTTAACAAATCCTAATCTAACCTAACTTACCCATTTAAGTCACTTGACCAGTTAAACCTAAAGAAAATGTCCTCTCGTAGTATACAAAAAGGCGTGAAATTGTGCTCATCATACGCTATTTTGTGTTGTGGTTACAATTTCTTGTGAAACTGTGTTGGAGGGCCATAATTGAATCCAACAAGTAGCGAATCTATTACTGTCCATTTATTATATTAATTAAAAAGAGGTAATACCTTAAGATACAATTAAGAGTAACACTTTTTTTTATTTTTGAGAAATATGACCCACGTTGGCCGTAATCTATTTATATGTAAATATTCATTAATATGTGTTGTCCCTTTACAAATAAAGCAAAAAGAATAAATAGGCCTGCTAACAGCAGTTCAAAGGCCGCCTTTGGTCCCCGGGGCCGCCGTTTGCCCAGGTGTGATATAAACATTTGCTAGCATAGTCAACCAATGGAAAAGTGATGTTATGTGATGTTATGTGCATAACTTGTTTGACTTTGACTTAATTGTTACAGAAATTGTTTTAGTAAAGACTTAAATCATACTTGCTGAAAAAAAGACAATTAGAAGGTAGTCAAATTGGGTGAAAACAAGCAAAATGTTCAGTGAACTCTTATAATCACATTCACTCTTTTACTTTCACACTTGAAGCACAAACCCAAATCATACTATTACGTCCAGTTTGCTTTTCGTCTAGCTTTACTTTACACTGGCCAGAATGAATTTCTGTCGGACAAAATTCCCCCTTCAGACCTCCGCTCATATTTCCCTCACTTTCCATTCCTTCCCCCGGCTTCAGCTCTGGTAAAATAACAACGCGGTAGACTTCCACCTGCCGACCGGCCTTGTGTGCGGTGAAATGCCCGATGTAGAGTGAACTTCATATGAAACAGGGCTACTAAAAAAGCACCGGAGGGGGGAGAGGTGTCACAGGAAATCCAGACCCATTGAAGTGCGCCGAGGCTGGGGATCGGAAAGGCCACGGCGGCTCTTTCTGGCAATTGCCTCTTCAAACGCTCTGTATGTCTGTGAAAGTGCATTTTCCACACAGACCTCTGACCAAAACGCTATGGTACAAAAATACATCCAGAGGTGAGCTTGATTTCAAACACGTTTTTTCTCTCTCCGACGTAACCTTTGCGCGACCTGTCACTCAACGCAGAAACTCGCCACTCAAAAGTACATATCTATATATTTTTTTTCCATTCCATTTGAAAATGTTTTACTCGGATGTGAAGATAAATGTTTGATGTGGGCTACACTTGAGAGCAGAGGAGTTGGTTCTTTGACGTTTAAGTGGAACAGTAGTAAAAATTCTTTTGGTTATTACATTCGTAAAACAACTAATACATTCTTGGCAATTATTTATGAGATGGTGGTTGACAAAAAGGACACACTAAATGTCACTGCTGACATTTATGTGTAACTTTAAGAAGTCATACATAGTTCAGAGATGAGTTGGGAGTTTGTACATTTGTAGCATTTGATGTTTATACAATTGCTTTAGCAAGTTCAGTTGTGTTTTCTTTTGCTTTATATCCAACAAAAACAACTTTCCATTTGAAATAAACAAAAGTAATTGTGTATCTGTTTAGACCTTAATATACAAAACTGCAAAACACAGTCGAACATAAAAACTGTTTGAAACCACTTAATAGGTACAACTTTAAAGCATCCCAGCATTCATTTTTACTTTACAAGATTTTTACAAAATGAACCAAATAGTTTACTGTTTTTTTAGGTGAATGCTGTCATTGAAATATAATAAAAAAAAAAAAAACTTTTTGTTTTGGTAAGTAACTTTACAGTTACAGAACCATATGTAAGATTTTCAGATTTCATAAACATGACCTATATGTATCACAGATATAAGATAAACATGAGCAAATATACTATTATTTTTACTGAAAGTCATTGTAATTCAGAGTTATTCTTAATTTTAAAAAGCAATGAACATGTTGTCCATTTGTTTATGTTTCTATTTGGTGTTGTGTTTCTCAAGAGGATTATCCAATCAGAAAGCAGAATGAGCGTATCATGACTCTCTCAGTGGGTGTTTGAGTTTGAACTGATATAGAGCGTTTTCACGTGACGTCATCAAACCGGAAGTCGGCCATGTTGGCGATATGCGGCCGCTGTCATAACACATCCATGGTCAAAACACAGACGTTAAAGCATGTGAATGTTCGAAGTTTGAAAAAAATTAAAATGGTAAACTATTGCCGTGTTCTGGGTTGTCATAATCCGTCTTATTTCGCCCGCCCACTTTTTCTACTTTTACGCACAGAACTCGGAAACACTCCGGTCAGCTCTTCCCCCATTCATTTCACTGACGTAACCTGCTGATAAAACTTGCGGCAAAATCATATTTCATGTAGGTTATTTTTTCCAAATAAGCTATAGTTATGTGCACCAACAAACAAGCAAGGCATATTTTCTCTGGATCGCTTGAAAATGACTTAAATTAATCATGTGCCGGTCGGATCGCTGCGATAGCCTGCAGTTAGCCAAAGTTACATTAGCCACAAATAAACATCAAATGTTGTACTGATCACACAAAGGGAATATACACATGCTATACCTTGTTTGAAAGCTTAGGACCTGTAGAATTCAGACGCTGGGTTTGATTTAACTGTCAGTGTATCTAATTGAGACTAGCCTACTAGATAGCGCAGCTACAGCGTTAGTTGCCTCCTTCTCCTTTATGGAGCATCTGAAACATCGTTTATTATGCCAGCACTAACAGTGTGATTTAACACCCATGATTTGACGTGTTTTGCCGACAGCTATAAAGACAAAAAAGCACAAATTGTGTAAAAGAGTGTAGCTAAAAGGGATAAACAAGAAGGTAGCTAATGCTGTAGCTGCACTGTTTCGTAGTTTTATCTCATTTAGATTAACTGACAGTTAAAATAAACCCTGCACCTGAATTCTACGGATCCTAAGCTTTCAAACAAGGTACAACATGTGTATTTGCCCTGAGTGTGATCAATACATTTGATGTTTGTTTGTGGCTAATGCCTTTACAGGCTAACCGCGGTCTATCGCAGCGATCCGACCCCGGCAAGAGATTATTTAAACACTTCAAGCGATCCAGAGAAAATATGTCTTGTTTATTTGTTGGTGCACTTAACCATAGCATTTTTTGAAAATTGATCCTACCTGAAATATGATTTTGCAGCAAGTCTTTTCGCTTTTAGCTCGCCGTTAGCCAAAGTTACATTAACCACAAATAAACATCAAATGTTGTAATGATCACACACAGGACATATACACATTATACCTTGTTTGAAAGCTTAGGATCTGCAGATTTCAGTTGCTGAGTTTATTGTAACAATCCATGAATCTAATTGAGATTAGCCAACAGCGTTAGCTATTTTCTTTTTGTTTATCTTCTTTTGCTACCCTCTTTTACACAGTTCGTGCCTATTTTGTCACCAGCTGTCGGCAATACACGTCAAATACATGGATGTGAAATCATACAAATAGTGCTGGTGTAATAAACTGTGTTTCAGATGCTCCATAAAGGAGAACAAATGCCAAAGAGAATTTAACTTACGAGGGCAGCTTGTGGAGATCCTCACTAAATAAGGCAGATTTCATTTCCTTAGGATCTTCGCCACCTATTCAGTTAATTTTATACATGCAACGCTTTTTTTCTGAAGCTTCAAGTCGGTCTCGATATTTTTTAGATCCATTTGACTCGTCTTTTTTTGATAATTTATTCATATTTCAGCCGCGTTGTTTACATCGGTACCTCCATAATGGCGCCACTTCCGGTTTTTGGCCGGATCTGTGACGTTCGTGAAAACGCTCTATTGCACCAAGACACAGACACAACTGTCTGTGATAGGCTCATGGACTGGTTCTGGTTTGCACACAGTTCTCGTTGGGCTCCACCTACAAGGTATTGAAATATAAATCTTGGGAACAAACCATGACAAAGAGTCAGGTGTCTGAGAAAGTGACTTTCTGGTTATTACTTATAAGTCATAGCAAACCTGGTCCCTGGTTGAAAAAAGGGGCCGAAATGACTCCATTAACGCCCAGTGTGTGACATATATATGGCATTGCAAATCTCTGACAAGAGGGAAAAAAAAAAAAGATCAGAAATGTCTTATAATGTCACATAATTTTCCTTCAAGGATTTAGTGGTTCGGATTGGTATGGGTTAGGCTTTATCGCTTTTATGTCACTAGATTTTACATCCTTTACGTCTCCATTGTAAACTCAGTGTCCTCAGTTCAACTCCATCTACAACAAACCTAACTTGGCAACTTTATATCTTCTTTTTCCTCCTCCACATCACAACTAGCTCGTACAAAAATGCACATATGTCTCCACATTATGAACCCAATGTCCCCTGTCCGACCACTTGTTCAACAAACCCAACTTAATCTAACTCCGTGTCCTCTCTTTCCTCCTCCACCACATGCATGTCAGAGGCCAGCGCTTCCAGGTGCAGCTTCTTCCCTACAGCGTTCCGTCGTCCATCTGCATTTTCCAGAACGTACGAATGAGAAATGACCGTGATGACATCCACCTGAGGCCCGGACGCAAACACTGCCTTACCTGCGCTAATACGAGGGAGAAAGAAACTGCATAAAGCCCAAGAGGAAAGTATGTAATGATGATGGTGACCCATACAGAGACAAGGGGCCACGGTGGAGAACGCTGGCCTATATATGAGTCAAGCGTAGTGCTGCGGGCGGTGTATCGTACGTGTTTGGGATTCTGTAGAGATGTATTATAACAAACAAAGCAAAATATAATGGTATGTACAGTAAATGAGCGTGGAGTCATAAGATCGAGAACGTTTTCTACTGGGTGAACCGTATATATTGTTGCGTGACAATGTGGAAAAACAAGTTTTCTTCAATTGTGCTGTGTAGTTCTTTTCCAGTAGAATGCATCCTAGAGTACAGATGTGTTGTAAACAAATTAAAACAAAAGCAATTGCCTCCTAGCAAGAAGATCCTGGGTTCAACTTTGGGACATCAATGGTCTTTTCTGTGTAGAGTTACATATGTTCTCCCTGCTCACATGACAGTCACGTGTTTACGACTTTAAGAACTGAGAAAGAACTTTGTTTGTTGGCTGCAAAGGAAAAGACAGAGAGTAGTGGTTCTAAGGCTTTTTCAGTTGAGATCCTCAAATTGTAGATTTTCGTGACCCCCAAACACAATATGTAGGTTTGAGAGTCTTTAAAAATGATAAAGTAGTCTTTAGGATTTTAACAGCCACATCAAGTCAATAACATCAGCAGCTTTCTGCCATCTAAAAAATATTGTCAAAATCAAAGGTATAATGTCAAAGCCTGATGTGGAGAGACTTATCCATGCATTTGTCTCCAGTAGGTTCGACTATTCTAACGGCTTGCTCACTGACTAGAACCAGGAAGTACAATCACAATAGTCCTGACCAGAACCAGGAACTACCATCACATTAGTTCTTTGCTTAGGTCTTTGCACTTGCTTCTAGTGGCTCAGAGAATAGACTTTAAAACAGCTCTGCTTGTGTTCAAGTCTCTCCATGGACTAGCACCAAAGTACATCTCTGACATGTTAGTGCATGAACCATCTAGGACTCTGAGGACCTCAGGGACCGGCCTCCTGCTGGTGCCCAGAGTCAGGACTAAACATGGACCAGAGTCAGGACTAAACGTGGACCAGAGTCAGGATTAAACATGGACCAGAGTCAGGACTAAACATGGACCAGAGTCAGGACTAAACGTGGACCAGAGTCGGGACTAAACATGGACCAGAGTCGGGACTAAACGTGGACCAGAGTCGGGACTAAACGTGGACCAGAGTCAGGACTAAACACTGGAAATCAGCGTTTCGGTTTTATGCTGCTAAAATTTGGAACAGTCTTCTGGAATTTGTGAGACAGGCCTCTATGACATCAATGAATTAATCATTTATAAGATGAAAATCATGTTGTTTCTTAACCTCTTAATATCATGAAATGTAAAACCACTTGCTGTCATCAATATAATGGATTTATAGTACTAAACCAAGTCTAGACCTGGGTGTAAGCCAGTCTACTAGAAAAGGACTCAAGCTTAATGCAAACAACAACTTTGAAAATCGCTTTAACACCAAGCATTCTGTTTGCATTTCAGTTTGTTTTTGACATCAAAACTTTAGACACGAGAGCACAAGAAAAATGTTTGCAATCACAACACCAACCGAGGGGCCATAACTGTTGCGCCGCTATAGGCCTTTGAGTATAATACAGGCTGAAAAGTCTCTATTCCGAGGAGAAACGCAATAGGCTACAATCACACGCCTATAATTTTGCCTGATGATAATTGCTGGCTTGGCTTTCGAGGATGCTCCACTGACCGGCCCCTGCTCCGCAATGGGAAATGCTCAACGCTTGACAAGTTGACCTCTGACCCCGTGTTGTAATAACCTCTAGTAGTCAGCGTCATTGAGCCGATCTTGTGTCTGATGACTGCGGTGGCCGATGATGAAAGCCTACGAGGATGGAATTCCGATGAGAACTCGTGATTTATGAGCTTGGCAACTTTCAGAAGCCAGAGTGAGTTTGAAGATTGAGCTAACATCAACTAGCATGCTAACAGCTGCACACTTATCATGCTGCAGCTAGGCTAGTTTGCGTAACACCTGTGGATAGTTTGTTCTCGTTACTGTCATTTATTACGGGGAATTTGATGATACTTTGGTGCTATACCGATGCCAGTCTAATACCAAATGTGGTATCAAAATTAGAGATGCACCGATCCGATACTTGGATCGGATATCGGTGCCGATCCAGGGAATTTTGCTGGATCGGGTATCGGCTCTATGATATCGGTTCAGCTGATACCAATTGGATACCAATTAATTGGACACAAGGAGACTAATTTACTAGCTGATGTTCAATCAAAACTTCTCATAATGATAAACATTTTATTCATTCTTACAAGGTGTTTAGTTGTGACTTGCACTAGAAATAATAGCTACATAACACTATATGACCAAATGTCTTATGTTTTAAAAGGAAAATTAAGGTGTTTCTGTCCTCACACTGGTATCGGTTGATATCGAGTATCGGCAGATACCGAAAGCCAAAATATCGGAATCGGTATCGGAACTGAAAAAGCTGGATCGGTGCATCCCTAATCAAAATCAGTAAAAATAAATAAATTAATTAATTAAATACACTCAATTTGACTCAATTTAAAACCAATATTCAAGAATAATACAATAAAGAAAACAGAGATACGTATTAGGGCTTGTCTTGAGTTAACTCATGATTAATTGCATTAATTTAAATGTTTTTAATTTATATTGTTTAAATGCTTTTTGCATTCTATTTAGCTTTCATTCCTGTTAATTATGTATTTCACTGTAGAATGTAAAGTGAAAGATAAAGTTTTTTAGGCATTCCCATAACATCACATAACATAACATAACATAACATAACATAACATAGCATAGGCCAAATTGTGGTATAGGCATGTCTCACTCACTATAAGCATTTATGACACTGCTCTTTCACAATAAAGCACTTTCTACAGCTGAAGATTGAGGCTTTTATTTTGTAGGAGTCACAGTGTTAGTTAGAACTAGCGAAGCTTTACCGCTAACTAGCGGAGCCAAAAGTAGAACTTCGAAAGTTTTTGCCGGAGTTTTGAAAAACTATTCTGTATATTTTCAACAACTGGAGTGGACAAACATCACATTTAGTGACCGAGGACCGCGACTTTATCGAGACTCAAGAAGGTGGAAACACGTATCGAGCCTCGAAGAATAGCCTCCATCACGGACAAAGCCGAGGTAAACAAATACAGATATACCCGCCCAAACAGTGACGCTACCGAGTGGAACAGTCTACAAAAGTGAGCCAGCAGAGCCTTGTCTAGAACTCTTTCTGCTTGTGCATTGTGTTTTTCTATAAACGTCGTGCCACTGGAGCGTTTCAATGGTAAAAAATAAGCATGAGATTAATTTGCGTCAAACAAATTATCACCTTAAAATAGTTTTGTGTTAACGTGATCAAACTCACAGCCCTACAGATATACAACAAAAAGTACAAATAAGCTAATTCTCACGCCTTTTTACATCAAAATGTTGCAAAAAGTCAAAAAGTAAAAATGTTGGTTGAAGCCATGTACCGACATGTTGACGCAGCGCTATTCAACTTAAGGCCCGGGTGCCAAACTGGCCGTCTGATCCAGCTCAGTAAAAAAAAAAAAAAAAATCAATGAATAAATAAAATTTTGTTTGTATAAAATTTACAAAAAAAAAATTAGAACAGACATTGACATTGTAGCCAAGAAAAAGAAAAAGAAAATTCAAGTTAAAATAAACGCTTCTCCTGAACTGCACTTTCTGCTAATTGCTGAAAACTATGTTGCCGTCTTGCTTCCTGGAGGTTTTAAAAATATGTTTCTCAAAGCAATCTCAGCCAAGTGATGTCAGAAGCGCTAACTGCTACTACCGCAAACCAGAAAGTGACATTTTGGCTAACGCAGACTTTCACGTCTCCGGGCAAACATAACAGCAGCAATTGTAGACGAGTGTTTGTGGACATCAGAGCCAAACGCATGTCACTGTTAGTCGGAAAGAAATGTGTCGTTAACTGTGTGTCTCAAAAATGCATCCACATTTGAAAATTTACTGTAATTTTAAGTCGGATCTAGTTTGCTCAAAAATCCCATCAACTAAAATCTTTGTATCTAGTGTGTCATCATATTTTCCAAAAATTTAAACTGTGTTCTAGTCATTTTTTTAGATTTGGCGGAGTCTTGCTTTAAATAGTTGTGTTGGCTTATGTCAGGGCTGTTCAACTTGATCCTCTTGAGGGCCAGGTCATGGTTTTGGAGTGTCATGGTGTCAATGCATCTGTGTAAATGGTTCTGCTGTGTACTACAGACAGCACAATGCGCTCACATTTACCACATTTTGGATGCTCTTTTTAACTGCATTTTAGAAATCAAATCCTGGATGACAGAAAACTTTCTCCAGCTTAACCAGGACAAAACTGAGATTTTAGTCATCGGTCCAGAGGCTCAGAGAGAGAAACTTTTAACCAAATTACAAACACAATCTTTTAATCCATCCTCACAAGTAAGAAACCTGGGCGTCTTTTTTGACTCTGAGCTGACTTTTATTCCACACATAAAAAACATCACAAAAATATTTCTTTATCATCTTAAAAACATTGCCAGAGTTCGTCTCATTCTCTCTCGGGCCAACACGGAGTTGATGGGTGGGACTGTTTTTTAATGGATTGTAAAGCCCTTTGTGTTACATTTCATGACGTATACTCAACAAAAATATAAACGCAACACTTTTGTTTTTGCTCCCATTTTTCATGAGATGGACTTAAAGATCTAAAACTCATTCCAGATACACAATATTACCATTTCTCTCAAACACTGTTCACAAATCTGTCTAAATGTGTGATAGTGAGCACTTCTGCTTTGCTGAGATAATCTATCCCACCTCACAGGAGTGCCACATCAAGATGCTGATCTGACATCATGATTAGTGCACAGGTGTACCTTATACTGCCCACAATAAAAGGCCACCCTGAAATGTGCAGTTTTGTCTCACAGCAAAATGCCACAGATGCCACAAGCATTGAGGGAGCGTGCAATTGGCATGCTGACAGCAGGAATGTCAACCAGATCTGTTGCTCGTGCATTGAATGTTCATTTCTCCACCATAAGCCGTCTCCAAAGGCGTTTCAGAGAATATGAAAATGTCCCAGTTCTTGCATGGCCAGCATACTCACCGGACATGTCACCCATTGAACATGTTTGGGATGTGCTTGACCGGCGTATACTGGTGCATGCTATAGACAGCATGCACCAGTTCCCACTAATATTCAGCAACTTCACACAGCCATTGAAGAGGAGTGGACCAACATTCCACAGGCCACAATAGACAATCTGATAAACTCTATGCGAAGATGTGTTGCACTGCATGAGGCAAATGGTGGTCACACCAGATACTGACTGGTTCTGAGTCCCCAGATCGCCAATAAAGCAAAAACAAAATGCACATTTCAGGGTGGCCTTTTATTGTGGGCAGTATAAGGTTTATATTTTTGTTGAGTATATGAAAAGATTTTACAACTAAAAAGGTCTTACTGATCCAATCTCATGAGCTGATTCACAGTCTGATATTGTTCTTTCCAGTCCTCATGTGCACAATCTGTTCATTTGTCAAAAACACTGAAATGGTCTCAAGATATGGTCTTCTTCTTTACCTTACTGTGATGTTACAGTACGATATCAACATTACAGTCAGACTATAAAAATGACAAAAAACATTAATTAAACAAAAATTAATCGAACATTTTGATCCAGTTTAGAGCAGTGCTTCTGTCACAGTGATGAAGTAAAATAGTAATACAGTTACAATAGTAACTCATTCTGTCCTGACTGTTTAGATGAGAAAGACGTTACGTTTTATAGCTTGTATGAACAGTTTTGGGAGAGATATGTGCTTTTGCTGGTGAGCCGTAATGTTGTGACGAACTGCAATATTGTTTGGCCAAATGGTCTTTTTAATTTGGGAATGTCATCTCAGTTTCAAGAAACAAACCAAACCAAGTGAGAAAAACTGTAATAAAGCTCTTGTTGCTTATGTTAGCTATACTGCTCTACAGAATTTCCCAACCAGAATTAAACAAGAACTAGACCAGTATAAGCCAAGCCTGAACTAGATGAAAGCCAACTCAATCTCACAAGAAAGCGTATACATCAGCCCCGTCTCCAGATAAAATGTAAATATCCAACAAAATGACAAAACCGTGCAATAAGCGTGTTTTCTCGCCTTTTTTAAGTCTATGTTACGCAAAGCCAAAACGTAAAACAAATCATGAATTTTGGTTGAAGCCACGTTGTGACATTTTACTTGGGTTTAATGAGTAAATCTTAACCTACCTCAAGCCTCAGCCTTAAACTTACTCATTATTCTTAAAGAAAACGTCGCCACACATTTTGTTATAAATCTACGTTTTCCTCAGAGACTGTGTTTTTTTTTGCTTCCTCTGTTCATTTCTATGGTGGATGCAAAGACGTGTTAGTATTCATGAATATTAACAAAATCCTCATTGTAATCTTAACCATCTCCAACACTCAGGCCTGAACTCACCCATTTTTGTAACTTCAGACCAAAGCTCATGCATTAACCCCAAATTCCCCTGAACCAAAACGCGTCTACGTTGCCAATAAAATGGGCGTATAATAGACACGCCATTTTATAGTCAAATATTATGCTGATTATTTAGATTATTTTAAATGTTGTTTTGTTTTGTATTGTTCTGTATTATAATTTGATGATAATATATTTTAGAGTCTGCATTTCTGTAATGAATATGAACAGAATAGGTCATTACTTTTCTGAAATATCTCTCAAAAAAGTATGTTTCATTGTTACCTGTGTTTTTGTTCCCATAAAAATTATTATTTTTTTCTTTTTTTTTTTTTCTTTGTTTTACTTATTGAATTATTTCTTAACAAGTACAGCTTTTTTATGAAAGTAAATGGAACTAATCTGACAACAGGTCATCCACAGACCCAGAGAAGAGTGTGTGGAGGGTTCAGGGCAAGTTCACAGTCAATGTATGACAAGTTGTCACATGGTCAATTCTCCTTTGTTAAAAAAAAAATAAATAAAAAATATGGCCTGTCTCAAATAATAAAGTCTATGTATTAAAAGGACCCTGAGCTAAGATAATTGTACAATACAATGTGAGTTGAATTTAAAGTGTGTATGCCTTTTTTGTTTGTTTTGATATTATAATGTTCACTTAATTTGGTAGATTAATACACATTGTAAACAGAGTTAATTGAGAACACATTTGTGAAGAAAAATTTGCAAATCTGTTGAAAATAACAGGAAGGAGAGCAGAGTTTGAAAAGTGCATCGTGTAATTTTGAAAGGTTTACTTCACAGTTTAATGCAATATAAAAAAGTTTTCATGCCATAATATGAAAAAAATAAAGCTAAATGAACTGCTTTTCCATGGAAATAAACAGGAGGAAGCCCTTTTGTGGTCCCGTAAAATTACACATTTTTATAATTTATTTAGTGCCGCAAATACATTTAAACACATTAACACAATGCTGACAACAACAGACAAACGGGACATTATTGAACCAGACACGGCAGATTCATTTTCACCTATACGTTACCAAAATATCTGTTTTACGAGATAAAGATTTTAAGTTATTTTATTGTAAGAATCCGGGCATAGTTCCTTTATGTCTAAAAATTGAAGTTTTATTGATTTCAGTCAGACCTTGTTTACTCCATCTGTATCTTATGTCAACAATAGTATCCGAAATTTTTATTTGACTGTAAGTTTTTCAGATTTGGCTGCTTCCAAAATGTGCCATTTTACCCCTTTTTTTCCTATCCGCCTGCTCTCCTTTAGTTGATTATAGCATACTTTGAGATAGGCCTACATTATTTTATTTATTTATTTTTTTTTTCAAAATGTCATTACAAATATCATTCTGATTTACATTTAGCAAAACTATTTGAATCTTCAATTTGTAGCAATCCACCTCAAACAAATACAAGTTAAACAGAAACAGTCGGCCATTTTTATCCATAATATATTTTCTCAAATCTCTCGCTTTCAGGCGGCGCTGAGTGATTCATCCAAGTGGACAGAGACTAGGACAGACTCAGCCAACACAGATTCCCAAGTTTCAGCGGGAAAACTAGGTCAGCTGTGGCTAACGCGCCTGAACTTCTGACCCGGTGTCAAGCTAACGTCAACACGCATGCTAATGTTAGCCCTGATCTCCCGCACATTCAGCATCTGGATTCAGAGTTCAAGGGAATTTTATTATTATTAATTTATAATTTACAAAACGATGAGGTATTTTTATGCAGCGTTGGTTTTGTGCTAACGTTAGCTGGTTATTTGTCATTTTAGCAGATTAGCATAGTTTGCAATATCAGGGATTTAGCTAAATGATGCTAACTTCTGATTTTTGGCCATTTATTTTGTCTCGGTCAAAACCAGATACTAATTTTAAATGTAATCCATAAATCATTATCTGTTTTATGTAGGGGTGTAACGATACGTTTTTAGAACGATACGATACATTTCGATATGAGGCCAAGAAAAACGATTACAAAACGATTTTGGAGTTTCAGGGAACGATACGATTCAGAAAGATACAGCAGTTTTAAAACGATATTTCGATTCAGTTTGATAACTTACAACATAAATAAATTAATTACCAAGATTTTGCATTAAATCAAAAACTCAATAACAAATAATAAAATGATAGAGTAAGGATAAGGGTAATAAAGATATTCAGCCTAATGACACAATTATTTTTCATTGCACTTTCCCCTTAATTCACAAATTTAGTATCATAATAAAATAAGTGACTCACATTTCACCATCTTATTGAATCATTTTCACACAGATGCAGAAGTGTGTTGAGATGGGAGTCTGTAACTTACTGTATCTTCATGACTTATCATTAGATTAAATATTAAATCCACAAACATGTGCAGACTCGAAGTTTAGATCCAAAGCATGGTGATGTTGCGTCACCATGCGGGGGGGCGTGTTTGCAGCTCGTCTGGTTCTTTTCGGAGCTCGCTCGAGTCGTTTCGCGGCGTTACCTCCGTGGGCCAGTTTGGTTTCGCCTTTACGGCTTTGTCCCTCATGGTCTCTGCTCTGTGCGCTCTCGCGGGCCCGCGGGATGGGCACTGTCCGTCCCCTCCGCTGGGCTGTGCGGCAGCGGCTCCGTCCGGGAGTAGATTCCGTGTGAAACAAGCGCTGCAGGCTCTTGATGATGACGCAGCGCGGAAAACCAGCGTATTAAACGTGCATTTAATGAAACATTTATGTGAAAAATAAACTACTAAGAATGTTGTTTGTCTGTATAGTTTATGTTTCGCCATATATCTAAATAAATCGATTCTTTGGGCTTAGATTCGAAGCGATTCAAAGTTGCATCGATGTGTGGCCTGGATTAAGGCCAACTAGTAGAACGCCGATCGATGCAGCGGATCGTAAGGGCTGTGTATCGATACTTCGAATATTTAGGTGAATCGTTACACCCCTAGTTTTATGTAACACATATTAACAAATGTGTATTCTATATTTTTAATGTAACACTATAGAAGCAAAATATTGGTTTATGGAGAAAAAAAACAGGCTATATTTTTTGAGTTTTGGTACATTTTTTGGGGATGTAGGCCTAATCTTGAAATATTTTTATTTAAGGGGCAAAAAGGTGAAACAATTTTCTACAGATAATGCAAGCTTTGTAAGTCATTCAGTGTTTCTTTTCTTGTGATTCATTAGTGTAAACATAAATTAGGTTTAATTTAAATTTAAATTGCTAGAAAATAAAAAAGGGGCTTTTGCAAAATTTGTAGCATTAGATTGAGCAGATATATTTTTTTGGTCAAACTGGGAGATACTTTTCAGACAATTATTTTGTTAGGCCTGTCTGTTGTGTATACAGACAATATTTACATTATCACTAATACAGATGTTCATTAATATGTGCTGTCCCTATCACATGAATAAAAAATAATTATCAATAAAAAACTTAAAACTGAAATTATGCTGAAAATTAGGCTTTAAAAGGAACAATGTTTAGAAGATGTTTCAACTTTCAGACAAATGTAATTTTCAATCTGATGGAGGTGACAAGAAAAACTGGATTTATTATACTGCTCTATTGCGATATCCAAATGTATTCTATGTTATATTTTTCCCCCAAAATCAAATTGTCGTTATTATTATTTTTGCTGCTCACAATGGAATACACATTTCTTTTTTTTTTTTTTTTTACTTAGCCTATATGAATACCCTTTTATACTTTGCACATTAAATTGACATGAAGGAATGCTTTTTCTCTAAAGTGAGTGTCAAAAATGTAGCTGTAATCATTTTAATTTTAGTTTTCTCCTCTTAATAATAATCATAATAATGGCCATAGGGTGTGGGGTGGGAAAGAGTGGTCCAAGGGGGTTGTTGGGTCATAACCTGTAATGTAAGATATAAATATATTAGATTAAAGGTTTTGCGTTCATATGTATCTCCGTGTACACATAAGTTTGTGTTCGTACATTAGATGTGCATATCTATTCAAAATCTCAGACCTTGTTGACCTGACAGCCATAGTGGTGTAGTTTACAAACACAATGCATTTCTGTATACCAAAACTGTTTGTAGAAAAAGAAAGTCAGTATAATCTCAGACGAATAAAACATTTTAAAAAATCAAAGCCCAAACCATATAATAAAAAAAAAGTTTCTGTATTAGTGCTCGCAATGTAGTTATCTGGAACGCACTGGCTGAAAAAAAAAAAAAAGTCAAATACAATGTATCCTTTAAAAGAAAGTATAAATCCATGATATATGACAGTTATGCAGCTCTGCAATAACTGCATTGTACATTTGCTTTTTAGTAACCCTTTAAGTATGTGTTTTTGTTTTGCAATTTGGTAATGTTAATAGAAACTTATGAGTTTCAGAGTATATGTATAACTGTATGACTTGGATATAATATTCACCTTTTTATGTCTGTACAAGGCCTTAAATTTAACACGTTTACATAAAAAAATTTTTATGTATGTACGTATGCGTGTATTAAGTATATATATATATATGTGTGTGTATGTTGATAAATACCAGATAGATGGATAGATAGATCTAAGTATCTTTGTCTATTACTATACTGTAATACTTATATCTTTGTGTGTATCATTATTATTGCTGTATGTATTATTATTATCATTATTTATTTTTGCTTGTATTAAGAAATCACTTAGCAATCCCATCTTTATTTTATTATTTATTCCGTTTGTACTTTTGTAAGAATGTATATTGTGTATTCATATATATACATCATATTAACTCATCCCTGCTACTACAACTATGAAAACAATAATAAAAAAGAAGATACATTTTACTACATAAGAAAAGTGGACATAGCTTAATAAGTACATAATAACACACATAATAAGTAAGTGACTTTATTCATATAGGCTCTTTCACAGAGTGCTTTACAAAGAGGTCAAATTACAACAAGACAAAATGTAGGTTTGAATCACTTGTGGCTGCAGAATGATATAACTACCATTTGCAGACAAAAGTAAAAAACAAAATATCATTTACTGTGTATAACAGCTACTTAAGCTAACACATTCAGTTTCTTTTGCTGACCAAACAGACTCCACGAGCTCTATCCACTCTCCTCACCCGCACGCGTTTACGTCACGCTTACCTCATTCCCTTCCACTATAAAACCTCCATTTAGCATGACTAGCACTGTTTACACAAGAAACAAGATGGCGGCGGCTGCAACAACAACAACAACATTACCGTACCTTACATCTGCTTTCTCCTTCTTTCAAACTCCACGCTAATCCCAAACTTCTTCTTCTTCTTCCACAGAAAAGTATACAAAACTCTGAAATCTGCTTGTGTCGTTTTTCGTCTGTTTTTTCGAGACTATTTCCAGCGCTGCTCAGTCGCCGCTGCCTTTTTCGCGGCGAGACTCATAATATCAGATTGCACAGCCGGTCGTGGCCAAATGTGAATTTTATACTCTAGTGAACACGGGCTTTACACTTTCATTAGCTCACATTCTCCTCAGCGGTGCAAATGCCATGTCGCTGGCTGAAGGAGGGAGGGAGAAGCCAAAGACGGGGGTGGGAGAAAAGGGGGTAAAAGGGGGTAAGTGTGGAGGGGACATACAGCTGCAGAGTTGTACTGCCGCCAGTCAAAATGTTGTGTGTTTAGGTGAATGCTGATGTTGCAATAGTACACTGCAGAAAGTAGATAAAAAAAAACAAAAAACTTGGACTCAGAATTTTGATCTAAATGTGAGGCATTTTAACAGCATAACACTTATTTGTCAATGTGATGTAAACTATTTCCGATTGATTCAAGACGTTTCGGACAGGCTTTAGGCTTTAATTATTTGGCTCAAATAAGCAATGTCTTTCTGATGATGGAATGGAAATGGTTAACTAGACAATATATTACTCCCTCTAAATTACACCAATTTACCCCCAGTATTCCTGATACATGTATTAAATGTGGAACTTTTAAAGGGTAACTTTTTCATTGCATTTGGGAGTGTTCTAAAGTTATTAATTTTTGAATGTGGTAAGTAAGATTATTGGGAGGGACATTCCCCTTGACCCAAAACTGTGCATCTTAAATGTATGCCCCGCAGACTTTGTAGCCTCTGCAAATATAAAGTAAATATTTGTCTTTTGGAAGCAAAGCGTTGCACTGCCAGATGCTGGAAAGAAGAAAAAATGTGTGGACTATCACAATGGCTTAGTGGACTGACCTCAACCATGCCGCTGGAAAAAATAACTTATATGTCAAAAAAACAAATTGCAACAATTCTGGGACATATGGTTGATGTTTTATAATTTTCTTGAAACGCATAACCAATGTAACGATTCAGATTAATAATGTCTGAAGTCTCCACCCTCACTTTTTACTTTTTTTTACTTTTTCTTTTTAGTGTTTGATTTGTAATGTTCTTTTTTCATTTGTAATATAACATAAAAGTTTAATAAAAATATGTTTCAAAAAACAAAAAAGCAATGTCTTGAAATGACAGTGAAAAAAGTAAAACAAAAATCAAGTCTGTCAAAAATAGATGGATACAATTTGTCAAAAAGTTTGAAATGAAGGGGTAAAATCTTACAATCAAGACATTGGCAGGGTAGCATTTTTTTAACCAATGGTTTGTGTTCATGTCACGTCATATAAATGGAAATAATTAATATCCCTCCATCCGTCTACATGTTTTGCTCACTTGCCTAATTCATTCTGAGCCTCCGAAGCGTTCACCAAGATGTATTTTCAGCCTTTTTTTTTTTTTTTTTACAGCTGTTAGGAGCAAGACGTGTTGGTATGTTAACACTAGTAAGCCACAGTACTAACAGACGAACTAAGCAGAGATGGGTGGACAAGCAAGACATTATTTGTCCTACATTGCAAAAATTAATTTCAAGACAAGTAAAAGTTGCTTGATTCTAAGATTTATAGCTAATTTCAAGTATTTTGACCAATTTATTGTAAAGACAGATTATAGTCCTTGTTTCAAAGCGTTTCAAACTGATTTCAAGACATTGCTTCTTATTTCAAAGAAAATTATGAATCCTAATGATGGCAGCAGCCCTGGGGAAGCTCAGCAGAAACAATTCACCCAGACACCTGGTTCCTCAACCTCCGACCAACACAAAGCGTTCCCTAATCTGCATTTTATTGGTTGTTGGGGAAACCAGAGTTCCCGGAGGAAACCACCCAGACACGAGGAAGAACATGCAAACGCCATTATAGCCAAAATTTTCTGTTTTCCAGTTGAAAAGGTTTAATCTTCGGCTTCCGCTGCTCACGCTGTAACTCCTGCTATGATTAGTCGAATCGGTCAGGCCGGAGTTTATGGCTTGATTCAGCTTCACTCGGCTCAAGCTCCTCACTCAAAGAATCACTTGACTAGACTTGAGACTAAATATGTGATATGACTTCTAAAAAATCTACAATGTTCAAGGTGATGTAGAAATCTAAAAATAATTTTGTTTTTTTGGAGACATTTTGAAACACAAAGATATTTTGAAGTACTATAATTTATTATTGAGTAAATGTACTAAATACACTGTGGGCTGCACAATAGCAGAGTGGTTTAAAGCTCTGGCTTCCCAATAAGGAGGTTGTGGGTTGACTCCCGGGTTGAACCACATCACCATCTCACGATCTCTCTGGGTGGAGTTTGCATGTTCTTCCTGTGTCACTGTGGGTTTCTTCCACCTCCAAAAACATGCAGGTTTAGGTTAATTGGGCATCACTGTAAATTTTTCCAGAGTGAGTGAATAAGTGAGCGAATGGTTAGCCACTGTCCAGGGTGTTCCCCCACCGAAGGCCCAAAGTTACTGAGATAGGCTAATGGAAACAATCGGTATAAAATAAATGAATAATACACATTTTATACATTATATATTGTAGATGGTCACAAAATAGGGTCTTTTTAATTCTTAATTTGAGATGGTGTAAGACAGGCCTATTCAACTTAGGCCCGGGTGCCAAATCGGCCTTTCGAGAATCTGATCCGGCCCTCAAATCACTTTTCAATCTTACAAGCCTAGTTATCTCGATTTTATTCTATTTTTACTGTCTGAAAATAAGATTTTTGTGGTTTCATTTGTCAATTCCAGTATTTATTTTTAGATTCCAGTGATAAATTATCTTTTTTATATTTTTAGCACAACAATCCACTTTGCTCATGTTGTATTGGCAAATCTTATTTGAAAATAGCCCAAAGAAACCTAATTCTAAACCTAAATCATTAAATATTCTGAGAATATTTGGTGCAACCTCGTGCCTTTGTTGTGTTATGGCCCAGAAGCCATGGTCCTTGGTAAAATCTGGCCCTCTGGAAAATCTAGTTGAATAGCCCTGGTGTAAGACCTCAAAAAATTGCAAGACTGAACTAGATGTAAAGGACAAATTAAGTTTTTTTTGATTTGCTTAAATGTTGTATCATCACATTTTTGCAATGCACATAGATAAAAATAAGACAGGATGCAAAAATGTAGTATTTGATATTACAATGCAATGTTTTTGGTTGTCTTATAAATGGCTTGTCATGTCTTGATGCCAATCCATCGACTTAACCCAGACACCCGCTGACTTACTAGCACACAGGTGACTTACTTCCATTGTAGAAACACCGTAGACAATCTCAATCAACTGTCTTAGGCCTTGAAAATCAGCTACAATTTCCTTCTATACCAACTTCTACACCTCCACTGAGCAGCTTGAGTTCACACAAAGGACACGTACTCAGCTATTTCAGTCTTTTTTACTACGGGTTTCACACTCCAGCACTTCTCCGTACAGTGCGTTACGTCGGACGGGAACACGGATGGTCAAACATGTTGCGTTCCCAGCTGTTGTTGCCGCTCGTTCCAGTCCCCCGGAGATGTTCTAACGCTTCCATCAGCTGTGACACCGCGGAGAAATGCGTTTATTTGAGCGAACCGACCAAAGCAGTTGTAAAAAATTGTGTTTCTGTAAAGACGTGGCTGCATTTGTAGGTCGCAACATGGCAGTGAAATGGTTATGTAAGAAGATTTGGTTACTCAGCACTGCAGTCATCTTTTCTTTTCATTTTAGAACATTAAAAATAGGGTTTAGGTATAGAATGATTTGATGATATTGTTTGGAGGTTGATTCAGTCAGAGAAGCAAACAGCAGTACCAATGGCGATTTCAGTTAACTTGTTAAAAAAAAAAAAAAAATATTCGTATAAAACTGTGGCTAAATGTGCAACTTAAAGACTTCAATCCATTTTGAGATGTTCGGGATCAGCATCAACCAAAAAGTCCTATTTGAACAAACAGTATCGGTTGAACCAGTATTTTGGGTCTGTCACTCCGATACAGCAGAATTTCTGATTCTGAGTCCTGATTCTGAGGTCGGTCCGTGTTTAGTCCTGACTCTGGTCCATGTTTAGTCCTGACTCTAGTCCATGTTTAGTCCTGACTTTGAGGCCGGTCCATGTTTAGTCCTGATTCTGAGGCCGGTCCATGTTAAGTCCTGACTCTGGTCCATGTTTAGTCCTGACTCTGGTCTATGTTTAGTCCTGACTCTGGTCCATGTTTAGTCCTGACTCTGGTCCATGTTTAGTCCTGACTCTGAGGTCGGTCCATGTTTAGTCCTGACTCTGGTCCATGTTTAGTCCTGACTGGTCCATGTTTAATCCTGACTCTGGTCTATGTTTAGTCTTGACTCTGGTCTATGTTTAGTCTTGACTCTGGTCTATGTTTAGTCCTGACTCTGGCTCCAGCAGGAGGCTTGTCTATGTTTGGTCCTTAGGCCTATTTCAGTTTTTTCATCAATCTCATGAGTATGTTTAAAATGTGTATACTGGAGAGAATCCAGTTAATAATGAAAAATAAATAACATAAATTGGTAAATTGAATCCAAAAAGTCCACTTTTCATTCCATGCCATGTTGTAAAGTTTATTTATTTTTCTATTGTATGTCTTTTTTTTATCATGGTGACTCTAGGTAACTCTATTTTTACAATGGCAATTCATCTTTGAACAATATTGTATTTGCAATGTTTCTTCTTAATTGTACAGCTCAATATCAAACAAAGTATAGGTCTACACTTACACTGTCATTTTTTTTTCCAGCTATCAAATAAGAAAACAGTACTTTTCACGTCTTAAACAAAAAAAATCTGTATGTCATTCTGATTATCAAATTTGATCAAAATACATGCAACTAACTTTAATTCACTTTATTGACCTTATGACTTTGTACAAGTTTAGCATTGTTCCCCAATAAAATGTATCTTCCACAGCCTTTGCTACTGTGCTATTTCTTAGACTAACATTGCCTTATTTGCTTGACACAGACTAAACATCTTCTGAATTTACTTTCCTTCAAACTGGCATCGCTAAAGGCCAAGCCCATTTCTTAAACGGCTCACATTGATCGAGTGTGAAACTGTTGAATTGAACGGATTGCGGACAATTTGCTAAAAATGTGCATTTGCTCTGGTACGCTAACATTCCGTTTCTTCGCATCGATTTAGAACTACCTCTGCTTTTGGACGATTGTATAAGCATTTCCTTAAGAGTACGCCGATTGAATATGACACGCGCAATTGAAGCAGTAAGTTGTATTTGTTTAACTCCGCAAATATATTACATGCTTGTTTACCGTGCGGAGAGTAAATAGAATTGAGATGAAGTGGGACTGGCGGGATGGCGCATGCCGGAGCGCTGCTTTGGAACCCGGTCGGCCTTAATTCCCTCTGTCAGCCAGTAATCAGGTCTGTTTCACATAACGGGCCATTAGTTTAAAGAGCAAATCTGCTTTGGGGCAATGCTGACAATGGGACAGTGTGTTGTGTGTGCAAACGGGGGGAAAGCCAAAAGAAGGAGGGGGGATTCTCGTGGCTACACTGCAAAAAAAGAGCTACAATGAATCATGAGTTAACACTGCAGGACAAGACAGGTGTGATGGTGATGGCTGTGAAGTAAACACAATGATTGTTGTTTGTTTCCATACAGTGTAATGATACACAAATTTAGTTACATTTTTTCATAAAATCCAACCCCAGTGCCATCACACCCATTGCCTGTTTGGATACGTTCCACAGTATCCATCTGGAACTTTCCGGGGCCGAAAGCGTTTGGGTAAAGATGGGACGTTTAATGAAATACATTGAGCTGATTGGGTGTGCGGCCTCCCTTAGTTTGTGTTTAACCAATCACAGCAACAAATCATAATAGTGTATCCAGTGGTCTGCATGGGATAGAACAAGTGTCACACACACCCTCTCTGCCTCTTTCAAAAAAATACTTTGTATGTCTGCTTAAACACATACATCCTCTGTCTTTGTTTGATGATAATGTTTAATATTCTCAGTTGTCTTTGAAACCAACTCCCCTCAACCCGCCCTGCTGCAATGTGATTGGGCCATTAACCCGCTGGGTCGGACTCCAAACCAATCGGGCTGCTGGAAGGCTTCTCTCAAGTTTGTGAGTTCAGAAATATTGCAAAGATAATTTGGCTAGCCAGTATATTAAATATGATCAGACATATCTAAGCATTTCATATCCAATTACATTTTCTAAAAATGTAAAAAAAAAAAAAAAAAGAAATTAAAAAAAAAAAAAAAAAAGTAATCAAAAAAAAAAATTAGTCACAGCAGTAAAAATTCATAAATCATATGTACAGCTAAAATCTGGACGCCCAAGAAGTTAATTTACATATTTATTTTATGTTTATGTGTGCATTGTTGGAACACTGAATATATTGAATGAGTCATCTACCTCTTTAATCCAACTTTTCAGTTGCAATATCGATTTTGATACTTTGGTTTAAGTATCTGTCGATTTTATGACAGATACCAGTGTAGGGACGGAAAATATCTTCTCAAAACTCAATTAACGTTTTGCATGGTGATATGGAGCTGTACTACGACGTTCAGGGTCACATCAGCCAAAAAAAACGTTCTCATTGTTGCCCAATTAAGAACACAAAATGATCGGCTGAACCTATACGATGTGGCCAATAACTGATCCAAGTATTAGATCTCAGCCTGTTACATTTTTATACTTACTGTTTGAACAGAAAGAATTTGGCCCATTTACTAAACTACATTAACTTCTCCATATCATTTCAACTCCTCCTTTTTTTACAGTGTAGTTCAGTGTGCGCCGCAATGAGTAAAATCCACGGGAAGTAAAAGCCAAAGGAGCTGTGGCACTCATCACATCCACTAGAGGGAAACGCGGCTGATAGGTCACCGGATGCCCCCGAGTTGTGACCGTTTTAGCTCCATTCTCTAACGCAGCCACTGGCCTTTCCGTGAACTCGCAAAGCTTTCTTACCTCGCGCGCCAAAAACAAGAAACCTGAAAAGAAAAGTCGAACCCGCTGGCTGCAGACTCGCCGTGTCCTTGATAGACTTGAAGTGGCATCAAAAGACAGACGGATAAGTGGCAGTCTGGATCGTGGACAAGTTGTAAGAAAAAAATATATGCTTAAGATGTGTGGCAAGGTATCGTTAGTGATAAAGAATGTGATATGTAATTAGAAAACTGGTGTTGAAACGACATGCACTGATGCCAAAAAATAAGACACATTTTGTGCTATAAGTGTAATTATCTGATGTGATAGTTACATGAATATTTGTGTTGTTTTGTTTGACGTGGCTACATGAGAATAGAGTAAAGTTTACTGTACTGTAGCCATTCTGAACCAGCTCTGAGATAAAGTACTTTCTCATTTTTGTAATGTCAACTTTATTGAATCATTTGAATATTTGCCAATTGAATGTTCTGTTGTGCGACACCATTATTTTTTATTTAAAAGTGGCTTTTCTAACTTTCAAGACATTCAAAGGCCATTCAAATGAAAGATCTGCTTACACACAATTGTGGCCATACCTGCTTGTCAAAGCCTGATCTATTCAGTTCTCAGAAGCTAAGCAAGAAAGGGCCTGGTTAGTACTTGGATGGGAGACTACACCAGGTTCCACAGTGGGACAACAGGAGTAGATTGTCATTGTGTCCTTGGCAAGACACTTAACCCACACTGCCTCAGTGTCTGCGTACACCGAGTGAGTGGATGCTAGATTGTAAAGCGCTTTGACTGCCTGGAAAGGTTGAAAAGCACTATATAAATAAAGTGGGTGAAGTGTCTAGTCCGAGAATACTAGGGCAACTCAATTTGTCTCATTGTAGCACCTGCATGGTGTTCCAGCGGCCTCCCATCCATGTACCGATCAGGCCAAATAGGCTCAGCACTGATCCAGCTTTTCAGTTCTGATACCAATGTTGACATTTTGGGATTAAGACATGGCGGTAAGGTGGCAAAGGGGATAGCACTCTTGTCTCACAGCAAGAAGGTTGCGGGTTCGACTTCTGCATACATGTTCCTCCGTGTGTCTGGGTGGTTCCCCACCAACCAATAACATGCAGGTTAGGGAACGCTTGGTGATAGTCGGAGGTTTAGACAAATCGCCTCTGTTGAGCTGCTCCAGGGCTGTTTACTATCTCTTTAACCATCTCACTGTGAAAGGTGCTATACAAAGATAAAGATTACTTATTTAAATTCTAAAGGCCAATGTTATTTCAATCAGATTGGGGGCAGTTAAAATTATCATTGTTTAAAGTCAGTTAATTTTTGTAATACAAAAGTTGGTTGTTTCCACTTCCTCCAAAAATCAACACTTTTTAAATTTGTAAAATATTTTTTGAAATATTTCATGGCAAGTCAATGTTATTAATCAGAAATCCTGTCTTTTGCCCTCAACCTGCCCTTTAACTGCCAAGAATGTGAAACCCACCAATTCAATCCCAGATATTTGCATCACTAATTTTTACATTTTCTAAATCTAAAAATGCTATTTGTAGTCAATTTGAATTATTTTTGAGGATTTCACTGTAAATAAAACTACAACAAGAAAAGTTTGTGGTAATAATTTACAACAAAGAAATCCAGTTATTTACCTTAAGACTTCCAGTTATTCATATTCCAAATAACATATTCCAAGTTACTTGGAATATGACACAAAGATAATGGGTTACTTGGCACACAAAGATTCACGGTTGGCTATAACATATTACCGCAATATTAAAATAATGTATCAGTATAGTAGTTTTTTTTTATATATATTATTGTTTTTTTTTTTTTACAAGCTGCTCAGACAAGCAAATGCTGCTGTTATATCTATAGAAAAGATATGATTTATATGGAGGACAAACAGGGTCGACTGTAATTGAAATGACCCAAGTTTTATCATGTTACCGAGACTAAGAAAAGTAGAATATTCCAAACCACTCCAAGCCAAGACATACCTTTTGAAACAGTGTAAAACCTGAGTCTCCCCGAGCACAGCCGTAAAAAGGCCGGTTGTTTGGACGAATGTGAGACAGAGCAGTGTTAAGCCAAACACCACTTTTAGACTAACAACATCAGACATGTCCAGCTTTTGTTTTCTCTCTCCGGGGGGACTTCTGACACAAATCATTTTCTCACCAAGCCTCGTTCTTTCTTTGGACAATGGCTCGTGTCTTTTTACTTGGGATGAAAAAAAAAGATACAAGAGATAGAATGAGAGTTATAATAGTATTTGTGGTTATAGTCTGATTGTGTTGTGGTTGGATTGTTAGGATTGAATGTTTTTCTTGAATGGAAGAAATATTACAAAGGAAATCTGTGTTTTGAGTTTAAGTGTGATTGTTTTTCCAAGGAAAAATCTCATTTTCAATTGCCAAAGGCTTTTCGGGCTAGTTAGCTACGTGCTAACTCAGATACCGAGCTTGTTGAACCATGAGTGAGCGGTCACTGTTGAGCTCCATTTAAAAACGGCAAAGGCGGGGCTTAGAGAGGAGAGCAGCAGTGTGATTGGTTTGACAGCGGGTGTATGTAATTAGGGCTGAGTTTAAGTGGGTAATACACACAAATCTCACATAGGGCTGGGCGATATGGCCAAAAAATAAAATCTCAATTTTTTTGACCACTTTGGACAATTTTGATTTTAATCAATTTTTTTTTTTTTTTTTCGAAATCATTGATGACTGCTGCTTTTGTTACGAGTTTATAATGTTTTAAAGCATCTATAAAGAAAGAGCCAATCAGATTAACTTGGTTTACATCATATTAAAACTAAGTTTTAAGTTTGCGAGTGTTCATCTCTCACTCCTGTCACTCAAACGACGTCACCATGGTTGCTGGTTGCTGCTTTGGGAGAGGAGAGAGACGCTGTAGACTGTTTTTAACACATTATCAGAGAAAACCTCATCAAAAGCACACGCAGCAGCTCGTGTAACAGCAAAGGCAAATCAAAAGACGCTAGATTTACCGCGGGACTTTTCTAGTATATTATCGTGAGTCTAAGCGCTGAAAGCGGCCGACTCACCCGCGGAGAAATAACAAACTCGTAACTTATAGAGATTAAGCTCTATACACCAGCTCCGAAAGGTTACTCGCGGCTGTTATTATGTGATTAAAAGGTCCGCTAAACAGGCGCGAGGGAGAGCTCTACAAAGCCGCTGAAGGTGTCCACTCAGTGCGCACGGCTGGATCACAGCGGACTAAGCTCGATTTTACGATTTGGCTATTTTTCACATTGTCGATTTTCCAAGATTCTGGATAATTCGATTTATCGCCCACCCTAATCTCACATAGAAATGACATGGGCCTTTGCAGTAAGACACAGGAAGTTTCTTACTTTTGACGTGAAACTTGTTACTTTGCTTATAGTTAGCACTGATATTGCAAAAAAAAAAAAAAACTCAAATTAGTAGAGCTATATTAGTAATGCTCTTTAAAACCCCTTCTAATTCCGGCGTCCCTTCGAAGAGCTGCCCACTTTTTCTTTTTTGTTCAATATCTAAAAAACAACTATGAAGCACCTGGAAATGTTGAAGATAAAAATACGATTGTGTCCTTTTATTTAGAGTCAATCAGCTTCTGGAAAGCTGTTTCAACTGTAAACTGACAAATAAAAAAACATGTCCCAAAAAATTTTTTTTTTTTTTTTGTAATTTTAAGTCTTTAAAATTCATTTTATCTCAATTACCTTCAACTTTTGCAGAGGAATTGTCAAAACCCAAAATATGACAAATCTAGTGTCATTTATTATGTCTCAGCTGTCAACAACAGCTTTACCAATCCTTATATTTACCAACAATTTTAGGCGGAAATTAGATTCTGTTATTTTTTTGTTTGGGGAAAGTTCTAATCAGAGCCTTCACAAAGACTCCAGCCATTTGCTTGAGCTCCAAAGGGTTCAGAGACAGTTTTACTTTGAATTTTTAAACCGACGTACATGGCTTCACCCAAAATGTGTGGTTATTTCACAGTCTGGCTTTTTGTTACATATTGACGTAAAAAAAAAAAAAAAGGTAAAAACATACCTATCGTACATTTTTTACATTATATTTCTCCAGAGACTGCGCTATAGCAATCATTAGGGCTGTATTCGACCAAAGAAATTCTTGGTCGACTAAAGACATGTTCTATCGACCGATTGTAAATCAATGTTAAAACTGGGATCGAAACTAGATACTCATTTGAACAAATACTGGTAACATTAACAGGACAAACATTTGAACAACATTTGATTTTCTGTAAATAAATAGTCACATTTTCTGATGAAAATATTCACGAGTTTTATCAAAACTTGTTTGAAAATAAAATGTCTGATCCTATACTTGCATTTTGAGTTGAAAATGTCCATTGTATTAACATGTCTACTAGGGATGGGACGATTCACTTAAAGCAGAACTAAACAACTTCAGCGGTAGTGCTCCCCCTTATTGCTCTCTAGTGTAATTAACCCTTTGGGCGCCAAGGTTTTTTTCAGTGGAAATGGGTTTTTTACTCTCCAACATTCAAACGGCTGTGGCTTAAATTTACTTTAAGATAGAGCTCTACTATAAATTGGAAAAGTGTTAGGTATTATTCAAAGATTATAAATATGGTAATATATTGTATATATGTAGAATTTATTTATGTTAGGCCCTTATTTTGTATGTTTTTCAGACGGCTGAATGAGATTGTTTTTTTGAGAGTAAAAGAGGGAGATAGACATCTTTTATTATTTATTTTTTTTCATTTTTTTAGAAAATAATTAATTAGAAATAGCACCAATAAGAGTAAACTCCCTCCCCCTCTTCCCCCTGCTAACTCCGCCGCTGCGTCCTGCCGCTCTCCCCCGCCTCACACACTCATGCCCGGGTGAAGATCGGCGCGCACGTCGGTGGTTTTAACCTCCGTATTCACCCTCCTCCTCTTACTAGAACCTACATACTATCCTTGCCCCATGTCCTACACGTGTTTTGTAACAGGAAAGTTTGTTTGGGAACAGTAAACGCTGTTATTTGTCCCTCCAAGCGGAGCGCCCGGAGCGGCTGCCGCTGGACTACCGCAGCTGAGATCAGCGTACCGATTCTCACTCTCACTCCCGCTCTCATCGTCTGAGAACATAATCATCTTCTTCACAACGTGAATCTACCAGTATCAGGCTCAAAACCTCCGTTCTAGTGGATGTTTTCGCCAGATTCGCATCGCAAAAAAGCCAGACTCGCGCTCCCTCGCATCGTCTCCCCTCGCTTCACTTCACTCACTTCTCACATAAAAAAGCAGCGTCTTCGACACGCCCTCTCTGGAATTTGTCCAATAGGAACCTATGGTAATTTTGGGCTTAAAAGAAAGCTCTGGATGTCAGCCATCTACTGGAAGCATGTAGAAACAGTGTTTTTGATTTTAACAAGAGAGACAGGCCGTTTTCTCCCAGAGGGTTAAGCTAGCAAAACTGAAACGAAACTTAACATTATTTATTTATTTTCTAATTTTTGCGTAACTAAATACCAAAAACAAAGAGCCAGAGTTTCTCAAGACAGAAATTCGGGTCGGCGCGGTGGCAACACAGACAAGTCGCATTTGCTGTACTTGATGTGGGACGTACCTGAGAGAGCCGACACACGCTTCAAATACATATGTAACCATCATCACGAAGACTTAGAAGTACATTTAACAATGTAAAAATGTTACTTAGCTCTGCTTTAAGTTACAATCCGATTCAGTTTTCGATTCTGTAGCCACGATTTTCGATTTTGTTCAATTTTGTTAGTTTATATTAACTTTTTTTATTTTAAAACACAAAATAAACCAGACTACATGACATTTAAAACAAAGCCACTGTTGTTAGAACTCAACGTGTTCTCATGGAATGCGCAAATAGCACGCCATGACAAATTGCGTGTCACGACACGCCCTCTGCCTGTTTGGCGTGCAATTACACGCTCGTTTTTTCTAGCGTGGTTTGGACACGTGATGTGGTTGACGAAAAACATGAGGTTTTTCAAGGGATTAACGGCGAAATTTAAGTCTGAAGTTACACAAATGGGTAAGTTTAGCTCTTTGGCTTGGAGTTGGTTAAGGTTAGGATTAGGATTGTGTTAGTTTTCATGAATAATAACATGTTAACATTCACCATTGAAATGAATGAGGACAGAAACGCGTCAAATACACACGCATAAAATAGAAGTAGCGTTCATATGACACGCTGTTTACAATAGAGTGGTATTGACACGCTTATCCATGAGAACAGGCAGTAGAACTTGGAACTAGTGTTTTTTTATCAATATTCAAACGGTAAACAGTCATATTTAGTGTCCATATTTAGAGTCGTTAACCCATCAGTTGTTAACACAACACAATATACAGTAGCACATTCAGCCAGGTCTTGCACAAGATCACACTTGGGTTCTTCAAACATAGTGATATTCTTGTAATATTGTGTGTATTATACAAATACAGAGTGTGTGTGTAAGTCCAGTGGCTGCATGAAAAAACTGGCCTTTCGATTCGATTTCTGCAACCTTCGATCGATTTTCGATGTTTTCGATCAATTTCCATCTCTAATGTTGTCTACTGTATAAAAATCTGACTTTTGAGAACCAAGTCTATTTCTTAGTATTAGTTTGAAATGTTAGTATTTAGTAACAACTTTACAAGAAACTTTGCTCAAAAGACTAATAATATGTAGTTCACGCAAAAACCATAGTTTATACAGAAAATGAATAGTAAACCTTGTGTTTCTATAAAAAAATTATTCTGCTGCTGTTGAATACAATCCTTAAAATCTAACTAAAAGATTTAGTCGACTATCAAAACTTGGTCGACCCGAGACTACATCGACCGATTAATCGTCTAAACCACTAAAGAACTACAGCCCTAGCAATCATATGACCCAAACTCCACAAAAAGAGCTACAATTTGACAAATGAAAATGTACTGTAGCAATTTCATTTTGTTCAAACTCCTAAGAAACCTATGAGTAAACTGTCTTTGCATTTTCACGCTTTTTGACGACATACATGGAGTCAAAATGAGAAAAAAACGTGATAATCTGCCATATGGGTTTTCGTACAATGCTATGTAACCTTTGCGTCCAACCTCATACCCATCCACGTGGAACAAAGCAGAACATACACTTGTCAGCGTGTGGTAAAACAAGCCCCCGCCGTGAATCTAACCATTCTCCGCCAAACGAACATTAGAATTATGACCGCGCTTAACCCGCTGTCAAACTCCATCACGTCTGGTTTCTGCCCCAACACTGTTTACAAGTATTTCCAGCTGCTATCACAAGTCTGGGGCAAAAGGATAACGCTGGAAAAAAAAAAATAAATAACGGGTCACGTTGGATGTTGCCGAAGTAATGAATCATGGATGAAGTTTGATGGGAATTGTGGCTCCGCGGAGAGTCGGCGGTAAAACAGAGCCTAAATGAAATGGGATTTGAAGAAGGATTCAGATGGTAATGAATGATGTAAGAAGTGTTGAATAATACAAGGGTGTAAAGTTAGATGTTAGGTTTGTGTTTGGACGACTTGGGTATTAGTTCAGTGATTGTCAAACTTTTCAGAACGAGTACTATGGATGATTAGGGATGTCACAATACTAAATATTAGAGTTGGACTATTGAAAGACAAAATATTACGATTTCGCAATTATTCACAATTACAGTTGTGTTGATCAAACAGTGAAATCTTGCTTTTTCTTTCATTATTTTTGTTTAACATGTCGCATCTCTCAAGCTTACATTTTGCTTCTAAAATCTGGGAAGGGGAAAAAGTGTTGTCTACGGAAGCTCAGTACTGCCAATCTATATACTTATTTTATTTATAAAAATTTTTATTTCAGTAGTAACATAACTATCAGGTATAAACTGATATATTATATTTAGTAATAATTTTTTATTGTATCAGCTATTACCTGAAATATACTATCCTAGTTCAGGTTTTGATATATTAGTATTATTTTTTATTATATTTTTTTTTTATATTTCGGTACCAGGTAATCACTATCAAGTTATTACTTGGATAGTATTAGTATTTTTTTTTTTTTTTTTTCTATATTAATTCCGATTTACATTAATTTTGTGATACAACTGAAATAATAATAACAAATAAAGTAGAGATTGGCAGTACTGAGTTTCTGTAGTTATCTCACACTCCTGCAATGGGAAATTACATTTGCTGATACATATTTGAATTTATATAGAACAATATGATGCTTTTGTTGTGTTGTTTCCTACCTCAAACTTGCTCCTGAACAGCCCCACTTTGAAATCTCACCACTAAAACTAATAAAAGAGTTAGTAACCTGTTTTCCACATCAGGAATTCAGTCAGAGCTCTATCTACTGACTGAAAAGAAATTGCACAAAGTAAATAATCAAACTGATCTTGTCTGATGTGTGTGTGTATGTATGTACCATGTGACATGAGGTCTGAACAACTCTAGCAGGTGCATTGTTGATTGGATTTGAGCCAATGTTTCAGTTGTGTTTTTAATGTGTTGTATGTGGAGAATCTCTTGTTATGTGAGAGATGTTTTTTCCAAATGTTGCAACCTCTGACTGAGAGGACTGACTGTGCAAGGAACCTCACAATCACCTCTAGTCGTCACTCTTGGGGTTCTGCCAGTGGTAGGTAACCTACCCCAAGCCCAAGTCCTAAACTTACCCATTGTAGTAACTTGAAGCCTAAACTTACCTGTTAAACCCAAAGAAAATGTCGTCACATGGCTTCAACCAAAACTGCAGCACTCAGAGACTTATCTCCAGATCTTGCTTGTCGTGGTCAGGACTGCTGTAATCCCTAACTACATGTTTTGTTAGTGGGGGAAACTAGGATGCCCAGAGGAAACCCACACAGACACGGGTTAATCATGTTAAAAACAAATAAAAACGTATTTTGTTACTAGTAGTAAAAACAAAAGCTCTTTAATATCTGCCCTGAAATAAACCCCACAGTTTAAAGTGTGTATGGTTTGTGTTATATTTTAATTAATTTTTGAAACTATCTTATATGTGCTCACATGCTTTACATCTTACTAACTTCATTTCACTTGACTCATGGTTGAGGTAACTTTTTCCACTTCGGGTCACACCAGCTTCAGAAAAGTGCTACTTCATTAAAAACCTTGAGCTGCACAAGGTGAAGTATCTACAGTATTTATACACAGCGCTAGAACTTATGGACCTTACGTGCAAACAGAACGTACTCTCACCTTTTTGCAACACACACCTGAGAGACCTTGTGTGACTGTGAAAAACACACATTAACGCGCATGTTGTTTTTCTTTTTTTTTTTTTTTTCCTTGTTGACATTTCAGGACTGATTCACACTGGAAAGTCTATGGTCTGATTAAGAAGTTTCCCAGAGTTTGGTTTACGGATGTTCAGATGTTCCTTGGCATTAAAGGGATCTAATGTGTTTTTTCCAGGTATTTAGGAATACACTATGATATGCAAATCAGTTATTTACACTCAAAACAGGTTAGAAATAGGAAGAGGTTCATTTCAGTGCAAAAATGTTAAACCTGGCCAGCCAGATGGTTTATTTCGTGATATTTGCATTCCATCGAGCCCTGCCCTTGGTTTGGGGAGTCCAAATGCGGTGTTTCGGCCCACTCACGTCACAGAAGTGTGGTTTTAGAAGACTGCTAGCGCCAAGTCTGATTCAAGCTAAACAAAGATGGCTGCTCCCATGGGTGTAGTACGTGTTTCTGCTGCTTTTGACGCAAAACAATATGGCTTAATTTCTATTTGAAAGAAGAGCAGTGTGTGTCTATCCCACGCGGACATTGGATACACCATTATGATTTGTTGCTGTGATTGGATAAGCACAAATAATGTCATCCCCACACCCAATCAGCTCGACTTATTTTCACTAAACATCCCACCTTTTCCCAAATGTTTTCAGCGAGTCAAGTTCCAGATGGATACTGTGGAAGAACTCAAATCGAAGTGACATGAGCCAGGTTACAAAACTACATAACTGATAAGCTCCACCTTTTTATGGTGATAAGCCCTGCTTTTCATTTAAGTTTTTAATGTAAAAGAGCAGATTTTAAATTTGCATTTTTTTATTGTTGTAATGTGGCTTTGTGACTATTTTGAACCACACATGCTTTACTGTGACTGGGGCTCTATGAGGTCTATTTTGACATGCCATATAAGGTATAAGGTATTTTGTCTACAAGAGAGTGCCTTGTTTTTTTCTGTAAGTCGATGAATGTATCTATGACACCTTCACCAATGAGCACCTCTTTCTACCTTTTACTCTTGTTTGGAGGTCCATGAAGCATCCTTTTTTTGTTTTGTTCACTAATAAACTTGTAACCTGAACCAAGCAGAGTTTTATGGTTTATAGCCAAACCAATCAGCCCTCATCTCCAAAATATCAAAAATAAATGATACTTTTTTTTTTTCACATATGGCATCGATACATTGCTTTAGAATTAGCAAGCAAACAGCTCAAAAACCTGATTTTTTTCCTCACAAAGTGCTGCTTATACAAACATCCATCGGTTACATTTGTACACATGAGTCATTCAAACTCATAATTAAACAGTTCCATAGTGTGCCTCTTTAAAACGCTGTAACTTTTCTGTTCCAGGTGCTCCGTCTCTGCCAGCTCCAATTGAAGGGTAAGAGTTTGGGACAGGGCTGGCACGCCGTTCAAATTACTCCCATAAATCTGCACGCTGTTGGAACAAATACGTCTGTCTCTTTAGCCACAAAGATCACAACTCCGAAGCCAAAAGCTCGCACAGTGTCCAGGAAAGTGCCCTGTTGGTTTACGTGCTACGGGCGGTGGAACTGTGGCTTGGAAGTCCACACAGTATTCTGCCACTTTGTAACAGCAATACATTTTTTTAAAACCGTACATTGAATCAGAACCACAGGGGTCGGACTGGGGTGTAAAGGGTACTACAGTTCCGCCAGGGTCCAGAGTAGGAAAAGAGCGCTAACCTCAAAAACATGCTCTTTTTTACACCAACATAGCAAAGCATTTGAGGACTTCTTTCATACATAAGTGACAAATGACCAACAAAGACAACAACTAAAGATTGTAATTTTATGAGTAAGAGTTTGAAGATTTCAGCGTAATCGGTGACGTTATTGCCAAACAATTATAGAAAACTACATCATTGTGTTTATGCTAGCAAGAAAGTGAACCTAATAAATAGGTAAATAATGAGATCAAAATAAATTCATAAATACAAGATTACGATGCCCATCAACAATGGCCTCTGAACTGGTGTTGTAATTTTGACTGGCGTGAACAAACTCTGAGCTCAGACCTGTGTATGCACCACAAAAGTACCACTGGACCGTCCATTTTTTTGATTTGGTTATTTATTAACCTCTGGCGCCACCGTCGCAATATTGCGACACGTAACTTAACCGAAGAAAACAGCCTCTCTCTCTTGTCAAAATCAAAAACACTGTTTCTACATGCTTTCACTAGATGGCCGACATCCAGAGCTTTTTTTAAAGGGGCACTGTGTAAAAAAAAATAAAAAATAAAGTATCACCTTTGAACACCAGGGGAGCCTTTCCAGTGCATTTTGCCTATCTACCTGCTGACATCTAGCGTCAATTTATCACATTCCGGCCCGTAATAAACATTTCAAATAAGTATGAATGTTCACAATTGATTGGATTGTTACAGTGCTCTCTTAGTATTCATGTTGTAAGAATCACTATAATTTAAATGTTTGGACTATAGTGATAATTAAATTCTCTCATTACACAGGCCCCTTTAAGTCCAAAATACCATTGGTTCCTATTGGACAAAACCAAAGAGGGCGTGTCAAAGACGCTGCTTTTTTAAGTCAGCAGTGAGTGAGTGAAGCGAGGGAAGACGAGGCGAGGGTGCGCTGGTCTGACTTTCTGCTATGCGAATCTGGCAAAAAAGTTCACTAGATCGGAGGCTTTGAGCCTGATACTGGCAGATTCACTTGTGAGGAAGACGATTACGTTCTCAGACGATGAGAGCGGGAGTTAGAGTGAGAATGGGCTTGCTGATCTCACTGCGATAGTCAGCGGCAGCCGTCCGGTGCTCGCTTGGAGGACAATAACTACGGGATTGTCCACAAACAAACTTTTCCTGTACAAAACACGTGTAGAACATGGGCAAGGATAGTATGTAGGTTCTAGGAAGAGGAGGAGGGTGGTTACGGAGGTACAAGCCACTGATGCGCGCGCCGAACTTCCCCCGGGCATCCAGTGTGTGGAGGCGGGAAGAGCGGCAGGACGCAGTGGCGAGTTAGCAGGGGGAAGAGGGGAGGGAGTTACTCTATTGGTGCTGTTTCTAATTCATTTTTCCTCTAAAAAAATTGAAAAAATCTATGGGTGTAAAGTGTTCCTACAGCCCAGTTTCTGAATATACAACCAAAACATCAAAAACATAGGATGAGCACGTTCTAAACGTAAAATAACCACACATTTTTGATTGAAGCCATATAAGAATAAGGCTTCAGTTACTAAAATGGGTACGTTTAGGACTGAGGCGCGGGGTAGGTTTTTTACCTGTTAAACCCAAAGAAAATGGCTTAACCATCCTGAAAGTGTTTGGGAAAAACTGGGACTTTTAATGAATTCAAGATGATTGGGTGTGCGGCCTACCTTGTTTGTGCTTAAACCAGTCAGAGCAACGAATCATTGGCGTATCCAGTGTACTCGTGGGACTGAACAAGTGTCACACAAGAAAGAAAATATGCTGTATTTCTGCTAAAACAGAATCAAAAGCAGGAGAAACACGCACATCCACGAGAGCTAGCCATCTTTGTTTGATTAGGCGCTACTTTCTGTCGTTTAACAATACCCGCCTGCTTCAATGTGATTGGGCTGTTAACCACTGGCTCATACACCAAACCAATCGGCATTTCTCTTGAGTTTGTGAATTTACGACGGAGAACACTTTAAAGTACGCCCGCTAGTTAATAGGTAACTACGGGGGCTGGGAGTACTTACTGGTACTACCTGGTACTTCTGGTGTTGGAAGTACCAGTGGTAGTTACTGTAACTACAGTGGTAGTGAGTTTACTTAGAGTCACAAGTACTGGTAACTAAGTGACAGTTACCAGTATATTTAGTATTATACTACTGGGTCAGTCACGTCAGTTACTATAGTAATTGATAGCTAACTAACACTGACAGCGGGTCGTATTTTAATGGACAAGGTGTACTTCCTGTCAGTTACTATAGTAAACTCACTCCTGAGTTCAGGAACCCAAACACCCAAACTGGCCCAAGGGCCCAGGTTCCCTTTAGCTCAAACGTTGTCATTGACTGGCGCGTGGGAGGTCCGGGTTTCGACTCCCGCTCCCAGGAACATGTGTAAGACCATACCGGTTACACTATCTTCTTCACTGTCCAGTTACTGTTACGTTACTTGTAGTAACTGACAGTGAGAGTAAGCTGGTATTCACTGTCAGTTTACTGTTAGTAAATGAACTCTGACGCAGTTGAAGAGTACCACCTTGTCCAACTCTAAAGTATGACCCCGCTGTCAGGTTAGTTAGCTATCGCAACCTTCATATAGTAACTGGCACAGTGACCACGTCCACCTTGTCCTCACCTTTAACAATACGACCCCCGACTCCGTCAGTGTTTAAGTTAGGCTATCAATTACATACTAGTAAACTGACATGAAGATCACCCCCCTTGTCACTTTAAAGATAGACCCGGCTGTCAGTTAGTTAGCTAGTCAATTACTATAGTAAAAAAGAAAATTGGGGAACAAAGTAACTACCACCTTGTCCACTTTAAAATAGACCCGCTGTCAGTGTTAGTTAGCTATCAATTACTATGAATAACTGACAGTGAAGTACCACCTTGACCTTGTCCTTTAAAATACGACGACCCGCTGTCAGTGTTAGTTAGCTATCATTACTATAGTAACTGACAGTGACAGTACCACCCTTGTTCCACTTTAAAGTACGACCCGCTGTCGGTATTAATTAACAGTTAATTAATGTAGTAACTGACAGTGAAGTACGACCTTTTCCACTTTAAAATACACCCGCTGTCAGTGTTAATTAACAGTTAATTACTGCAGTAACTGTATTGATTTTTTTTTTTTTTTTTTTTTTTTGGAACTACTACCAACTTTTACTGTAATTTAGCTAGTGCTCAATACATTATTTACTAGTAACTACTGTTTAAAGCTCAACCAGCTAGTATGCAAATATTTTTTGGGTTTATCGATAAACATTTTGTAAATTGTTAATGTGTTTCATATCTGTTGTGGCTGTGAGCATAATAAAGAGGTGTCTCTTTGTATTAGATTGCCCAGTGTTTTTATACACAATATTTGCAGTAATAAACTTGTTTCATAACAGTCTTTACCTTTTTTGTGTAGCATCACAAATAGAACCACCAAGTACACAATTAATATCACTAGAGGTACCCGTATAAGTACCACTAATTAGTACAAATGATGCCACCATAATCCCTAATTATCATTCCACAAAGTACCAGTAACTATCACTATAATTAATACTTAACTAGCCGGGTAATGTCACTTAGTTACCAGTACTCTGTGACTGTAAGTACCACTACAAGTACCACTGTAGTTACAGTAAGTACCACTGGTACTAACACCAGAAGTACCAGTAAGTCACCCCGTAGTTACCTATTAACTAGTGGGCGCTATTTTAGTAACTGTCAATTAGGTACTAGTAACTACCACTGTAGTTAATACTAAATATACTGGTAACTGTCACTTTAGTTACCAGTACTGTGACTCTAAGTACCACTACAAGTACCACTGTAGTTACCAGTAACTACCACTGGTACTAACACCAGAAGTACCAGTAAGTACTGGTAAGTACCCCGTAGTTACCTATTAACTAGCGGGCGGTACTTTAAAGTGTTACCGAATTTACAAATATCGAGAGAGAATCTATCTGAGATCTGTGTTGTGCCCCTGCAAAATGATTTTCCTTCAAGGGCTTAGGGGTTTGGGTTTTTCTGTGTTAAATGTTTTGCACTAAAAATACATCAGTGTAAGCTTAGAACAGATTTTTATATTCCAAAGAAGGAAAAGCAGGATACTGACAATCAAAGCAGTATCTAGGGTACTATCATAAGTTTTCTCTCATGAAAGATGTCTATTAAGAAATAAGTTTTGCTAACATTAAGCCAAGGTGAGGAGTGATTATTGTCCAGTGTGGCGTCATTTATGGAGTCCACTGAATCAGGCATGACACTGATTGAAGGTTTGGAGACAAGTGTGGATTCGGATACAACCTTTCTCTGGTTTTGGAATCATCTGCTGTTGAGCAAGAAACACATCACAAAGCTCCATTAACCCATGTATCTTCCAAACACCTTTGCTAGAGATTTGAAACCTTTCTAAAGTGTTGCTCAAATCCTATGTTACGTCAGTGGCTCGCAGTTTCTCAATGCGCTCTAAAAATTGTCTCTTGTGCTTGCCGTTGACAGGCCACGGTGAGAGATGATGAGTGTAGTGTGGTTGACCAACAGTGGCTTTTCCACAGAAACAGGATCCTGAACGTGGTATTATGTTCCTTTTATTGTAACAGAGTTTGTTTGTTCAGCCCCACACGTACAGTTTCTATGGACATAACTTTAGTCAGACTGGAGAGAAAAAGTGTTCCACGTTACTAAGGTAACCAGAGTGCATTCAGAAACTGATTTGTACTAAGTAAATATATGTTTGTTCCTGAGAAATCTCATTACGGCAGTGTTAGAGGTTTATAAACAATTTTACAATCATTTTGATATTTAGTGATGCTTTTTCAACATCTGCATGTTTTTATTGTGTCTGCGTATGTTTTCTCCTGGAGCTCCAGTTTCCCCTGCCACTAAAAAGATGTCCAGCTCCTACCTTCTCCTCTCTTAAAGGACTACAAATACAGATTAAAAATCTAGAATCTGGTACAAACAGAGTGCTTCGTGAAATTGTACATTGTCTTAATAAACACACTACAAGAATAATACATTCAGAAAGCATAGTATAGATGAACAAGACTTTTTTCATATTGTAATACCATAAGCATTATCATTATGTGACTTGTGTAATGTAGCAGAAGAATAAGTTTGATAACTGCTGTCACACCCAACATGTAACCAAAGGTATGTTTCAAGCTCCAGAAAAGCCAGCGCTGTATATCGATGACTTATTCTTACAGGCGTTTGTTGCCATATTGGCCTTCAGCTTTAGTCTTTTGCTAGGTGCTCCACAGGCTGTTGGACATGCGTAGTTGTGTTTCTTCATGATTCTTTGAGCTACAAGCAGCACAAGGGCAAGCCAAACAGGGCTGAGTGAAGCTGAGCGGGCTTCAGCCATAGAGCAAGCAGCGGTAGCTGAAGCTAAAACTTAAAAAAAGCGTTTCTTACGAAACTAAAACCTTTTCAAGCAGAAAAAACAATATGGTGTGAATTTAGGTAAAAATTGCCAAATATTTGGCCTGATTTTAAAGCTGTAGATGCTGTTTCTGCTGAACATAAGCAGTTTGTGTTTGCATTTGCTCGGGAAGAATCTTTCAGCTGTAGAGCAGGCTAATCAACTATTTTTTGCGAGGTCCAGATTTGGTGTGTGTCTTGGTCTGTGGCCCGGAGACATACTGTACTGTAACTGTAATGGAACATTAACTGCACATCTGATCATCGACAAGTTTCAGCATTTTGCACTTTTTGGAAGCTGGAAAGTCCTCTGAAAACCTTACAACCTTCAGATTAGACTAATTCAATAACTAATCAATAAATGTTAATTAATTAAATATTTGGTATGAGAATCAACTCTTTCTCACTTTGGTGAGTGGTGCCCCGAACAATCAATCTATTTGATTCTATTTATCAATTATGAAGCTTATCTGTACTCACTGTTCTGTGTTTCAGTTTACAGCGCTCAGATAAACCTTTAAACTACATATCTTGGTGCCTCCTTTTTAAGGCCGGTGTCAAGATAATGCAGTAATAACAAACACTACATGTACTATACAAACATCTTCAACATTCAGTGTTTTTTAACATTAACTGTTAACATTGGTTATTGATACTTGTGTTTTTGGGGGAAAAACTGAATATTGTCTTCTCGTCCAGGATTGATCTATAGTAGAAATGCTCTCAAGTTGTCATCTGGACAAGCGTATTTGAAAACTGAGATGTTTCAACTCAACAAAATGACTTTTGAGTGAGAGGCAAATGTCTTGATGTTTAAATATGTTGTCCAGATGACAACTTTGAAACCTTTCTATTAAAATATTGCCTACATTATTCACAGTATTGAACCAGAACTAGGCTAAAACATGACGAGGTACATATGTAAACAGCTTGAACAAAGACTAAACATCTAACGTCTAAACAGGACAAACCAAGATAAAAAAACAGATTAAACAGCAAGAAAGAGCAAATACTGTATTTTAGGTTGAAAGTGGGTAGAGGCGTTAATTTTAAGGAACTATTGGCCCCGGGTCTAACTCTTCACTGCCAGCCCTATCTCACTTGACCCCCCTCCCGCCAGGACTTTCTAATTAAGCATATTCACAGCTACACAAAACCTGTGCAACTGGAATCATACATTTACATCAAATGAGACTAACCAATTGTCTACTTATTAAAAAAATAAATTTATTCTACATTATTCCTCTCTTTTTTAGCATTTAAATTCTGTTTTCATTACATTTCATTGAGAACTTCTGAGATAACGCCTTTTTCTAATACTTCATGTCAGTTTTGCTGTTTACTTTAAAGAATATAGCCAGTACAATAAATAATGTTTAGGATAAATACAAGCTTCACGTGATTAAAACAATAGGAAGTGTCTTTTATCTTTAAACAAAAAAGCTGTGTTACAGACGAGGAGCATCCAGGACTTTTTACTTCTGAGAATTCATAGATTCAGACGCTTTCACAGCAAGATATTTAACCTCAAAATGAAAAATCAGAGTTTGATCGTTTGTTGGGTTTTTTTTTTTGGGTTTTAGTATGTATTATTATTTAACAATATTATCATATGATAATTGCAAAATGTGAATTATATTATATAATGGCAGCATATTGGATAGACTCCAGGAACGACTTCCATAAATCCTTTTAAAAAAAAAAAAAAAAAAAAAAAAAAAAAAAAAAAAATCCTTCCTTTGGCTGACGACCTTACACAATCCTACAAACACTGAAACAGATTTTAAAGCAGTTAGCTGATAAGTGATGAGCTGTTTATTTCTCATGGACCATAATCAGATATAGTAGAGACATTAGTGTGTATGTGTCCTGTGAGGAAGGACAACACAGATAGGTGGGTTCATAACAGCGGTCGATAACCACCTCGCCGTTAGCTGTAATCAGCGCTAATAGATCCAATTATAGCCTCCATTAGCGCTGGGAGCCCGCTGCGCTAAGGGCCGACGGGACCACAGGAGAAGACTCTGTTATTTGTGCTTATGATTAGTGTGGATTAAATATGGGATGTACAAGACAAGACATGTTATTTTAAATATGAGCACTGAAGAAGTGTATTACAGCAGTTCAGCTTCCATTTAGTTTGAATGAGATCTTTAGCAGAGTCTCCCTACACAAGATGGCTGACAAACTGGACATTTGTTACTATAGGTTACCATGGTTATGCTCTCTAGGGTTAGGGTTATAGTAACTCATTGGTCAGATCCAGCCGGTCATATTGGTGGTTTAGTCACAATGTAGTGTTAATTTTAGAAGCTAAATTAAGTCTTTTGGGTCACTCTTTGGAAACTACTATCAGTTCCAGTTATGTGTATATGTCACTGGACGGAGACGCACAGCGCACTTATTGTATTTTGCACATTTGTTTTATTGCATGGTTTTATTTTGAAATGCTTTTATTTTTAAATGTGTATTTTAATGTGTGCGTGTGGCCTTTTACTTCCTGTTTTTAATCAACCCCAAAGACTTGCACCTGTGGCGGACTTGTTTTTACCTCTTTTAACCAATCACTGCACAGACTGACGGGGGCAACCAAACGGGGATTTTGCTTTTAAAGAGAGCGGGAGACACGGAGCGGGAGGAAGCAGGGACGGCACACGAGGGCATAGACGGAGGAAGGAGCGGCAGCAGCGGCAAAGACGAGATCGAAGGCAGTACCTGTCCACGTGAAGCCAGAGCACGACGCCGATTACAGCAGCTGGGCAGAGTTTCTCTGCCCCTGCCCGTAAGTACCCTTTAGTGCTCTGGTGGGATTGTTGCCGCTGTTGCTGCAGAAAGTACTCGCAGTGGGGAGCTTTTAACTGTGCACAGACTGTCACTGTTACAGGGCAGCTGGCCACCCAAAACCACCGAGGCACCCAGGAAGGAACACACGAAGGAGACTGAGGCCAGAGTACTACGCGGAGTACAGCAGGCGGGCAGAGTTACTCTGCCCTGCCCTGTAAGTATCTTTTTATTGTACTCTTGCCGGATTTTAACCAGGCTGCCTCTGTTTTTAAATTGGTTTTAAAAGAACCTTTGACTGCCCCTGCTTCCCTTGTTTTTACAGAGCCACGGACATTGAAGCCACTGCACCTTCCCCGTTTTTTTATGGACTTTTAGCATTTTATATTTTATTGGGCCCAATTTATTTTTCTTTTTAATTATTGTAATAAATTATTTTAACTTTTTACTAGTTTTGGTTTTATTGGTTTTACACTGCTCACCTTGTTTTAGAACCTTTTTATCATTTTAGCTGTATTTTAACCACACATTGCTACATATAAAAGAAGAAATGGCCAATATTTTGTGAAAACATTATTTAGTCATCTGGCTTGGGTCTATCACCTAGCAGACCTATCTGCACTTAGCTGAGATTATTAACTTTTATTTATGTATATATTTGAGATTGCCCGGCAAGACAGACAAGCGAACATGTTATTGTAACTGAGCTAAACAGAGATGTGAATGTATTTCTGCAGGTGCCAAAGCGTAACATGGATGTGTTATTCTCAGCGAGGTAAGTGTTTGCGTGCTAGTGCTTGCTGCAGCTCAAACTTTGATTCATTGTGGTAGTTTTGCGAGGTAAATCAAAGTCTATCAGTGAAGGTGTAGTGTTTTGGACACAGATTGTTAGTGCACTGTTGCCTCATGCTATATCACCGCTGTGCCAGTGTGCTCTTTGCGCAGACAGGTCTCATTAGACATTGCTGTTTTAATGTTTAGTTTTTCTGAAAGCTTTAAAGTGTTCGTATCGGTAATTAATCTAAAAAATATATAAAAAGCTATTGACTGTAATACACAGTCATATCATTTAGACCTGACTCAGGAAAGTCCTGGGTTAGACCTGCTTGACTTCTTGGTTGGTCCTGGTCCTACACCAGTTTGCTGCACTACGACCTCCACTTCTGTACAGTAGCAGTTTCCAAACCAGGGGTATGTGGACCAGAAAGTAAGTAAGAGTAAGTAAGTAAGTAAGCAGTCTTTATTTGTATAGCAAAATTTCACACTAAGCAGGGGTACCAGGGATGATTGCAGAGTTAAAAGAAAGATAGACTTCCAATTGGGGCTGGGCAATGTCATATTGTACATCATATTGCGACATTCATGTGGAAAAATTTATCTTTAGAATATCATATGTTTGCACTTGCACCACAGCTGATTTTGTAACTGAGAAATAGTGACTAATTCCCAGTGTTGCCAAAATAATAATTGACAAGCATTAAAAAAAAAGCTTATCATTAATTAAAAAAAACATATTTCAGTCTTTAGTGGTGATGATTTCATGGATCAAACTTGAAAAACAGCTGTCAAAAATCAAAAGCAACTTTCCAAATAAAGATGTCTTGGCACGCAGCACCCCATTGAGAACCTTTACATTAAAGTGAGGCTAAACACGTTTTCAGAGACAAACTCCGCCCACAACTGAACCTCAAACAGGCTCGCAAAAGTGGGAGATGCCCGGAGGCCTTTGAAGAAAGGCCCAGTGGGTGTGAACAGACTTTGATTGACAGCACCAAATATGAACAGCGAGCTTGGTAAATGTGAGTTTTGTGTCGGTGCCGTCCTGGTCCTGACGTGAGGTTTGCAGCAGAGGGAGCTGTACAGCAACAGCCCCAAGTCTTTGCTTACTTGCACGTAAAGATTTTTTAAATATTTGCTTTGCAAATCATACGTATGAAACCTTGATGAGCCTGTTATGTGAGTATTTTCTAAAAATGAAAATCGAAAATGAAAAACACAGGCACGAGTTTCAAACCAGCGCATCATTGAACTGGTGGTGACTCAACGCACCACTCGCTCTACAAACTGACCCAAATGACAGCTGATGTCATTACACAGCGGGTCATCGCTTTTCAACTCTCCACAGCAGCGGTCTCAGAGGGAGGAGTTTAGATAAACTATCTGGGCGGCTCGTCTGTCGCGTCAATTCACTGTGACGTCGGAGGGTACTGAAAATGCACTGACAGCGTTTGACCATCGTGGCAGTACAGCCGCGGTTTTTGCACACATAATGAACGAGTTTGCACAAAAATGTCCAAAAAAAGGCCTGGAAACAGTAGATAATTCAATTTTGACCCCATATACACAGTCTGACAGTGAAAAAAAGTTGATTCTGAGTTTAGTTTCTCTTTAAAGATATGTAGCCAATTTTCATAGGCCATAGCTTTTTGGTAAATAGTCTCCTTTAAGTCTGGAGTACATGTCATAACAGCTTGAAAACACCCCCAGAACCACCAATAGAATAAACCCTCTTGTGCTGCATTTCTCCACCAAAACCCCCGGTCGTTGCACACCTGCAGATGCTACGATGCTAATGCGGCGTTCCACCTTTAACACCGGACTGTGGAGCTGAGGTATAATGACGATGTGAAACAGGTGCAGGCTAATGTTCAGATGAGCGGGAGAAGCATCGGCAGCAGGGGTTCACTTCCCATGATCCTCCTTTCTGCCTCACCGCTCTTCATATTAACAGCTTTAGTGGCAATAATGTGATTTAAATGGATTCTGTCGTCTGAAGAAACCGAGCCAAATGAGAGACCGCAGGGACGGAACAGCTGAAGCGGGTTTGTGTTTTTTTTTTGGAAGGGGTGTCCAAACTTTTTTAGCGAGGTATGGTAGAACGCAGACAAGACAGTGAAGAATTCTAATGAGCGCATGTGTTAAAGGTTGAACAGAGTCACAAAACAACCTTTTTTAAGACATAAAACCTCAAAGTAAGAGTAATGTGTGAAGGTAATAAAAAGGAATGAATATGCAAACATCACTTAAATCTATCTGTAAAAAAAAAAAAAAAAATGTAATACATACATGATTATTAACGAAATCCAAATTTTAACTCCAACTCCAAGCCTCAAACCTAACTTACCCATTTTGTCACTTCATACCTAAACTTTGTTAAACCCAAAGAAAATGTTCCCACATGGCTTAGACCATAACATACGCAGTGACGTGTGGTGGGATTTCCAACTGGTGAGGCACTGTGGACAACTCAGGTCTAGTTGCTTATTTTCACTTCAAGATGCATTTTATTCACTTTGCAGACGTGTATATCAAATAGAAGCATGTAATCTCATGTGACTATTTTGTCTCTACTGTACACGCAAAATTATGATGAGAAAAAAAATATTTTGACGCGAGTTTCGATCCATCTCATCTATCTGAGCTAAATGACTGATGACGTCAGCACGGTGCGGGAGACTTAATGACTGCTACTGTTCAATAGTTGGGGACAGATTATTACGATTTTTTTTAGACATTTGCTGTTAAATATTTGCTTGTGAGGATAGTATCTTATGGCTTTGTTTAACCGCGCAGTGAAGATTAACACGGACACATTTAATTGTACATTCGTATTTTGGCTGTAGAAAGCCGCCAGATTTCCCTGGCAGGCAGAGCTGGAGCGTGAGGCAGCTTCTTTTTTGCCTCATCTCAGCTTTGTACAAACTCCGTTTACTGTCAAATTAACTCGCTCTTTCTTAACAATTAGAAGACAAAGCACTCGAAAAAGTCCGTCTACAAACATATTTTATCACTTTTGGTGGAGAAACAGTGCATGAACGCGCTGCATGAACGCGTCTGTTCATTGTGTATGTGGCTGTGCAGGCCTGAGTGAGGCGAGCCTCAGCGCTGTAGACCTGCGTTATATCGACAAGTCCTGGAGATTTTGCGGATTTAAACCACAAAACTCAGTGAAAATCACTAGAAATCAACCAAATCTGACAAATACGAAACATTTTACATACAAAAATATATTATTTAGTCTTATTGACAAGTATTTTTTTCCCCATCTGGACTGGTGAGGCACTGCCTCACCTGCCTCCCCTGACAGCACGTCGCTGAACATACCGATGGCCGAAAAACAAAACCTGTAGATGAAAATCTGTTGTTTGTTGCAGTGAAATGTGGCTGGAGGCGGAGCTTCTTCTGTTCTGTAGTTTTGAACAGGAGTTTTCTTCTATGAGGCTGCTAAACCAATACTGTGGTTCACAATGAGCAAAATATAAAATGTTAATCTACTTATTTTGGAATTTGAATAAATTTATTATGTCTCATTTAAAGCTCGGATACAAAAGTAATGATCTGACCCGAACATGGGCATCTCTGGTCAAAAACACATTTAAGCATTTCTTATTGAATTAAAGTCTTTATTAATAAATAAAATAATAATTCCAGGTTAAACACTGATTCAGTATTTGCATTTACATACTGATTTGGTTTGTTGAATATGACTTGTGTAGATAAAATGTGATAAATGTCCGAAAGCTGTGAAGTCCAATGTAACTCCGGTCTGAAAAGTCACATATTGCTAATTATATTATTATATGATTATTACAAACATTTAAAACCCTGGTATATCTTTTTTACGTCAATAAATGAAAAATATAGATGAAATATCAGCTAATTTATTTGTTTAAACCCATAATATCGACAAAAAGCAAAAGCTCCTATCGGCACAATAAAACAGAAAAAACAAGGTAAAACCTCCTAAGTGCGTTTTGAAGGGTAAAATTATCCAAAAAGTTTTATTTCAGAAGATCACTTAAAAATGGTCTCCAAGCAGTGTAAAATGTGCTGGTTGTCTTTAAAAAATTAATCTCTCTAAAAACTTTTTTTTTTCAGTTTACCGAAAAAATGCTTTTCGTAGTTAGGAGGTTTTGTTTTTCGGCCATTGATATAAGACACTAAGAAAATAGTGTCTCTTTTTGATTCTGTATAAAGACTAAAAAAATATGCTATTAACATGTCGTAGTTTAGAATCTAGACACACATTGTTGTTGTCTCATGAGTCCAAACTTTCCGTCAAATAGTTGTCAGCATGAGCCTCTAAAGCAGCTCTAAACTTTACAGACTTGGACTAAACAAGATTTTAAACATTTTTATTACAGGATTTGTTCATACGTATCTGATTCTAAGATGGGTGCACTGTAACAGTGGTTAGAGCTCTGGCTTACCAATAAGGAGATGGGTTTGACTCCCGAGTCGGACGATGTCATCTTCTCACAATCTCTCTGGGTGGACTTTGCATGTTCTTACCGTGTCACTGTAGGTTTTCTCCGGTTTCCTCCCAGCTCCAAAAACATGTATGTTTAGGTTCATTGGGCATCACTGTAAATTTCCCATTGTGAGTGAATGAAAGAGTGAATGGTTGTTTGTTTAACTCTGTGATGAGTTGGCCACTGTCCAGGGTGTTCCCCGCCTAAGGCCCAAAGTTACTGGGATAGGCTCCAGTGACCCGCCACCCCTTACGGGAATTTTGTATACACGTTTTTAGCCAAATCAATTTAACCACAAACTACTAAGATATTCAACCCCCCCCCCTCAACTTCTCACGATCTCTCTGGGTGGAGTTTGCATGTTCTTCCCGTGTCACCGTGGGTTTTCTCCAGGTACTCCGGTTTCCTCCCACCGCCAGAAACATGCATGTTTAGGTTAATTGGGCTCCACTGTAAATTTTCCTTGAGAATGAATGAAAACCCTGCGGCAAGTTGGCCACTGTCCAGGGTGTTCCCCGCTTAAGGCCCAAAGTCACTGGGATAGGCTCCAGTCACCCGCGACCCCTAACGGGATTAAGCGGTAGAATAATTCTTGGTTCAAAGATCTTTAGAACATATGATCTTCTTGGATTCATAGTAGGTTTAAAAGTCATGGTTAGCTAACATGATTTCATGTTAGTTCATTGGATGAATTAATGGTGGAATTCATGAATGAAATCAACACTTGAATTCACGATAATTCTTGATGACTCATGGTGAACTAATGCATGAATACATCATGAATTCACCATGAATTCATGATATAGCAATTTCAAATCAATTTATTTTTGTATAGCCCAAAATCACAACAACAGTCGTCTCTGAGGACTTCCCAAGATTATTAATTTAGCAAACATGAATAATAGGAAATAAAAATAAAACAATACATATTCAATATAAAACAATACATATTCAATGTATTCATGCATGTTTTATTATAAAACGCTACTCAAATGTGTAACTTTTGTTGTGTAGGTATAATACAAACAGAAAAATTAGAAACAAATGCTCCAAAGAGACTACATTACATAATAATGACATTTTAGCAATGGGCATGTTGTCATTTTTTCAGCGTAGCTCTCATTTATCACCAGGCTTTACTGCTCCATACCTTGCTAAGCCAATAGTCTATACACCAGCGGATGAATGCTTTTCCTTTTTTTACAGTTTCCTTATGTCAGACATCAGCTCATTAAAATGACATTTACCCATGTTTGGTCTGCTGCCCTCGGTGCCCTATGGCAATTATCCCTTTTCCTCTGTCTTCAATTACCGGAGACACTTTTACCTCCGCTCGCTGCTAACCAAAGCCAAATTTGGACGATTTCTATAAAGTCATTTCAAATTTATCTTCAAATAACTCCCCCTGCTGCTTGACAGGACTCCCCGGCCTTTAGCCCACTTTGAAACCGGAAAGCGTCTCATTTCGTCCGTCCATCATGGCCAGTGGTCCCTTTGGAAGTTCGGTGCCCTGTGTTCTTAAAAGCGCCATTACAATTAGAGGTCCTGGCACCGTGACGACCACTTATTTCCATATCGTTCTTTCACTGCGGTGATTGAAGTCTAATTTGGTTCTTATGAGGCCTGAGAGCGGCTTCACACAGACGCACTCCTGTAAAACATGGCCCTTTGAACCGGCCCGGGTTTTGTGGGCAAATTAAAACTGCAAACGGAGGAACAGATACGGGTTCAAAGTTTGGCAATTGGGATGTTGACTGTCGCGCTGTCGGAGGAAAGATGGTGTTAGTTAAAAGCTCGGTGTTGTGTCAGTGTTTGAGTGTAGTTTTCTCATCAAAAACAATGAATCACACATGTTTTGAAGAGACCTGTTGTGTTTTTCCCAATGTATTTAGTGATAAACTTTTGATCAGAGTTTAAACATGGCATCTGTGATCAGCTCTGATAGTTAATATCTTTTTACCTAGTTAACTATATTCTTTTAACTCAATATCAGTTATCACAGATCAGACGGTTTCCTTAAAAAATATTAAATGGCCAATCACAGAAAACATCTAAAATAACAGAATGCCACCCCTTGATCTTTGTTTTAAGTTAACACATACTTGAAAAAAAAAAATACTAGCAGCTAAAAGGAGTCGTGTTTCATTAGAGTATGTTACTTAGCATACATGCAAAACATGTCCATAGTATTAATAATTAAATGTATTTGCACCACATTTTATCATCATATAAATTTATTTACAAATGTTTATTAAAAATTTGCCTGATGCCTCCTTTTACACACAAAAAGCATGGGGACTGAAATTGGGTTTATATGACAAAGTAGAACAGAAAAAATGCAGACTATATAAATCAGCCATTTTCTTAATGTAGTAAACAGATAAAAGTGCTGAGCCAAGTTTAGTTAGAAATAACAAGTTGTTCCTTTGGTAAATTACATAGTAAATACAATTTATTAAAAATTCATATTAAAGTTAAACTGATTTACACTGCACACAATTTAGTTTTATTTCACAACTTTCTCTCCTAAATCCTTTGACACATGTTAATATAAATGTCCATTTGGTTACAATGTCAATAGTCTTTTAACAATGAAGAGCCTAGCACAGTCAATAGACAGGCCCTTATATTCTAATTCTTTTTATTCAATTTCAGACAGACTCAGTGGTCTCACTTTTACAAGTGTGCAATTAAGACTCTAAAAACACAATGTTGTATTTGCAACTAAGTTATCTACCCAACTTGTAATTTTGAGTTAAGACATGTCTCAAAAATTGTAAGCAGCAATGCACCTTGAGAATGTATTACATGCATCAACCAATGGCATACATTTTGATTACAGAATCTTGTTCTGATGGCCTTGCTCAATACGACTAATTTGAACAATAATGATTACATGATAATTGTACCATTCTTGTAAAGCACAAATGTTATGTTTAAAAATTACTGCATACAACATAATACTTTTTACATTTATCCTATGCAAACTATTAATCATTTGTTCATCTATATTATAATATAAAGCAATGGGCTCCTAAAAGTGAGCCATTTTAATTGCTTTTTTTTCATCCTATGTATGGAAAAAATAATATAAGCATATGCTAAAATTTTTTTTTTTTTGCTTTTTTTTTCCTCTGAGAGAAAAGTATTACATTGAAGCATATCAATGCTTAGGTTTTTTGGTTCTTTGTTTTGCATTTACAATGTTATTTGAAGAACATTTGCTGTTACCATTGTCCAGTAATAACAGTTTTCCTGAAGAGGTTCCACTTGAGTTCAATGTTTTTTTGACTGTCTGAGCTGGACCTTTCATCAAAAACGATTGGCGCCTGGTCTTGTGCCCACACACAGGTGTTCTCTGCTGTTTAAAATGCTCAGAGGTCTCTTCTACATGGTCAGCTATCCATTTAGAGTCTTTTCATCAAATTTCTGTAGTCGCCACTTGCTCCAAAAAGCGCAGACCGGTCCTCGACCGCCTCGTCATTCCACTTCTAATGCGGTCTTCTGGCCTCCGGTTTTTATCTCATGAGTCTCTGCTCTGTAGATAATTAGTCAAACACTGTAAAATTAGCAAAGTCAAACAGTAAAATTGGAAACAACTATTGTACATTATTTTAAAATCTTGTTTTGATCCCTAAACCCAATCTCGTGTCTCATCTCTTCTCATAAAAATTCTGTCTCCTTCCATCTCCAGTGAATAGGGTTGAAAAAATCTATATCAAAGTCGAAAAGTTTGCCAACTCCTAGCTCAAAAAATTAAGTCTATTCAACTTCTCCTTTCTTCTTGTCATTCTCCAAACGCCGCTGCTACAATATCTGCCATATGCTACAGATTCAATATTTATCTTCTCACATGACAGAACGGTGACTTATGACCGTAGACGTTAGAACCGCTGACACATTTCAAACGCACCTCCCCGTCTTTATTTTTTCTCTGTCACGGCGACAAAACTCTCCTCGACGTTGAAGAATGAGCATCTTTGCAAAGCGCAGACGTATGGAAGGGCCTCGTGTAGATTTGTCTTCCTGTAATTATCCAGAAGGTGACATCAGAGGAGACAGTAGGGTCGGTGGAATTTCGGCGAAGGCATCTGGACCAGAGGGTTTTCGCACTCCATTAGCCGGGCGACGATGGCCGGCGCAGACGTTGTAGCGCAAAACCGGGCCAAAGGCAAACAAATCCGAGCCATCCGCGCAGAGATGGAAGCCGCAGATGTGTTTGCACCGTGTCTGTTGTCACCGAGATGTGGATTAAGAAGAGAAGAGGGGAAACATGTGTAAGCACTGATGGAGGAAAAGAGTCCAGAAAGAAAAGGTTTTGTACATAGTGCTTATAAAACTAGGCAATCACTCTAAGTCAGGGGTGTTAAACTCACATGGAGCTGAGGCGTATTGAGTGGAGTCAGAGTTTCTCAAGGGTTGCAGTTTAGGTTGGTCTGCGTTGTATTCAAATATGGGAATTATGCTATATAACAGGGGTGGCGAACTGGTCAGAGGCCAAGAGTCGAATTTTTCAGCGAGGATTCTTGAAAAGCCACACCATGGCCTTTTCCGAAACCGCCTCCTCCTTCCTTTTCCTCTGCACTATTTCTCTTTTTTTTTGTTGTTGCTGTTGGCAGTGTAAATCCTTAAGGGTTGTCTAGTTAAATAAAAAAGTGTATTTTGACCAAATCAGTGCGTTTTGAGAACTGGGATGAATAGTCTGGAGTAGGATATAGTGCTAGTATCATTATTATCATCAAAATGCTTCTTAATAAGAATCAATCATATCTTTCTTTGAATCAAGCTTTGATAAATGTGCGTCAGTAGGGGGCGTGTCTCTTCAGTCTGAGTGAGGAAAGTGCAGTTCGAAAGCCACAGCTCTGAGCGCTCTAATGAAGCAACCTCCTCTCAATGTCAGTTAGCAGAAGTGAGGAGGAAAAAGGAGGAGGAACTGGTTTCGGAAAGGGCCCATGAGTCGACCTACTGCCACATCACGGCTCTAGATCGAGGCAAAAAAGACGAAAACTCATACCCGACGCATTAAAAGTTCGAGGTTTTATTTTGGTTAAAATGTGAGCTGTGACTAAGAGTTTTGTGTCTAATGTTAGCCTGACCTTACCCAGCTGTGCAAATGGAGTTTCATGTACAAGTTGGTCTGTTTTATTTAGAATTTGAGCAAATACTGTACTGTTGTTAATCATTCAATTTTTATGCAAAGTCTTTGACAAGAGCTAACAGATTTTCAGAGCTACAAGCAACCAATTTTGTTGGACGTTAATCATAAAATAATTACTAGTAATGTTGTGCCGTCTCTGAAGCTCTAATGGGAGGTTTACATATTAGCATATTTAGCAGTAGCTTCAAGACATGAATTAACCGTTACAAGAAGCATTTTAGCCACTACTGGGTCTAAAGTAAAACGAACCTCAAACAAATGTAAAAATCACCTCTTCAGTCTTGCGAAAGCGCAGATCCTGATCCAAGACGAACCACACAGACTCAGAAAAAATGCTTCCATCTGTCAGAAATAATTCAAAGTTTGTGTCAGTCCCACAGAGTAAGTCATGATATGTATCCTGACAGTTACGACCAATTTCTGTTTTTGTGTTTAAAAATCCCTCCAAAAACGAGTTAGTTTACACTGGTTTAAATGGAGGCAATGTCTTGTTCTGCCTCCGGCTAAGCTCCGCCCACCAGAATTCGGCGCAATGTTTACAAACATGCAAGAGGTCTATAACATGGTTTTGATGAAATTCAGGGGGAATTGTCCCCCAGGGTTTTTTTTTTTTTTTTTTTTTTTTCTGTGCGATTTCCTGCATTTTGTTGAGTTTTAGATGTGATACTTTTATTATGTCATGTCGATTTACTATAATTAAAAGAATCAAAAAGCCTTATCCTCCATAGAGGCCAGATTTAGGGCCCCAGCCCAGATGCCCTTAGCTCCGCCCCTGTAAAACTGGGCTGTAGGAGCGTCAGTCAGACTCAGGACTGTCCTGTGTGCTCAGAGCAGAGAAAACACTGCTGCACACACTTTAGTCAGTGTGTAAACTTCTGTTTTATGTCACATTCAGACAAAAGCCACAGCTGTAAACATCACTTTGAAGATTTATTTTTGTTATGTTTGTATATTTTATTTTATTGTTCATTTTTGACCTTTCTAAGTGGATATAAGGTGCAAAAGGAGTTACTTGCCACCTCTGGTGAAATGTTTTGGCAGCAACGTGCAACTAAAGAGCTTCAAGTCAACAGACTTAAAATGACTCCATCACAGAAGCAGTGATTAGCTCTGATCAGAGTGAAAGCACTAGTCTTCTCCACAGCACATTTTAGATTTAGAACTCAAACTTTTAAAGTAGCAGTCAAGTCGTTCATTTTTCAACATTCTTTAAGTAATGTGGAATATTGTGAGAAAAATTATTATTTCTTAATTAAAAAACAGTATAATAATGCAACTTGTGAAGCACCAATTCAACTCTGGGGTTGAATATCGGTGTCGATCCACGGAATTTTACTGGCTGAAATCCTATTTGTACCTTTAAGTGGATGTAATAATTTACTATTTACTTTCTGGTTTGATCCAGAATGTCTCAGAATGTTTGAAATTGTAGTAAACACATAAACTTGTTTGCTCATTAAATAACAAATGCATCGCAGTGTGAACGATTTTCTAACTAGTTAACAGGTTTTGGAAAATACAAAAAGTGGGTATTGGCAGAAATCAGAATTGTAATTATAAAAGCTACATAAGTGCATCCCTAAATAAAACAAAAAAATAATTCTCAATTGATCCACTGTCAAGCGTTGGACCTTGCCTTACATTTCTAATTATTTCCCATCTGCAGTGATATAGAAGCTGCAGATGTGTTCACTGTCCACTTCCAGCCGTGGTAAAACAGACACAAAACAGAGATAGTGAGGCAGTCGGGATTACATTACACCAGTTCATATTTCATTGGAGCCGATCGTACAAAACGCAGCGTTTACGAGCTCTGTGTGCGGAGAGCAGATGTTCAGCATGTCCACTTTTACGCACCTCAATGGCTTCCTAATCCCGCCATCACAGAGCAAACTTCTCCTGTTTCAGCGCTGGGTCACGGCCAAACTGCAGGACAATGGAGGACGGACAGAAAACAGGTGTCAAAGTGCTCCGACGTCAGCCCATCCGTGTAGACACTTCATCCTGTTCAGCTCGTCTCAACAGTTTATGAGAGAGCTGGATTTTCCACATTGTCAGAAGAAAGTTATAGACTCTGAAGGATCTATAGGCTCTGCTGTAATCTGAAGGCGAGAGAAAGAGATTGCTCTGTTGTAGTACGGTCAGTTTTCTCATTGCATTTAATAGAATAAAGGTATTTGCTATATTGTTTTTAGCAAGTAGTTTCATTACTTGTAATTTTAAGAATAAAATAATTGTCAGCTTCTTCACACATTCATGCATTTTCTACTGCTTGTTCATTTTTCGGGTGTTGGGTGACTGGAGCCTTTAGTAGACTTTGGGCCTTTGGACAGTGGGCAACTCAGTGGCGCATTGTTGCGCGTTAGCTAGCTTGAATTCAGCTAACCTCCGTCCCCCAAACATGCGCAGTGGGTCTTTCTCTCACATGGACGTGCGTCAGTAGCGCAGGCTTGCATAACACGTGACCCACGCTGACCAATCAGAGCAGGAGCTTGCTAGAGTGAGCAGAGCTGTAGCCGGAGCTAAAGATTTTTAAAGATAAAGACATTTTAGTCGGGAAAAAGTTCATGATATGAAACGAGGTCACAAAGTTCAACCTTTTTGAAATGTGTAAGTGATCTGTGATCATGCATTAAACGTAAAACAAAACACACATAAAAGCCATGTTTCCCACATCAGGAATTTAATTTGTGTTTTATCTACTGACTGCAAAGGAAAAGTAACAGGGAAAATTATCAAACCAGTCTTGCCTGATATGCTAATGCTGCAGAAATGTTTCAACACTCTATGGACATGTAATAAATTGCATAGAATAATCATAAAACTGATTCAGAATTCAGAATAGTGTTTTCTGAGGCTCAGAGGGGAAAGCAGAGCATCTCAAATACACAACTCCAGAAATAACTAATTTAAAGCTTAAAGGAGTCAAAAAAGGCATATATAATAATAGGTATGTTAACATTAATTTAGCATCGTTCTACTGCCAAAAGTAGTTGGGGAGTAATTAGCATCGCTTCTACAAAGTCACAAGCCATTGAAACCGTGTTCAGCGCTTTCTTTCTTCTTTCCTCAGGCATGTCTTCGAGCTACAGACTTAAACACATCACTTTGCAAAGAAATAGTCCCTGTTCACATTTGACATCTGGAACTTAGCGTTAAGAGTTTTTTCTTCTGTCTTCCTTTGACTCTCGGTGAAAGAAAGTGTAAAAATGTTCCAAACTTACTGCCCAGAACTGACAACAGCCCGGAGACGCGAGGAGAAATTAATGAGGTCGGCCATTTTGATGGGTTAATGGTATTATCTGGTGGCTGGCTGTTTGGTGGACAGGAGCATGTGACATTTGCCTAATTAAGTCGGCCCAGCGTTGACAAATCAGAAGACTTACCTTCACAGATATTCCTGCTAGCAACGCCAACCGCTCAAGTCATCATTAGAAGAAATGTGTTGGCCATTCTGTCGCGAGGAGTTGTGTCTGGGCTGAGTTCAAAACAGGATAAAGAAAGTTGTTGTTTTTTTCTTTTAGCATTTGGAAGTTTGAACACATATGTTAAGTTCCGAAGGCAAAACTTTCATGATTAATAATGAGACTGGAAAAAGGGATTTCAATTCAATTGAATGTATTTGTATAGTGTAAAATCCCAAAAGCAGTTATTTCGAGGACTTCGCATGTTTGTTGATTTAGCAAACTATCAGACTAACTTTTTTTTTCTCCTTTGCTGGATTAAGGTTAGTTTCTATGACAACCAATAACTTTCACAATCATCATTTATTTTTTATATAGCCCAAAAAAGTTAATGGTTAGCAAATGGTAGAAAAATGAAAACAAAACAAGATACATTCAGTAAAACAATAAATAAATAAAAAAAAAATAACACTTTTAAACAATTATTAATAACACAATAAACAATGAAACAATAAACATTTTTTAAAAACTATGTAGGAGAAACTGTGGTTTTCTGTTCCTAACCTGACCATAGACTATTAATAATTTTAGCCTAACCTTAAATGTAGAGACTGTGTCAGCTTCTTTAACATGAGCAGGGATAACAAGACATGAAAGTGATGAACTGACACATAAAAAAACAAAAATATTACTTACACAACATAACATTTGTAATAACTGGCCTTGGGGGGATCTTGGTAAATGTTATAATTTTCTAATGCATTGCATGGTATTTAATGTCTTTGTTCTTTACAATAGGGGAGACCCAGTGCTTAATTTGTAAATCAAACGTTGTCGGAACAAAATGTGGGTTTTGGACCGGGTTCAGACAAGGTCGAACCTTTACCGGAGCGCACACAATAAGTAAACATAGAGGCTTAGAAATGCTAAAATACAACCCAACCGTCCATCCTCATGTTAAATGATATAAAAGTAATTATGTCTGTGTTACACGTTTTTTACACGTCACCAGAGATTTTCATTCATTCTGACAGAAATCAGCGCACCTGCCGCTAAATCCGATCACAGCAACAAGTTGCCCTTCCACATGCTCTTGTCCTGCACCTCAGCACTGCCTCCGCATCATATATGACTCTCCACAAGTCAGTCACCACAACAACGCAGGACAAACAGCCTTTACACAGCAGACACGGTCGTCATACATCAAACGTGACGCTAAAATACACATTAAAGTAACACAGTAAATTAGTTGCACTTACGAGAAACTGCGACCGTTGTATCCGTGCTGGTTCTCAAACACATGTGACACTCCCGCTGCTTTTAATCCATCAAAACGAGTCGCAAGTAACAACAAATATTCACAAAATCCACTTAGACGCATATTTCTGTTTAGAAGAAGATACAAGAGAACCAATGAAAGTCTTAAATCCGCCTGGCTGCTTCTGATGGTCAAATTTCCTGTCAGTTTCGCTTTTAACCCATCACAGTCTGTGACTCCGTCTTCCCCACAAATATAAGCGTGTTTACTGTTTCTGTGAATGAGAGACGGGAGAGGAGCAGAGCCGCTCTCGTAGAAGTAAACAAAAGCTTAACCGTTTACAACGTTTGCCGGAATGCTCTTCGAGAGTTCCTGATCTTATTCTGGCTTGTTCCGGCTCAAATTTAGCCCTGGGGAGACCCCTCTGCAGCCAGAAACCTTTGCTCATTCGGTAGTAGGTCACTCCTGGTACAAGTCATGTGACAATGGGACTCAAGGTACAGGTCTGCGTGGTAAAGGTGGTCTGCAGCCAGATGCATTTCAGACAGGTTGTGGATATGGCCAGACTGACATGTATCCTGATGCAATTAGAACTTAAAGTCATTGGAACCAAGTGAGACTGGCCCGTCACAAGTCTCAGGTCATTCCATCAATTGAAAATGACTTTCATATGAGAGTCGAAATCTTGATCTTCGAAAAACACTGTCTAGATGAAAGTTTGAACCTTTCTGGATCAATCCTGGACGAATGATGATTACACCGTCCCATGCACAATAAGATCATGACACTGATAAGTGTATGGACAACACAGTCTCCAAAAGAAATGTAGATATACAATGAAATGTCAAAAAAGTACAAAAAGAACTTTTTCACACCTTTTTTTTTTTTTTTTTTTTTTTTTTTTTTTATTTATTGCAACATACAGCAGGCATACAGACATTAAGAGACAGTGTGATAAAGCAGGAAAAGACATTACAGTGGTGGAGGGTATAAAAGGGAAAAGAACCGATCGTACAGTTGAATATAATATTTGTGAGTGTGGGGGTGTGTGTGTGTGTGTGTGTGTGTCTGTTTGTGAGGGGTGGGGGGGGGTATGGGGGTGTTAAGACATGTATGTACATGGAGTTTCAACATTAGACAATTTAGGGTTAGTCAAATACCATAACATTATATATTTATTTTTTAAAATTATGAATTGTCACTGTTACCACAATCGTTACTATAAGATCATATTCGTCATCATTTGGATGTTGATTTCTCTTCCCCTCTCTCTTTTCACTTTATTTACTTTATTTATTTATTTATTTTTATTATTATTACTATTTCTATATTTCTTTTACTTAACCATTTGCAATTTAGTTCAACTCCCATTTGTTCATGTAACTCAAGAATCCTAATCTTAGGTGGCAGTGTTCAGAAATGTGAAAAATTCATAATGTGGAATTGTCTGTGTGCCTGTCTTGATGGGGTGCATTAAAAACAGTGTGGTGCATTAAAACAAGAATGACATGAATAGTGGGAGTGAATTTGCCCATTTCGTTTAAGTCAATTTGTTAATCTTGATTAATGCTTATAGCAAAGTAAGCAATAAGTGAAAAAAAGTCAAAAGGAAACAAATGTAATAATAAAAAAAGAGAGATAAATAAACAAATAATGTTAGCACTTAACTAATGATAATAACAGTAGTAATAATAAAACAACAACAATCATAGTAATATTATGTGTAGAGTATAAGATAAAGATATATGGCATAAATAAATAAATATGAATAGTAATGAAAATAATACTGTTGTATAACACAAATAATCATGATGGTAATAATAATAATAAAATAATATCAATAAGAAAAATAAAAAAAAATAATAAATACATAAAAAAATAATAATAAACAGAACAAAACAAAAACAGAAAAAAAATTGATACTAATGATTATAACAGCAAAAAATAAAAAAATAAAAAAATATTAGTATACTACTACTAATAATAACAACAATAAGATATAAAGTAATAATAACAATAATAATAATAATAATAATAATAATAACAATAACAACAATAATAATAATGAAAAAAGAAAAAAAAAAAAAAAAAGGATAGAGAGAGTGTGATGAATAGGCAGGCAGGGAAAATAACCGTGCTATGTTTCAACTATTTGTAAGAAGGACATGAGGGGGGCGCCAGGGAGAGAGAGATTCCACTGTTGTTTGATTGTTGGTGCTTTGATGACATTCTGTTGAGATGTGATCTGAGAGAAGATTTTTCCAATGTGTAATGTTTATGTTGGTCTTAGATTTCCAGTTCATGAGGATAGTTTTCTTGGCGATGGCTAGAGCAGTGAGTAGTATTCTGGTAGATGACATGGGCATGCTAATTTGAGACAAGTCACCGAGCAAGCAGAGGGAGGGGGACAAGGGGATGTGACAGCCCATAACTGTAGATAGAGAGGCTATAATATTTTCCCAAAAAAGATTAACAGGAGTGCAAAGCCAAAAGGCATGAATGTATGTGTCGGAAGTGTCCTGATTACAGTTAGTGCATGTATCTGATGCGAGTCCCATTTTGAATAGTCTGTGGCCAGTGTAGTGGGTTCGATGTAGGATCTTGTATTGAATTAGTTGTAGGTTTGTATTGTTAGTCATGAAGTAGATATTCTGACAAATCTGAGTCCAGAAGTTGGCACTGGGAGCAAGTGATATATCTTGCTCCCATTTGGTTGATGGAATTGAGATCGATTTATCTGACTGTAATATTATTTTGTATATTTTGGAGAGCATTTTTTTTCTTGAAGTTAGCTTGGTTATTTCTAACACCATTGGGGGGAGTTGCAGATTTATAGAAGTGTTTTTGTGTGCAGAATAGATAGATGATTTAACTTGAAGGTATTCCAAGAATTGTTTGCTCCCAATGCCATACTTCTGGACCAGCGTGGAAAATGAAATAAGTTTGTTGTTGCAGAAAATATGGTGCAAATGTGTAATTCCCTTTTCTGCCCAGGTGTTGAAAAATATAGTCTTTTTATTGCTGGTGAAGTCTGGATTGTTCCATATAGGGGTGAGGTTGGATGGTGCTAGGTTAGAATTAGTTAATTTGTAGAATTTCCACCAGGCTGTCAGAGTTGAGGATATTGTTAGTGTTTTAAAGCAGGCTTGGTGTTTTTAGAGATTTGTTCATGTAAGGTAGATCTGAGATTAAGATGGGGTTGCATAGTGACTGCTCTATGTCAAGCCACGTATTATCTGATGGTATAGGATTAAGCCATTTAAGAATATATTGTATTTGGTTTGCAATAAGGTACTGATAAAAATTTGGAGCTGCCAATCCCCCTTGGGTTTTAGGTTTTTGTAAAGTATACAGCTTAATGCGTGGTGTTTTATTTTTCCAGTAAAATTTTGTAACAATTGAATCTAATGATGTAAACCAGGAAGTAGGTGGTGGGATGGAATCATATTGAAGAGGTAGTTTATTTTTGGAAAGAATCATCATTTTGACAGAATTTATTCTCTCGATGAGTGTGAGAGGTAGATTAGTCCAACGAAGGAGGTTGTCAGTGACTGTTTTGAGTATTGGAATGTAGTTAAGGTTGATTAACTCTGACAGCCTGGAGGAGAAATTAATCCCCAGATATGTGATGTGACTTGTGCAAACAGGAATGGGGAGGTTATGGGCTGTCACATCCTGAGGTTTGCATTGTATTGGGAGAATTGATGATTTATGCCAGTTGATTGAATAATCTGAAAGTTTGGAGAACGAGTCTATGACTTTAATGGTTTCTTTTAAAGAGGATAGTGGGTTTTTTAGATAGAGTAATATGTCGTCCGCATAGAGACTAATTTTATGATCTATATTACCTGTTTGTATGCCTGTAATAGCGGGGTTCTGACGTATTGCTGCTGCCAACGGTTCAATGAAAATAGTGAAGAGAAATGGAGAGAGTGGGCATCCTTGTCTAGTCCCCCTGTGTAATGTGAAACTCTGTGATATTAGTCCGTTAGTAACTACAGAGGCTGTGGGTGCAGTGTATAAGATTTGGATCCAGTTGATAAATGACTCCCCAAAGCCAAATTTTTGTAATGCCGAGGTGAGGAAAACCCAGTTTACTTTGTCGAAAGCCTTTTCAGCGTCTAAAGAGACTACAGTGACTGGAGAATGTTGCTGATGGGAATAATCGATTACATTAATAAGTCTACGAGTATTATTGGAGGAATGTCTGCCTTTAATGAAGCCTGTTTGGTCAGGGTGGATTATGTTTGGAATAATTCTTTCTAATCTGTGAGCAAGTGTTTTTGTAATAATTTTTAAATCTACATTAAGTAATGATATGGGACGATAACTTGATGGTAATGTTGGGTCTTTGTTTTGGTTTCAGGAGTAGGGTGATTGTGGCTTGATTCATATTTGATGGGAGATGTGAGTCTGTTTAATATATAATATTAGTCTGTGAAACAATGGGCTGAGAATTGGCCAAAAGTGTTTGTAGAACTCAGCAGGGAAGCCATCCGGACCTGGAGATTTATTGTTAGGCATGCGTTTGAGAGAGTCAATAAGTTCTTTTTCTGTGATTGGGGCTTCAAGTGTTTGAGATTGCTCTTTAGTAAGTTGTGGAAGGTAGATATTATCTAAGAACATGTTGATGTCTTCTTGTGTTGGGTCTTTTATTGAGCTATACAAATTGTAATAGAATTGTTTGAAGATGTCATTGATTTCTTGGGATGAATGAGATAGCTCCCCTGCTGAGTTCTTAACGGCGGAGATGGAAGATCGTTCTTTATTAATTTTTAGTTGATTTGCTAAAAATTTACTACAATTACTACCATATGATTGGTTGTGCCTTAATTTTTGAAGAAGGAATTGTGTTTTTTTGTTATTTAACGTACTTAATTTGTGTTTCAATTTTCTTAAATCGTTTTGTATTTGTTCAGATGGGTTATTTGAGTTAATTGTTTCTAATAATTTAATTTGTTGTTCAAGTTCTGTTTCTTGTTGTAACTCTTTTCTTTTTTTGGCTGCAGAATATGAAATGATAATTCCTCTGAGAACAGCTTTCCCAGTTTCCCACAGAATAAGTGGTGAGGTCTTTGGGGAGTCATTTATTTCTAGAAAGGATGCCCACTCCCTTTTTATGAGCTGATCAAATTCCGGATCTGTCAATAATGATGTATTTAGGCGCCACCTACTGTATTGTTTTTTCATGATTTGAATTTTTAGAGTTGCAGAAACTGGGGCATGGTCGCTTAAGGTTATTGGATGTATATGTGTATCTATGAGCTTAGGGATAATTGAATTACTGAAAAAAAGAAATCCAAGCGTGAGTAGGAGTTATGTACATGAGAATAGAAAGTATAATCTCTAGCGGTAGGGTGTTGTAGGCGCCAGCCATCACCAAGACCAAATCACTCATGAACCTGGTTTATTGTTGCGGAGGAGTGCCAGATTCTTGCTGGGCAGGTGTTTTTGTCAATGGATGGATTTAAAGTGGTATTAAAGTCACCACCTATGACAAATGGTGGAGAAAACTGATGAGACAACATAGAAAAGACTTTATGGAAGAAACTTGGTTCGTCACGGTTTGGACCATAAACATTACAAATTGTTAGTGGGATAATTATCAATTAATATCTAATGACAACAAAGCGGCCTTCTGCATCTGTGGAGGTGGAAAGGTGGGGAGAAAGATACTTTTCTGTTAATCAATATAGAACTCCTCTCTGTCTTGAGTTATATGAGAGGAGTATATGTGTGGGAAATTATGTGACTTTAGTATATCATTGTTAGCGGTATGGGGTTCTTGTAATAAGCAAATGTCAATTTTTAATTTTTCGATCTGATTAAATATTTTATTTATTTTCAATTTTGATCCAATTCCATGGACATTCCATGTAAGGAGCGGAGGGACATGACGAAATTGGTCAGCTGATTTAAGCTGCTTTACTGAATGGTGAGAGCGTGTGTGTGCGTGTGTGTGCATGCGTGCGCGGGTGTGTGGAAGTCTGTAAGGAGGAATGCATTTAGATTTATTTTGGAGATAGAGGAGAGAAAGTAGAAAGTAGAGACGAGTGGGAATGAAGAGACAACATTCATACATAGCACATGTAGAGAGGGGTTAAGTAGACAAACACAACTCATTACCTGGAGAGGTGTAGAGACGGCTGTGCGTTAGTCACGTATTTAGTACGGGCTGCAATACATTTTCATGGACGTTTTAGATGTAAAGTGAGAGACAGATAGAGTCAAAAGAGCCATGGCGTTGTGTCTTTATCACGGTAAAGTTGACCGTCAATGTATAGTTTATCCACGGCGATGATAGCTCTCTTTCCTTGTTGCATCATTTGTTTACGGACGGGGTGAAGCTTTTGACGGCGTTGCATTATTTCTCTTGGAAACTGATCATTTAGTCCAAAATCCGTTCCTTTCAGCTGTTTTCCTTGACGTTGAACAAGTTGTTTTTGCTTGAAGTGTTCGAATTTTGCGACAATAGGGCGAGGGCGTTTGGTGTCTGCCTTTTTCGCTCCAAGACGGTGAACACGGTGGAATGAGATTTGACTGACGGAGTCCGAAGGTAGCTTGAGTTGTTTAATCATAAAGTCCTTTATTGTTTTCTCTGTGTCCTCTGTGGGTTGTTCAGGAATACCGGAAAAAACTAGATTGTCCCGCATACTGCGCGCCTGCAGATCGAGTATGGTTTCTTTCATGACTTTGTTCTCGGCAGATATTGTTGACATTTGTGTAGTGAGCGATTTTACGGATTTTTCGAGTGAAGTGTTCTTTTTTGTTAGCTCCTCGATTTGTTCTTGGCTGAATTCTATGCTTTGGCGAAGTGCATGAAATTCTTTATGGAGTGTTTCAATGAGCGCTACTCTATTATCCATTGCAGAAAGGCTCTGCTCTATTGAAATGCGAG